>VCHN02000014.1:76878741-77039451 GCA_007115665.2 Sequoiadendron giganteum | reverse complement strand
ATCTCTTTCTTTGAAAGATCCTCCTATTCTGCTCTTTCTATAATTCCCATATGATGGAGGAAGGAGTGACTACCTAGATACCGTCGAACACAGATTTCCTAAAAGGGAGTGGTCACATGTTGAACCATTCCACTATGTCTGAAGGGGACAAGCATTGAAAGTTTAGTTTTCTCATGAAGAATTTCCAACATTTATCCGCATATGGGCAAGTCAAAAGAATGTGATCAGTCGTTTCGTTATTGAGTTTACATAGCACACACCTCCCAAGCCCTTGAATCCTAAAGGTAGATAGTATGTCCTCAGTAATAATTCTCTTTTGGATTGTCAGCCAAGAGAATATCCCTACTTTTGGAAGGCAACTTTTACCCCAAATGAGCTTGCACAACCAATTTTGCCTAGCCATTGCAATTTCCTTTACTCTGTACCCAAACTTGACTTTGTATGACCTAGTGCTAGAACCACACCATCTAATGGTATCCTCCTGGTCATATGGGGCAAAATTTCTATTTTTCAATATTTCTATTAGTGCCTCTTTCTGATCCTAGGGGGCATTAGTGTCCTACAGGGAATTCCATTCTCACTGCCTCACACCATCCCACCAGATTATTTTACCATAGTTACACACTTTTTTGCCCCATATTCTAATTGTCTCTGTTTTTACGTCTTCCAAATTGGGGTGATCAACAATTGGCTTTAATCCACCCCACGAGTCCTTCTAGAATGATACACTTTGACCATTTCTAACTTTCCATGTTACATGTTTGCAAACTTGATATCTTTGCATTACAAAATGTAGTTCCATATCGTAGATCCCCTTGGGGGATCCATAGTAGTCAAGATGCACGTAGGACAATCTAAATCCAAATACTTCCTTCTAAGTATCTTGACCCATTTCTGCTCCCCTCTTGCATACATGTCCCAGACAAGTTTAGCCCCCATGACCAAGTTAATTATTGTTAGTTGCTTGGTGTCTGCCCCATGAGCCTCCTTAGGGGAGAAAACCTTATCCCATGCTACCAGTGGAAATTTTTATCGATCCCCGAAACCACTCTAAAATAACTTCCTGAATATCTAATTGAGATTATCCTCAACTACTTTAGGGATTTTCAAACATGCCATTAAATATCGGGATGGCAGATAGAACTACCTTTACTATCAAGAGCCTACAAGCAGAGGATAGCCATTTTCCCTTCTAGGTCCCAATTTTCTCTTGCGACTATTGACTAGGTTTTCCCAATAGCTTTTCTTGTTGATCCCAACAAATAATGGAATTCCCAAGAACCTACCAGGGAAGTTTGCCACCCTCAAGCCCAAAATCCTTTTCAAATCTCTTTGAAGACTGGGTTGAGTGTTGAGGAAAAAGACCTCCAACTTTCTCCAATTGATGCTTTGCCCAGATGCCACACAAAATTCATCAAGGTAGTTCTTGATGGTTCTATCCTCCTTTCTACTGGTTTCCCCAAAAAGGATGGTATCGTCAACAAATTGTTGATGCATGGTAGTGTCCATCCCATTAGCCACTAATACCCCCATCCATTTACTTACACGTCTTAGGGCATCGATACCTCTTCCCAAAGCTTTCGCCATGATGATGAAAAGAAAGGGGGGACAATGGGTCACCCTGTCTTAGTCCCCTAGAAGAGGCAGAGGATCCATGAGCCACACCATTTCCGAGGAATGATAATTTGGCCATGGAGATGCAACTTTTGACCCAATTGATCCATTCCTCTTTAAATCCATTTTTTTTCAGCACTTCTACTATATCTAGTCCATCAATTCATATGCTTTTAATATATCTAGTTTGAGGATCATATAAGCTTCTCTTGCCTTTCTAGACGAGTGTAGGGTCTTGTGTGCTATAATAATACCTTCCACAATTGATTTCCTAGGGGAAAACCCACTCAGCTATTTCGAGATACTGCTTTTAGCACCTTCTTGAGTCTACTGGCAACAATCTTGGTGACCACCTTATAAATTGTGTTATAAAGTGTAATTGGTCTAAACTCAGAGTCTACATATCCTTCTTGTTGGGAATTAGGTCCAAGAAGTGTGATTGAGTGAGCCCAACATTGGCATCTTCCTCCTTGACTCCTCAACTGCCAAGGATAGGTCCTTACCAACAATATCCCAGAAGTTTTGGAAGAAACCAACCATAAATCCATCTAGGCTCAGGGCCTTGTCTAGATTGAGTTGAAATGTGGCAGCCCTTACTTCCTCCTTATTGATTTTTTGATAGAGGGCCTCATTGATTATATTGGGAATAGAGCTGAGAAGCTTGTCCCACACATTCCTATGCTTTGGAGCTTCTCTATTTTGAATTTATTCAAAGAAACTTACTGCTTCATTGTTTACCTCTTCCAGGGACTATGTTACTACCTCATCCTTCTTTCTTATTTTTGTGATTATGTTCCTACTTCTATTTTCCATGAATTTCCTATGAAAGTACTTAGTGTTCTTATCACCTTTACTTAGATTTATGCCTCTAAAATAATTATTCTCCTTTCAGGATCTCAAAAATCTCCCCTTTTAGAGACTTTTCAACTTAAAAGTCTTCACCCCCATCCCATTCTCTATGATGTGTTCATTTTGTGCATCCAATTCTTTCTCTATCCTTTCTTTTTCTTGGAATATGTTTTTGAAATGCACTTTATTCCACTCCTTCGGTTTATTTTTTTACATAGTTCATTTTCTTGCTAATCTTGTATAGATAGGAGTGATTCCCTAGCTTGATCTCATCCCACCAAGAAAATATCAAATCTAGCAGCTTGTCATCTCTTAGCCACATATTTTCAAACTTGAAAGCGTTCCCTTTTGGAGGTTCATCTGACTAAAGGGATAGTTGAACAGGAAAGTGATCTAACCCTGCATAGGGCAAAATCTGCACCTCCCACAAATCATTTTGTTCCCCTCAATCCCCAAAAAGTAGAAATTGATCCAACCTCTCAACTATGCTGGTGAAACCTTTCCTTCTGTTTGACCATGTGAATACCCCATTTTTGGCTTGCAAGTCCAAAAGTTGATTGTTGTCAATACTCTTGGAAGTCTTGTTGAATTTTCATGATTCAACCTATACCTCCCCTCATTATTCAGGGTAGCATTGAAGTATCCTAATATGATTCCCTTTTCCCTTCTGATATTGGAAATACCATTGGAAATCTGTTGCCACAAGTTCCTCTTGTCTATCGTGGATACTGGCCCATACACATTTATAATGAAAAATTGCCCATTTCTTTGCAATAATATGCATCTCATCAGTTTCCAATTCTCGTTCTCTTCTACAACCTCCCCCATAATTGCTAAGGGGTTCCATATGACACCTATTCCCCCTGATGCTCCTTCAACACCAATAAAGAGTCACTTCCATTGCTTCCAACACCCACATCTCTTAGTGCATTCCTCCTTGCTTAATTTTGTCTCTTGCAATAAGAAGATATATGCCTTAGTTGGCCAAATTTGGCGCTTGAACAAGTGCCATTTGTTAGGGGCATTGATGCCCCTAACGTTCCATGTTATGACCTTAATTTACCCTAGGGAAGGATGACATCCTTCCCTGACCCGAGTTTCATTTACCCTACTACATTTGCTACTATTTCCAACTTGGCCTTGTTTGTCTTTGGACCCCTTTTACCACTCGATGTTTGTTTGTTTATTTATTTATTGTGATTGCTCCAACATTCTTTCTTCAACTAGATCTCCCACCTCTTCCTCCTCCATTTCTTCCTCTTCTGAATCCAATTCCACCTCACTCTCCTCCACATCTACTTGAGGTGCACTTTTCTTTGAGCTTTATAGTTCATTCTCCAATTCTTTCTCATCCTCTTCCTCACTTGCTTTAGTCATTTCCTCCCCCTCGACACCATTTACTCTATCAATTTGGATCTTCCCCACAATCGATGATTCAACCAGAGTTACTACAACTTCTTGTATAGGGGTACTTTCCTTCTACTCACCAGTTCTCCTAAATCCACACATCTCATCTAATGTTAGCACGGAAATCCTACCCTTTGGATTGTATGTGAGGTGCTCTGCATTAGTTGTTTTTTTCTCCCTTCCTATTGAATTAGGTAAAGGATCCACAAACCCCACAAGGGAATAGGTGGAATCACCTACTGGGGATTCATTTTTCGAGTCACCATGGCTCGGATCCCACTCATACCCATTCGCTTTATTGATCCTCAACTTCACACTGCACTCCAAATTACCATGTTCCCTAGACTTGCAAATGGGAATAATTTCATTTGATCCTCCCTTTCCACTTTTTGAATCCAAACCTCACCTTCAATACAAATTTCAATTTTCTGGGGCAAAACCTGATGGGGGACTAGACTAAAGAATATTCTGGCATATGTACCCAAACACCTATCTTCATTATTTTTTTCTATCAAGATGAAATTGCCTAAGCTTTCCCCAATTTACACTAGTGTTTCATCATCCAAAAAAATTTGTATGAAGGTTGTACAAGAAAACCCATACCGACCCTTCCTTGATCGATTGTTTCCAAGAATCGAAATTTTGGTACCAATCTATCAAGTGTATCCCAACGTTATCCAAGTAATGTGGGTCGTTGAGCAGAGCATTCCATTTGTTTTCCTTGGAGGGGAATTCCACCAAGAATAATTCATTTGGTAGTGCTCTAATTTGGAACCAAATACCCCATTTCTCATTGCACCACCTAACTATGTTCTCTACATTGCACCAACCATCCCCCACTTGAGAAATATACCTTTTTCTTTTAATCTATCTACTAAATTTTTGACTCGATCTTTATCCAAATTGACATAATGTTTCAAATAGTTTGGGGTAGGAGACTTACCAATCAAATCGACGTATTGATGTGATGGCCCTTCATCTACAATCACCTTCTCCTTCCTGTCCCATGGCTTTCTTGTGCATTACTTGCTTCTGATCATTTTATCACGCCAATTAGTGGAAGTGTCTGCTCTAAGATACCTTTTTTTCCCAAAACCACCCACACTAGCTTTCCTCCACTCGCATCTGATTCATGGCACCCCACCTGTTGGAATTTTAGTCACAAACAACTCTCCTTTGATCCATTACCACACCTTCAAACCTAGGAGACCATTCGCGCAGATGCATCCATGGGAGCGCATTTTTGTCATCCCATGTCCTCTGTTCATGGTTTGATCCTCAAGCACGTCTCCTCTTGTTGTGGAAATCCATGTTTTTGCACCCTGGG
Organism: Sequoiadendron giganteum; assembly: GCA_007115665.2. Lineage (NCBI taxonomy): Eukaryota > Viridiplantae > Streptophyta > Pinopsida > Cupressales > Cupressaceae > Sequoiadendron > Sequoiadendron giganteum. The sequence continues at coordinate 77,034,254 of VCHN02000014.1, read as the reverse complement.
TGGCATCTATCCACCCATCTTCCATCTTCAAAAACTCATTGCGGTCTTCCCTCTACCTCAATGTCGCCTCAATCTTGCCCACCTAGATCTCCTGCTCTTTTTCGCTCCTCTTCACTCATTTACGCCTTCATAAAATCAATTTAAGTCTAGTATTCTTCCAAATCAATCTTATCCATTGATCTCTATCTTCAAAATATATAAGTTTCTCATCATATTAGCTTATTTTAATAAATACTGGAATGTATTTACATTTTTCCAAATAAGAAACCACATTCAATCTCTCACAGAAATTCATCAAGATTGATCACAACCACCAAAGATGCAACAAGGGACTTGTATTTGATGTGCTATGTCTTAATGATGCAATTGAACTCAAATGTATACACTCAAATTTGGTCTAGAGAATTAATTAAATACAAATTATTTAATTAATAATCTTTAATTCTTCTACTTATAAATAAATTGAAAAAGTAAATTCTATAGGTCATTTTCTTCATATCTTAATTAAATGAAAAAATTTAATTAGTTTGTTTTTATTTAATTAACCTACTCTTACTAAAATTTGAATTTAAGCACATTTCTACTAAATTCTTCCCACCTTCCACCTCATCATGTGTCTCAAGAATTAAATATTTCTAATATTTAATTTTGCATTTATCATCAACAAATTCTAACTAATTTGGGACACTTGGTCTTCATCTCCATTTGTTTCCTCTCCACACTTGGCAGTTTGTTTCTTATGAAGGAAACACACTTCCCCTTTTCTCTATAACGTCTTCATCTTCAACCATCCATCTCTCCAGATCGAATCCAGACCGTCAATTCCTGCCACCTAGGCTCATTCCTTGGAAAATCTATAAATAAGCCCTCATTTACACAACAAAAGAGAGAGAGTTGAGCACTTTTAAAGCAATTACACTCTACAGAATTTTAGTTAGCATTATCATTTTAGTGAGCATTTTAGTATTAGCATTTTAGCATCAAGTAGTTTAATCATGAAATTTTCATTAGCAACATATTAACTACAACATTTTCATATCATTTTCATACAACAATATCATAGAAACATTATTATCTTTGCATATCATCTACAACTAGTTCATTATCATGTAATGTAGGAAATATCTCTTGCATTTCCAACATCTCTCATTCTTTAGGTTGTCATTTGGAAAGTCATGTGCACATACAATCTGAGAGAAAAAATGACTTAAAGAATCCTTGGAGATAGAGGACAATGAGACACCATTGAGGAATTGTTGTTTTAATCTGCTTGTTATTTGAATTCCTTGATATAATGTTTCATTGGTGCGTTATATAGGTTTTATTTGATTATTCACATTATTTACATACACACAAACTCATTTATCTTATTTACAGGTTGATGTTCCCTTGCACAAACTTGATCTCAACGAAGTATTTCTTGAAGTCATTTATCATTCTCTTGTTGGAATCCTATTTGTTCGACGTGATTGGCATATCCAATTAAACCTTGCTTTGTGGGCATATCATACTAGCATCCACACCATATGCCCTTGTGTATGGGTCAGAAGCCATCTTACCCATTAAGGTTGAGTTACCTTCACTCTGAGTATCATTGAAGGGAATCATTTTAGAGGAAGACTATCGAGTATCCAAACCACAGGAGTTGGAATTGTTAGATGAATGCCATCAGCATGTTGTTGATCATATGAAAGCTTATCAACAAAGAATATCAAGGAGCTATAACCACAAGTTAAGACCAAGAATATTTAAAGTTGGTGACTTGGTACTAAAAGAGAATCCTCGCAATCAACAAGACTGAGAAAAGAAGGGAAATTTTGAACCTAATTGGTTAGGTCCTTTTATCATTGTATCAATCTATGGATTTGGAACATATCAGTTATCTACACTCAAAGGGGACCTATTTGAAGAACCTATCAACAACATTCATCTCAAGAATTTTTATACATAACTCATCTAGTGCATGATTTAAAAAGCAAAAAAATCCAAAAAAAAAGTTAAAAAGCAAAAAGAGAAAAAGTCAATAAAATTAGAAAAAGTGCAATAAAAACAAGTAGTGAAAACCTGACAACATGCGCTATTTGTGATAGAGTGGATTTTCAATTTATTGAAACGTGTGTCATCCATTCGTTTTTCACCATCATTATGCCTGACCATCATAAAAACTCATGTACTTATCCGGGCGTTGTGGTCGTGTCTCACCCTAGCTTGGCAATCATTGTGCACATTCACAATAAATGGTTTATTTCTCATTGGGGGCAAAAGCTTGAACTCACTGGGGGGAAATCTACTTTGAGCTTAAAACAATAGAAAAGAAACAGTCAGACGACATAGCAAATATAACGATCATAGTGAAACTCAACATTTGAACATCAATCGCAATTTTTAGAAAATTAACCATCCAAATCAACAACAAGATCTGTAAAACAAATCTCCCTGGATGATATTCTTTTGAATCATGTTTTAATCACTTTAGCACATGTTCAACTATTGTATCTTGATTTTTGTTATCATTTCTCTAGAGCAACTCAAGGATGTCATTGACTAGAGAAGCTACGATGGAGTATGATATTTTTCTTCATTTGATGTCTACGAGTTGATTATTACTACTATATAAATTTTTCACAGGACGTGATCTACAAAGTATCATTGATGGCATCTCGATTTTCATAGGAAAATGATTAACTCTTGTCTGTTTTACGCAAGCAATACTTAGGTCATCTCGGTTCAATTATACCTAGATTCTTGTATTACCTTGCAATATCAAAAATCCATGGAAGTTGTACTCAGGTCATCATGGTTTAATCATACCATCGATGTTTGTACTAACTTTCAACATATCAAAAAGCTCAATGATGATAACAAGCACAACAAATCGACTGACAAGATGACAACGTTGCATAATTAGATTTGCATGGTTAAGATAGATTGCATCCATATTAGTTTTTGGCTATGCATTTTAGGTTTTCCAAGGTTGGAAAATTTCAAAATTATTTTATCTCACTCATTAAAGGATTGAGTATATTTGACATAATTCACATTTAGTTGCATAAGAATTATTATATCATACATACATTAGAAAGTATTATCATAAGCCATCCATCCATGCATTAGATCATATATTTGCATTAGAAAAATACAAAAAAAAAGAAATAAAGTGCATTACATCTTATCTAAATATCATAAAACATCATCCATAAGGTCATATAGAATCATAATCCATACATCATCATTTCATCATTGCATTCATACACAACCATGGCATAATCATATAAACATTGCATAACATATAGAGCAAAAATCAAATGCATTCATCATAAACATCCATCATAAAATCATGTCGACAAAATATAGATCAATAATCTTCGCTGCATCTCATATAATCTCAAAATAATCAATGTCAAGTGTACAATGATATCACAAAATATGGAGAGATATATCAACAACGTGGCAGGAAATCATAAAGTCCCCGATTGAATAGGTGAATACATCAAGTGTCACTACATCAAACATGAGTACCAAGTTATGTGATGCTCTCCCTAGACATTGTAGGCCTTGTTGTACCTTCTACTGCACCACCAGATGGACCTGTATCTGGATCTATGCCTATTGGATCTATGAGAGGTGGCCCAATCACACCCCTACTCATCATCCATGACTAACTCTGACCTGACCTAGAACTGACAAAATGTGCATAGCTAGGGGCACGTCACTCTGCAAGAACCTCCTAGTAATACAATAATCTATAATACTCAGTCTCTCGAGTTGAATGTCGAACCTCTCTGAGCATATCCCTTGCAGCAGTCCCCTCAAAAACTCTCTGCAATCTCTCAGCTAAGGCCTTTGTATGTTTGCATCTCTGTCTCTCAACATCTCTCTCTCCTGTCAGGGATGAAATATGCTCTTGTGCCTGTGCTAGTTTTCCATGTAAGCCCTCCACCTATAACTATAAGGCATCTATATGTGCCTTTTGTTGATGGGAAGGCATGCAAATCTGAATTTGGGATGGTTCTGCCTGTTGTTGTCTCAAGGGAACCATAGATCTCCTCCTCTAGGGTACTTTAAAGTCCAATAATTTTCCACCACCTGCATCCCCACCACCTCCATCACCTCCATCCCCATCATCCCATCCATCCCCACCATCTCCCTCCTCATCATCACCATCTCCCTTGTCCCTCCTCCATCTCGATGCTAGTTGTGGTACTCTCATAATCATAGAATGACGGTACTGGCTCATCAGGACTGGATATCCTCAGTATGACATGTGTGAAAAATGCTCAGCATACTCATCTATCATCACACCAGCCATGATATCTAGACAATAATCCCATACCTATGCATGTAATCTAAAATAATCCTTGCAAGCTACATCATAAGATATGGTGGGCCCCCACTCTAGAATATCATGTTGTCTTCGGGCATATAATGCAACTCCCTGTGGCATCCCCCGAACTCTGCCATATTGACAAAGCACCCTCATGAGCATGAATCTCTCAATAATAAATCTGGTCCATCTAATCAAATATCTCGAGCTACAAACATATGGTGTCTCCAACTCATCCTCGGGCCACTACTCACAATCTAAGTATGGTCACCATATGACTGCCTCCAAATCATCAAGATCTCGCCGCCAATACTCCAATTTTCTTAGCTTGCACTGGACATGAATACCTGTGTACCCAAAGACATTCGACCTGCCAACTAGATGATCTCTCTCCCCCAAAAGATAAGTAATAGCTATATGCTCCCACACCAAATTTGAAGCAGTGTCACTCCAACTGATAAACTCGTGGCTCCAAGATACACCACCTGATGTAGATCATGATACAAATATGCTAACATATAGGAACCCCATGCATATCGGATCCCCTGAGTGATCATCCTCTCCAACAACCCGCCCTAGCCAACGGACAATACCTTCAACCTATGGTCGGGACATAGGAAACCTCCAACAAACCCAGATAGAACAGATGGTAATGACCCATAAGAATCCATCATATCCTTCCACGGGATCTCATAACCACTAATCCTATCATCAACAAAGATTCTCCTTAGCTCCTCGATACCTCCCTACTCTATATGATCATAAATAACTAACTCTCCAACCATGGGAATCCCCAATATCTCATACACATCCTCCAAGGTAACCACCATCTCACCGATAGCTAGATGGAACGTGTTGTGGTCGCTATGCCACCTCTCAACTAATGCAGTCAATAGTCCCTTGTTCATCATATACTAGGGCATATCAAGCAAGGAAGATAAACCACATCACTCAATAACATCCAAATCCACCTGCACCAGATGTAGAATCATATCCCAAGTATTCGGGTAGTGCTCCCAAGATTGAAGAAATCCTAAGTCCTATAATCATGATGTATTGCAAATCGACATTTTATCAATCAACCTATCAATCAATCTAATCAGCTCAAATGAGCATCTATCATTGACTCTCATTTATCATGAGGTCAATCATCATATATCCTATCATTGACTCTCATCCATCGTGAGGTTGATCATCATCTATCATATCAAACATCATCAAAACAATGGCTAATGTGATCATCAAGCATCAAAAGCAAGGAGAAAAATTAAAATTTCATCAATTTTGGTGTCAATGCGTCGATACAACGTGTCTATGCATTGAAACAATAGATGCACTACAAAAAATCATCAATGTGCTACAACAATCCATTTATGCGCCAAAAATTTAAATGCACTAAAACAATCAACATATGCGCTAATTTACAACGTAAATACACTAAAACCTTGAATGCGCTAAAACTTTTAGTCAATGCGTCGAAACATAGCCTAAATATGCTAAATAGCTAAATGCACTAAAACCTTGAATGCGCTAAAACATTTAGTCAATGCATTGAAACAAAGCCTAAACATGCTAAATAGATAAATGCGCTAAAACATTTAATCCATGCGCTATTTTAGGAGGCATATGCACTAAAACGTATAATAACAGATTTCAAAAACATGAAAACGTGCGATTTTTTTTCAAATGTCAAAAGGCGATTTCTCGAGGTACGTATCGGAGGTCCATATGTAGCATGGCGGTGGTGTCATCAAACTCACTCAAATTGATGGGTGTGGTATGGGATCACCATTTTGCTAAATCACTCAATTGCAAATGAATTCAAATGAAACTCCTTTTTCACCTTTTTACCTTTTAAAGGGTTGAATGGAGGGTATTTAAGTGGGATTATTTCTATTTTCAAAAAAGGGAATCAATTAATCAATTGGCAAGTTCATTCTTCTTTATTGGGAGATAAATCGTCGCAAAATCCTACAAAATTTGAAATCCTCATAAAATCAAAAAAATTGCAAAATCCTAAAAACTCAAAAATTTCCCCGATTTATCTCCCGAGGGGGCATACACATCATCACTCAAAAATTAGCGTCTAGGGCATATTAATTTTTTTTGTTAGCACTATGGACAATTTTTTTTTCTTTGAAGCAATGTGTCGCAAACACATCACTTCAAAGATGGGCAAAATGTATACACTCAAATTCGGTCTAGATAATTAATTAAATACAAGTTATTTAATTAATAATCTTTAATTCTTCTAATTATAAATAAATTGAAAATTTTATTTATATAGTTCATTTTCTCTAATTCTTTCTATCCTAAATCATTTTCTTCATATCTTAATTAAATGAACAAATTTAATTAGTTTTTTTATTTAATTAACCTCCTCTCACTAAATTTGAATTTAAGCACATTTATACTAAATTCTTCCCACCTTCCACCTCATCATGTGTCTCAAGAATTAAATATTTTTAATATTTAATTTGGCATTTATCATCAATAAATTCTAACTAATTTGGGACACTTGGCCTTCATCTCCATTTGATTCCTCTCCACACTTGGCAGTTTGTTTCTTATGAAGGGAACACACTTCCCCTTTTCTCTTTAACCTCTTCATTTTCAACCGTTCATCTCTCCAAATCAAATCTAGACCGTTGATTTCTGCCACCTAGGCCATGCCTTGGAAAATCTTTAAATAAGCCCTCATTTACACAATAAAAGAGAGAGAGTTGAGTACTTTTAAAGCAATTACACTCTGTAGAATTTTAGTTAGCATTATCATTTTAGTGAGAATTTTAGTATTAGTATTTTAGCATCAAGTAGTTTAATCATGGTATTTTCATTAACAACATCTTAATTACAACATTTTCATATCATTTTCATACAACAATATCATAGCAGCATTATCATCTTTGCATATCATCTACAACTAGTTCATTATCATGTAATGTAGGAAACATCTCTTGCATTTCCAGCATCTCTCATTCTTTAGGTTGTCATTTGGAAAGTCATGTGCACATACAATCTAAGAGTAAAAATGACTTAAACAATCCTTGGAGATAGAGGACAATGAGACGCCATTGAAGAATTATTGTTTTAATTTGATTGTTATTTGAATTCCTTGATATAATGTTTCATTGGTGTGTTATATAAGTTTTATTTGATTATTCACATTATTTACATACACACAAACTCATTTATCTTTCTACTACATAATGTTCAAATTGAGTATTCATTTTATAGATTCTATAATAAATTATTTATGTAGTTTGAATAATTTCTTAATTTTTCTTAAAATTTGAAATCATGGAATTTAATTTTTACAAAACTACTAAGAATGTGTGGGTGTCTAATACTAATAATACATGGCCATATAAATGAATATTCAACATTTTAGGTATTAATTCAACTTCTTATGGATTTTTCCCTTCAATTTTTTACAAGAAAGTCATACCCCTTTCCCAAGATTCACAACTTAGTCCTTTTTGCCTCTTCCTACCACTATTCATTGCCACTATCCAACACATAATTTAAATTTCTTCTAAACATATAATTGTCATACTTCTAATCATTTTTTCATACTTTATCCCTACAAAAGTTTCCCAAAATTTTATAGTGTTCATTTCTTAGTACAATTTTATTCATCATATCCCCTTCCTAACCTTCTAAAATAAGCTTTATTTCATTTAAAAACTCTTTTAATTTTTCACAAGACCCCTTAATTTTGTTACAATACATTCATACCCTTTTCCTACACTTCACTACTTCATTAATTTCATCTCTTCATGCCCTTAGCCCTTACCAAGACTTACTATGACTTCCACAACTCTTCTTCTTGCAACCATAAACTTGTCTTGTACTATTTCCAATCAGTCTAAGTTTATAAATATTAGGTATGTACTTGTGTCTTCCTTATTTTTATCTGTTGTGTTATTTCTCTTCTAGAGAATGCCTTTTCTTCCAACTTCAATCTTCCCTTCTTGTCAAAGCTTCCATTTTTCTCTATATTTTGTTTACTACCTGCTTTATCGTTGTATTTGTTGGACTTCTCCATCCTATCATGCCCATTTCTCGACCCTTAAAACCTCATCCTTTATTTGAGTATAATGTTATGGCCGACCCTCAATCCCCAATATTTTTTTCTATATTTTTATTTTGCCTTCTAGCTTCCCAACACGATCATTATATTTCCAATAGTCTATTTTTGACACCATTATTTTTTATCACTATTCAAACTTGAAGTTGTGTGTGTGCATAAAGGCCAACTTGTGTATTTGTGGAGGATATAATAGAACATTTTTTTTCATCCAAGATCATCATATACTCTTAATAAATTCCTTTCAAATATTATTTTGAGAACTTGAGTTCGAGTGTGGGAATCTTAGGACAAAAACCCTAGTTATTTCAAAAGATGATCTCATATAGGGGTTGCATTTGAGATTAATTGGAGATGGAATTTAACCACATTATATTAATTAGATTTACCCTTGTTGGTATAAATTTTATTTTTTAGTTACTAATATTGCAAAACAAAATTTGAATGTAATACAACCATTAACGTAATAAGATAGAAATCAAGATTTCATCTATTATTTTCTATTCATTATAACAATAAGATCAAGATTCATTTCTCTCATTTTTTTTGAAATTTATTGATATTGCTAATTCATAAACAATAGTTTTAAGTTTGAGTTATCTAAGATCTAATTGAATACTAGGGTTGATAGTGTTGCTAATAAAAATAATAAGTGTTTGTGGAAGGTTAAGAATTATATTTACATTATTATTTTGGATTAGGACATTACACAACCCCACCTCTTAAATACTACACTTTAATATCTTTCGATTTAGGTGGTGATATAGATTAGAAGTGCCTATATACACTACATTATTATAAAACACATATAGGTATGTGTGTATGTATACACATGACATTTACATAAGTATGTACACATGTTTATGTTTAGAGAATGCCTCTAGATATTTGAACTTGATATGAAATAGATCAATATAGAGGTGTTCATTATTTTTGATTAAAAATGATGAACTAATAAATTATGAATTAGCTATATTTTTAATTTAATATATTTAGACACATGCCTACATATGTGAAAAGGTTATATGAAAGAGATTAATGTGGAGGTGTTCATTATTTTTGAGTAAAATATCGTGAACTAATAAACTATGAATAAATAATGAATTAGGTTAGTTGAACTAATAAATGATGAATTACCTCTAATGTATGAACTAATAAAAGATAAATTACGTACATGTTTAATTTAATATATTCAGAGAGCATGTGCCCACATATGTGAAAATGATATGAAAGAGATCAATGTGGTTGTGTTCATTATTTTTGAGTAAAATTATGAATTAATAAATTAAAAATTAGGAACTAGTTGTAAAAAGTGCTATATAAATTACCAAACATCACCTTCTATAGAGTCTAACTATTGATCAAGAATATTTGCATAAATTAGGGAAAGAGTTATATACATGATATATATACTAGAAAAAGATGATGTTGATATATATAAGGCATTAATAAATCAACAAACTCATAAATAATAAACTTAGAACACTTGAGATGTTTACATCCAATAAATTATGAAAAATAAAAACTTACAAACTAACTCTTAAAATTTGGATCTCATTGATATATTTGACATATTATCACCTAAAACTATGGCACTTGATATAAGAGCATTCAATTGAGTAACCTTTTAAGTTTCACATACATGAGTCCATAAGGATGAGCGTTCTTTTGGTATCAATTTTATAATGACACCGAGTCCAAAATCTATTAAACTTATAATTTCTCATTAAAGTGTACAAACATGATTTAGTTATCAAGACTAAATTAGTCAAGATGAAAATGTGTTAATTTCACTTTATAATCATCTCAAGTCTAATTACTCTCACAAGATGATTTATTTATTAATGCCTTGATTTTTGATAAGTTATAATTAGAATAATTATATTTTATAAAATAAATACTAAAATAGTCATCTAGAGTCCATAAATAGAAAATGTACATAGTCCATGAATGAAAAATACACAATCCTTATGAATAGAAAATATGTAGTCCATGAATTGCAAATATATATTCCATGTTGAAATAAATATTAAAATAGTATACATGAATAGAAAATAATTGAAACAAACTATGACCAAGGTCTATCATCATGAAACTCAAAATTCCTCTTAGTTCCATTGGAACTAGAAGCTACCTCACCTTGTATGAGAAATTTTTTAACTTTAAACTAATTGACAAAATTGTACATGTATTCTTTAAATAATTTTTTAAAAATAAAACCATGAAATTAAAATATTTAGAATGGGATTATGCATGCGCATTGCATAGTTCTCCTCCTCTCCTACATCTTGATGACCTAATACCAAATATGTGGTAAAGTTTTGACTTGCTAATTCCTACATTTAAAAAAAAAAAATCCTAAATTAAAGGCATGAGTATAAATACAAAATGCAAGCATATAAAAGACGTAGAAATCATGTAGACTTTAAATTAGTGTGTACATATACACATCTACCTAAAATGATGTGGGAGAATCAATAAATTGTTCGTAGTCGACAATTATAGTGTTGGGAATAGGATTCCATTTAATTGCAATCCTAAACATATTTCATGTATCTCCTAAGTCCTTGGAAAGTGTTCCCCAACACTAGGATTAGAAAGAGTTTAAATTCAAATGAAATAAACATGCAAATTAAAATTTGTGATTATTCCTAAATAATAGGAACATGTGGGGACGCCCAAGAAGAGCTCCTACAAGATAGGAGCACATGGGGTGCCCACATGGAAGGTAGGACCCACCTTGCTTTCATTAACTGTTTGGAGGATTGATAACACTTCAGTAATGCATGTTTTGATCCTACAAATTAGGGATTGATATTTACATGAGTGGAGTGGCACTATCAGTTCAGTATCAGTTTAGTTCAGTTATCTTTAGTTGCATGTAGCTATCTTGAGTTGCATGCTAGTTGCATGTAGTTGATTTGAGTTGCATGACTAATAACTTCAGTTGTATGACAAATAACAGCTGGATACTTTCAGTTAAGTGGGGATGATCAATCATGCATAATGTTTGCATGAATTGGTGGAGAGATATGTTTCAGTTAACTAAGATTGACTTGGGTCCACCTTGGGCGCCCAAGTTGGCATCTTTCAATTAACACCTTTTGCATAAGAAGATATTTACAAGGCTTAGTTAAGTGGGGCCCATTCTTGGGTTCCAACTTTGAGGTGAAGTTTGCAAGATATCTTCTTGACCAAGTTTAGTTAAGTGTTCATTCTGGGGCACCTAAATTGAGGAAGACTTTGGTTTGACTTCAGATTAAATTGTGGAACTCTACTTGCCCAATCTAGGTGTAGATTTTTGTGAGGAGCTTTATGCTCTTATATTGTACAACTCTTATGAGTTTTACATGTTGATTATTATCTATTAATTGCAACAAGTGTATGAGAGTTCTATGAGATTTTATTGCAAGTTGTGAAGAAGGATTGTTGAAGGCAAGGAAGCATGCCAATCAAGGATTGATACATTATTATTGTAATCTTGTTCTAAGGTTAAATAATACAAGCACTGTTGATTCTGGTGGAGTTTTTTTCCGAAAGGGTTTCTCGACGTATATGTTGTGTCACTTCTATCTTCTTGTCTCATTCTTCTACAATCTTTTGTCTCTTTCTACAATTGGTAAAATTCATCTAAACAGATTAATCATACATAAAGAATTGTGACAAAAAACACTTAATTAGATCTACGGTCTCATAGTTTTACAAGTTTTAAGCTAAAATATTACCTTCATTTCCAACATATAGGACCTATTGTTACCTTGAGTGTGCTATCATCTTGTAGATACATATGCACATATATATTTTGAATATTGAATTTAAAATTACACATATATACTTGAACTTTTAAATTGAAGAGTAATGCAAGTGAAATCAAGTATAAATAATTTAAATATGCACCAGTTAATATTGCATAGCACTTTCCATTGGACGATCATCACTCACCACACCTAGTTGGTTTGACATGGAAGTGTCATGACCTCCTAGTTGCTATAAAAATGATGGACCAAGTCCAATAATTATTAGAATTAAAAATTTATTAAACATATCCTAATATACTTGGCTAAGAAAAAAATATTTCTCTACTATATAAGATGTGCTAAGTTGTTTAGCCATTTCAACTAGGTGATCTAGCCTAGGTGTGTCTATTCTAATCATATTCACCAAATAAGAAAATAAATAATTTATTTAATAAATCAATTATTTTCATATTTTATAATTTATTAGTTTTAATATACATTAAATGTGTACACAAAATGTGGCATACCTATGTATACTTAGGAGAAAGAAACATATTTAATAATTTATGAGCCTACTCTGATGGAAACCCTAAAGTGGAAGTGTAATGAGGACCATACCATGGGTGATTACAATTTTGACAATAATGAGTTGATGTAGATGATGTCAATGTGCCTAAGGTGCAAGGACCAACACCATCTCCTCCATGATCTCTAGTACTTAATTTAGCTATCATCTAGGTAGCTTGGTTAGTTAAGTTTTTAGACAAAATGCTCAATGCTCCCAATATTGATACCACCACCTACTACTAAATGGAGGCAAAAAAAATGTCATGAGAGGAGAAAAAATGAGTGAAATAGGTCATTTTTGACTTAGATCAAGATGTGGTCCTAGCTTGTGTTGTGGCATGATGTCGCTAACACCCTAGATTGATGTAATGTCAAAATAATTATGTTTTTAACCCAACTCAAACTCTACTCATAATTTTCTCAAAAAATATAATGACACCTCATAATTGTCATGTGGTTTATGTTATTATATTGTTCGTGCTAATTCTTCCTTGGTTTCGCCTTGGAAGGAATCTTCCATTCTCAGTTGATCAATGTTTCAGACTATTGGTTCTTGTGCCATCTGTATCTTCATTCCAGGTGTTTTCTTTTGTTTGCCATCTGATTTGAGTAGTGTCATTTAAGGCACTCATGCAGATTGTTGTCTTCAGACTATTGGTACTTGTTCCATCTATATCTTCATTCTAGGTGTTTTCCTTTGTTTGCCATTTGATTCGAGTAGTGTCATATGGGCCACTCATGCAGATTGTTGTCTTCTTGATCCTGATCATCTTATCTTCAGCAGAGGTTCTTCAGCACCATAGCAGCCATCTTTCGATAGTTGTTTGCAGCTTCATTTGCTTCAGTGATGTTCTTCTTCTTGGCTTTCTGCATCTCTTTTTGGAGTAGAGCTTTTTCCCATGAGGTTTTCTCTATTTCTCCTTTTTACAGAGATTTGGTTGTATTTGGGTACCTGATTTGGCCTAGTTTCCGGGACCCATGTTTGCTTTCTTGCATTGTAGTTACCTTTGCTTTCTTGCATTTGTTTGTAGTTGCATTGTTGCTCATCTTAAGGGGGGTGTTAGAGTAAAGGTTTTAATTTAATTATGTTGATTAAGTTACATTTATTCCCTTCTTAAGATTTCACGTTAGTTTGCATAAAGTGACATTTAATAATTATATTAATTATTAAATGTTTTCCTATTAGAGCTTCTATTAGGGTTTTTCCTATTAGGATTTTATTAGGGTTTGTATGATCTCCTTTTTATAAGGATTAATCCCATTGTATTTCATATCAATTCATTCTCTCATTCTCTTTGATATATACATTTTCAGTTTTCAAAGAACCCTTGCTTGTTTGTCTCCATCTCTTCTTTTGTGATAGGTTATTTACATGTAGGTGATCTTCGAGGTTTGTGAAGTTGTATTTTCTCAACTCCTACATGGTATCAGAGCTCCACACCTGCTGCTTCTTATTCTTGTTTTGAAGATTTTTGGAGCTTCAAGGGTTTGGGGTTTATTTTTTTGATCTAAGGCATACTTGAAATTTTGAAGCACTTTGAGCCCAAACGGACCTCGCCATTGCGTCCGCAATGGTCCAAAACCCCTAAATCGACTGTTCATTCGTCCATTTTGGACAAAGTCAAAATTTGAGGCAAAAAAAAATTGTTGGTACGGTCGTACGACCGTCCGACAGCGCGCGATTCGGAGGAAAAGCCTGGTATTTTTTTTAATTTTTTATTTCGGCATTTTTTGTCGAAATTTAAAATATATATATATATATATATATATATTTCATTTGTAAAAGGTTTTTTGTATTTTTTTTTTAATCCAAAAAAAAAATTTAAAAAAAAACAAAACAAAAATTTAAATCTGCAGTTTAAGGGCATGCTGGCCCTGGTACAGGGTACCCGCAGGTACCTGCGACTGCAGGCCTGTGGGTCCTGTCTCGCTGGTCGGCGTACTATCGACCGCCGACGGCTTTAATGCCGACCGACGGTTGATAGTACTGCCGACCGACGGTACATACAGACCGCCAGGGATGCGATGGGGGGTAGGCCCATGTGCCTCCCCTCATCAAAAAAAATTCTTTATTGTAATTTTTTTTTATTGTTTTTTTTAATATAAAAAACAATTTTTTATTTCATAAGCCTAATTATGCATTTACGGTGACGGTCGTTTGGCCGTCAAATTTAAGCCAGTCTTTTTGTTGCGACGATTGTATGACCGTCAAATTTAACCCAACGTTGGCTTTTTTCCCTTTTGGACCCGATTTCTTCTAGAGGCCGTAACTTGGGCATATGATATCGTTTTTTGGAAAACATGATATCGTCGAAAAGCTGGTTTTCTCATATTTCTAGTGGTGTGGGTCTCATCACATCTTTCTTCTGTTGGTGCATTCTACAACCAATTGAAGACAAAGGGGCTATTTTCAGTCCCAAGCTCAAACTTTTGATCAGTTTCTGTATTTTTTGCAATCTCAGTGACGTTGGAACCGTATTTCAGATCTCTTCAGTTTCATCCATGCAATTTTTCCAGATTTCACTCCAGGTTTATTTTATTCAGTTATTTGTGTTTTCACACTCTGGTGGATTACCTGGACATATTTGCTCTTGGAAACTTTTTGTTTGCATGGGATGCTTTGTTTTTGGCTGTTCTTCATGTATTTCCAGCATTTTGTCCTTTTAGGGCATTTTGAGCATCATTTGTAAGCAATCTTTTATGTAAACGCACTGAGATAAAGTGTCACACTATTGTACATGCATCTTTTGGGGATTTTGCACATAAGGTTGTGCCATATTTTGTACTCGCACTGTTATTATAAAGTGTCATGGGGGGTTGTGTAGTTTGCCTTTTTTTCCATCATATCCTTGTTCGGTGAGTATCCCTCCATGACGACAGTGGATCCATATGATTCCAGCCTCATGCATGTGATTTATTTTGCACACCACTTTTTCATTTGCAGGTGCTATCTTGTGCACTTTCAGATGTTTCTTCTCCTTCATGCACTACAGGGTGTTTCACATCATTTTAGTGGATCTGTCAGGCTCTCACAGTTCAGCATTATGGGGGGGGTTATTATATTGTTCATGCTAATTCTTCCTTGGTTTCACCTTGGAATGAATCTTCCATTCTCAGTTGATCAGTGTTTCAGACTATTGGTTCTTATGCCATCTGTATCTTCGTTCCAGGTGTTTGCCTTTGTTTGCCATTTGATTTGAGTAGTGTCATTTGGGGCACTCATGCAGATTGTTGTCTTCAGACTATTGGTACTTGTTCCATCTGTGTCTTCGTTCCAAGTGTTTTCCTTTGTTTGCCATTTGATTCGAGTAGTGTCATATGGGCCACTCATGTAGATTGTTGTCTTCTTGATCCTGATCATCTTATCTTCAGCAGAGGTTCTTTAGCACCATAGCAGTCATCTTTCGACAGTTGTTTGCAGCTTCATTTGCTTCAGTGATGTTCTTCTTCTTGGCTTTCTGCATCTCTTTTTGGAGTAGAGCTTTTTCCCATGAAGTTTTCTCTATTTCTCCTTTTTACAGAGATTTGGTTGTATTTGGGTACCTGATTTGGCCTAGTTTCCGGGACCCATGTTTGCTTTCTTGCATTATAGTTACCTTTGCTTTCTTGCATTTGTTTGTTGCTGCACTGTTGCTCATCTTAAGGGGGGTGTTAGAGTAAAGGTTTTAACTTAATTATGTTGATTAAGTTACCTTTATTCCCTTCTTAAGATTTCACGTTAGTTTGCATAAAATGACATTTAATAATTATATTAATTATTAAATGTTTTCCTATTAGGGCTTCTATTAGGGTTTTTCCTATTAGGGTTTTATTAGAGTTTGCATGATCTCATTTTTATAAGGATTGATCTCATTGTATTTCATATCAATTCATTCTCTCATTCTCTCTGATATATACATTTTTAGTTTTCAGAGAACCCTTGCTTGTTTGTCTCCATCTCTTCTTTTGTGACAAGTTATTTGCATGCAGGTGATCTTCGGGGTTTGTGAAATTGTATTTTCTCAACTCCTACAGTTTATGGACAAAGACCATTCACCACTAATCCCAAAAGTATATTGTAATTTGTGGGTTCCTACACCATTTAATTGTTTTTTTTGTTAGAGTGATGCCTTCATTTGTAGAAGGGTCAACAAAATATAGGGCTAGGGTTTGTTTATAAATATGTAATCAAGGATCTATCTATATAGTAGTCCATTTAAATATAATTGTTGTTCCTCATCCCTCCATTAGAAAAATCTATGTATATATGAATCAATAGATCTTATATAATCAATAACAACTTGCATTGAATAGGAAAATCGTGCAATATGTGGTGGAATATTTGGCTCATTATGGAAACAATATTTTTTCCCTATAATGTGGTTATGTTTTCATTTATTTATTCTGTCAATTGATCCTCACTGGGTGGATAGGTGGGGGTTTGGGTATGGGAGGCTTTATGGTGGAGTGTTTTGAGGTGGCGGATTTTGAGGTGGGGTTGGTTTTGTAAAACCTCTTCTTGTAAAAAAAACATATTCCTGGAGCTGATCCAAGTATGAGTATAAATTTCAACTAGATCTAGAATTTAAAAAGATATATATATTCGTATGTATTGAAATGATAAATTTATGTAATTTAGTTTCTTTTTACAATTTAAATCAATTAATTGCATGAAGTTTCCACTTTCTTGCTCTCTTGGTTGACTCAGCATCTTGATGATGGATCAAACGTTGATACAAAAAAAATACACACAGTTACAATCCAAAAATTGCAACATTAATTTAAATCAAGTTAAATATAATATGAACTATAATCTAAGAATCAAATTGAAACATATTTATAGACATTTAATTTATAATGAGAAATAATACATGTTATACATCAAGTTTATAACAATCCTATCAACTATGAATGTATGATATTTCTAGAGTTTAGATATTGTATCATATTAAAAACTAAGTAATTATTTCCTCTTGTCTATAATATGTATTGGATATATTTTAATGACTTCGAGAATACAATATAATCTCTTATAGCTTTATTTTCAATCAAATGATCCTTGATGTGTAGGATTTTTAGTGGAGAGACAAATATAATCCAATTTGATTGAAAGATAATAGGAATATTTTAAAGGAAACAACAATGAAGGTTGTAGGTCGAATGATTACGACTTCTTATATTACCAAAACAGATATTATAAGACTTCAGATGTTACAAGACTTTTAAGAATTTTTTTGATTCTCCAGTTCACACAAAGCACAAGAGAAGAACATACGATTTCTTAGACACTTCAAGACTTAAAATGCCCAAATGGCTCCCTTAAGGCCTTATTTATAAATCCTAGATGACCTATAGATCCTGTGAATACCGAATTTTACTTAGACTACCGAGTAAATCAGTTAATGTGAGTGGCGAAATATTGTACCATATTGGCCGACATTGTCTGTCCATCACATATTTTAATTTTAAAACTTTACAAATTTATTAATCACTATAAACATGATATTCACCATTACTTCGGAGTGATGAAGATTCCAGAATAGGATTAGTCCCATCATGCTTCTACATTGGCTTCGTCAAATAGATCTTCAACATCGATGACTCACCTCAAAGTAGTGGATTGAAAATGATGTTGCAAGTTCCAGTCTGTATCAGCATCATTTCACCTGAGATTGATTATGAAGTAAGATGAATTATAGTTGTCACTACTAGGAAAATGATGAAAATTCTTCATCTGGATGGAGGGATGGAGGTCCTGCACATTTAATAAATTTATATATAGTTGATCTTACAATCTTTCTTGAACTGAAATTCTCCACTCAAATTTTGGTCTTCTTACAAGATCAACAAGTCTTAGGTATGATAGACCTGTGTTAATTCTTAGTATGACAAATTATCCTTGATTTCTTACCGCATGTGGTGGTGTGATGCAACCCAGATTTTCTAACTATCGATTAACAATTTCTGAATAGTGACTATACCTTTCATTTATGCCAAATCGTAATGTTTGCATTTGTACATGTCTTTGGATGGAATTGAAATAAACATTAGTTGTTTGAAAGAAATTGAAACCTATAGGAGGAGAATTTGTAGGTCGTGGAGCTTGCATGGCTATTACTAGAAAGTCTCTGCTTAACCAATCTGCTACAAAGTTGTCTTTCCCTGTAATATGTTGAGCAGTATAATTAAACTGATTAAAATAATCTTGTCAACACACATATTTTCCTCTTCCATACTTGTGACCATGATCCTTACCTTTGAATGTTTTTGAAAATTTAAGCAGCTTTTACAGGGTGCCGAACCTTTCACAACGGGCCAAAAAGGCTAAAGGAAAACATAGTTCAAACAGAACTTGAACTATAGGCACAACCAGAAACAGCTGACAGACAGCTGTCGAAGACCAGCTGACAAATAGTTGAAACAAGAAATTAAGAAACCCTAGACCCAGGGGGATCAAAGCAGGCTCCACGGGCCTGAGACCGAGAGCAGACACAGACTTCTTCTTCCGAAGAACAATCGACCAAGGAGGCTCAAATGCAGGAACCGAAGAGAACGGTGAGGGGATCAACTCCACCTCAGCCACCACAAGAGCAACCGAGAAAGAATCAACAGCAGAGGCACCCAGCAAAGGGTGGACAGGGTCTGACAGAGCAGCGATAGCAAGTGCAAGGTCAGGCAGAACAGTGTCAGCAGAAAGGTCCAACGGAGCAGCGACAACAGGAGCAAATTTAGGCATAACAGTGCCAACAGAACAGTCCAACGGTGGAACCAAAGAAGAGGGGTTCGGAAGAGGAGCAGCAACCTCTGAAGAAGAAGAACCCACCGTGAGGTGATCCAGAAGAGCAATTAGTACAATCAATTTTTATTATGAAATGTTTTAGGTGCATGAGTTTTAATGAAATCTTCTAAACATTTCTTTATTCCATATATTTCTTTATTAGATGAACTCCATTTTTTGGTTCCTTCAACAAATAGTCCACTAGCATATTTAGCTACAAATTCTTTCCCTTTTTTAAGTTCTCATATGGTTTTCTCCATATCTGAATAATCTAAGGTTGGAATGGGAATTTTCTTGCCCACTTTTATCTGCTTTCCTAAAATTAATTTTATTTCCATAGTACGCGTTCTTTTGTTCCAAAAATTTTGTGGGTCTTTAGAATATAATTCCTTTTCTATTTCTTCTTTCAATCCTGTGAGTGGACCAACTCGAGATATCATTGTAGATGGATATTTTTCAGAAGCATAATTTAACTTGCGTGTTTTGATCCTTTCTCTATTAAGTGTGAACAAAACACTTGTTCATGCTTTTTTAATGTTCTTCCGTATGGAGAATATTTAACAATAAAGTTGCTTGTGAACCACTACTCATGAATCATGGGACAATGAGTTTGACTCGAAAACTACACGGTTGAATCCTGATAGCAATATCATAATTTGACACGTTGTGGAAGAAACCTCCTACTTATCAATAAAGTTGCTTCCAAGCAATATATCTAGTGACATTTTATTAAATTCAAAGAAATCACACTTAAATTTGTTTTCCTTCTATATTGATCTTTTCTTGGTGCTTGTATTTGTCACAAGTAAAGAACTTTCCCTGTTCCCTGTACATCTAAACTTCTTTATGTATGTATTCTTTTTGTCAAGGTGTTTCCAATTTTGGACTATAGGGGTTTTATAGAATGATAGAGAAGCACTAGTGTCTACTTGAGCATCATAATTTTTACCATTTACTTCTATTGAAATAAACTAAGAAAATCTGCCATTAATAAGGGATGTTATATATTCCATTTTGGGATCTGGTTTTGGAAGACTAGTATTAACAAGTCTTACTCTGGCTGCCCGATTTGGATATTTATGCTCAATTAAGAAATCTTCTTCTTCTTCAATTTCTGTAATTTTTCCTCCTTTTTTCTTTTGCAAACTTTCAAGAATATCATCATAAACAAAAGTTATAAAACTGCAATCTTCAAGGATTTTCCCTAATTCATTTTCTTCCTTATTTTCTTTTCTCTTTTCATGTTTATTTTCAAGTAAATTATACTTTTTTACTATCTATATATATATATATATATATATATATATTGAAAGTAAAAGAGAGGGCCTGATGGCGATGAGGGCTATGTTGTGTGAAAGGTCCACTTCAGTAGAGGACACATTGGCCAAAACCTTGAATGCCATGATGTAGAGGGTCTAGTTGGCAACTCAGAAAAAAGGCAAACATACATATAATGTCCACTGTGGAAACCATAAAAATATTGAAATGAAATAAGGTTTTATAAAACCATATATAACAAAGACACACACACATTGTGCAATTTTTTAATATTTGGCTTTATTTTGTAGTTACTCACATCTTTTTATGTGGAACATTACAAGCTTGTTAAACTGTTTATATAACAGTTTGAAATCTCAAATAAATTGTAAAGGGGGCATGATGGTGGTGTGGGCTATGGTAGTGTAGTGGCCTTCTCATTGCACGGAACACTTAAGTTGCTACTATATATTTTTATGTATATTCCTATATGTTGAATGATAAACAACCTATAATTCACAATGGTATGGGCTATTCATTTCATATATTTAAAAACAATTACTCACCAATAATGAAAGTTGGTATGAAAATCATATTTGAGTTCATTTAAACCATTAGTTGTAGGCCATAGT
Source organism: Sequoiadendron giganteum (assembly GCA_007115665.2). Taxonomy (NCBI): domain Eukaryota; kingdom Viridiplantae; phylum Streptophyta; class Pinopsida; order Cupressales; family Cupressaceae; genus Sequoiadendron; species Sequoiadendron giganteum. The sequence continues at coordinate 77,012,890 of VCHN02000014.1, read as the reverse complement.
AAATTTAACATTCTTAAAACAACTGTAAACTAAGGATGATAGGTGGAATGATATTTATGTATGCAAATGTTTCTAAATAAAATCATGATAAATAGGAATAATAAACATACATTGAACAATTTATACAATTTTAATCTTAAAACAACTTTAAAATATACATAACTTGGAATTTGCAATAGGTGTCTAAAAGTAGTCTCCAACAGGTGTCTGAAACTGAAATTGTGAAATTTGAATTCTGGAATAGGGTAATATGTAACACACAACATAGGTCACTTGTATAAATAGAAATTTGAGAGAAAGTGGATAAATTTGAATTATTGGAGGGAATTAGCATATGCATACATGAAATTAATGGTAGAAGTGATATGAATTGTTTTGTGAATGGTACGTATCAATGTGATTTGAGAGGTTAAAATTGGGGTTGGTAGTAATTATAGTGTGATTTGAGAGTTGTTTTGAGAAATTTGAAATGGTGTTGTGTTTTAATATTTGGCATGGATTAAACAAATATCATGTACCATTGTGAATTATGGTTGAAATAATGAGTCCTTATTTTGTAAAATTGTATTGCATTGTGAACCTAAGATTTGGTTTTCAATTTTTACAAGGTAAATTTGTAGAAAGAGGGGTATAAGTGGACATGGTGGAACAAAAAGTTTTTCAACCAGGGATGAAAATTGGAACATTTTTTTTTGTAATATGTTCAAATGTATCTGCAAGTTGTTCATTTGTCATATCTATGATGGATGAAATGTAAATGGGTTTTGTACATGTCATATCATTATTTTTGTATTAGTGGATATATAATGCAAATAAAAATATATATTCTCATTCACCTAAATTTGGGAAGTAGGAAATTAATTACTATATCTTTATTTGGGCACATAGTTGATTTAACATGTACTTATCTTTGCATATTATAAATTTAGTTTGAAAAGAAAGAGGTTGGTTATTAAATTTTTGTGGGGCCTACATTGTCAACTCCTATCCCCACGATAAGAACCCGCTCCACCATTGAACCATCTCCTTAACTACCAATTGAGTCAATGATACGATCTATATATTTGAAAATAACTCGTGAACTCAAAGTATGAGGTTAGGGTAGGTGAGGGTGAACAATGTATAATGGAGTAGGTAAACATCTCAAATTTTATTTGCCTGTGGATCAGTCATGTGGAAGCAAATCATTTAAAATAGTGCACAAGACATGGAAACCACATTAGTTGCACAAGGACAACAAACTCTTTCTTTAGGAAAATAAAATCTTGAAGCACCTCGAAGACATTGTCAACATGCTGCTACAAAAAATACCATAAGATATACTAACCCCAACATCTCAGCAGTAAGAAAAATACACAACCACAATGAGGCAAACTCATTTCAATCCCCATAAATAAACCATTTTACACTTATAACAATATCAATGACCACTACAAACCAATATAAGTCACTGCAACAAAGAAATCCTCATAACAAAGGTAGTGGAAATAAGCTACTAGGATACAACACCTTTGTGGTGAGGGGAATCACGTGGTATTGGGTCACAACTAGGCTCTGAGTAACACCATAGCGAGGAACAATAAATTACAAAACCAAGGAAAGGGGTTGGGAATAGTAGAACAACCAAAGATAGCACCACAAATCAAAGATGACAAAAGTGCAAGGTTTTTGGCAAACAATTATAGCAATAAATTCCTAAAATATGCATTTGAATTGACACCTAGATACCACAATGAATACAAACACCGAATTTAATTTTGAAATTGGACGCATGCCAACATGTCTCTTCCTTCTCTCATGTCTTTCTTTTGTTGTTTCATCATCCTCATGTCCCTGCGAAAAGCTTGAACCAAACCAATTTCAATTTTCATCTTCACTTTTTTTCAAGTGGGAAGATGTCTTGTTTTCACTTTCTATGTCCATTGTATGGTATATGCATCTTCATAAGATGAGGGTGGAACTACCTCCATCTCCCTTCGTAGTGAGGGTATTGATAATTCACCAAAACATTAACTTTTTCAATTCATTGGTTGGTTCCTTTTCGAAATTGCTTAATAATTCTTTTAGTTTCTTTTGATAGGGTTGTAAATTTTTGTGATCTCTCAGGTATTGAATGTTGGATTATGACAAGAAAAAATCAAAATATTTTCTTATCTTATTGTTGGATTGTGCCAATAATGTAAAAGAAAAATATTATAAAAATCTATTTTTTCCTTAAAAGATAATTCATAATTTTCGTAAGAGAAAAATCTAGATTTTTCTAAATTTGATGGAGGTTATCTTATGGAAGATATTATATATATATCTTTGTAGCCTTTAAATACATCAATTTGTAATAGCATTAGTTGCGTAAAGATTTTAATTATTTCTCTAAGCAATAAGAATACTAATACTTTGCTCAGTAGATGTTTCCTCGGTATATTGTCAAGGTCTAACCACATAAATTCATATCTTGTTGTCTATTATTCTATTTTATCTCTTATATTATTTATTCACAACTAACATGTGTTGCGATATTATTTTATTCTATGAATTCACGTTTTTGTAACACTAAACTCTTTCAAAGAATGTCGTTGTCAATTTTTCCCATGTAGCTTTCTTAAGGTCTAGGTTATTAGTGCCCCAATCAATCCCCACTTCCTATAGTGTGGCTAGCAAGCATCTCGACTAATTCCATGGGTTTTTTTGCTCATTTGTATTCCATATCCTACAACGATAGACAAGATCTTTAAATCTATCTCTAGTAAAATTTGAAAAAAATTATTTCTTAGGAGATGAAGCAGATGGATTACCTATGGGATTTATCTAAGATGAACCTCTAAACATGATCCTCCTATGGAAGGTCCATGTTGGACATTCCACACCACTATAAGACACATTCCTATACTCGACACTTCCTTCAACAATAATATGTACTTTATTCTAGTCAACTTGAAATTCCCCTCGAAATTGATTCCTCCTATTGTTGTATCAACTTGCCCTAATGATTGGATTTTGATCTTCAATTCATAGTTCTTCTATTCTACAAATATTTGTTTCATAAGTAGCTTGTTCTTCTTTTGTGAAGAAATCAATGTTCACCTCTTCTTCAAAGTCACGAATTCCCTCTAAAGAAAAAGGCTTTACCTAGTCTTCTATGGAGTTTATAGTCTTTATCAAGATTGTCAACCTTTCCCAAACTACGAGATCTATACTTCATTTGGAAGGGGCATCTACCATGTGTTTTCCACCCACTCTACACTTGTAGGTTTCACATGTGTTCTAGTACCAATTGAACCCTTGGTTTTAGCTCTAACTCTAGCTCCCACTCACATTTTGGCCTCAAATTTAGCTTTCACTTCCACTTCAATTTCCACTATTGTTCCATGTGTGCAACCTTGACTTCTTATTCTAGAGGCATCTTCACATATCCCTTTTCTCATTTCTTCTTGTTCCAATTATTGGATAAACCATCAAATAGTTTGGCCCATTCCCCCACCACCTTGTTTTTTTTTCAAGCATTTGTTTGGAATCAATAGCATTTATTTCATTGGGGTTCAACTTTAATCCTCTAATCTTTTTTCTTTCTCATGACAACCCCTTTCTCATATTGTTGTAAGATTTGTTGTCATTGTGTATCAACTTCTTTAGTTATTGCCAAATTATTCAAAATTGTGGCAAGCAACACTTGATTCCTTTGTGTTGCTTCCTAAACATACTCTCATACAAAGAGATCTTGTTAATACATTAAGTCCCATGTGGGATCTACACTCTTGTGGTTTACTACTTTGTTGACTAGTCAATACTTTTATTTTGAAATCATTTAATGTCTTTGTCAATAAGTATTGACTAATGCTTCCCACTATTTGATTACCAAATTTTGCAAAGGCAATGACATTGGAATGTTTTTTATTGGTCATACAATATAGAAATAATAATAGTAATAAGAGTGAAAATAAATTCTAGATAATAATATATTCTCATATAGATATTGTCTTTACAGTTATTTGCTACAAGGAGGCCCAATTTAGTGTACCTTGCTTGGCATAGACTTTCTTTTTAAATGGCATTTCATACAATTATTGTTTAGACAACCATCAACAACCAAACATTGGAAGTTACATCACTATCTAATATGGACAAAACATAACAAATCAACTATAACAAAACATTATTTCAATTCAATGGTGTAATGTAAAAGGCAATATCGGTGGCCAAGAGAGTTGGTATAGAGAGTCAATGGGACTTTACTCATGACAATCAAATGAACATATTTCAATGAGACAATCAAGCAAATTGTTTTGGCTATTGGGTTGTCCTTATTCGACTTCAAATTATGGGGATTGCGACTATGGTTTTGTAGTTTCTAGTGTTTAAAAATCTTTGAAAGATCTTACAACAATTCAATACAAAGTACTATTTTCTATTTGGTGTGAATTATGTGTGCATGTGATAAAGGCATGTAATGTTAGTGTGTATCACTCACCAAAACATCCTATACTAAATAATTGTTGCACATCAACATCTCTTGGTTCAAAGTGATTGAAAGCTTCGTTTTAAAAATAGTTAAAACAATAGTATAAATATATTGGTTCACCAAAAGACAAACCCAATGCTACCATACTTCTAAGAAAATTCAAGGAAAGATCTTGTGCTAGGTTATATTGTGGTTGGGTTATATTTATCTTTCTTCATCAAGGATCACTCACTCCAACTAGCAAATGAGAGATTTAAATGGTATAATGAAAGCTTTGGAGGTGGAGAGGAGGGTATTCTTCCAAAACTTCATCGATGGTAGAATTAGGAGATCTAAGTTAAGGCATTGTTTGCATTCGATGGGTTTTACGAATGGCATGCAAATGATAAGTGAAGATAGATTGTGACCCTCACATGAAAGGGATTGTGTCAAACCAATATTTACTCTTCATTTTTTTCTAAAATTCAAATGTTGCCCTAGAATTTCTCAAGGTAATGTTTGGGGAAGATGAGCTTGGTGTTGAGGCCCTCCTTGGTTCAAAGAGAAGGTTTAGCAATATTTTATAGAAAAATTACATATTAGGGTCTTGAATATTGCTTTGAGAGTAAGGTAATTACAAATGTTTCTCCCTACACAGTTTAAAGGTATGCTCCTGCTAACAATAACACTAATTCATAAAGGTGAGGATGTCAAAATCAAGCCAATATTTGGTATGTAGGGTGGTGGAAATTTTGAAGCCCATGCTAAGTAGGGTTTGTGTGGGGGAGAAGTGAGGTTGGAAATGTATAGGAACTACATTGTCCCTACTTGTGGTGAATCAATTCATCATGCCAAGAGGATATAATTTCTTTGAGGGGTTCATACAAATGCCCTAAATCCCATAGTTCAATCTAGAGATTTTGTTGTGGAAGTAATGGATTGAGGTGGTCTAATACAAACCACACAAACGAATATAAAAGTTTTAAAAAAACAATGAAATAAGTGTGTCAAGGAATTGAGCAAAATTCCCAAAATAGCATCTCCACATTGATTTTGTTAAATCAGTTGACTCTAAAGTTGTTATTACTAATTTATGTTGTGTACCCAATGCTTGAGACTAGGTGCAAGTCCTAGGTGAATTTAACAAAAAAAATACCACTCGTTTATGACATCTAAGCCAAAGGACACCCAACAAGGGTATACCCCCAATGAAATTAGTGTATTATGCTAGTTGAATCAAGCCCCTTAAAAATGCCTTTATAAATTGACAAAGAAAATAATATATTATTGACCACCTATTCTAAAACCCCATCAAAATCTGCCCTTCTTTGTTGGACCTTTCTAGTATTAGACAGTTTTTCATCCCACAAAAATCATTGACCTACTTTGCCTTGTCCTTCTCCAAACACCATTAAACAATTATAAACTCTACCTGTACACAATTTATATTGTATTCATTGAAGGCTTGCTTACAACTAGGCACTTCTCCTAATGACTATTAAACAACACAAACTTAATATAAGAGAAGACATTCCAAAGACATAATTAGGCATAGTTGGAAGTAAAATCAATAAGTAGGTGGAGGAGAAGGAAAAGAGAACAAAAGGGTACGTAGGATTTAGACCTAAGCATCATACACTAAATCATGGAGTTACATTGAGGCACATCGTTAAAAAAAATAGGATCACATGGAGTCATCACAAATGTAATATAGGCATGGTTGAAAGCGGAATCACCAATTCCAATGACATAACTAGGCACTTGCATTCTCTGGTAGCATGGTTGAAAGAAGAATCAATAAGTGGTTGAAGGAGAAGGAAAAGAGAGCAAAAGGGTAGGCAAGATTTAAACCCAAGCATTCTCCACTAGATCATGGAGTTACACTACGGTACATCATTGAAAAAACTTGGGATGACATGGAGTCACATCACAAACTTAATATAGGAGAAGACATTTCAATGACATAACTAGGCACTTGTATTCTTTAGTAGCATGGTTAAAAGCAGAATCAATAAGTGGGCAAAGGCAAAGGAAAAGAAAGCAAAAGGGTAGGTAGGAGTTAGACCTAAGCAGTCTACACTAGATCATGGAGTTAAATTGAGAAACATCATTGAAAAAATTTAGGATGGCATGGAGTCGCATCACAAACGTAATATAGGAGAAGACATTCCAACGACATAACTAGGCACTTGTATTCTTTGGTAGCATGGTTGAAGGTAGAATCACCAAGTGGGCAGAGAAGAGGGAAAAGAGAGCAAAAGGGCTAGCAAGATTTAAACCTAAGCATTATATACTAAATCACGGAGCTACATTGAGGCACACCGTTGAAAAAAAATTGGATGAAAAGGAAGGTCATTGTTGTTTTCTTGACTTCAAGAAGGCCTTTGACATGGTCCCTAGAGATAAGCTATGGTACAAGGTGAAGGAGCTTGTTATTCCAATGCATTTTGAAGCAACTATTTATCGACTCTATGAAGACGCCTGAGTCAAAATCAAAACTCAAGCAAACATCTCAATAAGTTTTAAGAGTGTCATTGGAGTTAAGCAAGGGTGCCCCCTATCCCCCATTCTTTTTTACCTTTACATCAAACTTGAAAAATGGCTGAATGTCCAAGATTGGGATGGGATTTGCCTCGGAAAAAATGTGATAAAGCTTCTTTTATATGCAAACAACCTTATTCTAATGCCAAATTTGCTCAAGGGCTACAAGAGCGCCAATATGCCCTTGAGTATTTTTGCAAAGTAGTTGATATGCAAGTCAATACTAGCAAAGACCAAAATCATGATTTTCTCCAACAATAGGAAAAAGATTCAACATAAGTTCTACTTTGAGGGAAGTACTTTTGAAAAGGCAAATAGATACAAATATCTCGAAATTGACTTCAACAATAGGCTTAGTTGGGAGACTTGAATAAAGAAAATAACTTCAAGAGGTTGGAAAGCATTGTATGCCCTCCAAAACAAATGTAAAGAGATAAAGAGTTATGAGATCAAAAAACTAGTTAAGACTCTTTTTTGTGCTATTGGTAATTTTGGTGGTGCTTTATGGGTGTGAGCTTTGGGCTAGCAGCACTTCAAAGGCAAAGTGGAAGCAAATAGAAAGAATTCAAAAGTACATGATCAATAGCAAGTTCAAAATAAAGGTTTCGACCTAGTATGAGATTTTACTAGCTGAAACTAGGGTTGTACCTATTGAAGCCATTGCTATGGTACATCTCATAAGAACTGATCATATGGCCTAATGTTGTCTCCAATGAGGTCCTAAGTGAGAGAAAGATGTCATGAATTAAGCAAAATAGAAAGTGGATGAACATGTGGAATATTTACTTGAATGCTTGCCCTAGTGACAACAAAGAAATCAAGGCATTTGTCATACATAAAATTCTGCAAGGTTATGTGGGGAAGAATGCTAAAGAGAAAGAAGAAATATTACCTTGAGGGAATTTAACCTCACATGTGATCATCAATAAAAAGCTTACATAGGGGTGAATATCCCTTGGAGGGCAAAGATTGTGATTGCTTAGCTAGGAAATAATTTGCATCAACTCCGATGTGAAACTGGAAAGTGGAAAAGGCCAAAAGAGACATTGGAAGAGAGAGTATATGACTTCTGCACAACTGGGACAGTGGAATTAAAAACACTTTAATTTTTTAGTGTGATGCCTACAAGGACACGAAGGCCACTTATGCTAGTATCTTGACAATGCTGCACTACCCAAATTATTTATCCAAGGGGACTCTTGAGAAATTAAGGGAACTCATTATCACTCTAGACAAGAGAAGAAATGAAAGGCAGAAATTAAGAATGACAGGGCTAGTTGTCTCATAGGCTATTTTTCGCCTTGTGATTAAAAGTTATTCTATTCTATTCTAATCAGGCCACACAGCATACTTTCCTTTCATATTGCATCAATGAGGTATCTCACAAAATAATACCTATGCATTATCATTTGTGTAATACTTGTTTGTTTTTTATGCACCAACTCTTTGTTGCAGGTCATCATCTAGCCAAGCCAGTATACTTTAAGCTTTCGTCTTCATACTGCACTCATAGATTCAACCTTGCCTCCATATTAACCTATCTTCAAAAGACCAGACTTAATAAAAAGATCTTTTTAGATCATACCCAATACATAAAGTAGGCAAAATCTATCTTCAAATGCAAATCTAATTTTTTAAGAGCTTGCTAGTTTGAAATATAAATATGTATATAATATTGCACTACAAATGCTCAAATTGCTTTTAAAAGGGAGTTACTATTTGTGCTTGTGTGCTTAGCGGGTTGGGTTCCCTTGCTTGTGATTTGTACAAGCAAAAAGTCATGAAGAAATGACCGCTCATAAAAATAGGTAAATACTTCCTTTACTTAGAATCCCACAAAAAAAGGAAATATTGGACTAATACTACACTGGAATGCGCCATAGAAGCTTACATTAATTTAAAGTACAAAAATATCGTTTATAAACTTATAAGCATACAAGAAGTTGTGTCCACCAGTCTCCTATCAAGACCGAAAAAGACACCACACAAAGGATAGCACAAATCATCAATCTGTACAGTATTTGGAGATTGGAAAGAAAGCACAATTCATTATTTAATAGTCTTAAAGACAACATACAAGATTAAAACTCATAACCCCTGGCAAAGCTTGAGCAGATCTCCTTTGTATTGCTAGATAAATTTATGTTAAATAAGGCCACAATATGTATTGCGTACAATTCTGATATCCAGGCCTTCTGTATGAACAGAAGAATGGAGATGCTTAGCATCTACCACAAAAAATTACAATGTCAGAACCGCAAAAAATTACATTGTTACAGGAATCCTCATTGAAATTGAGGACATGAATATGCAATGAATATGCAATGAATAATATGCAGCATTTTGGGTCTGCTTCTGACGAACAAGATTTTATATAGCTTAGGGTCTTTGAAAAATAACATTATATCATCACATTGTCCTATGGACCGGTCAATTCATGACCCTTGCTTTCCATCATCTTGCTGTTATACAACTCTCATTTGGGGTATAAATGAACAAACACCTAGTTAACCCTGTTAAAACAGTTGTGATTTGTCTCCTTCCAAGTTGAGATCTCTGTTCTTTATATCATAAACATTGTCTGATAAATGTTTTACTACTTTGAAGTGAGCATCAAATTGCGCTTTTAGGTGTTCACAAGATACTTTGATCCACTCCTCTGCAAAACTGGTTGGCAAACTATCTTGACCATCCTTCCCATGGTCCTGAATTGCGGGCCTTATTCGGTCATAAAAAGAATTCAATTCTGCTGCTTTAGCAATCTTTATTTCCTGATCAAATGTTAACAGATCACCAGAGGAATTTGAATAAAAAAAATGCAAACAAATATGGGTGACAAAAATAAACATGCTTCAAAAAGAGGAAATCTGCACTTTTTTGTCGGCAATATAACACATTGGTATGTTTGGCTGTAAAACATGGGAAAAGCAATACTTTTCATACAGTTTTGACAGGTCATTTAGGTCATTTGGAGATTAAAGTTACAACAGATAAATAAGTGCATTATAAAAGGAAACATTGTATATACATGGGACTGAATTACTCATTGACTTCCCACCTTCAGTAGAAGAAAATAAAGGTGACATAGATTAACCATGTTCTGGCTGTTCACAAAGTAGCTTGAGCATTCAGCAGGTGTTAGGTTCTGTAATGACGATTTTTTAGACTGATGGATATTCACGTTTTATTATGCACAAGAATGGATAGAGCTAAATAAAGTGAGTTCTCTCCTAACAAAAACATAAATCAACATCTAAATGTCAATAAGAAAAAAATTCACTTCATGACCTCACAAACATGGACAATGCTGACAAGAATAGAATAAAATAATTTAGGATTGCATCTAATAGTTTTTTTCTGATAAAATTCACAAGTATCAAAATAAAGATGGCATATTCGCACCTCTGCTGCCAAAAGTTCATCACGAGCTTCCTTTGATGGTAAAATCTGACCAATGAAATCAGCATTGACCCTTTTGCTAATAAGATGTTTTGATTTCTGGCATGAAAAGCAAAGAGATTTCTTACTTGGTGAGACAATCAGAGGATTTAAATGGTTATTTAAAATTGTCTTGAGTGATTCATTTTCAGATACTGTTGCATCATTACTCGCAGGACACAGTTCACCATTTACATTATCAACTTCCATTGCTTCAGGTGTACATTCGATTGTTGCCTCCATTTCCATAGCTGGTGCCTTCTGATCTAAACCAACAATGCCCATTTCTTGTTTCTCATCCCATATAGCAATTTCTGCTAAATCCAACAATGTTGACTTATCTTTAATTGCTGAGACATCAGAGTTGTTATCTTTCTGATCAGGGGCATTTAACAAAGTGGGTTCCAAGCCATTTATCAGTACTGAGCTTGCAACCTGTGAGGCAGGATGTTGCTTTGTAGCTGCAATTTTTAGTTTCTTGCACACTTTAGCCCGTTTCAAGAAATTGGAGAGCGGTTCATCCTCATCAGAGTCATATAGTGGGACATTCTCTACAGAGTATCTGATTGGTCAGTCACAATTGTCAGATTTGGAAACAAGAACGTCAAATATTGAATAAAAATTCTGATGAAAGCATATCTTAACTCATATAATACCTAATAATTCATAGTAATGAGAAACTCATGGACACTCAAAACATCACTACAAATGATCAACAGTTAGGAGAAATGTGTCGTACAACCAAATGATACTGACAGAAATCTAAAAATCCATCAAGATAACATGCTGGAGACGGATGCAATGAAACCTTTTTGTGTCATGGCACTATTAAGTTGTGTTAAAAAATAGAATTCTGGATATATGACTGCAATGCATCATTATAAAGACACCTGAAGTCAAGACATACAATACTAAAGATGAACAATCCCCAGATCAATGACAAATCCTAGCATTCTCTATTTAGAATAACATTTTATCTGGAAAATCACTTAAATTGCAAATATTATTTTTAAAATAGATGTATTATTTTTATTGTGTTCTGGAAGGGAAATAAAATCACATGGGCAATGCAGATTGTTCTGCTCTGCATGGACCCTTTCCAGGAGTGGGACTATGCTGAGAATGGGTGTGGCCCCATATCATTATAAGTCTATATACATATTGACCACACTAACAGGTTTAATCTCTGTAAATCTATATACGTATCACTATATGTGTGTATACATATACACAAAGAAACAGCAAGCAGGCTGAACGTGTTACCAACAGATAAAGCAAATGAAAACAAAACTAATGGACAGAACTTCAAAAATACCTAAACAATCATTAAGGAGAAAAAGAAATATGGCACAGCAGTACCTATCAAATTTTAATGATATGAAAAATTAACAAATATTTGGTATAAAAATCTAACAAAGATTATAGTGATTTAATTATAGAAATAACTGGCCTTTCATTTTAGCTGGAAATACAGAAACAATATGTCATAAGCATTCTACAAGTAAACAGTACTTAAGGTTCATAATTTGATTCAATATCTAACAACTTCAGCGAATTGAATTGTTCTTATGTCATCACAATGTATAATACAAATAGAAGAAAAAAAAAGATTCAGCCCCCGGGGTGTAGACCAGTTGGTCGAGCCGTTGAAAGACATGGATGATCGGCACAGGTTCAAACCTCAACTCACATAGCCGTGCACGTTGTGGGGCAGGTGCTGGGAAATCTCACGGCCTAGAGGGGATTAGTCTCACCTAGTAACAGAAATTTAAGAGAAGCCCGGCCGGTCGCGGGGATACCCCTCTGAGATATCAAAAAAAAGAAAAAGATCAAAATATTCTGTTAAGTTTCTACTTGACTCTAAAGTAATAAAGAGGTAACACACAAGTTTGATCAATTGTTATTTGCACTATCATGTTTGTGATTGCTAGTGCATACAACGGAAGAACCGAGGTGTATTTAAAAAGTAGTTTTGGTCCCCAAGTGGTTGAGACCATAGATGAAAGATTCGCCAAAAACTCACGAGTTTTTGAAAAACTTGTGACTTTTTTTACAAAACGAGTTTTTCGTGCATTTACTCGCAAAAATAAACTTGCAAGTTTTTGCAAAAAACTTGTCGAATTTTTTGGCGAGTTTTTGCAAAATAAAACTCGTGAGATCTGCTAAAAAGTCACACGGCTGCTAAAATGGTCATTTCATTTCATTTTTTCACTGGTTTTTGACTCTTGCTTGAGCAAAAAAACACTCCCAGCCATTTTGCACCTATTTACATCAATTTTGCATCGAGAAGACAAGATTTGAAGGGGATTTTCATCGAATTTCGAAAGCAAATTGGATTTCCAGGTAGGTTTTCTGATTTTTCTTATTTTACTTTTTTCTTCATTTTTGTTGATTCTATGTTTAAAAAACATCATGAATGTAGTGTGAAAAAGATTTGAATACATTTATATTGTTCAAAACAAGAATTTTTGACACATTTTTCTGATATTTTTACATATTTTGCTGATTTTTTCATTTTTTTGAAATTTTCTTCAAACCCTAGTTATTTTTTATTATTTTGAATCCTTTTTTTTGTTGAAAACATGTTTACAATCTTAGATAGGTTAATTTTTACTAATTTAAAGTAATTTATGATTTTTCACATTTTTTGAAAACCTAGTTTATTATTTTCTTTTTTTAATCCTTTCTTTTTATGAAAATAGATTAGTTTAGATTTTTAATAAATTTAAGGTAATCTATTTTGATTTAATCTAATTTAGCTTGTTTTTAAATTTTCTATCAAAATACTAACAAGTTGTGCTTTCACTTTGTCAATGTGTGTGTAGGTTAATTGACAATGGATTCTACATTCGGTTCTACCTCAACCTCAACCCCATCCGTGCCTAGGGGATTTGTAGGCACTCGTCCAACAAGAGCTAAAGATCCTGCTTGGAAATATGCGTATCAAGGACCCGAACCTAGCTCAGTCTTTTGCATTAGATGTGAAAATGTATACCGTGGAGACATCAATCGCCTCAAATACCACCTTGCAGGCATCCCTCAACATGATGCTAAGGCTTGTCCTAACACCAACGAGGAAATGAAAAGACAAATGCATGCTATACTTGCAGCTGCAAAAGAAAAAAAATGCAAAGAGAGAAGGCAAAGGTGGCAATGCCAACAACCATGGCTTCTTCTCAAGGTGCTCCAATCAACCTTGGGTCGGATAATGATGTAGCAGGTATAGTGGGATCTCTTCGTGGTCCACGTATGTGAAGACAACCCACCACCACATCGAGCCCTTCATCTACCTCTAGTAGAGCACCAAGATCAGCACCTACGACTGCAGGCATGCATGATTTTTTTGTGCCTAGAAACACAACTAGTGCACAACCTTCCTTAGAGGCAACTGGGTGGAATAGGGAGGTGCATGAGCAGGCAGACATTGCTTGTGCGGATTTTTGGCATTTCAACAACATCCCTTTCAATGTGGCAAGCTCACCTTATTGGCACAATTTGGTTACCACATTGACAGTTGCAAGGAAAGGTTACAAGGCGCCTTCTCGCACAGACTTGAGTGGGAAGTTAGTTAAACTTTTTTTTTTTTTGATAAATTTATTTTCTTTAATTTATGTTTTTTAATTTATGATGAATTTAAGCTATTTTTTTGTTTACAAATTAAAATTGTGTACTTAATTTCACTTTGTACTTGTAGGTTGCTAACTAGTGCAACTAAAAAGGCAAGGGCAGCAATAGAAGAACAAAGAGAAGAATGGAAAAAATATGGCTACACTATTCTTTCAGATGGGTGGACAAAAGGTAAAAACCGTACCATCATTAATTTTTTGGTTGCTTGCAAAAATGAGGTGGTGTTCTTGAAATCAATGGATGCCTCCAACATAGTAATATGCAAAAAAATTGGCTAGAATGTTGGAGCAAGTGTGCATGGAGGTTGAGCTTGAAAATGTGATGCAAATCATAATTGACAATGTAACGGCATATGTGGCAGCAAGAAGAATCCTCCAAGGTGAACACCGCACAATTTTTTGGACACCTTGTGCTGCACATGTCCTTGACCTTCTTTTGAAGGATATAGGCAAATTAGATTGGGTCACACCGATTGTAGAGGATGCAAAGAGGATCACTAAATTTATCTACAATCACCCTTGAGTTCTTCACTTGATGAGGGATCACACCCAAGGGAGAGAGTTGGTGAGATCCGGTGTGACAAGGTTTGCAACGATTTTCTTAACGTTGCAAAGCATTCTTGGTGCATTGACGGCTTTGAAACAAATAGTCAAGCATGGCTAGACTCAATTTATTCGAAGGAGGCAAAAGGAGAGAGAGTTGCAAGCATTGTCTTCGACGGCCTCTTTGCACAAAGAGCTACGGAGATTGTGAAGGTAACTTCAAAACTTTGAATTTAAATTCAAATTGAATATTTTTTTAATGCCTTTCATTGTAAATTTGTAAATTGTAACTCCAATCTTTTTGCATTTTTATATTGTAGGTGTCGAAGCCCTTGGTTAGAGTTCTCTGCTTGGTGGATGGGGATAAAACCCTAATGGGGTATCTTTATGAGGCCATGGATAGGGCCAAGGAGGCTATAAGAAATTAATATAAGGGGGACTGTCTCAAGTTTGATCCCATTTGGGGGATTATTGACAGGAAGTGGAACCATCAACTCCACCAACCCATCCATGCAAAAGGGTACTTCTTGAACCCCCGTTTCTTCCATTTAGGTACCTATGCAGATTCTACTGGAGAGGTTATGGAGGGCCTCACTACTTGCATTCAGAGGATGACACCCAAGGTTGATGTGGCAAACCTCATTGTTAATGAATTGCAAAGTTACAAGGAAAAAAGGGCGCACTCTTTTCTTCAGACCTAGCAAAGAGAGCAATAATCAATCAGCCACCAAGTATAAAATTTAAAATTTACAAGTTACAAGTTCCAAAAATTGATAATTAAATAATTTGATAAAATTATTAAAATATGTTTGGAACTTTTGACTTTCCTTTCTAAGTTTCTGACTCCTAATTTTTTTCTTGTAGATGTTTGGTGGACAAATTGGGGTGGAAATTCCCCAAATCTTCAAATATTTGCCCCCGTGTCTTATGCCAGCATTGTAGTTATCCAATTGTGAGCGCAATTGTAGCTTGTTTGAGGCCATCCACACAAAGAAGAGGAACAAACTAGCTCAAAAACGCCTCAATGACCTTGTCTATGTGCAATATAATCTTTGGCTGCGCACAAGAAAGGTAGAGGAAATATCAAATAATCCAATTGATTTGGATGAGATAGATCCATACCGTGGTTGGACAGGGCAGTAGGAGCAGCCTCCATTGTTTTCCGAGGATGACATTTATGATTTAGAGCGACAGGCAATGGAGGAGGGGGTGGATTTGCATTCTCATTGGATGACCTTGAGGATGAACCTGAGAGGAGTCATTGACAGTGACTCCAGCAGCAGCTGCAGCAGGATCTACATCCAAGATGGAGGTTGAGGAGCCACAGCAGAGTCCTACGACTAGACCCTCTCCCCTAGTGAGAACTAGACAAGGGAAGAGGAAGATATGAATTTGTAAAAACTGAAATATAATATTGTAGTAGTATTTACTTTCAGTTTTACAAAAACAATTTGCTATTTTCATTTTGTTTCAGACTATTATATCAGCTCATTGAGCATTCCACATGAGGATGCCATTTTGTATCTAATTTTCTTTCAAATCAATAAAATACAACTAGACTCATTGGATGCATCTTGTCTTTGGATTTTGCAAAAAAAAAAGCGTTTTTAGTGAAGTTTAAGCAATTTTTTAAGTTGCCGAGTTTTTTCTGAACTGAGTTTTCAGGGCTTGCCAAGTACTTGCAATTGGCGAGTTTTTCAACTATGGCTGAGACACTTCATTAAGATTCTTCTGTGTCACAGCCAGCAGAAGAATTGAGGATAGAAAAAGTTCATAAATGTACACAGCACAACAGCACTAAACACCGCGTAATTAAGCGATGGCTAAATACCACATATTTAGAAGATCATGTCCTAGTCTGCAACATTATGTCTATCAGGACTGCCAAGTGTTTTGTTGATGTTTGGACTGAGCTTGTTTTACAGCTGGAAGGAGATCTTGAAATAATCCTCTGTGCCTATTGGTACTTCATCATAATCTTCTTTCAAATGGCTGACTATGCAAAAGTTTCTGAGGCAGAACCTTAACCGTGAGAAGCTCTGTATGAAGCTCTAGCATATAGAATTTACTCCTACTGAGGAATCTTCCTAAAAATATCTTGTTTGAATTTTGAATTCACCTTTATGATTTGCGGTTTGCCCCTCTAAGTCTGGAGAGGGGATTTGTTGCAAAGAATTTGAAAGCTATTTTGGAATCACATTGCAACTTACACAATTACAGATGAGCACAGATTGGCAGCTTACACCAGGATCTATGTTATCATGGATCATATCTATCCACTTAAGAAATCCTTAGAGAGATCTTATCTAGAAAAAGGTTTGGATTATGAAGCCCTTCCTTTCAGATGCCTAGTACAAGTTACCAGATTTTGGTCCAACATTTCAGTAATCCCCTAATAGCAAGTTGGCCCTTTGAACATTATACAACAGTGGAGACAATTCCCTAAATTAAGGCCTTGATGAGGACACCCTCAGAACCTTGGCAATTTTATGTGGTTGTTAGCTTCAAAGAACAGCATGGGGGCTATAAAACTTTGGATCAAAAGGGTTTTCCTTCAGAGGAAGAATATTGAAAAACTGTAGCTGGTTAAATATCATTCATGGGGAAACAATGCTCCAGAGATTATCTTATTAGCGAAAGGTTTCCTAGATTCCAGTTCAAAAAGATTGGAGCAATCAAAGATGACTTCTACAATCACATTTGGTGCAAGATTGGATCACCATCCAGGTCATGAATGAAAAACAGACCTAAGAGTGCCCACTCCAGATCTGAGTTAAGGAGCATCTGCCTTAGGCATTGCTAATGCACTGAATGTTCAGAATCCAGATGGTTGAAACATATCAAATTCTAAGCCCAGGCTGGAATCTTGGAAATGTCTGTCTCCTTTGAACATACAAGCTTAGATTAGACAAGTTGAAGATGAGCTAATCTTGTTGAATTATCAAAACCCAAGATAGGTGTTGGGATCTATTGTAAGAGGAAAGCCATATATAGCATAAATTGGATGAGCTAACGTTAAGGGAAGATATCATGGAGAAGAAAGATCTAGTTTCAAGTGGCTAAAAGAATGGGATAGGCTCTTAGTTGCAGGGTTCATACCCGTAGGCCCCGAACCCGGTTCGGGTTTGTCTGTGGGTACTTGCGGGTACTTGCTGGGTGAACATAGACGTATATGATATCATTGATATGGCTTATTTGAATATTTTTCAACTATCAATTGGCATTTGGCATTGATTAATGATCAAGTACCATACTATGAAATGATTGAGTTTTACAATTCTGTATATTTCTCTTATTTTTTTGTATATATAATACATATATACATATACACGGACCCATACGTACCCAAACCCCTAAAAAAAATTTCACGTACCCATGTACCAAGTTCTCGTACCCGAACCTGTCCCCGAACCCGAACTGGTAACTTAGGATAGGCTAGGAGCATCAATTCAATCAACTCCCCTCATCCATAATACAGTACCCTTCTAGAGGCTATAGATCTCATCCAATCTGAAACTTTAAGTTCAGCTCTCTCCTCAAACTCTACAGTGAATAGAGAATAACATTCAAACTTTTATCCTTTCTTGCATCCCTTCAGTAATCAATCAGTCTCAAGATGAATCCCTTCTCAAACCTGTGTAAGAGACCAAACTTGAACAGATGGCTATCCCATGAAGAAGGGAATGACCATAAGGCCTGGTTTCCACATTGAACTTCCAAGAATACTGCAATATTATGAAATCCGATCTCTTACAAGTAACAGAAGAGGATTGAACCTCCAAACAAATGCTTCAAGCCCTCAAAATTACTATTTTGGCTATCATCCCTCCAAAAACTAATGTTCACAAAATGATGAATGCCAGACTTATCGCCCTATGTAATAGGGCATATAAGATTAAAACCAAGCTCGTGGATGAGAAGCTAATAGATGGATGGCAATCACTTAATAGGTGACCTATTCTATATAAGTTTCAAAAAGTAAGATGTTGATTAAATTGGAAGCGGTCAGGCATATGACAACTTCACTTGTCTCTTATTAAAAGACAGTCTTTTGAGAAATATGTTATGGGGCATCTGAAAAAGAGAGGCTTTGTTAGCTCCTCCACATGCATCCTATATTGTTCTAACTTTTAACAAAGAAAATGATTGAGCATATTGCATTCTTGTCTTTTTGTTTCTTCTCTTTGGGACATCTGGGCCTACTGTTTCCAGCAACTTTTTAATCATGAATTAGCCTACTGCTGATATCTATAGACAATGGATCCATCATGCAAGTAGTCATGAACCGACAATTGTCCTATTGGCAACTTATTTCATTCTATTGAACAGGATGCTTGATTTGAAAATCTTACCAATTACTATCATGAAACAAAGCAATGCAAGATTGGAGGAAGTGGTCATTAGTTTGGACAGATGTGAGTTACAGTGTGTCCTTTGCATCTCCTATTTTTGCCATCACCAAATATGGGAATACAAATTGTCCTATCATTTGCAATATATATGAGATCACTAATAACATAGTTGACCAGATGAAATCTGAAAATCATTACAGAGAAGCCACCATGGCAGCATTTTATCAGAATTAAATTCAATTAGCATAGATACTCCATAGGTAACTCATCAACACATAACTTATATGAAATTGTCTTATTATATTATGCTTGCTGTCCTCTAACTACTTTGTTTTAATAAACCAGTAAATTGCCTTAAAATTGTGATGCTTTAAGCATTGAAATTGTTTTAGTTAGTTGCAAACATGAATGAAAAAACGTAGGGACTAAACATTCAAGAGATTACCTTGGAGAAACCCAGTGTGCGAAAACTCCAAAAGTGTGTCGTAAGTCACTTAAACATACAACAAGTGTACTTGGCAGCATCAATTGAACTGAATTAAAATGTTCTATGATAAAATTTGGATCAAATGTAGCCACATTCGCAATGAGTTTTAAATGGTATGCAAAGAGGCCTGGGAGAGTAATTCCTATAGATAATGAGGTCAAGAAAGATTTCTCTAAGACCCTCAAGTAAATGTGCAGTACAAAGGAGGCTGATAAAATTCACAGTGAGCATGCTAGTCTCACAAGCTACAAAAGAGTGGCTAGGGAATATAGATTTTATCTAGCACAAGAGAATCCTAAGGATAGCGGTGACCACATGCAGGCTCAGCTACAAACGATTGTCATTCACCTCCTTTCACAGATTACTATTTCCTTTCCTACTGAAAGGCATTGATCCACACATAGCTCCATCCACTCTATAAAGAATTACAAGCTTACCTCTAGAGAAGAAATGCTACTGGCTGTAGATAATGCCTTGTTCCTCGTGGATTACAAGATGGTTGAGTATAAGCAGATTTCAACAGCACAGTGGAATGTGAAACCTGAGCAGCCAAGGAAGATTGACAAGGAGCAAGATGTGCAAGAAACCTTAGTTGCAGTCACCTTGGAGGAACAAACTGCTATAGAGTCCTTAATAAGAAGCCTTGAATATTTCTGAGCAAATGCAATTGATAAATGATTTGACAAAGTCAGAATCCTTTGCCAGCATTCATGTACATGACCATAAGAGGAAGCTTTGAAATAAGTTATGGAGATGCCTTCACAATATTTAAATGCAATTTTTGTCAGGTGCTATAGTTGAAGCTACCAAATGATATAGATTGTTGCAGAAGATTGGTTGCATGCAGCAGGCACTTGTGTCATATTGCAAATGTGCTCAATGAATAGGAGCTCTGAAATCATTGCTTGATAAGTATATATTACACTTACAGTATCAAGGTACAGCTACTAGAGCCACAGCTAATAAGGTTGGCATCAAATTTATTAAAGTTGTGCATAAAGGTAAAGCAGAAAAAATCAGAGAACTGCAGATGGAAAGCTTGGAAGTGGTGGTAGTTGGTAAATGGATAAATGACTCGCCAACTACAGCTGATTCACACGAGGGGGCATTATTTGCACAGGGACAAATACACAAACTGAGGCTGTTGATATCATGCTGATCAAACCTAAAATACAAATCCAGCAACACTTCACCTGAGCTTGGCATTTGGATGGAGAATGGATTTTCAACACTAAAATTAGGACCTACATCTCTGCTTGATTGGAAGGTTTAAGAGTTTTCTGCCAGGAATGATAGAAGTAAAAATATTATGTGCATCCTCGGTGCTCATTTCCAAGAAATGTCAGCTGTGCAATAGATGGTCTCAAACAGATTCATCTCAATGCTACATTTGCTCATGGGACAGGCATTGATTATAAAACAGCACTGTGATATTGATGCTATTATTATTTATGCAAAAATTAAGTGATCTTAACTTTAACCCAAGTTCAATTCAATTCAAAATTAAGTTCCTACAAAGCATTTGTTTATGACCATAGTTTTTTGCCACTTATGAATATGGTGATGATGGCAGGAGATAATCCAGCAGGCTATGATCATTTGATTGAAATGTTCCTATTCCTGGCTCAGTTGGAATATCACATTTTTTAATTTATCCATCAAAAGAATGATGCAGAAATCTAGGATCTGGGTACAGTTCTCGAGAGAAAAATGCCATTGTTAATAGAATCCTCCAAATCTCTCAAAATGTGATTTTAAGAAAAGATTTTTAAAAAAATAGATTTGAAATTATATGGAAAAAAAGCAGAGAAGTCAACACCAAAAGAAGATGATGATTTGAAAGAAAAACAAGGATGAAGATGGCAAATCGTTCTTAAACAAAAGAGGAAAAGTAAACAATAAAGAACAAAGAGATATTTTTATGTTATTGCAAGTTTATTCATTTTCCACTTGTAATTTTTTTCTTTGTTGATCTTACACAGTTTTTATCTACTTTTAATTGATGAGATTTGTGGGGAGTCTGTGGACCATGTTTAGGACCCATTTAATTCATCAAAAAACCAAAATTCAACCGTATTTCATTTCAATACACCATAAGTGTAGTGATCGTTTTCAACTTGCCTTTTAAAGATAACAGTTTTAAGTGACTTGTTCAGTGACTTGATCATCTAGCATTATGTAATGCTTCTCAGCCAACACCTCATATGCTTAAACAATAGACCACTAGAAACCTCCAAGCTGTGTAATTGCCAATAAAGTTGACAACAAAGACAGAAGTTCCAAGGAAGGCTCAAAGTGACAAATGAATCCAACCTCATCAAAATAATATATATATCACAATCCTCCTAGTCCTGGCCATAAACAATGTTGAGGAGCAACATAATCCAGGAGATGATTCATCTATCCCACATTAGAGAACAAGGAATATTTAATTAAAAGGATGATGACATTCTGATATAGCCTTTAGACCAAAGGATATGCTATTAGAAGCATCCTGTGCTTTCCAGCTTGGAACTCGTCTACTTATGGGGCAATAAGTTCATCTAGATCAAAATCAGGTATAATATAGACATCCACAAGAAATTTAGTCCTATGCTAAGCAGATTCTCAATGCCATTAATGTAAATGAAACATCTTAAACTTCACTCATAAGTGTATCTTGACATCCCCCAAGGTCAAGAAAAATACAAGGATGGGACTAGGATTGACATACCAAATATGCAATCTTGTTATTGCATACATTGCATGGACCTCCTAAGCCCAAAACATTTGGCTGGGTGCGGTGGTCTATAGGCTACAGCATAGGTAATAAGGGGATTTCACTTACCCACTCCCATTGGCACCTGATCCTATAGACCAATGACTTTTGATCTTGGTGGCAGATTTAATTTTATGGTAAGTGACAATGCCAGAGTCAAATCTATGGTAGACATCAATAACATAACCACTCTCCTACTTATTTGAGGCCTTAAATTTCCTTCATTGCTGTTCCAGCATTTTCACTAGCACGGGACAGAAAACAGTAACTTTTGATTGTGAACATATCTCATCCATAACTGACATAAGTCCAAGAAATCACATATGGAAGAGCAACAATTCATACTCTATAACAATTTGCTAGCATTCCATATCAATAATTGCATATTTACATAAATTGAGATAGTTGGAGAATAGAAGGTCATTCAATCCCTTTAAATGAAAGTAATGTACAAAACATTCAAAATTAAACATTCTGTTACAGTTCTATATACATATTTAGGAATTGTTGATGAATATTATTTCCATCTTGATTTCTTATTTATAATTTGTTTCTGTGTATGACACGTCCAAATTCTAGCAATTGAGAATATTGTCACTAGATATCTCTTAGTATCCAGATCACCTTTACCTACACTCTAGCATAGGCATAGGCAAGACAAAATGATTCTCTTCGATTGATAAAACGTTCAAACCAAAATCTCTTTTAATAACTTCAATAAGATAATCATTCAAAAATATTGAATTTAAGTCCATTCTCTGGCAAAATATTTGCTCTCCAGCCCCAGTCAGTTTTGCTAGTAGCATGTAAAAGATTAAAATCAAGACTCCTAATGCTTACAAAAGAAGCTAAAAAGGAGAATTCAGAATGAGGTGAATTCACATTGGTATGCAAAGTCCATATATCCTAATTTACAGAAAAAGATTGCAAAGATTCATGGATTTGTAAACCCTCAATAGAGCCAAAAAGAAATCATCTATTGGTATATTAATCAGAGTGTATCCTTTGCCAAAAAAATTTAGAAAAATCATTACAATGAATCACATTGATGTCTAATGTGTTAGTAATCAAAAACATTAAAGGTACATCTAGAGATTCCTTAAACACAAGGATTTTATGGATTCTTGACATCTTGTACTCATTAAGGAAGCAGCAACAACTAGTTTCAGCAAGGTCTATGTTCTCATATGATGAACAAAAGCTTGGTCTGCTACCTTTACAGCTGAGAGGAAAGTTCTCAGAAGAGACGTTCTCCAATTGCCAAGACACAGGACCATACAATTTGCAACAAATCATCTAAAAACATATATTATTGTTCTGATTATTATGGCAAGAGCATCTCTTCTTTCCAGATACAAAAGTATAGCACTTCAGACTGCTAGGATGGGAATAATAGGGCCTGTACAGGAAGGTTACCATTAGCAGAAAAATCCTAAATCCCAACCTAGATTTAGCACAAGGGGAGGAAGTGTTTGCAATAGCATTTCTCATGGCCGCCATGTGTACCAGAAGGCAATTACTGAAACAAAGGATAATGCAGCCTCTTCTCATACTGAAATTGTTTTGCAATATGCAGATTATAGATGGGGGTAAAAACAAACTCTTGATTAATTTTCTCCTTATATTGTGTAGAAAAAGAGAGAACCACGATCACCATCCAGGTCAGGCAGCAGGCCATGCATAAACCATTGTTCTTATGACTGTTCTTTCCCCTCCTCAATAAGAGATTACAAGTTTTTTCTTAAAATATTATGGCTGTTGAAAACATTTTTATGTTTCTCCTTTCCCCTGCAAAAATTACCTTGTGTGTGCATCTATGCAACCAACCATTTTAGTGTATAAATATGACATTTTTCCAATTTTATGTAATATGTTTATACGATAAAAATATATGAAACCCTTCACTTGATTATTAGAAATTTAGATACAAGAGCACATGGCAATTCCCTATATATTTTGACATTCTAGAAAACAAAGCAACACAAAATGCTGGGAAAACCATGAAGGTGGAGTGGCACATACCTTTCATCATTATCTTCCCAAAGATAGGCATCATTCTGCAAAGGTATAAGAGACTAGTTATCTATGTATATTTTGAAAAGATGAACAATTTTAATGCAAACTCGAGACTACAGAATTTAATGTAAACTTGAGACTTAATATGCTTCATCAAATAACAGAAGCAAGAACCATTCATAGGATCTACAATAAACACCAAAAACCAACATATATAAATGGACAAGCAAGTTAGCATAGATATATCCAAATAGTGCCCAGCAAACATTTTCTGTGGAATGCCAAATAATTTGTATCACATTACAAAAGCAAATCAAGGTCTTGACAAGTAAAGCATAGAGTTTCACAGCTGCAAAAGGATGAAAAGTGTTCGGCTGGCAAGTCATCTAGATATAAGCATATAAAGAACAGTGTGAAGAGCACACAGTGTGATTCGTTCCTTTTGTCTTGTTGATTTTTCTTTTAATTAGTACACTTTAATTTAATTAATATTTTAGTGGTCAATTTTTTCCTTTTTTCTTTGTTCATTAATTCCTCTTCTCTTCCTCCTTTCTCCGTTTTCCAGTCCTACCCCAACTCTTCTTAAGGCCGTTTCTGCAATCTATTTCATTAATTTACTCTTCCTGATGATGAATAACTGAGTATGATTTGAAATGTCGATACAAAAAACAGACACAGTTGAATCCAGAAATCTTTTTACCTAATTGTAATGGACTGTGGAAAGATCATTCCTACTATCGGTTATGTTGTATGACACAGCCTAACAATTTCTAGTAGCCCTGCCACAATGAATAAACAAATATTAAGTTGCGTAAAGCAAAGTAATGTTAGTTTGTTGGCCAAGTATATTGTATCAAGTACAACAATTAGTTTGTTGGCTTTCTTCAATGCAATGTTTCTTCGAGTTTTGGGGACAAGGAAACAAGGGAACATGGGGCCAACTTTTGGGGACGAATAAATAGAATAAAAAGATAAAAATGAGCCCATATGATATCGATCTAAAATAAATTCAATTGTGATTTCAATGAATTTTACTCACTTGGTAGAAGTTTGTTTAGTCTCATAGACACATTGAAGACATTCTTAACAAAAATATAAGTTTGAACGGCTCAATATATTTCCTTGAGGAAGCATAGGATAAAGGATCTCTTCTTAACAATTGTGGGCTGCTTCCCACACTTTGGTGGTTTAAACTGCCTTAACCTCGATGACATTCAAATAAACCTTTGACCACCAAAAAAGATAAGATCACAAGTTTGCCCTCCTTCCTAACCAGCAATGTCGTGCTATGTATGTCCTTGCTTTTGCATAGCAGAATGGTTGCTATTGAGTTGATGTTTAAATTTTTGCGTTTTTTTAAATTTAATTGACTCTGTTTTTTGGGCTATTAGAAACACTCTAACATCACCAAGACAACTGAGGGATGTCTAGATGTCCACTAGGCTGTCCTAGGGACAACAGAACGTCTCCACTATACAATCCAAAGGACAATCCCATGTTGGGGCCTAAGTGTCATGGATGGGAAGGGATGTTTTGTCCTCATCTCACCATCCCTAGGACGTCCAAAATGTTAGGCCCACAACACGTCCCCATGGACCTTGCTTCAACATATATGTGAATGTGACCTAGACATAGATAGGGAGCACTTGCATGTGCATTCCCCCTAGCCTTACTTTGATGTACTTAATTAGTTGATAATACAATCATGTTGCTGACAGCTATGTTGTTCTCTATTTTATTTGCTTATATTGTTATTCATGTTTATGGTTATGATACAACTTGTTGTCTGCTATTGATGTATATCTTAGATTAACAGCCTATGATTCTAGATATTTTTGCAATCACCAACACCCTACATTGAAAAAGAAGAATATGATGACAAAAGCACAAGGCGAAGAATATGATGACAAAAGCACAAGGCAAAGGCTATAAGTAGAAGATATTGAAGAGTGGTGAATAAAGTGCCAAAGAAAGGTTGTATCATATCACATCAATTTTTCAAATAAAATAAGTGGTTTGAAGATCTATCACCCACGAAATTGTTTGCATGGGTTTGAGGTCTTGAGTCAAAGTGAAAAGCAAGCACATTCAAGGCCAACTATGAAGCCTAGAACTAAGCTAGAAGGATTGCTCAAAATGAAATTGCCCACAAGACCATAGCTTGCAACCATACCATACCAATACCTTGCCTAGGACCTTGCAGTGTGAGGATTGCCAAGAAGGCAAGAGTGCATGGATCTCTATCATATCGGTTTTAGAAGTCATGTCACAAAGATTGCAAGTGTTTCTCAAAGTCTCATAGAGGAAATATAGGGCAATTAAGCCATAAGACTCTCCAAGACTTTCAACATGCTTTATTGTTTGGCCAAATGAGGAAACATTCTAGATTAGTGATTGCCAATGAGTGAGTAATATGTTTACTCAAGATTTAATACACCTACCATTCAAGTTGTGTAGCACAAGAATATAAAATTCCTCTAAGAGAGAACACCACATAAAAGAAAATGGGCATTTGTCCTTGGAACAACTCTGGCCAACACAAAAGGATATGAAAGTACAAGCAATAAGTAAGATGGATGTTGTTCAACTTAGAAGTAAATAGGAAAAGTGAAACTTGTCCCTAGTAACAAGTTGTCAAAAAGATGAGCCAAAAGGAATAATTTTAGGCAAAAAACTGAGTACAAAATGCAAACTAAGATGAGAAATAAACCTTGGCCCTCTTAAGGTGGATGTGAGGATGTAATCAAGTTCTACTTTCTAGAACAACCAAGTTATTTTGGTGACTAGCTTAGAAACTGATGATATTTTATTCAAACATGCAGGCAGCTTTGAAGCTTGTCAATCTTGATAGGTGTAAAAAGTAAGTAGCTATAGAGAGGTCCACCAAAAAAAATCCATAACCAAACACAGTTAAATCATAAACTTTTGCTATATAATACACTAATCCAATTCGAATTTCAAAACAACAGCAAAGAACAAACTAAGAAATGCAGCAGAGAGAAAAAACAAAGTTCATGAAAACTTAAGTTGCCAAAATCAAGGAGAAGAGTATAACTTTTTTATGAAATAGGAAAACCATACTACTATCAAGACACCTAGCTGACGTACAAGTCAATAATATGATTGTCTAAGGCAACTTGCACATTGATCAAAAGACTCTCAAAACTGACAAGGTCATATTATTGATAGGTCCATATGAGACTCTAATGGGGTCAAACAACCACCGCCACAAAATTCAAGGCCATATTGACAAGATGCATAATTTTCAAAGTAGTCGTCAAAATTGTTTTTCATCATGGTGAAAATTGTGTGCACCTTGAAGGTTTGTGTGGTTTCAAAGGCCTTAATTTGGGCTTAGTGGCAAGGGCCATACCCCTCGACCTAGCCTTGTATCGCACTACCCCCAGACGTCACGAGGGGCACAACCCCTTGACCCCATTGGGGACAATGCCCTTAAACTCCCACAAGAAGCAGTGCCATATAGGGGTCGCGGGGCAATGCCCCTCATGGGGTCGGAGGGCAATGCCATATAGGGCTAAGTTGAGGGGCAGCACCCCCACCACCAAGCCCAAATTAAGGCCTTTGAAACCACACAAACCTTCATGGTGCATGCCATTTTCACAATTTTATCACTTAATGGTGATTAGGTATTTGGCACATTTTTGTTTATAAAAATGTTTTAAAAAACGATTTTTATTTTTATTTTTTGTTTGGGCAGCCCTCAAGTCCCCTTGGGTTTGCCAAAGTTCTCGACCAAGCACCCTAGGTTTACTGTGGGTGAAGGACCCACAACAAACCCAAGGTACCTAGGTGAGACCCTAGGTGAACCCAAGCCACTCCCGCCATAGGACCCATACCCATACCCGTTTGGTACAATACTAGGAACCCAAAGGTGTGTACCCAAAACTTAGTATGATAGAATAGAATTATTCTCTCATTTTGGGTTTCTTATGTTCTTTCATTGAAGCTCCTTGATATTGGTTGGCTATCTCTATAGGCAAATCTTACATTGATTAGTTGCAATGAACTTGCAATTAAAAATAAACAATCTACATTTATGAAATGATTTGGAACCAAAATTTCCAGATACTTCCTTTCCTCTGTCTAGATACACATATTTGTATCTCTAATACCAACTATGGATACAATAGTCTTGAATACAACATGGATACTTTTTTGAATATAGGGCTAAGTTGAGGGGCAGCACCCCCACCACCAAGCCCAAATTAAGGCCTTTGAAACCACACAAACCTTCATGGTGCACACCATTTTCACAATTTTATCACTTAATAGCGAAATTAGGTATTTGGTACCATTTTGTTTATAAAAATATTTTTTGAAATTATTTTTATTTTTATTTTTTGTTTGGGCAGCCCTCAGGTCCTCTTGGGTTCGCCCAAGCACCCTAGGTTTGTTGTGGGTCTTTTTGTGAAGGAGCCACAGGCCACAACAAACCCAGGGTGCCTAGGCAAGACCTTGTGTGAACCCAAGCCACTCCCGCCACAAGACCCATACCCACACCCATTTGGTATGAGGCTAGGACCCCAAAGGTGGGTACCCAATAACTTAGCATGATAGAATAGAACTATTCTCTCAATTTGGGTTTTTCCTATGTGCTTTCATTGAAGCTACTTGATATTTATTGGCTATATCTGAAATGAGCCCAGTTGGCTCTCTTATCCAAACCTCAACTGTATTGCCTTTTTAATGTGTTTATTAAGTTTTTTAGGGGAAATTTAGACAGAAGTAGAAGGGTCAAAACAACATAAAATGCTTATTGAACTAAATGCTCAAGTAATTATATATGTAGTGTCAGGTAGTGCATACAATGAATTTAGAAATGATAAACATACCCGAGATGCTCCAGAATAATTAAATAAAGAATTTCTAGGCTTGGCAGGCAAGAATGACAGGAAAACCTCTGGATGCACGCTAGGAGCTTAGATATGAGTTCTCCCACAGGCAAACTGGAGGAAATGACCTGCAGAGATGGGACGCCTATGAAGCAAGAAGAAAATGGGACAAGAATGAGGCGATTTGCCTCAAAAGTGCCATGCCTCCCTCAAGAAGAACACGCCAATCTCAAGCAAATGTACGGCCTCAGCAATGGCAACCTCAACTTTGAAGTACGTTGAAGAGGAAGATAGATATGGCAGCCTATGAAGAAATCCTTCCCCTGGAAGTGAGAAAACCCTGATATCTTCCTCAAAAAATCTTGATTAAGCCCAATGAAAGCTCCAGAATGAAGCCCTCTCACACTGCATCGATTCAGCTGATATCCCACAGCCTCAAGGAAGCAAACCTCTGAAGAATGTGCGTTCTCCAATGGCAGAAATCTGTAAACCCGTGTTCTCAGACAAGCATAGAGAAATATGAAGCAAAGTTGAATAATCAAAAAGGTGAGGTCAATTTGCTTCTCTTTTGCCTTTTAACCAAAAAGGCATGATTTTCAAAAGGTACGGCTTCACCCAAAAATACAATTAAATTGTATTTTAATCAAATTCCCAATAATAAACTTGGGCATACCTTTTTAAGTGACTTAAGTGATTTTAAAAAATCACTTTTTCCCATAAAGTAATCTTTTATTACTTTATAATATATTTAAGTGGTTTCCAATTATAAAGTCAATTTTACTTTATATTAAACATCTAAGTTAGATAAATAACTTAAAAACTGAAACACTGATAACTTTTCCCCAACTCAATATAAACTCATGCCGTCAAAAGCTGACGAACACTGAACTCCATTTCCTTGCATTGGTACCAACACTGAGCTGAATAGGTGAGAATGAAAATACCCACCCAAAAGAACCACTGACCCTCTAACCAAGTCTTGTCAGCCCACGAGGGTCCAAGAAATAGGCTAACTCCACAGTCATCTGAAATTGACATCACAATATCCATAGCCAAATCTTACATTGATTAGTTGCAAAGAACTCACAATTAAAAATAAACAATCTACATTTATGAAATGATTTGGAACCAAAATTTCCAAATACTTCCTTTCCTCTGTCTAGATACACGTATTTGCATCTCTGATACCAACTACAGATACAATAGTCTTGAATACAGCATGGATACTTTTTTGAAACTTATCCAAACACATTCACACACACATTTAAATCACTGAAGACACAAATATAATATAAATAACAAATATTATAAACTAAGGCTTTATAGTTTGTTCTCATGTTGAATGACAAACTTCAGTTTCACATTCAATGTATGCTAAACTTAGTTTTATTCTACTTACATTGAACGTTAAGCTGGTTATTTCTTGGCAACACTTGTGATACATGGCAAAAAGGGGAAACAGTGTTACATCTACACTGTGAAAGAGCTAGAACCTTTTTCTTGCAGATCGTAGAAGAATCTGAGAGATTTTTTGAATGTCCTTGCCTTGGAACAGAACTCTCCTGGGCCATGAATGATTGACCAGGAACTGTGAGAAAGAAATAAGGTAAATAATGCAACTTGTTGCAATTTCTTTCCTAGGGAAAAAGGGTAAAGTTTGCTTTTCAGGGAGATCAATCTCCTTTGGAGTTCGCACGCATGATAATTTTCAAGATAGACTTAGCCGAACATGTCATCTAGGTTTGAAGCTTTTAGGTAAAATGTTTGCTTCTTAAAATTTTGTTCAAAATTCGTGATGCAGGCCCTCTTTCCTTAGGAAAGAGAAGGCCTATCAAACCTAACACTCTTATGCAACACTTCTTAAGTTCTTGTTAATGTAGTATTAGATGCGAAGTTTCAAAATAAGCATGGTTATATAAACTCTCATCTCAGGACTATCATTGCATCAAATTAAGAATTCAATCCTTTATAGTTTAGACAAGAGAAGTATGGAGTAGTGTTACAATGCTAAAGTCTTACTGTGAATCTCTTTGCTATCAGTGGTCAAAAAATGAGGAATCTATCTTCTGCACCAAATGAGAAATATTCACAATATGTGCTAGGGAGGAATAAGTCCATAAGATCAAGAATGCAAGAACTGAGAATTACAAAATTGGCTTAGGTCAAAAACTAAGAAGCTTTGACTTCCACACTGAGAAATTCTCACATTTTGCTAGGAAGGAATAAGTCCAGAAGATCGAGAATGCAAGAACCAAGAATTACAAAGTTGGCTTGAGTGTGGACACCACCAAGTCTACTGTTCTGCATTTGAGGGTAGAACATCACACTTCACCTGCAATGTCCACAACTGGCAGCGTCAAAGTTTGAAGCCAGCAGACCATGTTTACAGAAGCCAGCATCCACCTGTAGAATTTTGACCTTCAAAACACCATCTGTGTGTACTCCATACAGAAAGGAAGGATATCAAGGTTTTCAGAGGAGAAAAATAAGTGAAGGCCAAGAGGATGAAACTAAAGAGGATGATCCATGTTTCAGGATTCTTATCTTGGGTTATGATCTTGATAGAATCAGAACTGAAATACTTGCAACAAACTAAAACATAAAGGCAGATCTTGGAAGTCAGGATTCATAATCACAAGTCCTACCACAATGATACCAGAGTTGGAAAAAATCAAGAAGCTTACAGTACCACATAAAATCACAAATCAATGATAACGTAGCCTGGCTAACATGTACAGTTGAATATGACTGGATAACTCTAGGTTTCACGTACAAGATTGAAACATTGCTATACTGCCAAACAAAAATAAAACTATCAATAGCAATCTGTGATTTTATATTCATCTGACGTTTGTCATGCATGTAAATCATCTGAGTCATAAATCATATATTATGATAGACACAACAAAAACAAATTTAAATTCTAATAGATTTACCTGGAAACCACGAGACTTGGCCCCAAGAAATCCAAAACAAGATGGTGCTCCACATCGACATCGGACCTTGGCACCACCATACCACTCAAAGTTGTAATCATAGGCTAATTCTGTCCCACAAAGGATGTCCTGTTTTGCAAAAATTCCAACCCTGATTTCTCCAAGCACTGTCCACTTTCGAGTTTCACAATTTGGTTCGCTGCACTATCCAGAAGTGACTAGGAATCAGATCTCAGGTTGAAAAACTCACATTTAGTAATCCAAAACAGGTTAATATGCTTATCAGAAAGAATTCTTATAGAACATACATCAATAATGCAATTCCCATTGCTGATTGCCATTTTAATATTTTATAGAATACAGCATATGGCTTACACAATCAACAGAAAAAAGGCAAAGATGTAAAGAATTCCCTATGCATAAGAAATTAATCTCCTTCCAAATCAATCTTTGATAGGATAAACTAGAAAAGCTAGATTGCAGGGAAAGCTACTTACCATGAATGGTTAATGAATCGGGCAAAGCTACCCTTTCTCGTGGCATCAATTGATTCAAACCTATCAAGAGATATGATAAATGCATCTCTTAAACCTGTAAAACATATTCAGCAGAATGTAGACATCTTTTAATAAAACCCATGCAAAATCCCATATCATGATAAATTTGGTTTAATCTGGACTAGAAAACCCATGCAAAATCCTGTAATCATGATTAATTTGTTTTAATCTGGAGTAGAACACCGTTACAGGAAAGTTTAGCTCTACCTGCTGCTTCATAAGCCTGAGATCTCCTCCTCGCCTCTTTGCAAGAAATAACTTCACCACAGTATTCAATAATAAATTGGCCAGCCTAGAACATTCCATTAAAAAAATGATTCCATAAATGCAAAAAGAGGAGACATTCTTACCAGATATAAGCACATTAAACATGTAAGATAAAAAGGATGAGTAATGTCCTATCTATATTTTAACACAATTCCAAAAAAAAAACAAATATTAGATTCTTTCAAATCACATACAATAAAATTACATAATAATAACATGCAAACAGCATGTCCAACCTTGGTTAGGATTGAAGAATAACCTCAGAGAGGACTTAGAATTTCCTTTCACACTGCTCAAGCAATTACAACATGAATAGGAGAATTACATCTACACAAAAAACTAAAAATGTAAATGGAGTTCAACTACATGGGTTTTAAATTGGAGAAAGGGGGAAAAGAACACCATATTTTATCCTAAACCGTTATAAAATGTGAAAAATCATGGATTATTCAGTAACCTGCATTTTTTTCCACAAAACCCAGGTTTAAACAGCTAAAAGCCATGCTAGTTTGATTCTACATTACCCAGGCACCAGGCACTGATAAAACGTGGTTTATTGTATTTTATCCCTCTTTTTTCCTTCTATGATACCATCATTAAGAGAGACAAAAACACATCAAATGTAAATGCAGTAACTTCAATTACTACAAAAGACTAAGGTCCTGGTTTCCTAAATCTGTAGCATAATCATATAATTGTATGTAGAACTCTTTGGTAAAAGTCAAGGCATACATAGCGATAACATCATAGACAACATTAATACGGAATAACTTAGTATAGAAAATATTGGCACATGTGATCAAAGACATAACTGACAACTACAATAACGAGAGTTCAAAAAAAAAGATAGTTCAAACAAGAGAAGCTCTTCACACAAGCAGAGAAAACTGGAAAAACAAAAACTGCTACAGATGTTTTGGATGGCAATGCCACACTTTCAAAATCTCAGAACCTGTATGCTTAACCCGTGTTGTTTCTAAAACCTGTCATGAAAGTAATATGGTAAATTGGGAGAAAATAAAACTAAGAAAGTACCTCAGAAAAAATGTTTGTGGGCAAAATGGTTAATAGTTAATACCATCAGCAAGCATAAACATTACATTAGTTCATACTGAAAAAATATTAAAATAGAGAGCATGAATCAACCCCACCACCCACCACCACTTGCCACTCCAAGTTCAAACTAAAAGTAACATGCATTTTTGTCAAACAAGAAATAGACATGTGTTAAAAGATCACATTAACATATCAGGCACTCGAGAAAGAAGTAAACTACTTTCTTTCCTCATTTATTTTACCTTAATATCTTGGTCTGCCATTAATCCCCACCCTCGGCCATCTGTCTTGAATAACTTCGACTTTACATATTCACAGTGTTGGAACCGCTGCATGAACAAAACATTCTAGACAATAAGAAATTCTGAATTGAAAGTTGGTTATGACAAGGAGTTTAGTCTGAATAAACATCACTAGGAGATTTATCAGTAATGAACTAAAATCTTACCCTCCTGCTATGATAATCTAGTACATATGCCATACATAAGGATAGATACAATACCTAAAGGAGCCTAATATTTTCACATATTCCTTCCCAATAGTTCTTTAGGATTGGAAAAGGTCTATTAATCATTACAACAAAATGTTGAGGAAAAACCCATCCCTGGCTGCCTGAGAAAAGCTAAATTCCAGTTACAGTATAATGACTGTACTCAGAAAGTTTACATTAAAAATGAAACAAACCACAGGATAAGACGAAAATTAAATACAGGTCAAATCCCAAGATGATAAATTCTAGAAGCTCCAGATTTTGGCAGTCAACTGATATTTCCAATTTACTCGAGCCTTATCATCTCCTAATTGATGAATTTGTTTTGTGTGCGACTCAGTGGAATGAAAAGACGCAAGCTAAGCAGCAGCCCTCTATGAAAACAGCAAAAATATTTCACATTGATTGTATGGGCCAGGACTAGAACCCCTGAATTCTTATGTATCAAATGCAGTAGTAAAATGGCATCTAATTATTTATCTTTGGCTTCAAATTGCTGACCACAAACTAGGATAAAACAATGCTATCATAATGCAGATATTGCACTACATCAATGCCAATCACAGAATCTATCTATTAAGCAATATAACCAGACTGACCTGGTTTTTGCAGTGATCTCCACAAGGGCAATACCCAGGAGTACACTCTGTATATGTCAATACATTTAGGCACCTCTCTCCACACATGCTCTCAGAATCATCAGGTATGTATTTGCAAACACATATAGGGATATCCTCCTCCTTCTGTTTCTTGTGCCTACATCCAAACTTCAACTAAATAAAAATAAGACCATGAAATATAATCATCTGCTTAGAGAACTTTAATTAAAAGTTAAAAAAATATTTATCAGAAATAAAAATTATTAATTATATAAATCTTGTATATATAAATATTAAATAGTAAAAGATATCTGCTTTATAAAACTCCTTTCAAATTCCCTCCAATGCATCAATACCATCTAATCAGGTACTCAGTCAATACATTGAAAAGAAAAAAAAAGAAAAAATTTGTATACAGGATTTACCAACAGAGATGCCTGCATGATATCCCTCAAAATCATCCTAGGCTCTAAGGGATAAAAATAATTCAACAGTTTTTGGGAATGCGTGTCCAACCATAAATTCTTTGAAAACTCCACTGACAATATAGGAACTGAGGTCACAGAAATGAGCTGTAGAAATGAGGTCTCATTGTTGGAAAACAAAAGCATTATGGTGTATAACGGTAAACAAATGAAAACTAACGGGAAATTATGGGAAGAAAACAATGATGGTTCTAAAAAATTTGGAAGTATTTAAGTAACTACACTACATCATTCAAAGAAGACC
This sequence comes from Sequoiadendron giganteum, assembly GCA_007115665.2. NCBI lineage: Eukaryota > Viridiplantae > Streptophyta > Pinopsida > Cupressales > Cupressaceae > Sequoiadendron > Sequoiadendron giganteum. Next base: position 76,977,207 of record VCHN02000014.1, on the reverse strand, counting down.
AATAGAAACAGTCACTTCCCACAAGGAATCATTGGCTAGTGCTATCCCTAATATTTGTCCGTGCAAATTAGTTCGGGGCAACATGAGGAACAAAGTCACTCCTCTATTATAAAGAGAGGTTTTCTTTTATTGTGCACAAAACGGAAGTGTTATAGATGATGAAATATACAAGAGTATTTACATACATATAAAGATTGTTTGTAAAATATTTACATACATACTTTATACATGTGGGATGAGTAACATAAAGTTATTTCCGATTTCCTAACTAACAATAACGCACTTAATTAACTAAAATCTAAAAGAATGAATAGCATGGTTATATAGTTATTTTTTGGCTTTCATTAAGGGCTTGTAATGGTTGCATGATTTTCTTCTATAAAATCAGCTTTTAAACTTAAATTTGAAATGGAAAATGCAAATCAGCTATTCTGGAATTTGCTGTAGTGTCTAAATTTGAATTATATTATGACTGAAACTTCTGCAAATTTGAAACTAAATTTTGAACAAGTGGAGGAAAAGAACAGAAATTTAACATTGCTGAAAATAAATTAGTAACTAACACTAAGCAATTTACTTTCCTGAGAGGGTATGAATGCCATTTATCCCTAATCCAAGGAAGTGTGGCCATCAGCTTGGCCAAACACAATCTTCAGCCCCGTACAAAAGAACATCTTTCTTCCAAAATAAAAGATTCTTACTTACATTACAGCCTAGTAATCTCTTTATAATGAATTTACCCCTTGTAAATTTTTGCGTTTGTGAATGTGGGATGACTTTTTTTACATTACATTTACTTTCCCTTTGTGAACCTTTTCACTTTATGCATGTGAGATGAGTAACATAAAGTTACTTATATTTTCCTCAGTAAATATAATACACTTAATCAACCGAACTCCAAATGGACCCACAAGATACAATGCTTAGTGCTGAAGCATACTCTAAGACTCTTATAAAGCATTGTTAACCCTCACAGATAGAATTTGTAGAGGATAAATAACATGGTTATATAGATATTTTTTGGCTTTCATGGGGGGCTTGCAATGGTTGCATGATAGTATTTGTTATTGTTTGCAACTTGCGACTTGTTCTAAATTTCTTGTGAAAGTCGGAGAGCCATGTTTGTGGATGTCAAATTTAGATGAACTAAAGTCTAATTCCTCTTTAATGACATTGGATTGGATTTGCCTTAAGTGGATAGTTTAAAGGACCTCTTAACTTCTTAAGCAACAAAAAGATCCTGTTTTTACCACCCTTTGGAAAAAGCTTCAGTTCATCAAGACTATTGGAAATATTAACAGGGTTTCTGTTCTCATCTACTTTTCTTGAAGACGATTGTTGAGAGAGCTTGAGTTCTTACCCACATGATGGGCATTGTAGAGATAGACCATCATTTGAGTCTTATTCACACAAAGCTTGGATCACAGAAAAGACAACAATGTTGATATCTTGCTCCATAGCCTAGATTCCTTCTTTGCGATGCCTGATCACTAGAGGAACAAACGCTAAGTTGAAGACACCGCAATTGAACCACCTCATATTTGCCTATTGTTTTTATGAACCAGATATCCAGTATATAGAAATCTTGTAAAATATCAAAACCAAGCATCCATCCAAATAAATAACCTTAAAGTAGGGTTAAAATATTAATCATTACTTAGGAAAAGCACCACTTCAACTATCGTGCACTGAGAATCAAAGTTGCTTCCCTACCCATTTCTAATCAATAAAAATGATCAATAAGCAATTATCTTTCTAGAATGATAGATGTCTCCTATATATAGCTATTTATGAAATGATAGTGGCAAAGAGTGCACCCTTTAGATGTTAAACCGAAAAATTCCAATTTGACAACCCATTGCAAAAGTTATTAGCTAAACCCATTCTATCTAAGTATCAATTATGTGTGCCACAAATTGGCTACTCCATAACCTCTTATACATCACAATATCAAATCCTTGGGTGTATAACACTACATCACCCTTATTTCCTAAAATTCCATCCCCCTAAACATGTTCCCCTTTCGAAATATAAGAGACCCCATAGTAATACTTTTGCAATTGTGTATACTAGATGTAATGCCAACTAGTACATGCTTTGATCCTTTGCACTAAACTTTTAGTGAGGGCTTGTCTTGTCATTGAGTTGTTCTAATTGTGTACCTTGGGTACTTATGCTATGTTTTGATGTGTTTTTATAGCTTTATGTGATGTTTTGGATCACCATCAATATACATTATCGATGAGGTTTTATATTGGCATCTATTGTCCAACTATGTATGGGATGCATATGTTATGATGTTATATAATATATGCTTGGATTCGCATATGTAGACTTGTATATGTTGGCCTATTTCAGTGTTTCAACGCCACAGTTGTCACTATACCTGATATTTGTGATTTGATTGAGTATCCAGTTCAGCATTATGATTTCAATGATTATCAATTTTTACACTTGTGTTTCTAGATCATGCGCCTTTAGGATGATTTTCAGTTGATGCAGTTATTGATATTGTTTTCATCTATATTATATCATGTTGGGAGTTTATGATGTGGCTCAGCTATGTTGTATAGCTAAATTGCCGAATCGGCAAGTTTAATTGCCAATTTTGGGTACGGTACATCCTGGAAACCCTACAGATTCAAACAAGGTTTGAACTTTTTATGCTTGAAACGCTTCCAAAAAAATTTGCCAAATCTCGACATATGCTTCATCCACGTGGCAATTTTGGGGTGATTCTGACATGATTTTGCAAGTTATGAAAAAAAAAATCAGTTTTTCAATTATAAAAATGAAAAACCCTAACTCGTTTACAAATCATTTTCTTATTGTTTTTATTTTCTTCTTGCATTTGACAACACCACCAATTGGTTAAAAACATCATTTCTCTGCGATTTCGGTGCAGGTTGCAAACAAAGAAGACACAAGTTGCTGGTAAAAAAGTCGTGAGTTACAAGAAAAGTTGTAGGTGCAAGATAAAAATGCGAGTTATAGAAGAAAAAAAACGGCACCCTCATAGAAGCACACGGGACTTTTGGCGCTGTTGCTGGAGCAAACCCTCTTGAATCAATTATATTTTTTTTGCAATTTTCTTTCCAAAATGAAAAGTTTAAAATGTAAAATAAATTTGCGAACCCTAGATTTTTTCCTTGTACTTAAAGTTTACAATTTATTTTAAATTTTAATAGTTTTAACTTTCAAATTTTAATATTGTATAATTTTGAATTTATAAATTATAATTTATAATATATTGTAACTTGTTGATTGACATCATAATATCATTATTATTATTATACATACAATTTTATTTATATTTATTAAAACATTAAATAAATATAATCGTTTCATAATTATTAATAAATAATAAGCAAACAATATAATAATTTAGTTTATATTTATTTTTATATTTTGTAGTTTAATTAAATACTAAAATTAATTTATATATAGTAAAATTATAAATGTAAATGTTTAATAATAAATATTATATTAATATAAGTATATATGTTGTCAATGATCAATTAGTTAATTAATTATTAATTCTAAGATAATTAATTATTAATTCTATATTAATAATTCATTTTTAATATTATATATTATATTATAAATTTATATATATTACTAACTTATGACTAGTTTAATATTGTTTTTTGTACAAACGTACCCAAACATATCTAGTCACCAAAAAAAATTGTTGTGCCCACATACCATAACCATGTACCCAGTACTCATACCCGATTCAACAACTTAGTTGTAGAGCAAAAACAGTTGATGTTTTATTGAGTGTGCAAACACAAGGTTGAGACCCAATGGTGGTTATTTGGAGATGGTTGAAGTTTATTGAAGAGTTTGGGCACAGAAATCCAAACGAATACTATAAGGGCCTTAAAAATAGGGGGCCTACAAGAAAAAGCCATTGTTTGCGAAAAGTGTGGAAAAACACCCACTCTTGTGGAATAACAGTTAAATGAATCTAAACTTGTACAATTGATAAAACAATATCCCAGATGATGAGAATTGTAACAGTAACTGGCGATAGGCAGACTCTGACTTCATCCTTAATAACAAAGTTGTACCAAATTCTCACTTGACCATAGAAAGGAAGCTAATCACAATAAACTTACCCACGATGAAGAAAATCATTACATTCAATGTGTATGTAGAATGGGGGAGCTTCTGCTGCCTGTTCCTGTAAAGCACCAACTATGAAAATTTATTTGGATGCCAAGCCTCAAAACTTTAGAAAAAATAAAGACAATGTATTTTTATTATTTTCTAACAGTTGAAAAATAAAATGGAAACAAGGAAGGTCCTTATACCAAGACAAACCTTACATAGGTGTTAGTCTTCAGAAGCTACCTTGATTAATTTAAAAATGATTATCTTTGCCAAATTAATACTAAGCTCATCCAGTGGAATATATTAATAGCAAGCATTGATTTGTTTAGCATTTATTCTAAAAAGCAAAGTAACAGAAGAAACAAGGTATAAACAAAGAATTATATTACTGATGTTTTTATTGCATTTGACCAAATGTAAATAAGGCCAATCCATCTGAAAGATTCTAGAGTATATCTTTTAGCACATACACATCAACAATGGGGTAAAACAAAGAATAAGAGGACAAATCAAGGAGGTATTCCAGCGAATATAACCATACAGAAAGAATTAATTATATCCTCCAGTTCTAATTGATATTTATAACATACAGGTGACTCCAACTAAAACATTCACTAACATTAACCTAAAATGCAGGAGATGGCAGAAACCTAAATTGCTTCATCTTTTTTGCTTTTTGGTAAATTTTTCACCATATCACACTCAGTCAGTCAATCACACATGAAATCCCTTCTAGACTCATTTATAGATAATTTGTTTTATTTGCAACATTCATCACCACCAATTTCATCCCAGATTGCATGGAACAATCCTTATCAACATGCTTGCCAAACTTGCACCATGCATACAAAAAGTTTGCTCCTTACATTGGGTTTGGACACACAACTATAAAATGGCTCCATTTTCAACACTTCTTTAGTTAGATTATTGGTCTCTAATTCAAGTCACATTCAATTCTACAAAAAAACAAAGTATATTAGTGTCCACAAATAACCAAAGTACACAAATGGGACTGGGAAAGTATAATCAGCTGTAGAAAAGAAGTACTAGGTAGAAAGACAATAAGATAAGAAAAGTAACTATACACAAATTGCAACTACAGAAAATTAAACAAGAGGAATTAAAACCTAAAGTGGTCAAACCCCAAGCCAAAAGAAATGGTACAAGTGTAATAGTCCTGCTAGTAAATGGTCCATCAAATAAACATGAAGCCAGTGAAGAAGATCAAGCAGGTGGCTTTAAAAGGAGTCAAACACTGTCAAATGTCTGCAGTACAACTTAGACGGGGAGAACCAATAATTAAAATAAATCAGACCAAGAAAAAACTGAAAGGAAACCAAACAAACACAAATAAATCTAAAACTAAACAAAGCTATAAGTGGAAAATAAGAGGCAGATCAACCCCTTATAACTGAAGGTGTGATGAAAAACAAGGTTGCATCACTGTAAGGAGTCAAGACCAATACAGAGTCTGCTCATGCCCTTTGGAGAAAGACCTAAGCTAAGCAGAGTTAACTGAAGAATCTTAGGTAGAAGCAAGGTACTCATCCTAGTGTCTCTTCTAACATGCATGGCATCGTAACTCTTGAAAACTTCTCTGCATTTGAATGGGAGAGACCATGTGGGTGTCTTGAGTCAATGTCAGTCTGATGTAAGTTTAAACAAAAAAATAAATTAAGTTTGAACAGTTCAAAATATTTCTTCCACATCCAAGTTACAGTCATTTAATGTTGACTTAACCTCCATCTAGGACAAGGCTCTTACCCGCCACTTGAATAAACCTCTAACCACCACCATTAAAATACTTTCTTTTTTTATTTTTAAACAAGAGAGTTTTTGGACCAAAAAAACACTCATTTAATTGCAGTTAAGCTCTGTCAATTTTCTTCTCATAAATGTTTTTTAAATCGCAGTTAAGCTCTGTAAATTTTACCATAAATGTCCATGAGAGGGTTCTGTCTAGGCACAAACATGCTTTGAACATATGAACTCTTAAGTATAGTTGCTGGGAAACTCCATTTTGGGAACATAGACAACGTACCAGTCCCCCATACCCAAAATTTCCGGTGAATCATTTACATATAAAATAGCCGTCTCCTTATTCATTTAACTCATGTACCCTAATTTGATTGGCATCCCTGTCGCCATACCAGTACCAGTACCAGTACCCTGCGTCTCCCGGCAACTATGATTAGTCTCTATGCAATATTTATGACACATTTTTCCCCATACACTCTGAAATTGTATACTATACATGCTGCTTGAATAGATCTTTCATGATTTGCAAATTAAGCTCCAGATTCTACTATTCATTTAATGACAATGCCACTTGATATGCACTTTGAGGACATTAAGATTTGACAATATACTCAAATGGAAGCTATATTTAAGCCTCTATGCAGGGAATACAGAAACAAATAGAACAGATACCTGCTCCACATATGGTTTTTTAGCTTTTCCTTGATACCATTTGTTATGGGCAGTTCACATATCTATCTGTAGTTTTAAAATCCTTTGTAATACTAATCTCTGAATACTTAACAGTCTTTGTTCATCAAATATTCATATTTAGCCACTGATGGTAACCTCTTAAATTATATTAATTTTGTTCCTTATTTACTTATCTATTCATATTAATATATTTAAATATTAGATTTACTGTTAATAAATGTATATTTATATTAACATACTCATTTTAATTAAGAATATATAAAATTACCAAACCACAGAACTGAAACCCAAACCAGCAACATAGCTATTTCTTTATCTATGGCAACTAAACATTACCACTATGTTTTGGAAATTTAAAAGATATCTAAGAATTAAGTCTAATGACTTACCTTTCTTTTTGTTGATATCAAATCCTCACCTTTGTTAAGGAAGTATTTTGAAACTGTAATAAACTATGTAACCCAGGAACACGTACCTGGCAAAATTAGGGGCATCCCCGGTCGGAAACACTTCAGGGACGTGGGGACAACACGGAAACGTCCCCGCACCGTCCCCAAATTTCTGTCTGAAATCGGAAACATTTCTGGTACGCCAAGTAACTTGCAAGAAACACCAAGGGACGGCTAGCTGTCCCCAAGATGGCCAAAGGACGTCTGGACGTCCCCCAACCATCCCCTACAGCTCAGCAACATTTGTTTTCATGTTTTTTTTTAACACAAAGGTATTAAAAAATAAAGGGGTGTGGGGGTCCACATGTAATGTCCCCTAATTGGGGTATGCCTGATTTTGCCTAAAAGTAACAATCTTACTTGTAGGGAAACAAATAGATTAAATCAATAATTTCCCTTTCTCCCTCCCTCAATTCAGATTTCTTTCTTTTATACCTTGTTCTTGATGCCTCTTCATAAAGAGGAATGACTTCTCCAAGGGATGCAATTGTCCAAGGGGGACGTCTCTTTTGACAATTATAAGGGTCAGCCCACTTTATTAAATCCCAGTGCTGCCTTAATTAATCCTAGTCGGCCCTTTGCTGGTAATTAATTCCCTGTTTCCTGAATCGGCCTCTTTCATCCATTCGCTGGTAGTTAAATCCTTAACCTTGGTTGGCCCCTTGCAATTGTTAATATTGTTATTTATTTTATTTATTTATATGCATTTCAACACTTGGTTTTTTATACTTTAGTATCGCAATTTGATCATGGCAGAGGCATGACACCACAAGGGCCCTCACACCCCTTTGCTTTAAACCTAAACCTAAAATCAACATTATAATATTCAAAACAAAGAAAACAACTCATTTGTTTCATTTGCCAAATTGTGAAGAGCTAAAGGAAGAAGAGCACAGCTATGGGAAACTTGAGTATTGTCAGATTCAAACTGCACGTTGGGATGTTGATCCCAAAGATACTACAAAGGTTGATGATGAGAAGGCACATGATGCATTGCTTGGGGTTTTGATTTTGATGCAGTATTAGGGGATGCTGATTAGGGACAGCTGCATATTTCTATATTTTTGTCATTTTGTAGTTGAAACTTGCAACCCTTTGGGCACTTTGATGTAGGTTTTATATAATATATATGCACATTGTCAATGAATGCAATTAAATTTTGTTATTACTTCATTTGTTTGTTGCTTTCTATGAAATAAATATAAATTGAACTCTAATATTATGTGTTAAGGTTCTATGATGTATATGATGATTGCCTTATCATATGAATATTTGAAATTTTCTATAGTTTTTTAATTTTCCCTATTTTTTAATAGTCATCGCCTGCCATCCCCTAAAAATGGCCTCCCTTCCCTCCTCGTCCCCAAAACACATCCCCTCGTCCCTTGCTGTACCCATCCTGAAAACTTGGGGTAACATAGGTAATACATAATGCACCGGGTTCCTTTAGTCTATTTTTTTCCTTGGCATTATGTTTGGCCTAGGATACAATCATGTTACAATTATTTGCAATACAGAACACCTATCACTTCATCACAGTTTCTGTGCTACTGCTGATATTACCCATGGAGGGCGGACAAAAAGAACATCAATCCCAATAGGTTCAAGGATAAACCAATATCAGATTAGTTGCAACCTTTGAAGAATGACTTTAACTTTTAACATATTGCAACTTGTGTCAGGTTGTGAACATTTTGCATGGGCTGTCTTATATAGTATTATAGGTTTTCTTATAATACATGCATTTTTTATTACATTAAAAAACAATTTCAGATAGCTAAGTAAAATCTATATTTGTAACCCACTCCTGATTATTATCCTACTTATTCCCGAATGTCAAAACATGCTTTTATTTATTTAATGAGCCAAGATGTATATATTAATTTAAAACAAAATAGATAAAAGGTGCAACAATAATTAAACCACTGAATATTAATACGATATCAATCTTTATAAAAGTATAATAAATAATTGCAAAGAACATTTAAATTTTGAATGCCATGATAATCAAATAATACATATCTTAATTCTCTGGAGAGGCTATTGTCCGACATGCAGAGGAAGATCCAAGCTCTTTATGGCAAGGAGGCACTCCTGGAGGAAACCAATTCTTGCACAGAACCCCAACCTGCCTCACAGGCCTTACGGTTTAAACAACCTGCCTCACAAGCCTTACAGTAAAGCCCTGGCCAGGACAATCCCAAGTGCACGTTGTACCCCGAGTTGGACACACACTGTGTGCCTCTTCTCCAACTGCCCCCAATGCCAGCCAAAGATCTTGTCCCTCACTCCTTTGTGCTCTTTGAAACCTTGTATATCTTCATCTCTCTCTCTCTGTCCATTTCTATTATTTTACGGGTTTAAATAATAACCCAAGGATGGTTACAAAAGTCACACCCGTTCACAACAATAATGTTTAATTAAATTAATATTTATATTTTTTTCTTGCAATATTTCCTTTTTCACGGGAAAAAAGTACTGTAACACTAAAAGGTGAGAAGCACCAACAAGCAACTATAACACTAATAACAAGACAACAATAATCATTAATAAGCATATCCAATAGGTCTGGCCTTTTTGTAATCCTTTGTCATACATCTTTTGTAATCTTGTAAACTATAACTGTGAGTAAATAAAACCTTTTCTTTTACAAAAAATAAATAAACATATCTAATAGTCCAGAAGGTTGAGCAGGAATATTTGCTTTAAACACAGATCATTATTCCAAGAGGTCTGAAGCATCATAATTGTGCATGTCATAAGGAAAGAAATCACTCAAGTTATTTTAATCATGAAAATGTTCTTGGAAAATAGTTTAAACCAATGCAAAAAATGCATTATTCAGCATTGCTTGTAAGGAAGATGTTCTTGAGGGAAATTCAAAGAAACAAAAGAAAAAAGCCACAAGTTTTATCTGAGAAAATGAAGCATTCTAACAGTAAAGAATTTGAATTGGAAAGATTTAAGCATAGTGTCAGTGTCATGAATGTGATTAGAGTCATGGAACTTCCACTTGTGTCATTTAATTGGAAAAATAATTATAAGCATTGCACATTAGCTTTCCAGTTCAACTCAGAATGAGAAAAATTGCTATAGATATACCTGCAAAGGTATCTCGCTGTTATTTGAAGCTGGAATTGTCAACGGTTGTTTTGATCTTCTTGATCCTGTCAATTATTAACACAATTTTCTTTTCAACAAAAGCAAACCCAAATTATGAACATATAGCAGTAACTGGCCTATAGTCGATTTAAATGATAGACCATATGCAGACCAGACATTAAGAACAGACTAATTTCAGAATGTCAATATTGACATTTCACATTATTTGTCTTATTACACAGTTACCAAAAATTATACTATGCTAAATGAACCAAGAAAGCTGAGAGACTTGCATTTTCATAAAGTGAGTGACAGGAAGTATATTCTACTTAATTCAGAAAAGGCAAGGCACGTTATCTAACTTAAGAGATTGTTTTAAAGCTGGGAATAGATTGCTTAACCTTATCAAATTTGAACATAAACTCTAGTGTGCATTTGAGATAATGAATAACATCATAAGATATGGTCAGTGAACAATTAGAATTACACAAACATACCCTTATGTAGGAAAATAAAACAATAAAGTAGAGTACTGAATTACAAATATGGCCAGAATAAGGTTAGGAGACATTTTGAATACACCCATTACAAAATATTGATTATAATCCAAAAAAAATATTATTGTTCAGCTGCACCCATAAGGGTGTCCCCCAGGCCATCCCTTTTATTTGGGGACCTCCTCACTGCATTTCTCCTCACATTCCCCATGCAAACTTATCTGCCCTTAAAAAAATAAAAATAAAACAACTTAAAACATGCAAATTTGAAAAAACAAACAATGACAACATGAAAATAAAAAAGAAACAACAAGATACATAAGAGACGAATATAAAACTGATAAGTGGTTAAAGATCATTAAATTTATATAAATTTGTACTTTCTCTAACATTATCTCTGCAAAATTTCAAATCCAGTTAGAATGACAACCAGCAGTAAAATTGAATCAAACTAGCATAGATCAAAAGAACTTCATCTTACCTTCTTCCATCCTAGTGTATGATTCCTACAGAGTTCAGATATTAAAAATTGGAGCTCTCATGTGAGCCCTCCTTCTTCTCCTGACTCTGATGCAAGCTAGAGATTTGTTCTTCATCCACCCATCTCTCTTCACTCGTAGAATCAATAAGGAACCTTCCCCTTGAAAGAATCGATTTGCATTTTATGGTTTCTAAGTTGCCTTCTTTTTTTCTTGACCTTGTTGCTTCATAGATTTATTTGGTTCCTACATTTGATGAAGGGCCCCTCTCAGGAATTAGTTGTATTCTATGACTTTTAAATATTGACTTAACAAGGGTTTGTTCATTTGACTGTAACACCCCCCTTTTTTGGACTCTGCTGCATACTAGATTTATTTTTGCTCTTACATTTAAAAATAGGCTTTCCTTCGTAGTGTTGATTTGTATTCTATGAAATTTTTATGGCCTTTCAACTCTACCGCCTTCTTTTTTCCGTTTATTCCATTTCCTCCTACCTTGGCTTTTATGGTTCACCTATTTGGCCCTGACCATTTTTTTATTTATATATTCTATTGCTTTCAAGATTTATGTTCAATTATATATTCATGGTTGTTATAGGTTTCTTTTAGCACTTCAGTTTTAACTTGCTGTGTTTGTAAGTTCTCTTTTTTTCTTTGATCCCTATTAAGTATGATGTGGTAAGGCCGTGCCGCAAGGAAACAGATAGCATGAGCAGTACAAGAAAATTGTAGGAATTAAAACTTTAGCCTAGTCCATTCATATTGAACCTTTGGATCAGACTTCAAGAATTGTGATTTGTTTCCTATGTCAGACTGTTCTGTATTTCATTCATGGATTGCTGGACGACGTGATTGTTTTCAGTTCTATATCTCTCTACCCGCACAGGAAAAAAGACATGTACATTGCCAAAACCCTGATCAGACAGCTATCATAACCAGCAATTTCCTGAATAAATTAAAGAACAAAAAAAGAAAGCACTAAATTCATGTTAAAAAAAATGCGGGCTGTGATGCAGATGTTCATCCTAGGGAGTTTACCATGACCGGCATATGTTCGAGTCACAACCAGACTCGCAAGATTGCAAATCATCCTAAGTACCAATAACTCAATAAAAATATATAAAAATAAATAAATCGAGTTAAGAGGCTGTGATACAGTAGCTGGGAACCACAGATGCAAAAATTTAAATGCAGCAATCTCTTGTATGCTTTTAGGCTATTTTTTTCCATTGAGATAATATTGTATGTACTGCTTCTTGAATTCACATAAGACTTGAAGGGACTCTGTAAATACAGTTGTATGAACTTTTCCTGCAAAGATACATATCAGACCATTCGACATATTCCCTCTTGTACATCGGTACAGACTAACCCTAAAAACGCTTTATTGTGCTATTACAATACATGTTCTCCCACATTTTGGAGAAAGAATTATGCCTACATTTCACAGTTAGGGTTTGCGAACAAAATGCACTTCAGCTTACGTACATTGCACAAAACACATAAAATAAAACTCATCTACTCTGTTTGTATTTCGCAATAAACGCAAAATAGAAAACAATATACAAAAATTTGAAATCCTGAAGGATTTAAAAATAACTGACCGAAAGAACGCTGAACAGAACAAAAAGAAATAAAAAATGAATACCATAAGGCTTTATAATGATCACCAGAAACCATTGAAAGCAATGTACATTGCAGATATTGCAGTATTCGCAGATCCGATCCCATGACTTTCATTAAATCATGAAAACCAAACAAATGAATCCATAAACTCAAATTTATTCATAGATAGAATACTTGCTTCACAGTCAAAAAGAATGATACCTCTCCTGGCGGAACGCGGACCAGTATTTGGCCTCCTCGGCTTATCTTGCTGCAGAATCTTCCCCATTTACACCAAAAAATTAATAGCACAGGCAAGCCACTGTCTTATTTCCGCTTAAACGCAGCCGCGTGAGCATAAGAATGCGAAAACAAAATGTATATATAGCCGGCGTGTATCTGTAAAATATATATACAACTTCCAGGGTAAATGAATTTACGTATCATCCGCTTCGTTTCCCTAACAAATTCTTAACGAAATTGAAGACGAAGACATTTGAACAAACAACAAATTACAGACTTTTCGTTAATTTTGATGCGCCGACGTTTATCCAATACGACTATTGTAATTGAGCCTAAATTTGATGGCCGTATTTAAAGATTTTTGCTTTTTTCTTATTTCTGGCCAACAGAGTTGACCGTTAAATTTAGGTACCGTATTTTAATTTGGAAAAATGTGGGTCCCCCGAGGAGTAGTAGTGGGTGGAAATATATTAATCTTATTTTTTAATTCCATTGTTCCTGTTTTGATAGTTATTTTTTGGCGGGTACATTGCAGAAGACTTGTAAAAGCTCCTATGGAGGGAAAAATATGGCTACCAAATGATTACCCTCTCCTTTGGCCACCTAGTGACTATCAATGTTGAGCTTTCACTTTCCTTTCTAAGGAAATAATATGATTCTCTACATAAATTTTTAAGACAATATTAGATATTTTATAATTAAAAGTTGGAAATAATAAATATATTATAAATGTTTAGTGTTATAATTTAATTGACAGATTAAAATAATTAGATATTCATGATTAAGTATGGTGATGAGATAATGGTTTGAATTATCAAATAATAGTTATCTTAAATCGTTTTTGAACATATTGAGTTATGGATATTATTATGATTATCATTGTTGGAAAATTATTTCAAGATTATGCAAATAGTTCAATATGGACATGTCATTATTTAATTTTGAAATTTAATTTGTTAGAATGGTTATCATTGATAATGACTAACTACTTCATTTTGTGTAAGTGCAACAAGAAACTTTAACACTCTCTCGTCATAAACAAAGAGCATCATTAGGGAGAAGACATCTAGCGATCTTGAAGGTGAAGTGTCATGAAGGAATTGAGCACACACGCACATAGAAAATCATATAGATAAATTTCATTCATGAGCATATGTGTGCTATCGTAAATAGGAATTCATTTTTATGCATTTCAACCTTAGAATTATTATTTTTTAAATGGAATATTATTTTGAAGCTAGATTTAATGTAGTTTCTTGATTATTAAATTTGAATAATAATAGGAAATTAGTTAAAATAAATTGTAGGATTATTTTATTATTTTAAAAAATATATAAATAATAAATAAAAAGCATTTATTTGACCAGTTCATATAGAGTCAATTTCCATTATTTACCAGTTTGTTATTATTTTGAAACTAGCTAAGAACTCTCAAAGCTTGACAATTCAGGGGGAGTTGAACGTGATTATGGGAAATTGACTACAAATCGAGAAGGTGCCAAAAAGAGTTAAGAGAAGTTTTTGCATGATTGCATGAAGAAAATAGGGTGTTAAATTTTTCCATCACCTCCATGGGTGCAAGAAAATTCTACAAATGATTGCTACATAGGCGTAGCATTCAAGAAAAGATAGGGGTTGTGAGATTTTAAAGATTGGAGAAAGAAGGAAGGGGCATAAAGTTGGAAGGAGGTAAAAGTGTAGCAATCTTAAAGTAAAATAAATTTTAAAAAAGATAATATAAACACATATCAATGAGTGGATTCAACTCATGATCAAGTATGATCATTAGTTTATATTACTTCCTTATTCTTGATGTCATTTTGAGATAATTTTTCTAAACAAAATTATTAATTTGGTATTATTAATTATTATTGATGTTGTAAGACAAGGTTTGTTAGATTTAATTTTCATATGGAGTGGATAGTAGAGATCGAATCATCTACATATGATAAAATTATCACTTACCCTCACAAACTTGTTAGAATTATCAACTATTACTATTGTTGTTAATGCAATGGATGTCATTGAACCAATATGAATGAATATAACTCATCAAAATTTGGTTGGTCTAGCCACATCTCAAATCTAGAGGGATAGAATGTTAGAGCTACATCTTCAAATACCCACAAGAATGAAACCTATTATATGACCTTAAAACATGATTGATTGCAAAACTAAAATATAAGTAAATGAATGAATGATAATTGCAATCAACAATCACAACAATAAATAAAATAAGGTAAATTGAATTAAAAGGAAATACAAATATGCAATCATTAAAACAAACACACTTTACCCTACGTGTAGGTCCATTGCTCTCCTTTATTTCACCTTGGGAGAAATGGTATTGAATCATTTGCTCTCATGTTTTAATTAGCACAATAGCATAAAGCACCTACCAAATTTGTATAATTTGCTTACAATTTATGAGATCTTAAATGAAGGAGAGTATGGTTTAGTTTATAAATTTTCAAAGACGCCAATCAACCATCGAGATTAGATCAGAGGTTAAGAAGATCAATGGATGAGATCCTAGGAAAGAATGAGAAAATTGTCATTTTAATTCAAGAAGAGATAATATTGAATTATCTAATTAAAATGGTGGAAAATGGTGCACATGAAATTTCTAATTGCATGCTTAGTTAATTTGTAACATACCTAATGTTTACCCGAGATTTTTCACCTAATTTGAATTCGGGAAGTGAATAACTCAAGTTTTCAAAAATAGGGAAATGAAATCTTTCCTTTTCAATTACATAATTGCACATTGCATAAATAATTTTCACTTTTCATTGCATAAATGAAATAACATTACATAATTCCAAGTAGATGAATCTCATCTTTTCAAATACAAATTGCAATTGATCCATGATCATGTTTATATATAAATGCATAACTTACAAGAGTTAAAGGTCAAGGTGTCCTCAACTGGATCATACTTCTTTTGTTCCACAAGTCTCGATTGTCGATTGCAAGAGGGAGAGCATCACCCAAGCGCTTTTCCTCCAACTACGAACATAGTGATCCCCCGCATATTTTCTTAACTAGAAAATGGCCCTACCTTTTAACAAAGAGTTTGGTATGGAAACCTCCAATAATGCCTATTTGAGTATGGTGTTGTTTCCTACATAGGTAGTATGGTAGTACAACTATGGATACCTGCCAACTATGTATGACACTCCTAACTAGCTATGCAATCCTAGCGCACAATGAACTGACAAAGTGTATGCAATGAATTCTACACTTACTTTAGCCAAATAAATTATATATATAATAAATCCACTTTTTATGAAGTAGTGTCGTATGTTCACCCACCCCCTTACTCGACTTGGAAACTCTACTAACCTGTGAATAGCTCTTCCCTTGGTTTGACCCCAAGGTGTAAATATCATAAACAAGATTTAATTCAAAGTGATGACCTGTAACAATTTGGTATTGGCAATTGCCTCTTATTCAAGTTCTTCATTTTAATCATGGGAGTAACTACTCTCCTAGTTCATGCATAATTAGTTAATATTGATGACACCATGTCAGTGACTAGACACACTTGGTCTCAATCTTAAGCACTATCAATATGTCAATATGTATAATAATCCAAAATTAAGCTTGATTTGAAGATTACTTATTCGTATTGAGTTTCAAACTCTTTGTTGTCATACCTAGTATGGCTCCATCCTTCTAGGATGCCATAACTGATCTAGTTATCCTTGACATTAATTATCATTTGATCTGATTCGATATAAAACCTTGTGTTCATAGTAATATCCCATAATAAGTCTGTATAATAAGTTATTTAACTTCTAATAATTCAATCTAAGAACCCTTTGAATAATCTCCAATTTTCTCATGGTTCTTTCCAAGTTATCCTTGCATAATTTATACAAGGTTCCTACATTTATATGTACATAAACATTCATATATCTTTTATTTAGATATGACACAATATTCACATTTTAAAATGTATGATAAGTCAATATCCAACTTGGAGATCATTTTCTACTTGAGAGGAATTTGTGCTTCTGCACCTTGAAATCTCCTTGCATTATGGCTTTGGGGTGTGAGACATAAGTTTCTCTTCTCTAAGATTAGAATACTGTGAATACATATTAACATAGCCTTTTGATCAAAATATAAGATAATATCATTCAAAGATAGTGAGGACGTATTTACTTATAATACGTGCTCTAACTCTCTTGTTGAAAAATGATATAAACACTTATTCAAGTGTATACCCTAACCCTAGGAGATAAACTAATCTCCTACTCTCAAGGGTTATAAGCAATTGAGAACGTAAGTTCTCCACCCATGGTTAAACTACCAAATAAAGGTATTCATAAAATAACATCATTCTCTAAATAGTAATGGCATAATACTTCTATTAGGATTTTAATCCCTTTCATTACAAAGCAACATAACTCATACAACTAATATAAATACAGCCCTGTATTACTAGGATATTAACATATTACCCTATTTAGCTTCTCTTTGTTATGTTTAATCAAGCAATATGATCAAGATAGATTTTTATCATACCATTTAGATTCCCTAATCCAACTTATATAATCCAGCTAAATGCACAAGCTCTCATAAACTATCCAATAGCAATAGTATGCACACAATGATAGCACAAACACTTTGGAACCATATTCAAACTTAGTTTCAAAATTAAAAAAGAGAAAGAGAAGTAGATATTTCAAGCATGCCTGGTATAAAATAGCTCCCAACGAGTATCTTGCAACTCCTTGCTCATTATACAATGGATCTGCCTTATACCTTCTCCATTCTCCTCTCCTTACTACTATTACTTCAAATGATATCAACAACTAGCCAACTCAGCCCCCCTTTCCTCACACTAGAACAAATACTCTATCCTCTTCAACTCACAACTATGTTGCACTCAATTTATGAAAAGATTTCAGAATGAATGAGCCACCAAAAACTATGTTGTTGCTCTCTATTTATACAAAAATGGATAAAATTTTCTTGCTAAAAGTAAGCTATATTTGATGCTACTTCTCAAACCTTTTTGCCAACCATAGCAGTGAGTTGGGAAATTTTCAATTGCAAAAATACTTTCAAACAAATTCTAACTATTCCCTAATTTGGGTGCAACATTCTTTGCTTTGTTGTTCAGTGGTTTAAAAATATAGAATAAGTCTTGCAATGGCACGTTGAGTTGCCAATTCAATGGCAATTCCAAAACTCACTCATGCACCCCATACTCGGGCTTCCTCCCCTCTCATGCTGACATACGCATAGTAGATTCAACATGTAACATGCCCATTGTTCTACTAAAAAAAAATCCTAAGTTTAAAACCACAAGTGAATAAACCATGATGCCATAACATAGCAATAAATTTATTTTTTTAAATGTAAATTACATGCACATAATAAATAAACACTATTTCAAACTTTCATTGCATTCTATTGTAATTTCACAAATCTTTCCATAATATTGATTTCATATAGAATAAAGTCTAGTATAACATTCATGTTTACATCTTTTCATACAATGAAAATAAGCACATACATAGCTCTTTTGAGCTTCCAACAATAGAAACATTTATGATCCAGGTTATCCACCACCTTTAAATCTTTGGCTACCAACTAATGAGGAGAAGCATCACTTAAACATTTTTTCGCCAACCACGAACTTACTACAGTCCCTTATACATCTACCTACCAAGTAAGATGGCCCTACCCTTCGACGAAGAGATTGGTTGAATAACCCCATAATACTAGCCATTCCCAAGCTTAGTGTTGTGTCCTACAAGCTAGATCTTAATCATACGATAGCTTCTACCTACGAGTATGAAAATCCCAAACTAGAATGTCTAATTAGATCATAGTGAATTGACAATGTAAACAATGGCAACTTACACTAATTTGGCCAAAGAATTCATCACCCAGTTACTTCAAGTGAGAGTCATTCTCATTCACACACCTCCCTAGCTCGATTTGTTAAGACCATACATATCCTATGCATAGGCAATTCCCTTCATTGGGTAATCTTTAACCCCAAGAAAAACCTATTCCCTCTTACTTATCATTACACTACGGTATCTTAAACTAAAACATAAAACAATCTCCACTAACTCCTTTATAAACAACTATGACTATTTAAGCATGACTTAGCATAGCTTGTAGTAAAGCATACAAACATTCATTCCTACATACATAGTATGCTAAGATAATTCTCTTATATGGGTATAACAAACACAAAGACATTACTTTTCTATTTCCAAACATTTCAATCAACACTCATAAGAAAAACAAGCAATCTTTTCAACTTAAAAACAAAATAAAAAAGTAGAGAACTAGCATGTGTGTAATCAAATAGCTCCAATTGAAAATTCCTCCCTTGACCAAATTCCACAAAGATACCTCTCTAAAAACTTCACTAAACTCGCACCAAAAAACTCTCAACCTCACAACTCAATTTTGTAGCAAAGCAACGCTCAGAAAAATCAAAATTATGATAACAAGAATGAGTCACAAATGAGGTGAAAGGCTCATATATTTATATAAGATAATTAGCAACAGGAGGCTGGAAATAAGGTAACAAAACCGACATCTCACAACTCGACTCGACAAAGTTAACAAAAGGTGGCAGCTGGAAACAACGTATAGGAAACACATACAAAACAAAAGAATGAGTCACCTTGATCCATTGGAAAATGATAATGATCAATAAAAATGCAAGGTAATGGTCTCCTACAGATCGACCTATTTAGCCAGCTCCATGTTTTGACCAATTCATATATTCCCATTGTCTCACATTTGTAATTTGTATTGCAGGTAAAGACTCCTACATAGTTCGTGTTTTCTCAGTTTGGCGCCACCAAAACACCATGTTCCCTATTCCCTTGGTTTGTTTAAAGTTTCAAAGACTCAGTCAAAGTTTATTTATGTGTTGCAGATTGGTATACTTCTTGTGTCAACTTGGTCAACCTTTAAATACCACGTATTAGCTTGGCTCATATCACTGCACACATATTATAGTGTTGCCCACTTATTAACAACAATATTAATCTTTTATCATTTTCATTTAGTTTCATGTGCTTCATTTCAAATATGAATAAAATTCGTTTCACTTATTCCATGCACTTTATAGTATAAACAACCCTTTCAATATATATAATAGTGCTATCTATATTTATATTTATAAAACATATATATTATATATAATATACATATATACAATAATAACATTACATGTTATTATGTATAGATATGTATATATATTTATATATATGCAAATATATCAACTTACATGATTATACTATGCATCTTTCGATATTCATATATGCATTCTTATAATAATAACACATATAAAAATATATATACATATATATATATGTATATTTATATATGTATTAATACACTCATATGGACGTTTCCATTGCGTCGATACATACATATATATCAATACATGCATACATATATATACACATATGTATATTGTATACCTATTTAACATAGCATCCATACATATAATTCAACAACATTGATTGACATATATACATTAAGTATATATATGTGGTATGCCCTTACCCCTGTAGTGTGTATCGGGTTATGAGTAGTCGACTTGTGGCTAACTTAACTCCTAATTAAGTCATATTATCATTATTATATTGTTATTTAGTTGTTTAGGTTGGCTTGGGGCTTATATAAGGTTATCTAAGTCAACCTAGGTGATATCCTAGGCATAAATAGGTATATATAGGATGTTGTGAGTCTTATTTGATCATCATGTTGAGTATTGTGTTCTTATTGAAGACTATTGGAGGTATCCCCCTTGAAGTGGATTAGGAGGTTGCCCCCTCAAAGTGGCATATTATTATCTAGTATTTTCAGCATATTTCATATTATATTATTCTTGTGCAAGTTATTTCATTACAAGTGGTATTAGAGCATGATCTTGGCACCGTTATGACAAAGCATTTTTTTCAATTTTGGAGGTCATTTTGTGAACCTCATATCTCCCATTTTTGGTGAAGTTTTGTATGATTTTTAAAGGGTTTTTGAAATACATTTTTAATAAGCTACAGTCCAGATTTTAGAAGAATTAGAGCATAATTGAGTGAGTTATTACAAAATTAGGGTTTCTATTGAATTTATTTGGAAAGCACATATCTCCCACATATTGACAAATTGGTTCCTAATTTTTTGTGGGTTTTTTGAGACATATTAGAGGAGGCTATGGTCCAATTTTTAGAGAAATTGAAGAAGAAATAATTGATTTATTGGAAAACTAGGGTTTTCAAAAGAAATTGCTCTCAAGGCTGCAAATCACCTAATTTTAGAGAGATTCTTCTATTGGAGTGTGACCTAGGTCTTGGTAAACTACAAAAAAAATATTAGAGTATTTTGACTTTATTTGGGTGATTTATTGCAAAATTATCTTTCTAGACCTTCTTTACAACAAAAAGTAGCCACAAAAAAAGAACGAAAAGAAAAAGGAACAAGAAGTAGAACAAGAAAAAGAGCAAGAGAAAGAGAAAGAGAAAGAACAAGAGTACAAACAAGAGTAAGAGAAAGAGAAAGGGAAAGAGAAAGAGCAAGAGTAAGAACAAGAGCAAGACACGAATAAGAATAAGCAAAAGAAGAACAAGAAGTGGTAGTAGAAGAAGCAGAAGTAAGAAAGAGAAAGAGAAAGAAGAAGAAGAAGAAAAAGAGCAAGACAAGAGTAGGAACAAGAAGCAGTAGGAGAAAAAGAAGACCAAGTAAAAAAGGAGATGAAGAAGAAGAAAAAGAAAAAAGTTAGCATTGAGGAAAATGCTTTTGTAAAGAGGAGGGAAATGTTATGCCCTTACCCCTATAGTGTGTATCGGGTTACAAGTAGTCAGCTTGTGGCTACCTTAACTCTTAATTTAGTCATATTATCGTTATTATATTGTTATTTAGTTATTTAGGTCAACCTAGGGCTTATATAAGGTTATCTAAGTTGGCCTAGGTGATATCCTAAGCATAAATAGGTATATATAGGAGGTTGTGAGTCTTATTTGATCATCATGTTGAGTATTGTGTTCTTATTGAAGACTATTGGAGGTTGCCCCCTCAAAGAATATTATTATCAAGTATTTTCAGCATATATATATATACTTGTTTGTTCGACGTTCCTGTTCATATGGGTATTCCATCCATAAGCATACATAGATACATCTATCTATGTATACTCATGTGCATGAGTTCATCATAGGCATGTACATGCATACGTATATATACATTCAATGTATATATCACATGGATCAAATATAAACACATTAAGAAGAACTCACCATTGACAAAAACTCAAACACTTAACTAAATCAAGAACAATCTTAAACAAAACCATAACCTCTCCTAGTTCATCCACAAACAAGACTAAGGTAACTTACCATTTCCAGGATATTAACTAGAATTGACTAAACTTGGAAGTGAGTTTGTGAAAGATCAGTCAAACTCATTATGGGGTTATTCGACCAATACTCCTCTCTTGAGTGATACTTCCCCTCTCTTCTAGATGATTGAATATGTACCTACATCCAACTTAGTACATAGAAAACATAGTTAATTGAATCAATTACAACCTTTTCAATTACTTATATTTCATAGATATAATCAATTTATAACTTCATTTAAATCAAATATTCATTTATTTATATTTCTAAAATTCATAAAGCATACACACACATTTAAAGTATTTTCACACAACTGGGTAAAAGTAAATAGGTACTAGCACAATGGGGTGTAACATATCTCCCCTTGTGAATCATTGTCCCTGATGATCTCAAGTATCTGACTCAAACAATAAAACATAGACTAAACAATATATTTTTCAAGAACTCTCAAAATCATGTAAAACATTAGGAAACTTTTGCTTGATCTCAACATAGTCTTCGCAGGTGGTTGAATCTTCTGCATACTTATCCCACTGGACTTTGCATTGTAGAACCTCTCTGTTTCGTAAGTGAATCTTATGTGTTTCAAGCACCCTAAGAGGCTCGATTGTTACCACCCTTGGGTCCTGAACCTGTAAAGCATTCCAATCAATGACATGATTATCACCTGGTATATACTTCTTAAGGTAAGAAACATGAAATACATTGTGCATCTAGGCAAGAGCTGGTGAAAAGGCAATTCAGTACGCAATAGGGTTAATCTCTTCAAGAACCTCAAAAGGACCTACGTAGCGTGGAGCTAGTTTATATGATTTCCCAAACTTGATAGAGCTCTTATGATGCTTAACCCTTAACAAAACCTTTTCTCCTACTAAGAAATTTTTGGGTACTCGCTTAGAATCTGCATAACTTTTCTATCTATCATTAGCTTCCACCAATATTTGCTTAATAATTCTAACTTTCTCTTCCATTTTTGACAAAATCTTCAGTCCTAGGCTTACCCTATCTTCAAGCTTATCCCAACTTATAGGAGTATGACATTTCCGACCATATAATGCTTCAAATGGAGTCATCTTAATTGCATAATGATAAGAATTTTTATATTCAAATTCCACCAATGGTAAGTAATCTTCCCACTTGTATTGTTGATCCATGCAATACATCCTTAGCAAATCTTCAAGTACCTATTTAACTCTTTCATTTTTTCTATCCGTCTTTGTATGATATGCTGAAATAATATTCAACTAGGTACCAAGTGTAGAAAACAAGGTTTGCCAAAACCTAGAAGTCACTCAGGCATCCCTATCCGATATGATCTTCTCAGGAATTTCATGCAACCTAAACACTTCTTGAATAAACTTTTGTGCTATGACAGGAGCTCCATTAGTTAAATTTCCAAGAATAAAATGTGCCACCTTGGTAAGTTTAGTCAGTACCACAAGAATGGCATTATGCTTGTTCCTATACATAGGTAGGCCTTGCACAAATTACATACTTATGACTTGCCACTCACTCTCAAGAACATTGTGAGGATACAAAAGTCCTGTAGGGTGATGATGTTCTGCTTTTACCCTTTGACATTCTAATCCCTTTGCTACAAAACTGGTAGCATCTCTCTTCATTCCCTTCCAAAAATACAAAGGCTTCACATCTACCAACATCTTTGTTACACCAGGATGTCCAAAGTATGGTGCATTGTGAACTTATTTCCATACTAAGTTTCTTAATTCATCAGAACTAGGTACATAATCCTTCCTTTATACCTTAACAATCCACTAGGTTCAAAATGGAATCCTTCATACCTTGTGTCCTGCAGATTATCCAAGAGTGCTTTCTTGATTTGCTCATAATACTCATCACCCTTGGATTTTTACAACACTTGGTCCTTGAAGTCAGTTTAGATTGCTACTAATGAAGCATTATGCCTCCTACGACTCAAAGCATTGGTAACCCGATTTTATTTTCCCTTGATGTAGTTAATGTTGAAGTCATAATTAGCTATCAACTCTAACCATCTCCTTTGTCATGCATTGAGGTTGGGTTGGGTGAACAGATATTTTAAACTATGATGATCCGTCTTTAGTTCAAATGGTTTACCCATTAGATAGTGTCTCCATATTTGCAATGCATGAACTATTGCTACTAGCTCTAAATCATGTGACACATAATTTTTCTCATAGGGCTTCATCTTTCTTGATTCATAAGTTATAACTCGCCCTTCTTGCATCAAGACTCCACCTAATCATTCACCTGATGCATCTGTAATGAGAGAAAAGTTATCTTCAGGATTGGATACCTTCAACATTGATGTCATAGTCAACTTCTCCTTGAGTAGGTAAAATGTTGCTTGATAGTTTTTTGACCACTCAAAATTTTTCCCTTTCCTCTACAAAGAAGTAATAGGAAAGGCTATCTTGGAAAGGATTTCCACAAACTTTCGATAGTAACCTGCCAAACCCATAAAACTTCTAACCTTAGGTACACTCTTTGGCACTAGCCATTCAAGTACTACTTTTATCTTAGCAAAATCTACTACTATTCCATCAGTCGTAATCACGTGACCAAGATACTGAAATTTCTTTTGGAAGAAGGTGCATTTGGAAAGTTTTTCGTAAAGCTTATGCTCCCTTAACTGTTGCAAGACAATTTCCAAATGTCTACAATGCTCTTCTTGATTATTGGAATAGATTAATATATCATCTAAGAAAACCAATACAAATCTATCCAAACTATCTCTAAATACGTTTTTCATTAGGTTCATGAATGTTGCAGGTGCATTTGTAAGTCCAAAAGGTAAAACTATGAACTCATAATGACTGTTTCTAGTCCTGAATGCAGTTTTAAAACTATCTTCATCCTTGATCCTTAGTTGATGATAGCTTGACCGTAGATCATTTTTAGAAAACACCATCACTCCTCACAAATGATCAAAAAGATCATCAATGTATGGCAAAGGATACCTATTCTTTATTGTCACTTTGTTAAGCATCTGATAATCGATACATAGGCACAGTATACCATCTTTCTTCTTTACAAAGATTACTAGCACTCTCTAAGGTGAAAAACTAGGTTTAATTAACCCTTTTGACAACAACTCCTCCAATTGTGCCTTAAGCTCCATAAGTTTTATTGTGGTCATCCTATAGGGTGCCTTGGATATAGGTTATGTTCTAGGTACAAGGTCAATGATAAAATCACACTCTTTTGGGAGGCATCTCAAGTAATTCATTTGGAAAGACATCCACAAATTTTCAAAGAATAGGATACTTTTCCATATCCTTCTCGCCTGATTCTACCATTTCACCTTCTTCAACTTCTTGAGAAATGGATTCCTCACTTTCCTCCAGTTTTTCCATTTTAACTATGAAGAATTGACATCCTTTCTTCTTCACCTTATGCATCTTCACAACTGATATTTGGCATAATTTTATTTCCCTAGGTGTTCCTTCCAAAGATACTTGATTACCTAGGTCGTCTAATCATTCTATAGTCTTAGCATGGAAATCCACCTTAGCTCCATGCTTCCAAAGCCAAATCATCCCTAGGATTACATCAGGTGTTATTACTAATTAGAATACTCTCCACACCAAGTTTGAAGAAATATTTAAACCTGCTAAAGATGCACATGCTTTGTTTGCTCGGCTTATAAATATGAGGATAGAGGACCATGAACCCATGCGTGAGTTCATGGCCAAATTTAATAAGCTAGTGACAAGGATTCCTGTTGAGGCTAAACCAATAGGCCATAACCTTAAGTGCTTCTTCATCAATACACAACTTCTAGAAGTAAGCTTCTTTTTGCGTAGGGCTCTTATTCCTGATCTTGAAGCTTCTTAAAAATTATCTACAAGTGTTGAAGATGATTTGATACTTGCTAGTAAGATAAGAACGAATACAAATAGAAAGAGGCAAGCGTAAAAATTTTAATCTTCAAATAATAATTCCAACTTTGTTGATCCCATGGTGCAAAGTTTGGCGAATGAGTTGTTGGCCTTGAAGAAGCAAGTTTCAAATAATTCCTACAAGGATGTTCCTAGAAGAACCTTCCCAAATTATTACAGAAATAGAAATCAGAATCATCTTCTTGCATCGCAAGGAAGGCTTGCTTTAGAATCTCCACCTACCAATGCAACTATGGGGTATTATGAAGTTGGGCAAGATGAGTATGCACAACCTGAATATCCTATGGAAGAAGATGTTGATTTATTCCAAGATGAAGGAGTAGATCCAGCTGGCGACTCCAACATTGGTTATTTGCAAGTTGCGAATGAGTCAGATGATGAGGATTTAGTAACTGATACCTATATTGTTTTCACATGATCACAACAGAATCAACTTGATCAAGCTCAAGTTGATGCTCCAAAAGCAAAGGATAAGGCACCAATAACTATTACAAAAAGAGGATCTCCTTTGCCATGGTAATCAAAGGATACAACAAACAAGAAAGTGCTCCTCGTCCTCCTGTAGTTCCTAGTGTTCCAAAATCCAATGTCTAGGTTCCTAAGACTAGTGTTTCTTTTGTCAAACCCATCAGTGAAGTTACTTTATCTTCTTTGCAAAGTTCCTTCCAAGCTTTTGACATTATTGATCATGCAAAGAGGACAAAAATCCAAATGTTTGAAGTCGAATACCTTAAGGGTAATCCTGATCAATTTGACAGGCTTGTCAATTTTGTTAGAGATAAGGGAATTACTCATAGTAGAGAATCCTCTTCAGATGTTCTTGTTTTCCCAAAGCCTAAACCTCCTCAAAATAACCTAGTTACTGTTCCTCCAACTACTTTTGGAAGGATTGACCCATTTTATTTTTCTTTACTCGTCAATGGATTTAAGCTAAGTAATTGTGGCATAGACTCCAGCGCATCTAACAATGTTATGCCCACCAAGGTAGCTACTACCTTGGGTTTGAATCTCAAAAAAACTTTTGTTCATTTTTTCTCTATGGAGAAAAAGCAAGTACCTCTAATTAGTCAAATAAGGATGTGCAATTTTCATTTGTTGCATATCCGAAAAAGAAGATCAAAATGACACTTGGTTGCAGATGCTCCAGCGTCTTATGGTATTCTACTTGGATACAATTTTTGCAAGGATGTAGGAGGAGAAATTAACATGGATATTTCAGAGGCTAGAATACCCATAAAGGGTGTGATGCAAAATTTGGTTCCTAAAAGGGAGTCAATTATTTTAGTTATTAAGTCTAACAATCCAAAAGCTCAAATTTTATTTGATTCATCGGGTGTTGGTACTTATTATTTGAAAACAAATGAGGATGTTGAATCTTCATCAAGAAATACAAAGCACGATTTAGAAAGTGTTGGCTCATCTTCTCCAAAACATGAATCATCTTTGGATGATTTTTCCTTCACAAATTATGAAGCTTCATCAGATGATGAAGCCACGGATTTCGATACTGCAAACCTTGGTGATCCAAATGATGTTTGGGTAATTGAGTTCAATGACAACTGTTCTTCTACTGGTTCAAGATCCAAACAAATTTTTGTATCTCCAAAAGGGAAAATCTTTCCTTTTTCTTTCAAATTACAGCTTGAAAATACTAATAACATAGTTGAATATGAAGCTTTGTTATTAGGTCTGTAGGTTGCAAGAAAGAAAGGAATCAAGAACCTCCACACCCAAGGTGATGTTGAGTTAGTATTTTTCCAAATAATGAATTTGTATCAAACCAAAAATGATAGACTTAGGCATTATCGTAATCTCGTATGGGATTTTATTTAGGAGTTTGATGCCTTCAATATTTCTATAGTTCCAAGAGAGTATAATTATAGAGTTGATTCCTTAGCAGCTTCAGTCATGCTCCTGATACCACACAAGGATTTTCCTGAACCTACTTACACCATTGATTTTGTTTTTTTTCCCAAGTGTTCTTGACAACTCAAACAATTGGTATATCTTTAATGATGATCATCAAATTGTTGCTTTTTTGGAAAAGGCAATTTTTTTTGATGAGTTGTATTTTGAAGGTAGTGATTCTTCAACCTGAGAATCTATCTCTGAAGTTGATTCAGTTACAGGTGAAGAATTTTTACAACTCAAAGGAAATAAAATTCCCAAGGGGTTGGTGTCCCTTGAAAGACTTTTTGAAAAACATGATCATTATGTCAAAAAGCAATAGTTCAACTCTGATTCATCAAATGAAGTTGAGCAAATCAACTTGGGAACTGAAGTAGATCCTAAGATGGTGAATATCAGAAAGTGTTGCACAATTGAGGAAAAATAACAGTTTGCTGACTTAATATGGCAATACATGGACGTGTTGGCATATTCTTATGAAGATTTAAAGTCTTTTCATCCAAAAGAGGTGTAACATGAGATTCCACTCAAAGCTAGTGCATTACCTTATAAGTAAAAACAAAGGCAATATAATCAAAATATTTCTGGAACTATCCTTTCAAAGATCCAGAAAATGTTGAATGCACGAATCATATTTCCTATTCACCATTCAAAGTGGATAACCAATATTGTTCCTATTTGCAAGAAGAACAATAAAATTTCCATATGTGTGGATTTTTGAAATCTGAATCAGCTATCATTGAAAGACAACTATCCTCTTCTAGTAATGGACCAAGTTCTTCAAATGGTGACCTGGTCCGAGATGCTTTCTATGTTAGATGGTTTCTCTGATTACAAATAGATAGAGGTCAGTCCAGATGATCAACACAAGACTGCCTTTACAACGCCATGGGATACCTTTACGTATCGCAGAATGCCTTTCAGTCTTATCAATGTTGGTGCCACATTCCAGCGTGCAATAGATTTGTCTTTCCATGATGTATTAGGTAAGTTCATTGTAGTTTACCTAGATGATTTTATAATTTTTTCTAAGAAGCATCAAGAGCATTTCTTCCATTTGAGGCAAATCTTAGAAAGGTGTAGACAACACAAAATATCATTGAATCCCAAAAAGTCATTTTTTTGGGTTACAGAGGGTAAGCTCCTTGGTCACGTTGTGTCTAAGGAAGGTATTAAAATTAATTCTGAAAGGGTCAAAAGTTTTCAATCTCTTACTTTTTCATCAAGTAAGAAATTTTTTCATTCCTTCTTCGGGAAGGTGAACTTTCTGTAGAGATTCATATCCAACTTCGTAGAGAAGACTCGTCATATTGTTAATATGATGAAGGGAACTTCCACTTTTCAGTGGACTGCAAAAGGAAAAGCTACATTTGATGATATCAAAGAGGCTATTCATGCGTCGTTGTTAGTCTGCCAAGACTACATGAAAGAATTTATCATGTATAGTTATGCTTCCAAGCATACGCTTTCATAAATCTTGGTATAGGAGAATAGTGAGTGATTTGAATCCCCAATTGCATTCATGAATTATCCCTTGAAAAATCATGAATTGAAGTATTCCTAAATGGAGAAATATGCTTTTGGTGTGGTTAAGGTAGTGAAGGATTTTAGGTTCTATATTCTTAACAACCATGTCAGAGCATTGGTTCCAGATTCAACTGTTAAGTCCATCTTGATGCAACAAGAATTTGTTACAAAAAGGGGCAATTGGATTGCCAAGATATAGGAATACAACATGGATATTAAGCCTACCAAGTTGGTGGGCGAGGATTATGTTAGCTTATCATTGATAATAATCCTAATGAAGAAGTTTCAGATGAGGAAGTGGGTGCCAATGATTTTCTAATGGTTTTGTTTGTCAGTATAACTGATGAATGGTACTCAAATATTTCTCATTTCCTTACATACAGAGAATGTCTAAATCACCTTACACCCAAGGAGAAAAGAACTATCAATCTCAAATTAGAAAATTATGTCTTGTGGGACAATGGTTTGTATAAGCATGCCTTGGATGGTACTTTCTTGTGTTGTGTTAATAAGGCACAACAAGAAAAGTTGTCGAAGTCTTTTCACAACTTAGCATGTGGTGGACACTTCTCTGCACCAGTTACAACCCATAAGATTTTGAGGGCTAAATACTATTGGCCTACTCTTTTTCAAGATGCATACTCTTGGGTGCATAAATTTGAATTATGCCAACAGTTCATAGGCAAACCAAAGTTGGTAGCTCTACCCTTGAAACCAATCGTCATTGAAGAGCACTTCCAACAGTGGGGCATTGACTTCATTGGCATAGTGAATCCACCCTCAGGTGCGGGAAACACGTATATCCTCACCGCTACCAACTACTTAACCAAATGGGTGGAGGCAATACCAGTAAAGCATGGAGGTAGTATTTAATTTCTTGAAAGAGAACATCATATCCAAGTTCGATGTGTTGAACAAAATTGTTGCAAAAAATTCTTCCACATTCTCATCAAGTGAGATCATGGAGTTTTGTTTTGAGCACAAACTTACACTATCACATTCATCTGACTATTATTTGCAAGGTAATGGTTAAGCTGAATCAAGCAACAAGAATCTCATGACCATCATTTGCAAGCTTGTTGATGAAAATCAACAGTTATGGCATAAAGATGTATGATGCTTTGTGAGCCAACAAGATTACCCTAAAATTGGCAATAGGAATGTCCCCGTTTCAACTCTTGTATGGGTTGAATGCTAAAATTCCCATCACATTGGAACTACCCGCCCTCAAGTTAGCCAAGGCTATTGAGGATGAGACTTTTGACAGTTCAGTTGATAAGCGCATCATGTTTCTCTCTAAATTAGAAGAGAAATGAGTTTAGGTGGAAAACCATATTATGGAACACCAAGAACAAGTGAAGAAGCTTTTTGACAAGAAGGCAAAGTCTCGTGATTTCCATATTGGTGATCTAGTTCTCTTGTGGGACAAGAGAAGAGAGCCTAAAGGTATGCACAACAAGTTTGATTCATTGTGGATGGGTTCGTTCAAGACACATCAGCTCCA
Organism: Sequoiadendron giganteum; assembly: GCA_007115665.2. Classification (NCBI taxonomy): domain Eukaryota; kingdom Viridiplantae; phylum Streptophyta; class Pinopsida; order Cupressales; family Cupressaceae; genus Sequoiadendron; species Sequoiadendron giganteum. The sequence continues at coordinate 76,946,041 of VCHN02000014.1, read as the reverse complement.
TGGTGAAAATAGCTTCCTTCTTGCATATGAGGATGGCACACCATTCGCACTTCCACACAGTGGGCAGCATCCGAAACAATTTGCTCAATGAGGTCATAGGTGCATCATGTAAGTATTTGTATAGTCTTTGCATCTTTTTATTTTTGAGTCTTTTTCTTTTTGTCGCCTGACTTTATGCCCAATGGATGGATGAAGGCACTTAGAGTCTAGAGTTTTGCTCCCTTCAATAATTTCATAGAATGACCGAAGGAAGCTCCCCAACTAGAGCTAGTTGTTATCCTCGAATCCAGTTGCGCTTGATTCATAGGATAACCCCCTATGAAACTTGTTTGCTTCATAGTCACGTGCACTCTAAGCACACAAAATGAGGCATAATTTCTCTTGCCTTTATGCGTGGTCCTAAGCCTTGAATCATCTCCTCGAGCACTCGCTTCTTCCCATTTCTCGAAAAGCTTCAAAATAAATATTCTTTTGTCTTTCACTTTTTCATAGTTAGAATTTTTTTTGCCCATGTAAGGGCATTGTTTTTCAGCACCCCTACATGAGATGTTAGAATAAAAAATTAAACGTGTAGCGGCGCTAAATTTCAGCACCACTACACATCTCTAACTTTTTCCCAAGTGCAAGGGTGGGCTTTTTTGATGCCATTGCATACCACATCTTCATTGTTTTTGAAAAGTGCAAGAGCAGGATTTTTTACCGTTCCTACATTTTCTCGCCTTTGCACGCATGGAGTAAATGAACTTGTAGTTCATTAATGCGATTTTTACTTAATGCTTTAAAATGGATTTAAAAGTCATGTTAGCCTCATTTTTATGATTGTTTGTCTTCATTTTATCCTCTCCACTCTATTATTTGGTGTGGAGCTTCCTTCATTTTCCAAGTATGGATTTTGTGAACGGATTTTTGTCACGTTTTCAACTCTAGGGTTTGTGTCTTTGCTCCATTTTTTAGGTACATTTCTTCCCTTTCCTTCGCTAGGGTTTTTTCTAGTTTTATCTACTTTGAATGTTGTTCAAGTATATGTAATAGTTTTTATTCGAAGTTACGTTGGATTTTAATCACCATATTTCTTCATTCTTCTGTTTATTATTATTTTTCTCCTATGTTTATTTGTGCCCTAGTTGTTTTTACTTAGGGTGGCTTGGTTCAAATCCTTGTTATTTTTATGCGGTTTTTATTACCTAGCCAGGATTTTCCTTAATCTTTTCGGTCATCAAAAGTATGAAATCCCATTTGTTTATCGAGATTTTGGGTTCTAAGTTATTTTTCCTTTGAGTGTAATGGCAGTAAAATTTACTGCCATTACATATAGTATTCTTATCTGTCCATGTATAAGCATTGATAAACACCACCTTTGCAAACACATGTTCTTCCCTCTGTCGAAGGTGTATAGGCAAGGAAAATTACCACTCCTACAAACATGAAACCTTACCCAATATGCACAGGCATTAAAAATTGTCACCCTTGCATATGACATAAGTCCTTCCCTCAAAAAATGCATAGGTGGTATTTTTACCGCTATTACAAAAATGAGCTATCAATACATATCCATGGGTGACAAAATTTTGTGCTATAGCATTTTCTTCCAAAATAAAGTGTACATATGCAAAGGAAGACCTTTTTATCACTTTTGCAAAAAGATCAAACTTCCCAAGGTGTAGAAGTGTTGACTTTTAGCGCCTATACATGGAACTTCCAAATCATTTCAGAATGATGTAATAGCGTTAGTTTTTAGTGCCAGTAAATAAAGTTGAATTTCCCAAAAATCTAAGGGTGTTGAATTTTAGCGCCCTTGCACAAAATCATAAAACAATTTACTAACACCCCAAAAACTCCAAAAATGCATTTTGAGCTCCATTTTTTCCACATTCGCTCAATTTTTCTTGCTCCATTGCTCATACCTGCCTTCTCCAATGTGCTCACTTGAGTTCCTACATTGCCTTGCTTCCATAATGTATGTTCTCCTAATATTGGAAAGATCTCTTGTTTCTTTGTTGTCACATTTCATCTCCTATCAAGCACTCTTCAAAGGCATTTCCTGCAAGATATCAGTGATCTCTCGGTATACTTAATGACAACAAAACAATCACCTTCATCAAGTAAGAAGGAAAAAATTAAGTACACCTATCAAGGCACCTATCCACCAACATTTTTCACATCTAAGATCAACGAGATCAAAGATACAGAAATAGGGCATCTTGATATGGATGACTTTGTAAAAAGAACGGAGAAGCAACCCCTAGAAAAGGACTTGGAGGCCATTGTTCACAACAATATTCATTGGGTAGCTTCATTTCCAGTAGTATCAAATTGTCCAGAGTTTGTGTTGCAAGTTGCCTCATATTAAATCAGAGATGACGAAAGTGTTAGAGACTCTTTAGGACAGATAATGATGAGATTGGATGTTGATTCCTTCGATGTGGTTTTCTAAGTCCCAACCATGGAGAAATATGCGTTGTATGTCTATTCAACATGCTCAAGAGGCATATGATAGGTATCAAAATGAATCCAAACAATTGATTAACACAAAATGGTTGAAGATCCAAAGGCCTATCATTTCAAGATGGCCCAAAAACCTCCCTCGTAGTGATTTTAAAGAGGATGTATGTGATATGATCACTCTTCTAAGTAGAATTAAGGGATTGCTAACTTCATCAAATTTCCAAGAATGGATGTATGAGTACATCAAAATTATCAAAAGAAAAAGCCACATTGATTGGGGTGCTTAAATCAGTGATGAAATCCACGAGCAACTCATCAACGTGCATACTATATTGAAGTTCTATATGACTTCTTACATGGTGTACACAACAATGATAATGAGGCAATATCTTGGTCTCACTGCAAAAGGAGATATAAGATTTGTACCAGTCGACAAATACTAATCCCAAATCACTCTCTGAGGTAGCATCAAACATTTCAGATGGGTGAATGATGCCTTCTTTGCACCTTTTCTATGTATGTTTGATCCATCCTTGGAAAAGAAAAGGATTTCTGATAAAGCATGGAAAGTTGTCAATAAGTACAGATGTATCTTCCTATAATTTTCTACATTCTCATATATCAAGGTGGGTTGCCACACTGGATATCTGTATATGTTACCGAGGTATCCTTCCAACAAGTGGGTGTTGATGGAGTTATGTATTCAATCTATCACATTGCAATAAGCCAGGAATCAAATTTCCAATAACTATTGGTAGATACTCAACACAAACAGTGCCCAAGGCCAAAGTAGTAGTACATGAGATATGTAGATTATGACTCTAAAAACTTACAGATGTAGAGTTGATTTTGATTACCGAGAGATGAAGAGGAAAATCAAAAAGAGTCATAGGCATGTCTATCAGTTTGAAGACATATGGGCAGATTGCAAGGACGAGGAGGATATCAGGAAAATGGATTTTTGTAGGCTCACAGTAGAACAAATTTTTGATCTTCATATGGAAAATTTTCCTAGAGGCTTCAAAGATCTTGGTGATATTTTGAATGTTGAATATGATGAGAAAGGGATAGTAAGCAAGCCCTTGCCTCTTTTCCAATGGTCATGAAAAAAATATTTCCATTCGGCAGAGGCTCACTCCCATTTTGCATAATACTAGTGAATGGTTACAAAGGCAAGGACTTCAGTTAAAACCCTTCAAGATGAAATTTGAGAGTGAGATATCTAAAGGAGAATCCAACAGGCATTAGGAGCTTAGGACCAAGAATAAGGTAGGTTTTGCTTCCTCTTCTTCACATAAGGGTCCTATGATTACTTTCACTTTGTGGTAAGAATACAACACTAACAACGGAAGAAGAGCAACCATATGGGGAAGAACAAGAGCCTAAATCAAAGGAGCAGCTTGAAGAAGAAGAAGAACGTGAAAGTGAAGAATTTGGAGAGGATGAACAATCAGAGGAATATCAAGAAGAGGAGGAAGGTAATGAGAAAGAAGAAAGGCATGCTGAAGAAATGTGGTTGTCTCCACATGAGAACATCATTCAAGAACCCCCTCATATGTCATTGCTTGTCATTGCCACACCAATTCACACTCCTCATATTCCCACTTCTCCTCCTCCTCCTCTTCAACCTTTACCCCCACCTACAATAGGTTTGCATGCACTAAAAGTGACAATTCCTCCAACAGTACATTCCTTTCATTCTATTCCTACCAAGGGGCTAGTGTTACAAAGTATAGATGTTCTTTTTGGATCTCCTTCGTCAATTATAATTTTGTCATCCCCATCATTCAAAATATATTCTCAAGATGAATTCAATCATTTCATGAACTATTCATTGCTTGATACATAAAATTTGTAAAATACAGGAGTAGTGATGACTGAAACAACACCTATTCCTATAGATGCAGTTGCTACTCAAGAATTGGTAGTAGGGAAAGAAGGTAATGTTTCATTCATTCCTCCATGGTTAGCTTCACAAGTATCCAAATGGAAAAAGCAGGTGGTCTCTCCCTATGAATTAGATATTGAGGAGATATCTCTATCAAAACCCAAGGGGAAGAAGAAGCCAAAAATTCACTCTAGGTTGCATATGGATAAATCAGGATACAAGTATGTGGATATTATAGCACCACCACATGGTAGGAGTGAAGTCAATATGAAGGAATACACCGTCACAAGAGTTGAGCTTGGAAATATTACACATGCTAGTGCCAAGGATGATGCTCAAGCATCTTTGACTGCCTTGAAGGAAAAAATTGATAAGTTAAAGGAGACTAAAGACATGTACAAAGAAAAATTGAGCACTATGCTTGAGTATTGAGGAGGATCATATAATCTTTAGAGAATGTGCAACCAATGGCATTAAGTATTGAGGAACCCATAGTTCAAAAATTTGAAAAGTATTATTCTAAAGGTAAGATTGTATATGAGTTTTTTGATAGAATAATAGAAAAAGGTTCACAACTCATAATTATTGCAGATGAAAGGATTGCTCAAGTATCCAAGATGGAGATAGAACTAGATAAGATAGAAAGTACACTTTCTATGGAGCAGAAGGAAATGGAGCGAAGTCTTGAGTCTTGGTTGCAATTGAAGGAGATGAAATTAAGCAAGTTAGTGGAAGTTGGGGTTATTCCCAATAAGGAAAAGTATGTGGAGATTAAAGAATCTATCAAGAACTGCATAGAAGTCATCAAGACTCTCATCAAATATGTACAACAGGTACAAGAAGATGTCGAAGGACATCGTATTGTCATGGTGATCATAATTGAAGAGTTTCTCGGGAAAATTCTTGATGACAATCACACATTCCTCCCAGAAAGTGAGATTGTTCAAATATTCAAGGGAGCTATTCAAAAACAAGTGGAGGATAAAGCCTTTTCATTGACTTCAATGGATGCTTTGTGCAATGTACAGTTAACCTTGGACAATCTCAAAACGCATCTGGATAGATGTAAAAAGGTTTGTTCTACTGTAAGGAATTATGTCTCAAAGTCCCACACTATTATTGATTACACTTCTGGACCGGACAAGACAATAATGCAGGAGATCATGAAGAGATATGAAGATTTCCAATCTAAGAGCAAGGAACAATAATCTTTTTGTGTTTCTAGAGAGATAGTTTTATGCTTTCTATATTCTTTATGTAAATAGGTCTTGAAATTTTTACATTTCATTTTTCAAAATGTAATTACATGTAAAAACGAAGATGTTCTCCTACTTTCATGGACATCACATTTGAATAGGTTAATAGTTAGTTAGGGTTTTTCCTAGATTAGCTCTCTTTTATCATCTATAAATATGAGAGGGTTCTATTGTATTATTTACCTTTTATCTAATGGAACAAAGTGTTTCTCATTTGTAAAGCAATTTTGAAACTTTGAGTTCTTATTGTGAAACTATTTCCAATCAATAAAGAAGGTTGAATTGCATACCAAACTTTGTGTTGGATAAATTTTAATGAATGTGAATGTTCTTATGTCTTTCACACTAGTTTATCTTATTGGGTTAGTAGTATTTTATTGATTGATGTTGAAGGGCTTTCAAGTTAATTTGATAGACTTTGTGCTACGTATTTTGCTTGGAATTATGTAAGTGATGATAATATTGGTGAATGAGCTACAAGAATTTGTGCTTGTAATTGTTCATGTTGTTTTTGGATCTGATTGTGAAGTATATTGAATACTTTTTGCTTCATTTGCAACATGAGTTACTTTATTGAAGATTACAGAACGACTTTGTGCCTCCATGAGCCTTCTTGTTACATATATTTATTATATTGGTACTCCTAGACTATTCTTTGACAAGTTAGAAGTATTAGGAATTACTGCTTAGGTTTTATTTAAAGTTGTATCACATCAAGAAATAGAAACCGTGAAACATTGTAATCATATTCTCTGAAAGAAGAGATAATCAACACACCCTCATATGATTAGTGTAGTGTACATATTGTAAAGTTTAGAATAGTTTTAGTTTTGGTAATTAGTAAGAAGGGTGCCTCCCCTTTCCGAGAGGAGAGATTCTATCTCACAACAACTGTGGCTAAAATTCAATTTTTGTAATTTGTAAAGGGATTACAAAATTTTCATCCAACAAGCTCTACAAACTGCACTAAGTATAAAGTGCCAAATCATTTTTCTTGAAGGGGTTCTTTGATTGAGTGATTTGGGGGTGTGTTTGTAGTTTTGTATTTATTTTTTCTAGCAAGTATGCTTTGAGGAGAATATCATGGTTATATCATATCATCATTTAGTTGTTGATTTTAATAGACAGAACTATAAGGCTTGGAAAGAGGAAATGATGAAGAATTTCAAAAGGCTTAAACTCTTTCCCTACTTCTATGAAGTTGTTCCTCAATCACCAAAGGATTGGTAGAATATAGAGTGGTATCTTAAGGCATGACATATTATTGGAACTATGTGTTAATGTTGACACCTACACACAAATGATCTTATCAACTTTCGATTCCCCTATTCCTTGTTGGATTAAAATATAGGAAATGTATGGAGATCCTAAAGATACTTCATTCCCAAATGAGCCTCTTTTTGATATATCAATTCCCCTAGATGATTGTGATAATAATCCATATAGCAAGGATACCTTAGAAGAGATAAATTATTGTAAAATAATTGAATAAAAAGGGACACCAAATCTTGACCTCTTCCTCTAGAGACATCAATTGATTCTTCAACTTATGTAACTCCTATAGAGGCTTCTCCTCCTACATCTTTGAGTCTACTTCAAGAGGTTGATTTCTCTTCACTTTCAACACATGCAAATTCTATGGTTGTTCATGATAAAACTTGTGTGGATACTCCATCATGGGATTCTTCATCTCTTATTTATCATTGGGGTGATTTCTTAAAGGACATACATCATTTATTTGTTGAATCACACATATAATATGTTGATGAGAGTATTGAGGATATTCATCTCCTCTTTAATGGAATATCATAAGAAGTTTCATCACACTCTTTAGATGTTTTGAGGGTCAAGTTAGATCCTCTTGTTCCTTTTCCATAGTCACATGCTTCTATAGTGACAAATTTTGTAGTTACTCATGAGTTGATAGTTTCAGCTCTTTCACCATTTATGTTGGCATCTTATACAATAGTATCTCATCCTTTATATCAGTGTTTGTCATAGTTTGGAATCTTGGAGCAACATTTAGAATACTCTTCATCATCCCTGGTTCATGCTCTACATGAGTTTTTATATTGTTCTACAATGTCACCTTCTTCGGTTAATATTAAGATTCCCGACATTGTGAAATTTGAGAAAATTCTAGAGGCTTATATGATTCTTCCCTCATATTCCTTTTAGGAATGGGAAGCAATCTTGCATGCATCATTGGCTCTATTTCTTCCCAAGGGGAGGAATGTTGTTCAATGATTTTGGATCATCTTTAAAGTTACATGTCGATAATCCACCATTAGTGTAGGAGATTACACATTTAGGGGGGGTCATCTGACCTTCTCTTCTTCTCTCTCGGTGAAATCACAATAATGGGTCTCACTTTTTGGCCAAGATGGACATTTATATTAGAATTTTTAACTCAATCTTCATCTTCTAAGACCTATAGTAGATAAACCATTAATAATTTGAAGATGATTCAAAATAGTGATTTGTGGCAATTTCTAGGTAGATTCTAAATATATATTTTAATTTTTTTTTTGAAATAAATCATGGATATTTCAAACAGATCTTTTAATAACTAGTTTTAAATAGAAAACAACATTTTTAGAAAGTAATGTTTGTGTTGTCCAACATAACTTTTTTCTATAAAGGATAAAATTCTAATTTTTGAAATATAGATTGTCAACAACAATATCTAGGGCAAGGATATTTTTTCATAATTTTTTGCTACATTTTTTTTTTAATTGATTTCTGAAGTCATTGTAACTATAATTTATACATATGTGTGTGTCTTCCAACATAAGTTATTTTTGATAAGATAAGCAACATTTATAGGGTTGTGTACCCTTAACACATCGAGCCACTAGGGCCAAAAAAGATCAAGTCCATTTAAACATAAAAAAACATAGCCAAAAAACTAAAACAGTAGACTAACAGCCAGAGAGCACTAACAATAGCAATATATTACCAGGAATTCTCCCAATTATTGGAGAGAGCATTAATAACATCATCATCGACCCATTCAGGGCCATCTTCATCAGTCTTCATGTATATATCAAAATCTAGTTTTTCTTTTGTGAAACAAGGACATCAATACCTAATGCAAGGGTATTTTTTGAATTTTTTATAATGGTTTACTATTTTTCCACCTCTACAGAACAAAGATCTTGATGTTTGGAGAAAAATCTATGTTCAGTCAAAATTAAAAATTAAATAAATGATAAAATGAAAACATATCAAAACTATACTTGTTGGAAATCTCATTTGAAGGGCTACAATCTTGAAAAATATCTTGTCAAGTTAAGTTCATTTGAAGGTCCAACCCAAGGTTTGAAACTGAATTTATCGAGGAAATTTTGATGCAGAGGCCAAAGTTGTCATGTTTTACCCCTTCATTCAAAGGACCTTCGCTCAAAGGTTCCTTTGATCGAAGCCTAACAAGGACCTTCGATCGAAGGTCATTATGTAAATGCATATATTTTTATGCCTATACCTTCGATCAAAGGTATGGCTTCGATCAAACGTATAAAGTGTTATACCTTTGCTCTAAGTTGTGTTTTAAAACCTTCCATGCACCCCCAAAAATTTCATTGTCCCAAAGTGAGACACAATATTGTGATTTCACCCCTCTTATTGGGGGGACTTTTTCCTCACATGGGGTTTTGTCCTTCACATTTTCTAGAGAGAATTTTTTGTATTTTCTTTCTTTTGGAGAGGATTTTTCCCACTAGGTATTCTCCTTTTCTCCATTTGTGAGAGATTGCATTTGTACGTGGGTACCTAACATGGTCTAGTAGTTGGGGCTCATCATCATCTTTGCATCATTTGCACTTGTCTACTTCTTCATAAGTTTCAATTAAGGGGGGTGTTGGTGTGAATAGGGTTATTACCTAACTAGTTCCACTGTTAGGTCTCTTTCACATCTTATCACTTAATTTTATTTAAGATACACATAGGATCTTATCACTTTATGTCTCATATCATAATATTAAGATACTTTTCATAATCTTATGTTGTCTTTTTTCATTTAATTCTTGTGCCCTAGGTCATTTAATATTGGTTCACATGTCATAGGATTAAGACACTTGTCACGATCTTGTATAATCCTATGTCTCACCTTGGCCTATATAACCAAAGGTCTCTCACAGATTGTACATCTATTATATTTGCATTCTTTGACAAGAATATAATTTAGTCTTGTCATATTGATCTTCTAAGTCTCTTGTGATTTCCATAGGCCTTTATATCTTGGGTGGCTATCTTTATAGCCAAATCTTACATATACGTATAATACCTATATTTTAACTAACCATATACAAATACCAATATCCATGTCGTGAATAATTATTATACATTAATTTCAAGGATTGACATTCAACAAGAAATAATCAATATTGGTAAAATAGAAAGAAATGGCTTAAGTTTTATAACTACATTAGTGTTAAATCAATAAAGGGATAGAACCAACATTCTCCTTTGATTGATATTTAATAATATAAAGAATTCATACACAACAATCAAGAAAAAGGAAGAGTTTTGACTACAATTACTCTCATTGTAACAATTTTAGATAAGAAAATTTTAAGGCAATCTTTTGTAGATAACCTTTCAATGTGTTTTTTTATTACAATATTCAGAATATATTCTTTACGAATTTTTTTCTAACTAAATATATTCACACCTTCATGATGAAAATTGTTGGAAAATGTGCCTCAACTTGCTGGCTTGAACCTCTGTTAAGGACAAGGATGAGTGCTCAGTGTTGGCGGTTTGTTTCTATCGGTGGAACCCGATTGGTAGTCTCAACGATAGAACAATAAACACTGTATTGGTGTGACTTGGGGTCATCAGTGGAACTCTTCACCGGGCTACACAGATGGACCGATGGTAGACAAAAGTGACTTGGATTCTGACGGCAGTGGGACCACAACAAAATGTGATCTTGATCTATGGTTGCGATATGATTTATCCAATGGTGCTCGTTTATTCCGCGCTCCTTTGTGGTGAGGACCGACATAATCTTGTGAAGCAAGCAAAATTGACTAAGCGTTTGACACTTGTCAGTTTAATTAATGGTGCTCGCTAGTCCCGTGCCTCTTGTGGTGGGTCTCGAGTGACTCATCAGGGGTGTGTCAGATTCGAACATGTGTCATTGTGTTAAGCCTTTTCTGGGAGACTTATTGGGAATATAATAGATTCCCTTTTGATTCTTTGAAATTACACAAGCAGTGTATGCGTGTCTTGGTGAGCTCTGGTGATCAAATGGTTACCGCCATACCACGGTGGCCATTAGGCCATGCCGTGGTAGTGCAGTGTGTGGATTGCTATACTGTGTAGGATTTGTCTACGACAAGCAGTAGCGCAGTAGGTGGAGCTCGGGGCACAAATCGCTGGTTTGACTCGACAGTCAAGGCAACGGACAAATGGCGTTATGACACGTGGCATGATATCACTCATTGATTTTACATCGCTGTTGTAAATCAACAATTAATTGGCCGAAAGATTTATTCTTTGAAAGTGATATAATATGTGCATTAAATGTATATTCTAACTTGATGTAGATATGATATATTCTTGGTAGCCGTTTAATGCTGGGCGGCCCGATGCATGTTACAGGGTGATGCAATCAAAGATGAGGGAAGCTTGTCGATGGGGTAATTAAATACCCTGATGGTTGTTGGTTGGATATAGGGGAGTTGAGCAATTACAAAGTGTGTGTTTTTGAATGGTATGTATAGAGCATTACCGTGAACACGTAGACACACATAATATAAAAAAGATGTGAACCTGTGGTGGCCGTTAGGCTGGGCTAGTCGAGAGGCTGGCAGAAGAGTCAACTGGTGAGATGAAATGAATTTGCACTATATGTGAGAACATTGTAACAGTGCGAGGATTCTATTTTTTGTTGTTGCTTGTATTCTCCAGATGGAACAAGATGTAACTCCTATAAAGGCTATGAGCTTGAGATTGTATTGTAACTCTGTATGTTGTTGAATAATGCAATGGCTTGATCTTTTGGAGGGTGGGGTTTTTTACCTGAAAGGGTTTTCCCCACGTATATCTATGTGTTCATTAGTTTGTCTTCCATGTTGTTAGATTTTGTGTTTTGAATATGTGTATATGTGTTGAATCTAGTTTTGTCTGCATGTGCTTTTCTCAGAAGGATCAATGGGGGAAATCAATTGTGTCAATTTCCGCTTTATGGCATAGTAGTACGTGTCTTTGAGGCAATTTGAAGGAATTAAAATTGCTAAAGGCTCTGTTGTTCTTAGATGTCTCGTTCTAAGTTGACCCGTTCTTTCCCAACAAGTGGTATCAGAGCCTTCTTCTGGATGTTGGTTCTAGGTATTTCTTCTGTGAAGATTTCTTAGTCTATCAGGCTTGAGTAAATTTGGAGGAATCAGCTGATGTTTGATCCTTTGATGAGTAAAAGTATTTGCTCTCTTGAGATAACACACAATGTTGAAGATATTGAAGATGGAGAATCTAGAGTTGATCATATTGTGACGATGTGGTCTGAGGCTCCTGGTTGGTAGCAAATGATCCTGATGCAAGGGGTGTGAGTTAATGCTTATGGTTGTGTTACAACAAAGCATGGTTCATACTGGGTGTCTGTGTGAGGGGCTTCTTGATGGTATGGAGATGCTTGGGTTGTTATTCAACCATTGGAGTATTGCGCTTGTGCTAGGTGTTCTGACTTGGCATTAAAGGCGTTGTTCACTGTTACCCTAATTGCATAAAGGCTATGAAGTTGATCTCTGGGTGGTTTGAAAACTCCTGAATAGCTTGGCTCTCTTGTATGCTTGTGCATGAGTGTGGTTTTGGAATTGGTCTGAAATGGGTTTGGAGTTCCTATATTACCTATATCTTGTACTAGCATGTTTCAGTTTCATGTTCTTTGGCTCTGAAGGTTTTCTATAGATTTTCCTAAGAAGTCTATGATGCATATTCATGTTATTTTTCATTGTTCTGGTTAACCATGATGGTTGTGTGCATAATCTTGGGTCATCCAGATGTGCAGTGGATATGGATGTGCATGGGTGTTTTGGAAACACGATGGTTTTGCAATTTTTGCACAATCAAGGAAAACTTGTGGTTATGTGGAGCTACTGTTAAGCTATTTCCTAGACCCTAGCTTTTGGCGTGTGATTGGATGAGATAGTTGCAATTCGACATGGTTTTCAAAGGAGGTGGGATGTCTTCTCTGCATGGGAGTGTTGGTATGTGTTTGTCACTCAAAATTCTTGTGGTGTTGCTTGTTGGTTTCCTAGACTATGGTGCTTGAGTTGTGGACATGATTAGCAAATCGGATTCAGTTTTGATCTGGTGTTTGAGTCAAGTTTGTCTACATTTTTGTTCTCTTTGAGATCTCATTTTTGTAGTTTCCTTTACGATGATGGGTTTGCACTATTGTTGTGATTAATCTCTGAGTTATGCGGCTGGTGGATTAGCTACCCATTGGCTGCAGAGAGATAACTTGGAAGTGGACTGTCTATATCCATGAGGTTGATTTAGTGGTGGTGCAGATCTGTTAGTTGGCTTTGTTTGTGGTCACTTGTGCTTTGGCGTGGTTGTTTCTGGATGAGAGGATGGATGGTGTTGAATACTTGAATAGTCTGTTATGGGGACCTGTAGCATGTGTATCATGATGTCATGGAGAGCTTGATACACATTATAGTGTAAGCTTTTGATAGTGATGGTGTGGTCTATGTAGTTTGGAGATCTTGGTACTGTTTGGCATTGTTGTCAGATGGACATGCTTTCAATTGTACCTGGATGTTTTTTAGACTAGCAGATTTTTGGTCATGATGTTTGGAAAGCTTAGATGTTACGGTTCAGTGGGAGCTTTGGCAGTGATTGTGGATTCATCATTTGGTAGTGAATGATCTTCTTGGATGTTGTAGATGTTACTAGGAGGGATTCTTAGATCTTGTTGTTGCAGAAGAGTTCTTTCGCATTAGCAGGAACACTAGTTGAGGATGTACAACATCTTGAAACCATGGAGGATGTTTGGAGTCTTTGGCTGAGATGTTGGTGGTGCTTGACAGGTGATGTTGGTTTAGAGTTTTTTTTCTTGATGTCATGTATACTCTTGCTTGAGCATTAGAGTTTTGGCATGTTGCGTTGCTCTTGAGACCATAGTTTGTTCACTTGAAGTATGGTATCTCCTAAGGGGGATGAGTAGATCATGATGTATTGATAACTTCCTGTTATCAGATGTTTGGAGCTTTGATAATGGTTTGGTAATTCTCTGTGTTTTGAGTACATTGGTCATACGCTTGAGAAATTCTTGGTAGTGTAGTAGTGCAGTTTGGAGTTTAGCATGAGATAATCGGTTGATGGTGCTCATGGATACATGAAGAATGAGGTGAGGCTGTGTTTTCTCATGAGATGAGAAAGGTGTTGTTTTTAACTGAAAGTCCAAGTAGCCTACACCTTGGTGTGACGTGAGTTCAATAGAGATCAATGAGGAGATTGCTCTTGGATGAGTCATGGTGGCTTGTATATCTTGGAGGAGAATTTTATTTTCTCACTCTTGGTCTACTCAGCAGTGAAGTGTACTTGAGAGATTTTGGAGGATTCATAGTGGAAGGTGGACAACACAGATTATATCCTTGAGCTTTTATGTTATATCATCTTTTGATGAGAACTGGTAGGAGATAGTTATATGGGCTAGTTTGATCTTCTTTGAGAGGCTTTCCTCTGGATGTGAAGGATATCATACTTGACACAACTGGAATTTAGAAGTGTATGTAGGAGGATGCTACATGTTATGATTTGTTGTTTCTCTTTAGTCCGGTTATTCTTCCTATATGTTCGATCTCATATGGCTTTAAATGTGAGATGTCTATGTGGAGTCGTGATGGTCACTAGTTTGTGGTCATGTGTTGTCACTTGGGTGATGACATGGAGGTTCTTGTGCCTCTTTCTTCTGTCAGAAAAGGAGAACTTGGAAGAACTCTGGAAGACTGTTGTGAGAGATGTTGCTTGTAGCAGTTGGTTGCAGGTTGTGCATATCATTATGATGTTCCTTGATACTACATGGTTACATTTTCTATATGTTGAAATTGGTAGACTTCGTTATGCCATTGTTCTTTCAGATGTGGCATTACCCATGCAGTGGGAGTACCTATATGTGTTTGGTCTTCTTGACTGGTTGGCACACGGTGCTTGTATCTGGGGTTGATGGGTTGGCTATGTTGTTGGCATGAGTTTACTAATGTGGATAACTTGAAGGTATGGATAATTGCATGTACTAGCACTTGTTGTGGGTTCTATTTTCAGTCACGTGGGTTTGATCAGTTGGATGGTTGCGGTCATATTTCTGGTTGTTGTTCTAGCTGATATTTTGTCTTGTTTTTGGAGAATGGTTCAAGGATGTGTTTGGTTACATTGCTTGACAACTGGTTACAGTTGGATACCTAGTTAAGCTGCAAATTGTCTGATAGACTGTTATCTATGGAAATGCATTTGGTTGGGTGTCCTGGGTGCTATTATATAAGGTCTGAACTAGAGGGGCCTAAGATCTCCATTATGTTCATGATTGAGAGCTTTGAAGTTGTTGGAGTGTTGCTTTTGTATGGCTAGTAAGCATGATGGAGTGGTGGTAATGTGATGCCTTTTCCGTCTGTAGGATCTGATGCTTGTGTTCTTAAGACTGGTGTCTTGGTTGGAGCGCAAAAGCATTGTGTTAGATTCTTGATTTTGAGTCTGGAGAAAGCCAGTAAGTCTTCATCAAGTGGGAGCTTGTTGGAAAATGTGCCTCAAATTGCTAGCTTGAACCTTTGTTAAGGACAAGGATGAGTGCTCAGTGTTGGTGGTTTGTTTCTATCGGTGGAACCCAATTGGTAGTCTCAATGATAGAACGATAAACACTGTATCGATGTGACTTGGGGTCATCGGTGGAACTATTCACCGGGCTACGCCGATGGACCGATGGTAGAGGAAAGTGACTTGGATTCTGATGGCAGTGGGGACCACAACAAAAGGTGATCTTGATTTACAGTTGCGATATGATTTATCCAACGGTGCTCATTTATTTCACGCTCCTTTGTGGTGAGGACCGACAAGTTCTTGTGAAGCAAGTGGAATTGACTAAGCGTTTGACACTTGTCAGCTTAATTAACGGTGCTTGCTAGTCTCATGCCTCTTGTGGTGGGTCCCGAGTGACTCATGAGGGGTGTGCTGGCTTCAAAAACGTATTGTGTTAAGCCTTTTTCGAGAGACTTATTGGGAATATTGTAGATTCCCTTTTGATTCTCCAAAATTACACAAACAGTGTATGCGTGTCTTGGTGAGCTTTGGTGATCAGATGGTTACCGCCATATCGTAGTGGCCGTTAGGCCATGCTGCGGTAGTGCAATGTGTGGACCGCCATACCGTGGAGGCTCTATCTACGACAATCAATAGCGCAATAGGTGGAGCTCGGGGCACAGTTGGCTGGTCTGACTCGATAATCAAGGCGATGGCCGAATGGCCTTATGACACGTGGCACAATATCACTCATTGATTTTACATTGCTATTGTAAATCAATGATTAATTGGCTGAAAGGTTTACTCTTTGAAAGTGATATATGTTCATTAAATGTATATTCTGACTCAATGCAGATATGATATATTCTTGGTAGTCATTTAATGTTGGGCGGCTCGATGCATGCTGCAGGGTGATGTAATCAGAGATGAGGGAAGCTTGTTGGTGGGGTAATTAAATACCCTGATGGCTATTGGTTGGATATAGGGGAGTTGAGCAGTTACAAAGTGTGTGTGTTTGAATGGTATGTATAGAGCATTGTAACCGTGAACACGTAGACACACATAATGGAAAAAGATGTGAACCTGTGTGGCTATTAGTCTGGGCTAGCCGAGAGGTTGGAAGAGAGAGTCGACTGGTGAGATGAAATGAATCTGCACTGTGTTGTGCAGTTTTTGCACACGCGCCACACTAAAAGTGGGGACCCTCATTTTTTTTTTGCTTTTTGGTGTCTTGGCCCTTCTTTTTTGGGAATTTTTGCTTACTTGGGCTCGTTCTTTAATGTTCATCTTGCTAGGTTGGAGTGGCCCATGTGTGATTTTTTTTGAAAATCTTAAAGATCTGAGTGCATTTCAGACTTTTCACTATTTTTGGGAGAATTCGCCCTGGTTGGATTTTCTCGATTTTCTTTTGGAGCTCGGAGGTGGTTGCCTTTTGACCCAAATCCATAGAAATCCATTGTGTCCGGATTTCTCCGAAGTCTATTGCCTTGTTGAATTTCTGGGTTTTGGTCTTGGTTGTCTTGTCGATTGCATTAATGGCGATTAGGCAAATTTTTGGGGCAATGATATATTGAATTTTGGGAAGTAATTGGCCATTTGAGTTTGTTTATTTGCTTGTCATTTGAGTTTGAGTGCTAGAGCTTGAGGCGTGTTGCTAGACCATGCATTTCAGAGCTATTTCGAGTGTTGCATTTGAATTTCGTGGGCATTGCTCGTATCCTGCTCGTGTTTGTGGGCTGCTTGTTGGCATCACCGATTTCAGCTCTTTGCTCTCATGGTATGTGAATATGCTTCTTTCCTCTGTTGGCCTTCAATTACTTTGCTTTACCTGCTTTCCTGTCATTCACTGCTTCGTCATTTTCCTATGTGTGCGCCCATGGCGGGGTTTTTTTTGGGGTTTTCATTGTTTTTCCAGTCTACTCAGTTGATCATTGAACATTTATTTTGGTCTGGTATTTCACTATTCTTTTCGACGCTTGCTTGCGTTTGTCCTAAACCTCCTATCTCATTCGTGAGCAAGTCGTGCCTAGTTTTTTCGTGCTCCCATGGCGGAGATTGTAGGGTTCTTGACCTAGGGTATAGCCAATCCCTCTCAAATTGCTGAGAGGAGGGTTTTCAATTCATATGTGGTCCGTTGGGGTCCGTGGTTAGGTCATTGTCGAGATGCAAACCCTAGGTTCGTGGTCGTTCGATTCGTTTTGGTAAAACGAGAGAATGTGGATGAGTTCGAGTTCTTGGTGTCTTCGCGAAATTCCACTTCCTTTGGATTTCCCTGACTTTTCCCGTTCCTTCTCTTTTGCCACTTAAACTGGATTTTTTGTCTGCCTCGTGAAAATCCGCTTCCTCTGGATTTTCTCGGTATCCGTGGTTGGGTCATTTTGTCAGATTCTTGCTTTGGTGGTAAATTTATATTATTCCCGCTAAAATTTGCTTCTGCCAAATTTTCCCAGATGTTTCGTGTCTCCTTTTTCCCGGGTTAATTATAACTATTACCGTTTTCGGGAAAATCTGCCCTGGTCGGATTCTCCCGAAATTTTGGGGAAATGATGAATATGAGGATTATTTGAGAAGTTTTCTTATTGATAGTATATTTAAATGATCAAATGAACTTATTCTAAGAATCTCTAAGGTTATTCCTTTATTGAATTGATGGATTTAGTGATGTTATGGGGGATTGTATGCTTGTCTCGCTGGATTTCGCCTGGTCCGGATTTCCCCATAATTCCTCTCTACTCTAGAATCCACGAGGTGGGATAAATCCCGGGCTTTGAGATATGGATTTCTTACACTTGTTGTTTGTTTTGGATCTCATTTTGGTTGTCTTTATTTGCTTGCAGGCAGGATCAGGACAAGATGTTGTTGGTGGAGGCAAGGGAAAGGCAACAGATCCAAGTGCAGAGACTTCTGCTATCTTTGATGCAGAGAAGGTAAAGTTGAACATAAAAAGCAAGATTCTTGAAAGCAAGCTGAATTCTATTTGGTCAGGGATCACCGATACCAATGTGGGTATGTGGGATTATGAAGAGTTGAAAGCTGAATTGGCAACACAAAACCTTCCTTTATTGGCCAGAAGAACTGTGGAATCCAGATTGGCACATGTAGCAGGTTTTCCCTCCATGGTACAGTGCTATGAATTGGTGCTTGAATGTGCCAGGAATCATGACAGAGGGACGCAAAGGATAATTCATCCCTAGGGAAGGATTGTGACAAGTTTTAGTCCTGTGTCTATTGCTAGGACTTTTGATATGCCTGAAAGGTCACATGTGGTGGCCTTTGATATAGACACAACAAGGAAATACTATGAGGAAAATGTGGTCAAGTCCCAGTAGGTAATCAACTCTTGGTTGGAGAAGCCTAAGTCTCATTTCTCCAAATTGCCAAAGTAGAAATATATGAGGTATATCCACAGCTGCACCTAATTGGAGGAAGCTATAGAAGATAAAATGATGCTTTCACAATGTATATCACCAGATTGCTCCAAGGTGCAGAGCATGTGAGAATTTCTGAAAAAGCTAAAGAATTGATAAAGAGATATGGGGCATGGTTTATACAGTTCCCCACTTTTTCTTACATTAGGATTGATGGTTGTCAAAGGGCTCCCTATAGACTCCCGAGGTACCCTATTGATCATATTATATTATTGGAGGTCACTGGGTAGATTTGTGACTTTGACATAGTTGTAAAAGGAGATAAGCATAAAATAGGTTTTGGGAGTGATTTCCCCTTGAAGATAGGAATGAGTGAAGTCTTCCCTTCTATCCAGTCTGCTCATGCTTTTGAGGAGGAGATGAGTACTTTTGGTCTCTCTTTCCATTCCAAGAGAGCAAGGTTTGACATCACTCGTGAGGCACAAAAGAAGGCCAGTAGGGAGTACAACCATAAGGTCAATATTGAGGATTATTGGGTTAACCTTGTTGATGAATTTGAGGTAAGGAAGAAGAAATTCTCCAGGTTGCCAGTGGACTTGGTAAGGTTATACAATGTGAAGGCAATCCCTGACCAGGTGGAAGAGGATGCAAATTTAATTCAGGGTCATGTCTTCGAGGTGGTGAAAGACAAGCCAGTTGGAGAGATCGACTAGTTAGAAGAAGAGAAAATAGAATTGGATCAAATCATGACTCCGGTGATCAAGTACAGCAAAATGTGGTTGAAAAAAAAAATGCTAGAATTGGAGAGTGAGGGTCCAATGTACTTATGATCTGATGGGAGACTTGGAGTCTCATTCTACTTCTTAGGAATCACGAATAGGATCCTAAAGTTAAGACAAAAGTGGATTCTCCATTCAAAATTTAGGTTACACATGTTCAAACTGGGAGGGCAGTAGAAGTGGGTAAACAGAGGAAACCTATTGCCAAGAAGAGGAGACATGTCTCGAGGAAAGAGGCTGAAAAAGAGAAGGAAGAGGTAGATGTTACTCCTCCATTGACAAAGAGAGGAAGGCTTGTGAACCTGTTACAGAAATAGGAGGAGGCTCATAAAACTGATAAGGAGGTTGAACCACCAGTGATAGAAGTAGAGAGTTCAGGGGATAGAACACAAGTATATATGAGGAGGTCAAGGACTCCTTCTCTAAAGGAAACTATCACAAAGGAGGATGTTCCTATGACTACTCCCATTGCTGAAAAGGAAAGTATTTCCCTTCCTTAGGATATTGGTAGTATACAAGAAGAGCTAAGGAAGGATGAAGATCCTAAGGACTTGGGCAAGGAGGAATTTCAGGAAGGAGACCTCTACAGTGTGGAGGTAGAAATTGACAGGGTGATCCAATCCCCTTTTGTGGCCTATGCAGATTCACCTTCAAAAGAGCAATTGAGTAAATCTCCTCAACAGGAGGAGATATCAGCTAATATCCCTTCGTCGGTGCAGGTTGTTGTAGAGGAACAGTTGTTGAACAAAGAAGATCTAATCATGGATATCCCTAGTGTGCCAAGTGTTGAGAAGGATGCTCCTAATGACCAGTAGGAGTAGGATGGGCAGGATACAGTGCCAATTGAGTCTATTGTTCCAGGTTGGTTGGATAAGGAATTAAAGAGTAAACGGGTAATAGTAGAAGATGCTCCTAATTGGGATAACTTAATGGCCAATGTTGAAAAAGGAAAGACTAAGAAGAAGGCTAGGTTTGTGTCCCAGATTGAGAGAGATGGGTCAAGCAATAGAGTGGCTCACATTGCTACCCCTTCTCTGGGTAAAGATAGAGATAATGTGACTGCCAAGGATTATCATGTGCAGACTATTGACCTAGGCCATGCTTCTGTGGAGCAAGATATTGAGGAGTATGAAGGCTCTAGTGCTGTAATTGTGGGTAGATTGAAGAGGGTCGTGCAAAGCAGGCATGAATTGGAGAAAGAGAATGAGAAATTGAAGAAGTACTTGCAGGAGTTGATGAAACCCTTGCAGTCCATTAGCTCTTCCTCCTCTGCTACAAGTTTCTTGCCTCAGGAAACAATCTTCAAGCTTGAAAATATGAAAGGCACCACACTTGCCATAGTTGCTTGGTTGCAAGGAGTTCAGGCCAAAGGAGATGCTGCTATCAAAGATATCTTGTCGACTGGAGGGGATGCCATGAGGTCAATAGATTGGTTGAAGGCTGTGCTTGCTCAAGACAAGGAGGATATTGATCTCCTACTGCAGAAAATAAAAACAATTATGGAGTTTACTGAGGATAAGCTGGTAAAGAGTGGGATTCTTCCTTTCCCAAGGGTTTTTCAAACCTTGGGAATGGTTGGAAATCTTGCAAATGAGGCAGAAGGCCTTGAAGAAGATTCACAAACAAGGAGGGTAGGTTGAGGACACTTTGACTGGTATTCATGATAAGTCTATCTCATTCTTTGAAATTATGACAGGAAGGAAAAAGTTTGCTCCGAAGCATCTTAATCTGGAGCAATTTAGGAAATGGTGGAGAGATGTTTATTCTCCAGTTTGTGAAGTTCCAGTCACTGAACATCAGCTAGATGATGCTGCAACCTACATTGCTGTTATTGACAGATACTTAACTAATAGGGCTGATTGGGATGGTACAGTAAGGCAGGAAAGGGATGATATTAAGTCTCTTGAAAGAAGAGTTAGGGTTTTGCCTATGCCACCTGTTGCTGAGCTGGATAGAGTATTGCTGGTCGTGCATGGTGAAGAAGATTGAGCTAAAGATAAGGATGGGAAGTAATTATATGGAGCTACATCAAAGTTCATGCTTCCCATTCTCCACATGCATTGGGCCGACCCTTTGATACCTAGGCCGACTAGGATGAAATTGGTGCGAATTGCACATTTCATATTATATTCGAATATCTTTTGAGTCCGACCTCTTGTAGGTCATGTTTTTATTGTAAATTCTTATTTTTGGGCTGATCTATCTTGGGGATTCTCTATAAATTGGGCGTGTTGCCTCATTTGAGAGATATATAGGTGATACATGATATGCATAGAGAAGTAGAATAGAGATTTTCATATTTGAGCGAATTAGGGTTTATTTTCAAGCAAGTGTTGTAACAGAAAGTTAGAATTGTTGCCATTTTGGATG
Source organism: Sequoiadendron giganteum (assembly GCA_007115665.2). Lineage (NCBI taxonomy): Eukaryota > Viridiplantae > Streptophyta > Pinopsida > Cupressales > Cupressaceae > Sequoiadendron > Sequoiadendron giganteum. The sequence continues at coordinate 76,924,191 of VCHN02000014.1, read as the reverse complement.
AATTAATATAAGAAAGGATATTGTGATATGGTATCTATCTTGTGGAGCTTCATCTGGCATGGTTCTTGTTGTTCTATCTTTAAAATTGCTTATAAGTTCATAGTTAAATAGTATGGTGATGCTTAGGGTTTCATGTTTGGAATGTTTGCAGCAATCTCTAGTCCATACTTTTTGTAGTTAGCTGATTGTTAGCTGCTTTGCAAAGTTAGCCTGGACTTAAAATTGTGCTTAGTTCAATCATAAGGATTTGTTCAGGATTGCTTGAATGAATGTTTGTGATTTGAAAATATTTAAATACCTTAGAAGATTGCACTATTTATGTGAAATTGCAGATTTATTTGGATTAAGCAGAGAGTAGTTTATGAGGGATCGATCCATTTTGAGCATTTTATATTTTGGCATTATCAATCTTAGGGTTAGAAGTAGTCTTAGAATTATCTTTGAGACCTTTATCTTTTGCTATTTCTTTATTATCTAGGTTCAATTAAATATTCAAGTATCAATTCATTGTTTAGATCTGATCAATTCGAAGTCCAGTATTTGCTTGTAGTAAGGTCCCTTCGTGATTACCAAAATTTTCACATTATCTCTGAGTTGTTTTATTTGCATTGTCAAGACCTTTGGGTTATCTCTTTTCGCATAGAGATTACCTTTCAAGAGAGATAGGATATCATATTATGTCTGAGTTGTTGCCTTGCAGAAAACACCATCAATAGATTGGCGCTAGAAGGAGGGCATTGAACAAGCAAGCTGGAGCGTTTCCTAAATGCCATCTCTCCTGAGAGGCTTAGAAGAAGAACTAGATCTACTCTAGGAGGAGAAGAATTTCAAGAATTACAAGTCCCTACTAGGTCAAGAAGGACCAGAGGAGGGGAAGAATCATCATCCGCTCACCCACTTCCATCATCTCCATCATTTTCATCCTCATCTGACTCTGAGAGAATTCCTATTCCACAACCACAACCAATCATAAATCAACCATTACCACCTCCACCCCCATCAATGACTTTCCTTGATAATAATCCATCCCCGTTGATCTTTAATAATTGCAATGTCATGCCCAAGAACCCTGAGCATTTTTTCTCTAAGTTTCATACTCATGACCCCAACAAAACAACAGATGAGCATATTAGGATTTTCCAAACCTGCCTGAGGGATAGAGGAATTAACCATGAGGATGTTGCATGCAGACTTTTCCCTTATTCTCTAGGAGAAGAGGCCTTTTATTGGTACAATCACTTACCTATTGCTTCCATCCATAATTGGACTGAACTAGAGATTGCATTTTTGCAGAAGTTTAAGATTCCCATCAGTGCTAATGAGCTATACTTGCAATTTATTGGAGTTAAAAGAGAGATTAATGAGCCCATAGGATCATTCAATGATAGGTTCCATCGAGCATATACCAGACTCCAGGCACCTTATGCTGGAAATGAAAATACTACTTTAGAAGTTTACCTTGAAGCCTTAGATAGCCTCACAACCACCTTCCTTAAACAAAGGACTAATCCTCTGAATACTTTACTCACTGCATATGAAGAAGCTATGAAGGTTAGCACTAACTTAAGGCAACACTTATCAGGACCTTTACCATCCTTGGGACCTGTTGCTCACCCTGGACAAATTCAATCCCTTAACCAGGCTTTGACCAGTCATGCTCCCATAATGAATCCAATACCTTTATTTCCTTTGGTTCCTCATCCAGATCCCCCTTTAAATCATGCTCAACCAGTGACCTCTTATCCCTAGCAAAGAGCCAATCAACCCCTTCATCAACAACAAGCTGGTTTTCCTACATATTTGTAGAATTCAGAAGTTTTGAATCAGGTTGTTGGTTCTGGAGGCATGCCCGGATACCCTTCTGGTAGTGTCAATCTGGCACCACCTAACAATCTAGACAAAGAAAGACTGGATGAGTTATCTGAACAAGTGAAAAGGTTGAATACGAAGGTGACATACTTGAGAAATCAAAATAGCCAGCTTCAGGCTGCTCAGAAGAATATGCAATCTAATTATGGTAGGGAGAGTAGGAACTTTGAAAGAGGGCAGTATTTTGATAGAAATCAAAACTATGACAGAGGACAAGGTTCTGGTCAGAATTTTGATAGAAATCAACAAGGTGGACAGGGATTTGACAGAGGGCAACCACCTAGGCAAAATAGGTCATGGAATACTGGACCTAATAATGGAGGGATTCCTACTCCATTGGATCAACCTTATACTCAGGAGAAGCCTTCAAATGGTGTATACTTGGCAGAAGCAACTTTTTCTGGTTGGTGCAGACTCCATAAGACAAGTCAACACTCCGAGTTAGATTGTACTGAATTTCAGACTGCGGTTTCTATTTTTTAGTATGAAGTGGAGAATAATTCTAGTGGTTAGGAAATTGTGCCCTCAAATCCCTATGATTCTCCAGTGCTGGTACTCAACCATGCCCCATTCTCCAAAGGTGAGGAAAATGAACCAGAATAAGAATCCAGTGACCAAGAAGATAAGGCAGAGCAAGTGCTAAATGAAGATGAGATCTCCCAGTTGTTTAGTGAGGAAAATGAGAATGATAATGGCCCCTTGGACAAGGAGGAAGTTAGTATTGAAGAAGTTCATATGTTTCAACAAACAGCAAAGAAATATGATTTAAGAAATAGATCTAACAGGGGTCCACAAGCTGGAGGTCCTTTCACTACTTCTATCCCTTCTAACAATTTCACTACTTCACCAGATCCGCAAGCTAGTAATAATCCACCTTATCCTCAAGTACCCACACAGTACTTGTCAAAGGGAAACAATCTTGAAGTGTCCAAAGATAGGTAGGCCAGTGGCTACCAGGAAGCCCATGTTGACCTGAATGTGGAGCAATTAGGCGAATATGTGACTGAGGAATTCAAGAAAGTAAAGATAAGTCTTTTTGCTTTTGAGTTATTAAGAGTTTCTACTATTAGGAATGTAGTTTTTGGACCATTTAGTTCGAATATAGCACCCCAGAGGGTAACTACCAATGAGGTTGTTACTAGGTCTTCTAATTCTTAGACACCTAGAAGTCAGGTCCCACCTGTAGGCAAAGGGAGAGATAAAGATAAAGGTCAAGTTGCACAAGCTGACACTCATTTGAGTTTATTTCAAGGCAGGGATTTCACTAAGGAATTGAATGGGTATACATCTATAGACCACTCTCACATGTGGTTACCATGGAAAGGAGTCCCGAATCAGATACGAATCGAAAGAGAGCCCTGAATGAAGTATGTAATCACTGAATATCATAATGTTTTGAATGAGGTGTTGGTGTTTGAGGTTAGCATGGGAAACTATGTGTTAGCTGCATCAGTCACAAAGGATGAAGAGGTTTTGATGCTATAGGATTCTTTAGATGAACACATCCCAGAGAGCAGTAGTTCTGGAACACTGATTGAGCAAGGGGATGAGATGGATGACTGTGAGGATAAACAACTTGGTCTATTGGATAACTTTTAGGAGTTCATCTAGAAATATATGGAGGATCAAATACAGTTGAAAAGAAGTACGACCATTGAAGAACTATTGCTTCCCAATTGGTGCAAAATCCATGATGCGCTTCATTCCGAGCTGGAATGTGACTTGTGTTAGATTGCTATCCAACAGATACAAAAATACATTGATCCAGTTCCAACTATTGGACTTAGTATGCAAGAAGAATTAAATAATGATAAGGGTAAGAGCCCAACGCCTTTTGAAAATCCCCCCATCCTCAGCAAAGAGCAAAGTAAATTAAAACCAAGAGAACCTGATGGTTGTTGGACGTTAAGGTTTGATGGATCTAAATCTAAGCAGGGTGCTGGAGCAAGATTTGAATTAATCATTCTTAAAGGTAAGAATTATTTTGCTGCTCATAGAATCTAGTTCCAATGTACCAATAATGTTGTTGAATATAAAGCTTTGATCCATGGCTTGTTAATGACATCAAGGAAGAAGGTTAAAATGTTACAAGTTTTCAGAGATTCAGAATTAGTAATCAAACAGTATTCATGCCATGATAGGAGAATGACCAATTACAGACATAGAGTGTGGGATCTTATTAAGGGGTTTGTTGCTTTCAATATATAGTTGATCCCTCGAAGAAAGAATCAAGTTGCAGATTCTTTAGCACAAGTTGCTAGCACCTTGCAACCTTTATCACTTTCAGGATTGAAGAAATTTACAGTTGAGCTCACTCTAGTACCTTCAGTGCCTGACAACGTTACTAATTTCTAGGAATTTGAAGATGATAAACATATTTTGGACTTTATTACAAGCTATGATGTGTTCGCTTCCCAAGTCATTGATGAGATAGAGCCTCAAGAAGCAGAAATTGACTTTGGAGGAATCATTAATCTGAAGACCAATACTATTCCAAGAGGTATGGTGCAGCTTGAATGAATTTTTGATTTAGATAAGATAAGAGATCAAGAGCAACAAGCTAAAAGGGAGTCTCTCAGTAGCCAATGTGAAACATATAATTTGGGGACACCAGATGACATGAAGAACGTTTTTATTGGAAAGGTATGTACTTTAAAAGAAAGAAAAGTTATTGATACCGTACATGCATATCATGATGTAATAGCTTGGAGTTATGAAGATTTGAAAACATATGATACTTCAATCATTACACACACCATTCCTTTGAAGTCAGATGTCAAACCATTTAGGCAAAGACAGAGGTCAATCAATTCTCTGTTAGAACCCATTATTCAAAAGGAGGTGCAGAAGTTGCTTTCAGCACGCATTATATTTCCAGTAAGACACTCTACTTGGGTTGCGAATTTGGTTCTAGTAAGGAAAAAGAATGGAAAAATCAGACTATGTGTAGATTTTAGGAATATGAATAGAGCATCAGAAAAGGATAATTATCATGTTTCTTCACTGGATGAGGTGCTCCAGATCATTAATGGATCTCAAATGATGTCCTTTTTGGATGGGTATTCTAGATACAACCAAGTTATGATGCAGTATGAGGATAGACACAAAACTGCCTTCACTACAAAATGGGGAACTTTTGCTTACAAAAGGATACCATTTGGGTTGATCAATGTTGGAGCTACGTTCCAGAGAGCTATGGACATTGCTTTTAAGGACATAATTGGTAAGTGCATCATTATTTATATGGATGATTTGACAATTTTTTCCAAGAAACAGAGCGATCATATAATAGATTTATGCAAAGCGTTCCAAAGATGCAGAGAGTTTGGTATTTCACTTAATCCGAGGAAGTATATTTTTGGAGTCACAGAAGGAAAGTTATTGGGACGTATTATCTCAAAACAGGGTATTGCTATTGACCCTGAGCGAATACAGGCTATCTTGAAGATTTAGCCTCCTACAAGTAAGAAAGAGATGAAGTCATTTTTTGGTAAAATTAACTTTGTTAGAAAATTTACCACTAGATTTGTAGAGATAGTTAAGCCACTGAATGCTATGTTGAAACTAGAAGAAAAATAGAGTGGAATGCAGAAGCTAAGGAAGCATTTGCAGAAATCAAGAAAGCTATTGTTGAGGCTCCAGTATTGGTGAGCCCTGATTATGCTAAACCTTTTTACATATATTCATTCGCTTCTGATCACTCTAGTGCTGCAATGTTAACTCAAAAGTTTGATCAAGGCGATGAGCATCCTATAGCCTTCATGAGTACTCCTTTAAAGGATGCAGAATTAAGATATCATAATGTAGAAAAGCAGGCCTATGCTTTGGTCAAAGCAATGAAAAAGTTTAGGCATTATATTTTGAGGAATAAAGTTTTTGCCATAGTACCTGATCCTGCAATAAAGCTATTGTTAATGCAAAATGAGTTAGGTGAACGAAGAGCCAAATGGGTGACTATGTTGCAGGAATATGATATGGAAATCCAACCCATGAAATTAGTGAGAGGAGAAGGACTTACAAAGACAATGGCTGAGACAGGTCCTGATCTCACAGCTCAACACTATTATCTTCAAGAAGTATCTCCAGGAGATTGGTATGATGAAATCATTTTCTATTTGTTGAATCAGCAGTGTCCTGATCACCTTAATACAGTTCAGAGGCAGGCTTTGTGCCTGAAGAGTGGAAGTTTAATGATGAAATGAGCTATCTTGTATAAAATAAATCATGAGGGCGTATACTTAAGATGTTTGGGAAAAGAGGAAGCTACTTGAGTGATGATTGAATTTCATGAGAACTATGGCACAGGCCATGGTTTTGCATTAGCCACTGCAAACCAGATCTTAAGGGTAGGCTATTACTGGCCTACTTTGTTCAAAGATGCATACCAACACGTGAGAACTTGCCACATATGTCAAATTACAACAAGTAAGGAAAAACATGCAGCTCTTCCACTTCAGCCAGTGATAGAGGTAAAACCGTTTGCTCAGTGGGGTATGGACTTTATAGGTCCAATTAATCCTCCATCTTCTGTGGGTCACAGGTATATTATTACCATAGCTGATTATTTTACTAGATGGACAAAGACTCTCGCTTGTAAACAATGTACTTCGGATGTGGTAATCAATTTTTTTGAATCAGGAATTATTAATCGTTTTGGTTGTCCCCTATCTTTAGTTTGTGATAATGGTTTTGCATTTGCATCACTGAAATTTTTTAATTGGCCATTTGATCATGGGATTGTTATTAAATTTTCATCCAATCATTACCCTCAAGGTAATGGTCTAGCTGAGTCTTCCAATAAGAACCTACTGACAGTTATCCGTAAGTTGTTAGAACAAAATCCTAAGGATTGGCACACCTAGCTTCGCTTTGCTCTCTGGGCTGACCGTACTAGACAGAAGGAATCCATAGGAACCTCTCCTTATCACTTGGTGTATGGTTTAGAACCCATGTTTCCTATCCAATTGAAAATCCCTACCCTACAAGTTATCAACGAATACTACAATGAGGAAGATAAGTGTGAAGCTCGTTTGGTTGAATTATTGCACCTAGAAGAGAAAAGAGATGAAGCCCTAGAAAACTTTGCTAAACATCAGGGTGTGGTGAAAAGATGGTTTGATAGGAGAGCTAAGGTGAAGGCCTTTAGAATTTTTGACTTAGTTCTCTACTAGGATAAAGCTCATGATCGTAAGGGAGAGCATGGTAAATTTGATAAACTTTGGCTTGGTCCTTACCCGATTTTAGAAATTTTGGGAGATAATGTTTTTCACTTGAAAACCCTCACTGGTGAGGATATCTTGCTGCCTATCAATGGGCAGTATCTGAAGCATTATTTATAGCCTTGAACTGTTTGCAATTCATCCTGTACATAGCTTAGAGTAGGTTTGTTTTCTGTTGGTTTGGTTTGTTTGTTGGTTGGTTTGCTTTGCTTTGCTTGTTTTTGCTTTGGTAGTTTAAGTTTGCTTTGGTTCGTTTTGCTTTCCATTTTGGTTTTCGCTCTTGGGTTCCTTGCTTTCTTGGGGTTGTTGCATCTGTACAATGGACTATTTGCTTGGGATTATTCTGGGAATTTCTTTTATAAACTCTAATCAATTTTTCAGAGTTAAGTGGTGGAATTATTTTATCTGAGGTCCCTTGTACTTGGAATTAGAGTCACTTGTTTTGGATACACTTTGGAATATATTCGGGTCTCACATTATTCATACTAAATTTGAAGATTCTGGAGTTACATAAGGTTCTTGGGTAATTTGGCCTAGTGAAAAATCTTATATTCTGCTTCAGTGCCACTGTGTTCCTCATCCCTAAGTGTGAGTTTCATTACTTACGAAGGTGAAAGAGAAAAGTTCTATAAAGTTAAATAAAAAGGAAAGAGAAAAGAGATTTTTTTTGAAAATCTAAGTAATCTTCACCTTATCAGGAGTATCCTAGTATCTCTACCGGGGCTATAAACGTCTGACTGGCAGTAGAGCTATGCTTGGGAGGGTCACAACGATAACCTTGTTGGGGCTATGGATGCTTGACTGGCAGTGAGGCTCTATCCAAGTTGCTTTTGAAGTTTGAACTTTTATGTAGCTTGGTCAGATTTGCCCTGGTTCCCATTGCACTTACAGGACAGGAAATCAATGCACAATACACACACTTGGACCCTAGTATAGGAAAAGGTCTTCCTGCTTATGGTTTCTGAAACTTTGTTCATAGGTGTCCCGATGAGAGGATTGAAACCAAAGATTCTGGGTCCTTGATTTTAGTTGGTTCTTGAAATGCTCTGGAGCATTTCCCCAGCAGAGTCACCATTTGTTGTGCAGTTTTTGCACACACGCCGCACTAAAAGTGGGCACCCTCATTTTTTTTGCTTTTTGGTGTCTTGGCCCTTCTTTTTTGGGAATTTTTGCTTGCTTGGGCCAGTGCTTTAATGTTCATCTTGTTAGGTTGGAGTGGCCCATTTGTGAATTTTGTTGAAAATCTTAAAGATTTGAGTGCATTTCGGACATTTCACTATTTTCGGGAGAATCTGCCCTGGCCGAATTTTCTCGATTTTCTTTTGGAGCCCGAAGGTGGTTGCCTTTTGACCCAAATCCACGTATATCCGTCATGTCTGGATTTCTCCGAAGTCCGTTGCCTTGTCGGATTTTTGGGTTTTGGTCTTGGTTGTCTTATCGATCGCATTAATGGCGATTAGGTTTTTTTTGGGGGCAATGATATATTGAATTTTGGGAAGTAATTGGCCATTTTAGTTTGTTTATTTGCTTGTCATTTGAGTTTGAGTGCTGGAGCTTGAGGCATGTTGCTAGACCATGCATTTCAGAGCTATTTCGAGTGCTGCATTTGAATTTCGTGGGCATTGCTCGTATCCTGCTCGTGTTTGTGGGCTGCTTGTTGGCATCACCGATTTCAGCTCTTTGCTCTCATGGTATGTGAATATGATTCTTTCCATTGTTGGCCTTCAATTACTTTGCTTTACTTGCTTTCCTGTCAGTCATTGCTTCGTCATTTTCCTATGTGTGCGCCCATGGCAGAGTTTTTTTTGGGGTTTTCATTGTTTTGCCAGTCTACCCGATTGATCATTGAACATTATTTTGGTCTGGTATTTCACTATTCTTTTCAGTGCTTGCTTTTGTTTGTCCTAAACCTCCTATCTCATTCGTGAGCAAGTCGTGCCTAGTTTTTCCGTGCTCCCATGGTGAAGATTTTAGGGTTCTTGACCTAGGGCATAGCCAATCCCTCTCAAATTGCTGAGAGGAGGGTTTTCAATTCATATTTGGTATGTGGTTAGGTCATTGTTGAGGTGCAGACCCTAGGTCCATGGTCGTTCGATTCATTTTGGTAAAATGAGAGAATGTGGATGAGTTCGGGTTCTCGGTGTTTTCACGAAATTCCGCTTCCTCCGGATTTCCCCAGCTTTTCCTGTTCCTTATTTTTTGCCACTTAAACCGGATTTTTTGTCTACCTCATGAAAATTCGCTTCCTCCGGATTTTCTCGGTATCCGTGGTTGGGTCATTTTGGCGGATTCTTGCTTTGGTGGTAAATTTATCTTATTCCCACTAAAATCAGCTTCCGCTGGATTTTCTCGGATGTTCCGTGTCTCCTCCTTTTTCCCGGGTTGATTATAACTTTTACCGTTTTCAGGAAAATCCGCCCTAGTCGGATTCTTTCGAATTTTTGGGGAAATGATGAATATGAAGATTATGTGAGAAGTTTGCTTATTGATAGTATATTTAAATGATCAAATGAACTAATGCCGAGTATCTCTAAGGTTATTCCTTTATTGAATTGATGGATTGAGTGATGTTATGGGGGATTGTATGTTTGTTTCGCTGGATTCCACCTGGTCTAGATTTCCCCGGAATTCCTCTCTACTTTGGAATCCACGAGGTGGGCTAAATCCCGGACTTTGAGATATGAATTTCTTACACTTGTTGTTTCTTTTGGATCTCATTTTGGTTGTCTTTATTTTCTTGTAGGCAGGATTAGGACAAGATGTTGCTAGTGGAGGCAAGGGAAAGGCAATGGATCCAAGTGCAGAGACTTATGCTATCTCTGATGTAGAGAAAGTAAAGTTGGACATAAAAAGCAAGATTCTTGAAAGCAAGTTGAATTCTATTTGGTCAGGGATCACCGATACCAATGTGGGTATGTGGGATTATGAAGAGTTTAAAGCTGAATTGGCAGCACAAAACCTTCCTTTGTTGGACAGAAGAACTGTGGAATCCGGATTGGCACATGTAGCAGGTTTTCCCTCCACGGTGCAGTGCTATGAATTGGTGCTTGAATGTGGCAAGAATTATGATAGAGGGACACAAAGGATAATTGGTCCCTAGGGAAGGATTGTAGCAGGTTTTAGTCCTGTATCCATTGCTAGGACTTTTGATATGCCTGACAGGTCACATGTGGTGGCCTTTGATATAGACACAACAAGGAAATACTATGAGCAAAATGTGGTCAAGTCCCAGCAAGTAATAAACTCTTGGTTGTAGAAGCCCAAGTCTCATTTCTCCAAATTGCCAAAGCAACAATATATGAGGTATATCCGCAGCTGCACCTAACTGGAGGAAGCTATAAAAGAGAAAACAATGCTTTCACAATGTATATCACCAGATTGCTCCAAGGTGCAGAGCATGTGAGAATTTCTGACAAAGCTAAAGAATTGATAAAGAGATATGGGGCATGGTTTATATAGTTCCCCACTTTTTCTTACATTAGGATTGATGGCTGTCAAAGGGCTACCTATAGACTCCTGAGGTACCCTACTGATCATATTATAGTGTTGGAGGTCAGTAGGCAGATTTGTGAGTTCGACATAGTTGTAAAGGGAGATAAGCATAAAATAGGTTTTGGGAATGATTTCCCCTTGAAGATAGGAATGAGTGAAGTCTTCCCTTCTATCCAATCTGCTCTTGCTTCTGAGGAGGAGATGAGTACTTTTGGTCTCTCTTTCCATTCCAAGAGAGAAAGGTTTGACATCACTCGTGAGGCACAAAAGAAGGCCAGTAGGGAGTACAACCATAAGGTCAATATTGAGGATTATTGGGTTAACCTTGCTGATGAATTTGAGGTAAGGAAGAAGAAATTCTCTAGGTTGCCAGTGGACTTGGTAAGGTTATACAATGTGAAGGCCATCCCTGACCAGGTGGAAGAGGATGCAAATTTAATTCAGGGTCATGTCTTCGAGGTGGTGAAAGACAAGCCAGTTGGAGAGATCGAATAGTTAGAAGAAGAGAAAACAGAATTGGATCAAATCATGACTTTGGTGATCAAGTACACAAAAATGTGGTTGAAACACAAAATGCTAGAATTGGAGAGTGAGGGTGTCCAATGTACTTATGATCTAATGGGAGACTTGGAGTCTCATTCTGCTTCTGAGGAATCACATGAACAGGATCCTTAAGGTAAGACAAAAGTGGATTCTCCATTCAAAATTCAGGTTAGAGATGTTCAAACTGAGAGGGCAGAAAAAGTGGGTAAACAGAGGAAACCTATTGCCAAGAAAAGGAGACATGTCTCGAGGAAAGAGGTTGAAAAAGAGAAGGAAGAGGTAGATGTCACTCCTCCATTGACAAAGAGAAGAGGGCTTGTGAAGCTGTCACAGAAATAGGAGGCTACAAACTGATAAGGAGGTTGAACCACCAGTGGTAGAAGTAGAGAGTTCAGGGGAAAGAACACAAGTATATATGAGGAGGTCAAGGACTCGTCCAAAGGAAACTATCACAAAGGAGGATGTTCCTATGACTGCTCCCATTAGTGAAAAGGAAAGTATTTCCCTTCCTCAGGATACTGGTAGTATACAAGAAGAGCTAAGGAAGGATGAAGATCCTAAGGACTTGGGCGAGGAGGAATTTTAGGAAGGAGACCTCTACACTGCGGAGGTAGAAATTGACAGGGTGATCCAGTCCCCTTTGGTGGCCTATGCAGATTCACCTTCAAAAGAGCAATTGAGTAAATCTCCTCAACAGGAGGAGATACCGGCTAATATCAGTTCACCGGAGTAGGTTGTTGTAGAGGAAAAGTTGTTGAACAAAGAAGATCCAATCATGGATATCCCTAGTGTGCCAAGTGTTGAGAAGGATGCCTCTAATGAACAACAGGAGCAGGATGGGCAAGATACAGTGCCAACTGAGTCTACTGTTCTAGGTTGGTTGGATAAGGAATTAAAGAGTAAATGGGTAATAGTAGAAGATGCTCCTCCTAATTGGGATAACTTAATGGCCAATGTTGAAAAAGGAAAGACTAAGAAGAAGGCTAGGGTTGTGTCCCAGATTGAGAGAGATGGGTCAAGCAATAGAGTGGCTCACATTGCTACCCATGCTCTGGGTAAAGATAGAGATAATGTGACTGCCAAGGATTATCATGTGTAGACTATTGACCTAGGGCATGCTTCTGTGGAGCAAGATATTGAGGAGTATGAAGGCTCTAGTGCTGTAATTGTGGGTAGATTGAAGAGGGCCGTGCAAACCAGGCATGAATTGGAGAAAGAGAATGAGAAATTGAAGAAGTACTTGTAGGAGTTGATGAAACCCTTGCAGTCCATTAGCTCTTCCTCCTTTGCTGTAGGTTTCTTGCATCAGGAAACAATCTCCGAGCTTGAAAAGATGAAAGGCACTACACTTGCCACAGTTGCTTGGTTGCAAGGAGTTCAGGCCAAAGGAGATGCTGCTATCAAAGATATCTTGTCGACTGGAGGGGATGCCATGAGGTCAGTAGACTGGTTGAAGGCTGTGCTTGCTCAAGACAAGGAGGATATTGATTTCCTACTGCAGAAAATAAAAACAATTATGGAGTTTACTGTGGATAAGCTGGTAAAGAGTGGGATTCTTCCTTTCCCAAGGGTTTTTCGAACCTTGGGAATGGTTAGAAATCTTGCAAATGAGGCAAAAGGCCTTGAAGAAGATTCACAAACAAGGAGGGCAGATTGAGGACACTTTGACTGGTATTCATGATAAGTGTATCTCATTCTTTGAAATTATGACAGGAAGGAAAAAGTTTGCTACAAAGCATCTTAATTTGGAGCAACTTAGGAAATGGTGGAGAGATGTTTATTTTCCAGTTTGTGAAGGTCCAATCACTGAACATTAGCTAGATGATGTTGCAACCTACATTATAGTTATTGACATATACTTAACTAATAGGGCTGATTGGGATGGTACAATAAGGTAGGCAAGGGATGATGTTAAGTCTCTTGAAAGAAGAGTTAGGGTTTTGCTTGTGCCACTTGTTGCTGAGCTGGACAGAGTATTGCTGGCCGTGCATGGTGAAGAAGATCGAGCTAAAGATAAGGATGGGAAGTAATTATATGGAGCTACATCAAAGTTTGTGCTTCCCATTATCCACATGCATTGGGCCTACCCTTTGATACCTAGGACGACTTGGATGAAACTGGTGCAAATTGCACATTTCATATTATATTCAAATATCTTTTGAGTCCGACCTCTTGTAAGTCATGTTTTTATTGTAAATTCTTATTTTTGGGCTGACCTATCTTGGGGATTCTCTATAAATTGGGTGTTTTGCCTCATTTGAGAGATATATAGGTGATACATGATATGCATAGAGAAGTAAAATAGAGATTTTCATATTTGAGCGAATTAGAGTTTATTTTCAAGCAAGTGTTGTAACAGAAAGCTGGAATTGTTGCCATTTTGGATGACTTAATATAAGAAAGGATATTGTGATCTGGTATCTATCTTGTGGAGCTTCATCTGGCATGGTTCTTGTTGTTCTATCTTTAAAATTTCTTATAAGTTCATAGTTAAATAGTTTGGTGATGCTTAGGGTTTCATGTTTGGAATGTTTGCAGCAATCTCTAGTCCATACTTTTTGTAGTTAGCTGATTGTTAGCTGCTTTGCAAAGTTAGCCTGGATTTAAAATTGTGCTTAGTTCAATCATAAGGATTTGTTCAGGATTGCTTGAATGAATGTTTGTGATTTGAAAATATTTAAATACCTTAGAATATTGCACTATTTATGTGAAATTGCAAATTTATCTGGATTAAGCAGAGAGTAGTTTATGAGGGATCGGTCCATTTTGAGCATTTTATCTTTTGGCATTATCAATCTTAGGGTTAGAAGTAGTCTTAGAATTATCTCTGAAACCTTTATCTTTTGCTATTTCTTTATTATTTGGGTCAATTAAAGATTCAAGTATCAATTCATTATTTAGATATGATAAATTCGAAGTCTAGCATTTGCTTGTAGTAAGGTCCCTTTGTGATTACCAGCATTTTCACATTATCTCTGAGTTGTTTTATTTGCATTGTCAAGACCTGACATTAGAGACCTTGGGGATATCTCTTTTCGCATAGAGATTAACTTTCAAGAGAGATAGGATATCATATTCTGTCTGAGTTGTTTCCATGCAGAAAACACCATCAACACACTGTATGTGAGAACATTGTAACAGTGCGAGGATTCTATTTTTTGTTGTTGCCTGTATTCTCCAGATGGAACAAGATGTAACTCCTGTAAAGGCTATGAGCTTGAGATTATATTGTAACTCTGTCTGTTGCTGAATAATACAATGGCTTGATCTTTTGGAGGGTGGGGTTTTTTACCCGAAAGGGTTTTCCCCACATATATCTGCGTGTTCATTAGTTTGTCTTCCATGCTGTTGGATTCTGTGTTTTGAATATGTGCATATGTGTTGAATCTAGTTTTTTCAGCATTTACTTTTCTCAGAAGGATCAACGGGCGAAATTAACTATGCCAGTTTTCGCTTTATGGCAAAGTAGTACATGTCTTTGAGGCAATTTAAAGGAATTAAAGTCACTGAAGACACTGTTGTTCTTAGATGTCTCATTCTAAGTTGACCCATTCTTTCCCAACAAACATGTGGATGGTTGATAGTTGTATATCAGTGTATCAAGAGATTTATCCATGTTGTTAATATTATATTATGTTGTCTTTATTTACATTTCTCAACATAAACTAACTTGTCATTGTCTTAAATATATATCTTTAAAATAAGATAAAGTATGCCTTTATGATGCAAGTGTTGAGCTTCTCTTTTGCTATTTGTCCTTGATGACAATATTTGTTTCAATTTGGAATCTTGGTGGTTGATTACTCAGTTGCACTGTTTCCATTCTGTCATTGGCATACTTACTTCTATATTATGATGTTCTCTTTGATGGCACTGATCTCTTGACTCCATGTGCAAATCATAAGGAATCTTGGTTACAGGTTTATGTTCCCATGTTTAGGTGATATAATTCTCATTTGACATTTTGTGCTACAGTGTTCTATAGGGTTATATGTTATTGGCTTATTCATATTTCTAACATTATGATATTGATACAATTCTTTGAACAACATTGGAGGTGTGCTTCTCTATTTAGATTTTGTCAGGTAATGCTTTCAACTATCTTGGTTCTTGGGATTATCAATTGCAGGTGGTTCTTAGTCTTGAGAAAACCTTATCAGGTTTCCTTAAATAATTGATATTGGCATGGTTATATGAAACATGTGATATTGGCTTGGGCATACAGTATATTGAATTTGGCATGGATGTATGGAATATTGAATTTGGCATGAAATTAGCCTTTATTACATTTCATAAAGCATTGGATATATAGGGAATTATATCATGGCAATCAGATTTGAATAAAGGCAAACATATTGATCATTACACTTGCATATGTTATCAGGTCTTATGGTTAACAAATCTCTAGGCCTTAAGGCCGACAACAGGTATAAGGTTATGTTTATTTAAAATGTCAACATGGAAGTGACATGGCTTTGATTACTTGGAAACATGTATGACTAAGGTAATCTACATTTGGTGTGTAAAGTGGTCATGAAAAATTATACAAGGCATTATTGTGTTGGCATTTTTCTTGGTCAATATTTGAACAGTGGTAATGATGATGGTCGGCATGCATTGCATTAGATTGTCCGCGGATATCAAAATGCATTATGAGTTTCTATTTATGACTTCAGTCCTTTTAGACTTCAAACTTTATCAACATTGACATCGGTTGTTTTGCTTTGGAAAGTTTAGGGCAATCATATTGTTTCACTGTTTGTGGGTTTCAAACCCTATCTTGGTCACCACCATAAAGATATTTTCTCAGCTATTTCAATGTGTTTGTTGGCTTTCTAAATTACTTGGACAGCGAATGGGGGAATATGAAAGATCATTACCATGGTCGATACTCGATACTCTTGTCTTTCTTTTTTCATTGGGTAAGAGCTCAAAATTGGAAGAAGTCTATGTTGCTTTGTTGCTCTGCCAGTCTGGTAAATTACTCCTTGAGAGACTCTCTTTCGTTCTTCTCAGGTATTCATATTTTTAACTGCTTTGAAGAACCGTTACTTCTACTGGCTCAAATAATAGAAGACATGTGTTTACTTCTATCTGGAAGATGGAAAAATGGGTTTATTTTATTCATGGTTAGAATTAATGCATGATTTCACATAATCTAAAATGCATATCACTATAGTTTACCATATCAATTCTACTCCTTCATTAAGGGATGGTGTTTTTAGTTTGTGGGTAATCATGAAATCTACAAATCTTTTCAGTTTCTCACCTGGATCCGTTGATAATTGTTCTTGGGTGCATTATTATGTGGTTTCGATTACACTGCATTGTGGTTTCAGTTACATTAGTGTTGCAACATTTTTCGAGGCTATTATTCATGGAATATATATGTTTTAATGTTGTTTGGGTAAGTACTACCTGTGCAAGCTGCTTGTGTGGACAAGGTTCAGTCTCCTTTCTAAATTTGCATACTGCTTGAAAATTCTTGTCAAAAGAAAACCTACATGCTGATCTTTTTCTCAGAAACACAACAATACCTGGCAAGGTTGTTCAATAGAAAGTTGGTACTCTGATAATCAACTCTGTTTTGTTTTTGAAAAATGAAAAACGAGCTACTTGTTGATGGTGTTTTCTGCACAACAACAACTCAGACAGAATATGGTATCCTATCTCTCTTGAAAGGTAAATCTCTATGGGAAAAGAGATAACCCCGAGGTCTCTAATATCAAGTCTTGACAATGCAGTGAAACAACTCAGTGATAAATGTGAAAATGCTGGTAATCACAAAGGGACCTTACTACAAGCAAATACTGGACTTTAAACTTATCAGATCTAAACAATGAATTGATACTTGAATCTTTAATTAAACCCAGATAATAAAGAAATATCAAAATATGAAGGTTTCAAAGATAATTATAAGACTACTTCTAACCCTAAGATTGATAATGCCAAAAGATAAAATGCTCAAAATGGACCGATCTCTCATAAACTACTTTCTGTTTAACCCAGATAAATTTGCAATTTCACATAAATAGTTCAATCTTCTAAGGTATTTAAATATTTTCAAATCACAAACATTCATTCAAGCAATCCTGAACAAATCCTTATAATTGAACTAAGCACAATTTTAAGTCCAGGATAACTTTGCAAAGCAGCTAACAATCAGCTAATTGCAAAATGTATGGACTAGAGATCGCTGCAAACATTCCAAACATGAAACCCTAAGCATCACCAAACTATTTAACTATGAACTTATAAGCAATTTTAAAGATAGAACAACAAGAACCATGCCAGATGAAGCTCCACAAGATAGATACCAAATCAAAATATCCTTTCTTTTATTAAGTCATCCAAAATGGCAACAATTCCAACTTTCTATTACAACACTTGCTTGAAAATAAACCCTAATTCGCTCAAATATGAAATCTCTATTCTAATTCTCTATGCATATCATGTATCACCTTATCTTTATCCATCTCAAATGAGGCAACATGCCCATTTTTATAGAGAATCCCCAAGATAGGTTGGCCCAAAAAATAAGAATTTACAATAAAAACATGACCTACAAGAGGTCGGACTCAAAAGATATTATAATATAATATGAAATGTGCAATTTGCACCAATTTCATCCAAGTCAGCCTAGGTATCAAAGGGTCGACCCAATGCATGTGAATAATCAGAAGCACAAACTTTGATTTAGCTCCATATAATTACTTCCCATCCCTATCTTTAGCCCGATCTTCTTCACCATGCACAACCAACAATACTCTGTCCAGCTCAGCAACAGGTGGCATAGGCAAAACCCTAACTCTTCTTTCAAGAGACTTAATATCATCCCTTTCCTGCCTCACTGTAGAGGTCTCCTTCCTGAAATTCCTCCTCGCCCAAGTCCTTAAGATCTTCATCCTTCCTTGGCTCTTCTTATACACTACCAGTATCCTCAGGAATGGAAATACTTTCTTTTTCAGCAATGGGAACAATCACAAGAACGTCCTCCTTCATAGCAGCATCCTTTGGGGAAGGAGTCCTTGACCTCCTCATGTATACTTGTGTTCTTTCCCCTAAACTCTCTACTTCTACCATTGGTGGTTCAACTTCCTTATCCGTTTTAGGAGCCTCCTCCTATTTTTGTGACAGCTTCACAAGCCTTCTTCTTTTTGTCAATGGAGGGGTAACATCTACCTCTTCCCTCTCTTCTTTGTCTTTTTCAACCTCTTTCCTCGAGACATGTCTCCTTTTCTTGGCAATAGGTTTCCTTTGTTTACCCACTTCTACTTCCTTCTCAGCTTGAACATCTCTAACTTGAATTTTGAAAGGAGAATCCACTTTTGTCTTACCTTTAGGATCTTGTTCGTGTGATTCCTCAGAAGTAGAATGAGACTCCAAGTCTCCCATCAGTTCATAAGTACATTGGACACCCTCACTCTCCAATTCAAACATTTTGTGTTTCAACCACATTTTGGTGTACTTGATCACCAGAGTCATGATTTGATCCAATTATGTTTTCTCTTCTTCTAACCAGTCGATCTCTCCAATTGGCTTGTCTTTCACCACCTCGAAGACATGACCCTGAATTAAATTTCCATCCTCTTCCACTTGGTCAGGGATGGCCTTCACATTGTATAACCTTACCAAGTCCACTAGCAACCTGGATAACTTCTTCTTCCTTACCTCAAATTCATCAGCAAGGTTAACCCAATAATCCTCAACATTGACCTTATGGCTGTACTCCCTACTAGCGTTCTTTTGTGCCTCACCAGTGATGTCAAACCTTGCTATCTTGGAATGGAAAGAGAGACCCAAAGTACTCATCTCTTCCTCAGAAGCATGAGTAGACTGGATAGAAGGGAAAACCTCAGCCATTCCTATCTTCAAGGGAAAATAATTCCCAAAACCTATTTTATGCTTATCTCCCTTTACAACTATGTCGAAGTCACAAATCTGCCTAGTGACCTCCAACAATATAATATGATCAGTAGGGTACCTCGAGAGTCTGTAAGGATCCCTTTGAAAACCATCAATCCTAATGTAAGAGAAAGTGGGGAACTGGATAAACCATGCCCCATATCTCTTTATCAATTCTTTAGCTTTGTCAGAAATCATCACATGCTCTGCACCTTGGAGCAATCTGGTGATATACATTGTGAAAGCATCGTTTGCTCTTCTATAGCTTCCTCCAGTTAGGTGCAACTGTGGATATACCTAATATATTGCATCCTTCCCAAAGGTACCTCTAGTGCTCAACCCCTTATATGGGTGAAATCTTGCCAATGCATACACTAAGTAGGAGGTCATGGTGAAAGTCTTGGTTTGCAAGAAATTGCACAATTACTCATGGATGACTGCACTTCTGGCACTTTCCCAGTGATAATCAATACCTTGCTCCATCAGAGCAATAACATTAAACATCCATATTTCAAACACCCCTACACTCTTCAATCCTACCAGTCTACTAAGAAGAGTGATAACATTGCAATACTCCCTTTTGAACTTGAGCCTGAATAGTTGCTTTGGCAATTTGGAGAAATGAGATTTGGGCTTCTCCAACCAAGATTTGATTACCTGCTGAGACTTGACCACATTTTCCTCATAGTATTTCCTTGTTGTGTCTATATCAAAGGCCACCACATGTGACCTGTCAGGCATATAAAATTCCTAGCAATGGACACATGACTAAAACTTTCCATAGTCCTTCCCCGGGGACCAATTATCCTTTGCATCCCTTTGTCATAATTCTTGGCACATTCAAGGACCAATTCATAGCACTGCACTGTGGAGGGAAAACCTGCTACATGTGCCAACCCGGATTCCATAGTTCTCCTGGCCAACAAAAGAAGATTCTATGTTGCCAATTCAGCTTTAAACTCTTCATAATCCCACATTCCCACATTGGTATCGGTGATCCCTAACCAAATAGAAGTCAGATTGCTTGCATGAAAGTTGATTTTTATGTCCAACTTTACCTTCTCTGCATCAGAGATAGCAGAAGTCTCTGCACTTGGATCCGTTGCCTTCCCTTTGCCTCGACCAACAACATCTTGTCCTAATCCTGCCTGCAAGCAAATAAAGACAACCAAAATGAGATCCAAAAGAAACAACAAGTGTCAGAGAACCATATATCAAATTTCGGGATTTATCCCACCTCATGGATTCCAGAGTGGAGAGGAATTTCAAGGAAATCCAGACTAGGCAAAATCCAGTGAGACAAACATACAATCCCGCATAATATCACTCAATCCACCAATTCAATAAAGGAATAACCTTAAAGGTACTTAGCATAAGTTCATTTGATCATTTAAACATACTATCAATAAGCAAATTTCTCACATAATCCTTATATTCATCATTTCCCCAAAACTTCGGAAGAATCCGACCAGGGTAGACTTTCCCAAAAACGGTAATAGTTATAACCGATCCGGGAAAACGAAGAGGGCATGAAACATCCGGGAAAATCCGATGAAAGTGGATTCTAGCGGGAATAAGACAAATTTACCACAAAGCATGAATCCAGCAGAATGACCCGACCACGGATACCGAGAAAATCCAGAGGAAGTGGACTTTCACAAGGCAAACAAAAATCCGATTTTAAGTGGCAAAAGAGAAGGAACGGGAAAAGCCAGGGAAATCCGGAGGAAGCAGAATTCCGCGAAGACACCAAAAACCTGAACTCATCCCCATTCTCTCATTTTTACCAAAACGAATCGAACGACCATGGACCTAGGGTTTGCATCTCGATAATGACCTAACCACGAACCCCAACGGATCAAATATGAATTGAAAACCCTCCTCTCGACAATTCGAGAGGGATTGGCTATGCCCTAGGTCAGGAACCCTAAAATCTCCGCCATGGGAGCACGAAAAAACTAGGCATGACTTGCTTACGAATGAGATAGGAGGTTTAGGGAAAAATGTAAGCAAGCACCGAAAAGAATAGTGAAATACCAGACCAAAATAAGTGCTCAATGATCAACCTGGTGGACTGGCAAAACAACAAAAACCCCAAATGCTCGTACATGGCACACACACCCAAGAAACAATGAAGCAATGGAAGACTTGAAAGCAAACGAAGCAAAGCAATTAATGACCAACAGAGGAAAGGAGCATATCCACATACCATGAGAGCAAAAGAATTGGAACTGGCGATGCCAACAATCAACCCACAAACACGAGTAGGATACGAGCAATATCTACAAAATTCAAATGCAACACTCCAAAATAGCCTCGAAATGCATGATCTAGCAACACACCTCAAGCTCCAACACTCAAACTCAAATGAAAAGCGAACAAACAAACTCAAATGACCAATTACTCCCCAAGATTCAATATATCAATGCCCCAAAAGGGTCGTGCAATCACCATTAATGCGACCGATAAGACAACCAAGACCAAAACCCAAAAATCCGACAGGGCCACGAACTTCGGAGAAATTCGGACATGATGGATTTCCCCAGATTTCTATCAAAAGACAACTACCTCCGGATTCCGAAAGAAAACCGGGAAAATTCGGCTAGGGCGGATTCTCCCGAAAATGGTGAAAAGTTCAGAATGCACTCAGATCTTAAGATTTTTCAATAAAATTCACAAATGCGCCACTCCAACTGGCAAGATGAACATTAGAGCGTGGGATTCAAGCAAGCAAATCCTAAAAATAGAAAGGCCAAGACACCCAAAAACCAAAAAAAATGAGGGTCCCCACTTTTAGTGGGGTGTGTGTGCAACACTACTGTTGTAATTTTTCCTTGGAATGTAATGATGAAATTTGTGTAAGATGAAAAACAAAGAGATTAGGGCTTTAAGTTTCTGCTTGGAAAATTTGTGAAAAAGAAGGTTCTTAGTTTTCTTGGAAAAATAGCAAGAGTGTGTTAACTTTTTTCTAGGAACCATGAGAAATATATGAGAAAGAAAGTGAAAAACAAGTGTGAGAATATCATTGTGATTGTATTGAAGAGAAGTTGAGCATTGAGATTGAAAATCTAAAATATGAGTTAATTATCAAGCTGCCTTAAGGCTTGACAATGGTTAGAATTTTGAAGGGTCATGCTTGAAACTTGAGGATTGTAAACATTGTCCGTCAAGAGGCACTTGAGAGAAACTAGAGAAATAGAGAGATCCTCTGTATCATTGTATGTCTTCTTGAAAACATAAAAGGGGTTGGTGCTCCTTGAAATTGGTGTTTCTAAAAGAGGGGTTGGTGCTCAGAAATCAGCCTATGAGGCATTGTCAAAAGTGATTATTAAAATAAAAGCCTAAAAAGGTAGCAGTTTAGGAGTGGTTTTTCTACCCCAGGAGGGTTTTCCACTTGGCATATCTTGTGTTATATTGCTTATTTGTGGTTCATCTGATTCACTGCATGAATGCTTTAATATGCTATGTTTCACTATTATAATCCTCATTTTAGTTTATGTGATTGCATTCAATACATGAATGAGTTTATCATTGATAAATGAGAGCATACTTCTGGTTTAATTCAGTTTTATTAATATTTGTCAAAACTGTTAATGAAACTGATTCACCCCCCCCTCTCAGTGTCTTTTTCACTCGAACAATTGGTATTAGAGTGTAGGGTCCTCTGATAGATCTTTCCAACCTAGGATTGATTCTGGCCTTGGAGTTTGTTCAAAATGTCTCAAGCTCATGAAGGCACATCCATGACTAGAGATCCATTATTTGATGGAACTGATTATGTTTTTCTGGAAAATCATAATGGAGACTTATTTAACTTCTATTGACCTCGATGTGTGGAGCATAGTGTTAATTGGATACATTGTACCAACTACATTGCCCACAACTTCTGATGAAAAGAAAAGATATGAAACTAATGCAAGGGAAAAATATGCTCTCCTGTGTGCTTTGACTAAAGATGTCTTTATCAAAGTCATACATTGCAACTCTACTAGGGATATCTGGACTAAACTTCAAACTATCTATCAAGGAAATGACAAAGTAAAACATTCAAAATTCCTCACTCTAAAACACCAGTTTGAAGAAATAAAAATGAGGGACGATGAAAAAGTGGCTGATTACTTCTTGAGAGTTGATGAAATTGTCAATGCTATGAAAGGTCTGGGAGAAGAAGTGAAAGAATTCGATGTTGTAACTAAGGTCATTAGAACTTTACCGACCAAATTTGAAGCTAAGGTCGCTACTCTAGAAGAGAAGAAACACTTTGACCAGTTTACCCTAGACAGCCTACAAGGCACTCTGACTGCCTATGAAATGAGAATCAATAAAAACAATTCCTTTGCTAAAGAGATTGCCTTTAATACTCAAAGGAAAGAAAAAGTTGAGGCTACTGAATCAAAAAAATTTGATTCCAAAGAATCCCACTTTGTTAGGAAGCTTAAAAAGGGGTCTGGAAAGTATAAGGGAAAACTTCCCTTCAAATGCTTTAACTGTGGTAAAATAGGCCACTTTGTTGCAAAGTGCCCCTATGGTGATCCAAATAGTAACAATAAGAAATTTGAAAAAATGGCTAAGAAAAAGGCCTATAGACCTAAACAGAAATTCAACTTCAAAAAAAAGAAGAGTTTGTTTAGCAAAAATGAAACAGACTCTGAATCTGAAGATTCTTTAGATGAAGAGGATGAAAATCTATTCATGGCTGAAATCATTAAGCAAGAAGAAACTAACAAAAATGATGTTGAAGTTGGTGAAGTGGATCTTGAAGGTGAACTGAAATGTGCATTAAAAGAGCTGAGAAAACTCAAAAAACAAATGCTTGTTCAAGAACAAAACTCTGCTCAAGCTCTTGCTAAAGAGCAACTGACAAATCTTGAAATTGTGTCATTGAAAACTCAACTTGAAGAAACCAAGAGAGTTGAAGATTTTCTTCGTATTGGCATAAATCTTAAAGATCAAGAAATTCAAAAACTTGAAAATGAGATTGTTGATCTTAGGAAGACCATTGAGAAATATGAGAGAACTCTTAAACTGAATGACATGCTTAGTAAACATAAATTGAACAAGGACAAAACATGTATTGGATTTATGTATGAAGGGTGAATGTTCAAATGACAGTGCAAATGATAATGTTGTTGCTGGAAACAAAAGTTCTGAATCTAATCATCCTGATTCTAATAAGGATCATGTTCATCTTTTTAGGAATAACAAAATATCATATAATTCTAACCCTTTCTTTTATGGGTACTATTATTTCTATAACATATTTGGCCACAAAGTGAGCTCTTGCAGATTTATAAATCCTAGAACACCTAGATTTGGTTATAGGAAAAATATTGGCTTTGCAAGACAGATTAGATGCTTCACATGCAATTCCATGGGTCATTCTGCTAAGCAATGTAAAGCTAACCAACAGAATAAACAACAAAAAACTAAAAAGGTTTGGAAACTTAAAGTTGTCAACAACATAGAACAAACTATGTTAGTTCAAACTGCTTTCCACTCCAAGAAAAAGGACTTATGGGTCCTGGACAGTGGTTGTTCAAACCACATGACTGGTGACAAAGAAAAAATCACTAATCTTGAAGATTATGTAGGTGGATATGTGAATTTTGGAGATAATTCAGGTATACAAATCAAAGGTAGAGGTTCACTTCTTCTGACCGAAGACACTCCTATTTACAATGTGTATTACGTAGAAGGATTAAAACATAATCTTCAAAGTGCCAGTAAAATTTGTGATAGTGGCTATCAGGTCTTGTTCACCTCATAAGGATGTGAGATTAAAAATAAGCTTGGAAAAGCTATTGCTGTTGGAAGAAGGACTAAGGGAAATGTCTACAATCTCCTTGACACATATGGAAATGAAAATAATCAAGGTAGTGCTTAATGAGTCATGTTGAAGAAAGTTGGCTGTGGCACAAGAGACTAGGTCATATTAATTTTGAAAATATGGTTAGGATTAGTAAGAATCAGAATGTAAGAGGTCTACTTGTTTTAAGAAAACCTAGAAATGCAGTCTGTAAAGAATGTCTCAAAGGAAAGAAAACAAAGGTAAGCTTTAAATCTAAAGAACATTCTTCTACTAGGCCTCTGCAACTTGTTCATACAGACTTATGTGGTCCTACAAGGACTAGATCTATCAATGGTGAGAAATATTTCATGCTATTTATTGATGACTACTCTCGTATGGTATGGGTTACTTTTCTCAAGCACAAATTTGAAGCTTTTGAATGTTTTAAAGTCTTTAGAAAAATAGTAGAAAGGGAGTCAGATTTAAAATTGAAATGTCTAAGATTTGAAAAAGGTGGTGAATTCACCTCACAAGAATTCATTGACTACTGTGAAAAACATGGCATAAAAAGATAATATGCTGTTGCCAGAATACCTCAACAAAATGGGGTTGTTGAGAGAAAGAACAAAACTATAAAAGAGATGGCTAGGACTATGCTGGATGAAGCAAAATTTCCAAACATGTACTGGAAAGAAGTTGTTCATACAACTTTCTATATTTTGAATAGAGTACAAATTAGAGTGAAATCCAATTTCACTCTATATGAACTGTGGTATGGTAAATCTGCCTCAATTAAATATTTCAGAATATTTGGCTGCAAATGTTTTATCAAGAGAGATGATGATAACTTAGGTAGCTTTCAATCTAAGTCTGATGAAGTTAGGATACTCTACTCACAACAAAGCCTATAAATGCTTTAATAATAGGCTGAATAAGATTATTGAATCTGTCAATGTCAAATTTGATGAAAATCTGCTTTTAGATGCTGAACCTATATAGGATCATGATGAGGAAGAAGTTGAACCTTAAATAAATTCAGAAGGCTTTGAAACAACAAAGCCTGAAATAGAATCAACAAGTCCTAAACTAGCTGAAGCAAAATCTAAAGATGCTGAAACTAGTTCTGAAAAATGTGTAACAAAAAATCCTTCAAAATCTCTTGCTAGAAACCATCCTAAAGATCTGATTATTGGAGATAAATCTGCAAGAGTTCAAACAAGGAGAAGAACTGTTAACTCTGATGAAAAAGCTCACATAGTTTAGCTTACTGCTTTTTGTTTAATTACACAGTTTGAGCAATTTTTTTTTGATGAAGCTCTAACTAATGAATGCTGGCTTAATGCAATGCAGGATGAAATTGATCAAATTGAGAAAAATCAGACTTGGGAGCTAGTCCCAAGACCAGATGACAAAAATGTCATAGGAGGTAAATGGATATTCAAAAAAAAACATGATGAAAATGGCCATGTTGCTCACAACAAGGCTATATATGTTTGTAAAGGATATGCTCAACAAGAAGGTATTGACTTTGGTGAAACCTTTGCACCTGTAGCTAGACTTGAATCCATTAGAATATTCTTGGCCTATTATGTTTTCAAAAACTTTACTGTATATCAAATGGATGTAAAAACTTCTTTTTTGAATTGTTATTTTGATGAAGAAGTTTACATAGAACAACATGAAGGATTTACTTGCAAAAACAAGCCCAATCATGTTTACAGGCTGAAAAAGGCTTTATATGGCCTAAAACAAGCTCCTAGAGCTTGGTACTCTAGACTGGATAGTCATTTAACTTCAAAAGGTTTTATTAGAGGAGGTGTAGACAACAATCTTTATGTTAAGATTGAAGGTTTTGACATTCTAGTTGTTGAAATCTATGTTGATGATACTCTCTTTGGCTGCAACAATATTGCTTTGAGTCAAAAATTCTCACAGATTATGGAATCTGAGTTTGAAATGTCAATGTTGGGAGAACTATCTTTCTTTTTAGGTCTTCAAATCTCTCAACTTGAAACTGGTATTTTTCTTTCTCAAACAAAATATGCAAGAGAGATGCTAAGGAAATTTCAAATGGATGAATGTCATCCAGTTAGCACTCCAATGGCTATCGACTGTAAAATCAACAAGGTTGATGATTCTCTTGTTGTAAATCCAATTGTCTATAGGTCAATGATAGGCAGCCTATTATATCTAATAGCCTCAAGACCTGACATAATGCAAGTTGTTTGCATGGTTGCAAGATTTCATTCATCTCCTAAGGAATCTCATATTAATGTTGTTAGAAGGATTCTTAAATATGTTCTGGGCACTCTTGATTATGGACTCTGGTATCCCAGAAGCAATGATTTCTCATTAATTGCATATACTGATTCTGACTGGGCTGGTTGTCTGGATGATAGGAAAAACACCAGTGGTGCTGCTTTCTTTCTTGGTGATCGATTAGTGGCATAGCACAACAAAAAACAAGAATTTATTTCACTCTCCACCATTGAAGAAGAATATATTGCTACCACCTCTTGCTGTACTCAAGTAATATGGATGTCACAAACCCTATCTGACATGGGTATTAAAATTCCTAAACTTGTTTCTATTCCGTGTGATAATACTAGTACGATTAATATTTCCAAAAATCTTGTTATGCACTCTCGCACTAAACACATTGCCATTAAATTTCACTTTCTTCATGAAAAGGTGCTAGCTAACGAGGTTTCTATGCAATATATTCCTATAGAAGCACAAGTTGCTAACATCTTTACTAAGCCTTTGGCTAAAGAAGTATTTGAAAGACTTCGGTCTAGATTGGGAGTTGTCTCTCAATCCTTACTATCTTAATACTCTATCTTGGTGATAGGGGGAGCTGGTTAGCTCTCCTTGTTGCTCTATTGCTATATTTGCAGCTTCATGGAATTTCACTGTTGTCTTCCCTTTATTCTTGTGTTAAAAAGGGGGAGAATTATGAGCTCTTGGTTTTGGTTCAGTATTTTGGCTTGGTGGCTTAGTTTTTGCCATCAAGGATAAAGGGGGAGTTTGTTGAGCTTCTCTTTTGCTATTTGTCCTTGATGACAATATTTGTTTCAGTTTGGCATCTTGGTGGTTGATTACTCAGTTGCATTGTTTCCATTCTGTCATTGGCATACTTACTTCCATATTATGATGTTCTCTTTGATGGCACTGATCTCTTGACTCCATGTACAGATCATAAGGAATCTTGGTTACAAGTTTATGTTCCCATGTTCAGGTGATATAATTCTGATTCGACATTTTGTGCTATAATGTTCTATAGGGTTATATGTTATTGGCTTATTCATATTTCTAACATTATGATAATGATACAATTTTCTGAACAACATCGAAGGTGTGCTTCTCTATTCAGATTCTGTTAGGTAATGCTTTTAGCTATCTTGGTTCTTGGGATTATCAATTGCAGGTGGTTCTTAGTCTTAAGAAAACCTTATCGGGTTTCCTTAAATAATTGATATTGGCATGGGTATACGAAACATGTGATATTGGCTTGGGCATACAGTATATTGAATTTGGCATGGATGTATGGCATATTGAATTTGGTATAAAATTAGCCTTTATTACATTTCATAAAGCATTGGATATATAGGGCATTATATCATGACAATCGGCTTTGAATAAAGGCAAACATATTGATCATTACACTTGCATATGTTATTGGGTCTTATGGTTAACAAATCTCTAGGCCTTAAGGTCAACAACAAGTATAAGGTTATGTTTATTTAAAATGTCAACATGGAAGTGACATGGCTTTGATTTCTTGGAAACATGTATGACTAAGGTAATCGAAATTTGGTGTGTAAAGTGGTCATGTCAAATTATACAAGGCATTATTGTGTCGGCATTTCTCTTGGTCAATATTTGAACAGTGGTAATGATGATGGTTGGCATGCATTGCATTAGACTGTCCGCGGATTTCAAAATGCATTATGAGTTTCTATTTATGACTTCAGTCCTTTCGAAATTCAAACTTTATCAACATTGGTAAATGACATCGACTGTTTTGCTTTGGAAAGTTTAGGGAAATCATATTGTTTCACTGTTCATGGGTTTCAAATCCTATCTTGGCCGCCACCATAGAGATCTTTTCTCAGTCGTTTCATTGTGTTTGTTGGATTTTTGAATTACTTGGACAGCGAATGGGGGAATATGAAAGATCATTACCATGGTCAATACTCTTGTCACTCTTTTGTCATTGGGTAAGAGCTCGAAATTGGAAGAAGTTTGTGCTGCTTTGTTGTTCTGCCAGTCTGGTAAATTACTCCTTGACAAACTCTCTTCCGTTCTTCTAAGGTATTCATCTTTTTAACTGCTTTGAAGAACCGTTACTTCTACTAGCATAAATAATAGAAGACATGTGTTTACTTCTATCTGGAAGATGGAAAAATGGGTTTATTTTGTTTGTGGTCAAAATTAATGCACGATTTCACATAATCTAAAATGCATATCACTATAGTTTACCATATCAATTCTGCTCCTACATTAAGGGATGGTGTTTTTAGTTTGCGGGTAATCATAAAATTTGCAAATATTTTCAGTTTCTCACTTGGATCCATTGATAATTGTTCTTGGGGGCATTATTATGTGATTTCGGTTACAGTGCATTGTGGTTTCAGTTATATTACTATTGTAACAATTTTTGAGGCTATTGTTCATGGAATATATATATGTTTTAATGTTGTTTGGGTAAGTACTGCCTGTGCAGGATGCTTGTGTGGACAGGGTTTAGTCTCCTTTCTAAATTTGCATATTGCTTAACAATTCTTGTCAGAAGAAAACCTACATGCTGATCTTTTTCTCAGAAACACAACAATACCTGGCAAGGTTGTTCAACATAAAGTGGGTACTCTGATAATCACCTTTGTTTTGTTTTTGAAAAATGAAAACCGAGCTACTGTTGTAATTTTTCCTTCTAATGTAATGATGAAATTTGTGTAAGATGAAAAATAAAGAGATTAGGGCTTTAAGTTTCTGCTTGGAAAATTTGTGAAAAAGAAGGTTCTTAGTTTTCTTGGGAAAATAGCAAGAGTGTGTTAGCTATTTTCTAGGAACCATGAGAAATATATGAGAAAGAAAGTGAAAAACAAGTGTGAGAATATCATTGTGATTATATTGAAGAGAAGTTGAGCATTGAGATTGAAAATCTAAAATATGAGTTAATTATCAAGCTATCTTAAGGCTTGACAATGGTTAGAATTTTGAAGGGTCATGCTTGAACCTTGAGGATTGTAAACATTGTTCGTCAAAAGGCACTTGAGAGAAACTAGAGAAACAGAAAGATCCTCTGTATCATTGTATGTCTTACTGAAAATAGAAAAGGGGTTGGTGCTCCTTGAGTTGGTGCTCAGAAATCAACCTGTGAGGCATTGTCAAAAGTGATTATTAAAATAAAAGCCTAAAAAGGTAGCAGTTTAGGAGTGGTTTTTCTACCCCAGGAGGCTTTTCCACTTGAAATATCTTGTGTCATATTGCTTATTTGTGGTTCATCTGATTCACTGCATGAATGCTTTAATATGCTATGTTTCACTATTATAATTCTCATTTTAGTTTATGTGATTGCATTCAATACATGAATGAGTTTATCATTGATATACAAGAGCATACTTCTAGTTTAATTCAGTTTTATTAATATTTGTCAAAACAGTTAATGACACTGATTCACCCCCCCCTCTCAGTGTCTTTTTTACTCCAACAACAAGTAAATAACTTTCTATTCCAATATGTAGGAATAAAAAGATAAACAAGAAAAAAAATCATTTTAGAATTGTTTGATAGAAGGGAATTTGGGTATCACATTTTAAAAAAATGGTGTTGTTACAAAACATTCATTCAATTGATTATAAAACAAATATGTAATACAAGCATGTTTCGAATCTCGTACATGATATTATACATTCAATTGATTATAAACAATTATGCAATACAAGCATGTTTCAAATGTTGTAGATGATATTATATGCATTGCAATGATGTATTCAAAATTGTAAATTAAATAGCACTTTTAGACATGTGTTTCTCATCATTATTTATAAAATATACAAGTTGAAAATAAACCTATAAAAATAATATTATATACACAAAAAACAAAATTCTAAAATATTATTTTTTGGATAAATAGTGGAGATATTACTAATTAAAAATAATGTTACCTCTTTATAAACATAAATTAATAAATAAAAATAATATAACTTCTATACACAATTCCTATCATACTCACTCACATATTAACTTTTTTATCCTTATAACCATTGCACTCAAATGGTGTAATTGAAGACATTTATCATTCTATTGGTATTGAGTGTTTCAATTTTATTGATGTAGATGTTAGATTCTATGAGAAGCAAGAACCGAGCTAGGATCTAATGTCAATCAAAGATTGCATACACTTCAATCGATAAATGATTGAAGATCAATATAGGAGAATGGAGAGAGAACCTTGAAAGAGATAAAATGAGAGATAATTGCAAGAGAATTTCTAGAATAGTCACTTTACTCTCATTGAACTAGTTTAGGTGAGAGTAGAGTGTTACATATAGAAAAAATAGGCAAATACATCCTAGAGGTGCATTAAATATAACTACCCATGATATATGGAAGGTTTTACCTACTTGCTAAATGCCAAAACATGTGACAATGCCTACTCAAATAAATCAAAATTAATGGTTCTAAGAGGTGGCATGTAAATCCAAGAGAGGTTGCAAGACTCAACTACCCATGTGTGGGAGAGAGTAACATATGTGCAGTTGATGGATTATGTTGCATGGTCTCATATTAACCAAGTCTAATTAACCTGAGAGTTTAATAGTATGTCTAGATAAAAGAAATATCCCTAACATAAGGAAAATAAAAAACCTACACTAACAACCCCCCTCTAGTGTAGTTTAGGTGGGTGAAAAGATGGGTCTCGACAAATGAATCCTAATGAGGTGCCCATGTAAAAGGAGACCCCCCACAAAAAATACCCTCCATAAGAGGCATACCCCCAAAATAGAAAGAGAGAGAGACTAAGAAGCGACCTAAAGTAGACACTTGTCACACCCCCAAAAAATCTTGTAGATAAAGGAACTTTCTCTTATTGAATGTTTTTGTGAATATGTAATCCTTGAAATATCTTCCCATACATCCTTCCATCAATTCATATCCTCTCCATCACCATCCATTTCGTCAACCATTCTATCCAAACCATTTTTATTAAGAGGGGTAAACGCTTTTGACCTAAAGCTATGAACTGATGAGGTCACAAATGGGGGACCTCATCCCCAATATAAATTCTCAACAAATCCACCCCAATGGGGTTTGAACCTTGATGGAAAGAATAAAAACACAACTCAACCATCACACCATGCCACTATTTGCATCCAAACAATATTTATCATTATCTCTAAGCTTGGATTATCCCTTGCCATTGGTTCCACCATCAAAATGACCCCCAACAATAAAAACTTATCCAATCATATTCTCAATCTATAATCATGCTCCACAAAAAAATTATCCATGTTGAAGCCCTTAAATTCAAGCATAGCCCATCTAAAGTATCACATCCATCTAAAAAAATCCATAATATTTGTTCCTTATCTTGCTACAAGCTATTTTTAATCCAAAACCAGTCTAATCAGTTATCATTAAGATGTTTTCCCAATCCTTGCATTGTTTTCGAGATGCATCCTTCCCACATCAACAATTTTATCATCATCAATCAATTCATGAATCGATCAATCAAATCAGTTTTTAGCTTGAACATGGGAAAAATCTAATCCAATCCTTATCATTAATCCTTGGATCCAACCCAAGCCATCCATCTCATACACCCTTAGCTTCAATATGTCATTGGATACCAATTTGTTTATTTTTACATGTTTTTTATTGCTTTCTTTTACAAGTTTGTGTTTTTTTGTTGCCTATAGTCTTAGTGCTCCTTCCATCACACCATCATGCTCGCCTTCATCCTTCATATGATGGCATGCTAACTGATGAGCCATAAGAATATCCATTTTCCTTGCTATAGTTACATGTTTTTATCTAATTTTTACTAAACTCCAAAAGACATTACCAAACCTTTTTATATACTTTAATAATTTAAAAGAATTTGAAGATGATATATATTATATAAATGAATGTGTGTGTGAAATTTGAATGTATGTGACTTTCGTAGAATTTCATAATTAATTATAGTTGCTAACAATGAAAATTCATTAATAAATAAGACTAACCCCTGCAGTGAAGAACATGTCAACCCATAGCAAAAGGATCCTTAGTCCACAACAAAAGGATGTCAGTTCAACATAGTCAAAGGAGTCAATCTATCACAACACATGCATATTCCCATAATGAGATGCAGGCGATGATATCAAGACAAGAACATGGATTCCCCATGTGTCACTCTATATTTTCAATAAATTATGGATGAAGAAGAAGTATGTTCCAAGGAATAGTAGTTATAATAATGACTTCCCTTTTGGGAATATTTCCAAGTTATAATAGTTATCTTAAATTGTGTAGAGTCCTTATTAGATTACTACACTTTTTCTCACTAGTTGTTATTTTTTGTTTATGATGAAATACTTGATCCTCTTCTTATTTTCATGGGAGAGTCAACATTTGTTTTTTTTGTTTATAGATTTTAAATAAATGGAATTTCATAGACCTTATATAAGAGGGTACTCAGTCGAGAGGCCAAGCAACTAGATATTTGCATGAATTATATTGAATCAAATATTTGTTACATTTTGTTAAGACTCTATGTATATTGGAATACAATAAAGAAAATATTTCAATTGCATGATTTATTGAGTTAAGTAGTTGAAGGAGAGATAGTGGAGTGTAGCAACTCAAGCAAGTGCCACTTGAGGTACTACAACTTCCACATTAGTTAGATGATTAGTTAGTTTATGAATTGTAGTTTCCAATTTACATTACATTGAATGTTATATGGTAAATATTGAATTACAAGTCTATAAGTTACATTTTTTTCAATGTTATTGAGGGATTAGTTGAATTAGGATGTTTTACAACACAAATAGTCATCAATTATAGTCTATGAATGATAGGTACCCATAGCAGTTAACTATAACTAGTAATTGATTACTCTATTTTCTACTTAGAAGTTACTTTCAGTTAGAAGTTATTAATTAGTTTGTTTCTATTCAATCACCTATCCCTAGTTGATATAAGAATTTTAGGATTCTTGAATTCATACATAGTACCAACATCATCTCAAGTCTATGACTCCCTAGTTGACAATTTAATGAAGCCCCCTTCTGAACAATGAAATGCTTAATTTGGGGATTTGTAGGTTTGTTAAGCTGCATGTATGATCATCTACATCAATTAACTGGGTATTAGGGGAAGCTCTAAATTTTTTGTGTCATTTTCGAGGATGGTGCTAAGCTTAGAATTCCTAATTATGTTTTAAATTTACTTTATTGCTTTCATAGATTGAAAAGTTTTCATTTCTAGCATTAGGATCAATAGACACTGACAAATCAGCCAAGAACTATTCACTAATAGTGTGTAGGTACAACCATTTAAATATCAAGAACTTATTGTATGTGGAGGCAAAGAGATGCTTTGGGAATATTTCTACCCTCAATACATGAAGAATTTGAAGAAATTGGTGTAAACAAAGAACCTATTAATGGAATCAACAATATAGAACTACCCCTCACACCAACCCAAACTTAGGGGAGACTCGCATAGGGCATATTAACACTATGGTAGATGAAGCAGTAGAAAATCCAGTAGAACATGCCACATTTGAGTTTCTAATCACAAATCAAGAGCGGGTTGATGCTCTCAAGAACATACCCCCCTCAACCTTGCCAAACTTCTATGGATTGGTTCTCCAAGATCTAGACACATTCTTTTTTACATCTGATGTTATGTGAAAAAGTTATGACTATACAACATATGCTCATAGATTGAAACTCTTTCCAACCACATTGAAGGATGCTACTTTGTGATGGTTTATGGGGTTGGGAAGAAATACAGTACACAACTAGGAAACAATGAAAGACAAATCCTTACATAAATACCATGACTACTATAGAGGGACACATCAAAAGAGAGATGACATATAGTTTAGGATGTCATAAAGGGAAGATGAACCAATCGAGGATTATGTGGAGAGGTTTTAATTTTATCTAAAGAAATCACACCAGAACAAGTTCTCTCCAAAGTCACTAAAGCTAGTATTTTTGCGAGGATTAAATGAAGACTATATGGATGCTTTAAACCTAATAGGGGCAAGGGATATTTATCAACTACTTTTTGAGGAAATATGTCAGGTATGTAGGAATTATTTAAGGTCAACTATAAAGAAGACCAAGGCTGACAAAACCTTCTCTTCCAACATGACATCCACTAGAGTTTTTAGGGTGGAATTCAATAACCTTCTATCCAACATGAAGGAGGACATAATCAACCACCTAGCTACCCAGTTGGATACCATGCATATAAAAAAGAAACAAGAGGGAGAAGAGGTAGGTCTTATCGAATATTGTCTACATTGTTGCTAGAAGAGGGTGAATTGTAAATACAAGAAGCTTGCCAACATTTTTGAAGAGAAGTAAGGGAGACCTAAAATTCAAACCATAGAGGATGAAGAAAGCTAATTACTAGATACATTTCCCAACATAAGCCATGGAAAAAAAGGACAAGGTATGCCTCAAGGCCCCTTGTCTTACAATATTTTATTTCCTAGGGGTAATGCAAACTTCTGTAATTGGAACAATCAACCCTGGAATAACATGCAAAATCAATCATGTCCAATGGCCCAAATACCTACTTGGACTCAACGATAGGGGATATGACCACCACAACCTTACCAGGCTTCAAACTAAAATTCTCAGTGCCAAACCCCATAGAACCAATGGCCACCACGGTGTTGTGAGAACCAATAATGGAAAAATTAAAATACTAGATACCCCTAGCCATAAAAACCTTTGAAAGAATAACAACCCACTATAATGCCAAACCCAACCATTGTAGCCCTAACACAACCTAGATCACCTCAACTACTAGCTCAAACTACACCAAACCCTAACAATAAGTGTGTTCAACAGGCTTATAATAATGACACCATACAATACCCAACCTATGGGGTTGAGGTGAGTGATGCTCACCTTCATTCAAGAAGAATGCTTATTGGTCCATCATCTCCTCATGTTACATGACTTAATGATGAAGAGATAGCAATAGAAACCATTGATAATCAAATAAATCAGCCTAAACAAGGTAAGCCACAACAAAACACAGGTTTAGAACCACCATTTCCAAAGAGATTAACAACACAAAAATCCTATCCTAAACCCAAATCTGATCTGTTGGGACAACTTAGGAATTTTTATATAAATACACCTCTAATTCAATCCATTAAGGAAGTACCTATATACACAAAAACTATGAGAGAGTTATGCTTTAAAAAACTAAGTAGAAAAAGGAAAGATCCCCAAATTGTCCATGTCTTAGGACAACTAGTTGACATAATTTTTAAGGAAATATAGTTGTTCCAAAATATGTAGACCCTGGGATCCCTATAGTAGATGTATAAATTAATGACACGCTTATCAAAAACACTCTGATTGACCTAGGGGAATCCATCAATGTTATGACAAGAGAAACCATGCAACAACTTCAATTTATGCAACTTTGACCCACACCTATTGTTTTATAACTAGAAAATAGGTCAACTATCAAACCAAAAGGTTTTATTGAGGATTTGATTATCACATTTCATTCATGGGAATATCCATTAGATTTTATGGTTTTGCAACCCAAGGCCAACCTTGCAAGATATTCCTTAATCTTAGGAAGTCCATGGTTAGCCATTGCAAATGCATTCATTAGATGTAGGTTTGGAAACATGATAATCTCAAATTGGAGTGTGACCAATAAAATGGTCCTTTACTCTCCTGCACAACCACATGCGAACTTGGATCAAACTGTATGACCAACTTTTGAGGAAGATGACCAATATTATTTACAAACACTTATGACTATAGAATGTAGCCCAATGATTAAAATTTAGGATGAAGATGAAATCCTTGCCCAAATTATGAAAAAATATTATGGTAGGGACCCACAACAACACTATTGTCTGCATGCTTGGGTATAAGCACAAAGTTGCATCACACTTTCAGCCAACTTATCAACACAACTGAATTTAAGTATTTCTAACTAAAAATCAATTTTGATCAAATATATGATCTAGTAAGATTCATTCTAGCTAAGTTAGATACTTCCACAACTTTTTCAACTAAAATTTTTGGCTAAAAATATATGGAGCACCACTTTGAGGCCAATTTACCAAAACAATATAATTATTTGAAAAACTTGATGTTTCAAAAACTCTTGCTCATGTAAATAACATATTTTTGAAAATATAAAAATACCCTTTTGTAGGTCCATAAGTGTAGTTTTCAAAAATATATTTATTTTAATAGTTTATTTATTATTTTCACTAAAAGAAGGTTATCAACACAAAATATTAGGTTGATTACCATGCCAAGGAAAAATACTAAAACTTATTAAAAAAATTTGAAAAATTTATGATGCACTAGATAAAAGAATCTATATCAAGATGGTATAATTTTTTTCCATTTTAGATAAATATTTAATAGGAAAGTTGACGTCAAATGGAAACAACTATTTTTTGATACAAGCACATTTTAATATTTATTTAAAAATATATATTTATCAAAACTGGAAAAAAAAAATATCTATGCACTAAAGTTCCAAGTTATAAATACAGACAAAAAATTTGAAAGAAAAAAAAAATTACTATAAATTTTTTGGCATCTCATGTAACTTCATTTTTCAGTATTTTATTAACAACTAGATTATATTGTTAATTTATCAAAAACTAGTTTAAAATAATTTTTTATTTTAAAAAAAATACAAACATAAAATATACTAAAAATACACATTTTTCTAGTTTACATCATTTCAAAACTCAAAACATATATGCCACTTTTTAGTGATTCAAGTTTAAAAGCTGGATCAATGTTGGTCATTTCCTTTATGAAGTGACACAACTTTGTACTTTTACTTACTTACACTACCCTTCACACAATATCATACCTACAAATGCCTCTGAGTCTAATTCTTAATTTTTCCATACATTACTTCTCCATAGTTACAATATCAATTTGTCTAGATTGGATGTTGTGTTTGTTGTGACTTTTTCCTTAACAATGAAAATCACACCAAGCAGGACACTAAATGTCAATAACCAATTGATAAATTCCCAACAATTTTTATTGCTTACAACGTTGCAAGCTCTTAAAACAACATTTTCCTGGGAATGTCATGACATGAAGGGAATAGATACTAGCCTAAGTATGCATAGAATTTATATTAATGAAGGATACAAGCCAATTAGACAACCATAGAGGAGAATGAACCCAACTATGCATGACATAATTAGGAAAAAGTTATAAAAATGTTGGATGCAGGGTTCATTTATCCCATATCATAGATTCAATGGGTTTCCCCATTGGTGATTGTTCCAAAGAAGGGAGGTAAATGGAGGGTATGTGTAGATTATAGGGAGCTAAATGCAACAACAAGGATCACTTTCCTCTTCCTTTTATTGACCAGCTAGAAGGAAAGAAGTACTCCTTCCTAGATGGTTTTGATGGGTATAACCAGATAAAGATAGCTCTAGAAGACCAGGATAAAACCAATTTTACTTGTCAATTTTACCATTAGATTGTGTAATGCACCTGCAACATTTCAAAGAGCAATCTTAAGAATATTCTCATATTTTACACATGTGGAGATTTATATGGATGATTTCACCACTTATGGGTTCACTCTTATGAGGAAGCATTAAATACTTTGAAGAAAGTCCTTAAAAGGCGTCAAGATCACAACCTCTCTTCAAGTCATGAAAAATGCTTCATGATGATGATTGAAGGAGTGGTCTTGGGACACTTTGTGTCCAATAGAGGAATACAGGTGGATCCTAATAAAATAGAGGTGATTTCAACTCTCCCTATTCTTTAAAAGAATAAATATTCCTAGAGTTTCCTTTTCCATGTAGGGTACTATAAAAGGTTTATCAATGATTTTAGTAAAATAGCAACCCCATTGTTTGTCGTCCTATCTAAAGACATTGAATTTTAGTGGACACTTGCCTGCCGTTCTGCATTATTTTGCACACATGCCCCACTAGAGGTAGGGACCCTCTTTTGCTTGCTTTTGTTTTTTGGTTTTGCTTTAGGTTTGACCTTTTCCCCTTAAGGGTTAGGTTCCTCGGGTTTTGGGTTTACTTCACATGGTTGAATTAATGATCCATCTGCACTTTAGGTGCCTTTGTTTGCAACATCTTGATCTCAAGTGATGTCTCAAACCTCAGTTTTCCATGCAAATTTCATTAAGGAATCGAATTATGTAAGTTAAGGAGAGTTTCAGAGAATCTATTCCCTCTCGAATTTCCCGAGGTTCTCCTCTCTCAAAGAATCTATCCCATTGCGGATTCCCCGAAGGTCTATCCTCTCAGAGAATCTAGCCCTCGACAGATCCCTTGAATCCACTTCTTGGTCATATTTATGAGCTTTGAAGGGTCATTTCACTACATTGATTACTTTGTTAGTTGTTGTATTGGGGTGCATTTAATGTCATTTTGGGTTTTTATTTATAGTATTAACCTTTTAGTTCTCATTATGCATTGTGTGTTGTGATTGAAGAACCCCTTTAATCATCCAACATTCAATATTGGTGATTTGGGTATCAACATTTAGGGCTCTTGATTGATCATTAGGTGTATTCGATGCAATAACATTGACTTATCAGTTTGAAAGGTAGGTTTTTACAAACCCTGGTGATTTCAATTTAGTTTTATGATTGTCTTCAATAATTGAATGGTTTATTCCTTCATTGTTTATATCACCGTTTGATTTTGAGGGTTGTGGTTGCATTTATTCTATCTTTTCATTAGGTTTTGTTCTATGATTGATGGGAAATGTTAGTGTTTTTGGGTGTCCTTCAGATCTTTTGTGATTCCAACCATCTTTGCAAGCTCAAACAAGTTAGGGCATTAGATTCACTTAGGGTTTTTTTTTGAGTTTTTTGTTGCAATGAATTAGGGTTTTTGAGTTTTTCATGCAATTAGGGTTTGATCTTGAAGCATTGTTGAGTTCTTGTGTAAATATCCATGGATGATCTAATAAATCATTTTAAACCCTAATTATACCTTTTTGGAGCCCTGGTTCATTTTTATGAGACTTTGATAGTGATGTGAATGCTTTATAGAAGGCTTGAGGTTGTTTTGCGTACCTATGTTTGAATTCCAGCTCAAACACCTCAAAGATCATGATTTTGATTTAGAACATGAACCTGGACTTAGTGAATTTTGCGAAGTCGAAGAAACAATGATGAATCAAGAACTTTGAAAAATCTGCATGCTCGCGGATTTTTTGAGCATTGTTTCCTTCAAAAAATCTGCTTGTGGGCAGATTCTCCAAATATTGGAGCATAAAAACCTCGAGTTCATATGAGAGTTATATTGATGCCTGAGCTTGGTGGTGAGGAGTTAGAGATGATTACATAAAGCTTATAGGAATTTAGGAGTTTGATTTTGGTTGAAGTTCCATCCTTCAAAAATTTCGTCATGTCACGGATTCTTTGAGTTTCAGTTCCTTCATAAACTCTGCATGCTCGTGGATTCTATAAATCCTTCAAGGCTTGAAAATCCTAAACTTTTGTATGTTGGGAGCAAGTGCTTAGATTCGATCTTATCATTAGGATGAAAATGGTTGCATGATTTTAGCAAGGGAATGATGACTTAAGTTTGAATTGAATTGATCTCTTCAAAAAATTCGTTATCCTTTAGATTCCCCGAGCTCACATATCTTCAGAGAATCTACCTAGGGGTGGATTCCCTGAAATTCATCCATGCCCAAATCCCCGAAGGCATGAAAATCCCAAAGTTGTTTGATATGCCATTTTAAGGTTTTTGTGATGGGATTTTTAAGGTTTCCATGATGGTTTGAGGTTAATTGTGTAATGTTTATAGAATCTCATGGTTATCTTGGCGATATGTTTGGATTCAATGCTTAATTATGCTTAATATAATGGTAATTGTTGTTTCTTTCTAATAGATGCAAGTCAATTCCAGTCAAGGGAGGAGATCTAAGGAAATCTGAACCCGGTATGGAAGACCTCAAAGCAAAGTTGAAAGGATGAAGTATGATTTCAAGGGTATTTTGCCTGAATCTAAGATTCTTTCAACATGGAGCAAGATCAATGATACCAACGTGGGCCATGTAGATTATGATGATTTTAAATAGAGGATGTTTGGGAATGCACCTTCCAAGCTTGCTGAGATCATCACCCATACAGGATTGGCTCAAGCTGTAGGATTTCCACCCACACTACATTATCTAGAGTTAGTTTTGGAGTGTGCCAAGCACTATGATCCAGATAAGAGGGCGATTGTTGGTCCTCAAGGGAGGATTATGGCCAATTTGATTAAAGAATCTATAGTAGAGAGTTTTAACATCGGATCACATCACAAGCTAGTAAGGATAAATACTAAGGAAGCAAAAGACTTTTATGCAAAGGATCTTGATAAGGCTTTGGCCATGATGAATAGTACTTGGATTGCTAAGCCAAAATCACACTACTCAAAGTTTCCCAAGAAATTACATAGGAGTGATTTTAAATTAGAATACATTGATATGATTATCCTCTTGGGCAGAATAATGGGATTAGAGGAGGCTTTCATATTCAAAAATTGGATGATTTATGTTATTTCACAAATTGTGAAGGGAACCCATTATCACTGGTAGGTATCTTAAGTGACAACTAGACATGCAATTGAGGAGTGTGCAAGATACAAAGAAATTCATCATGAAATCCTATCTTGTATATTTTTTGGCCAGGAAGAATAAGTATAAAGGTTTGAGTTGCAAAGGAGTCCTTGGCAAGGATAAGATATGTGACGTTCACCTCAACTCCAATTTAATACTTCTAATTATAGGAGAGTAAATGATGCCTTTTTCATGTTGTTAGTAAACAAATTGGTCACTACGTTTTGATGTAATAAATGACCCTTAATTTCCCAACTAAGTAGTGACGCAATGAAACTAATAGTTTTAGAGATCACTATTGAATTACCAATCATCCTCTGAATTTTAGAGGTACAACTCCCTCTTATAAATTTCCTCGGTGAAGCCCTTTAGTTTCTGGTAACCGTTTATTGTTTGTAATTATTTCTTGAAATAAAGATAACTCTTTAAATTCCCTTATTTTAGGGTAACACTCATTCGAATAAGAAATCCAATTGACACCAGCTACGTGGTGTTGAGAAGGGGTTAATAAAGACACTTCACTCGGTCAAATATGACTCTATAATGTGATACAAAGGACATCGCATATGGCTCTTGCATGCTGCATTTAAACTGATGACATAAGGAATCTTCCTAGCTCTGTGCTCATCATAAATCTCAATAGATTCATCATGTATTCCCTACAATCATTTGCCTAAAATTAAATCATTGTATAATTTTTTGGGCCTTATGTTGCTAGCTCAAGCTATTGTAGGCAAAGGAGTAAACAAAGCTGAAAAATATATTTCTTCTGGCGTTGCTGAATACATTTCTTCATTTATCATTAGCATCGTCAACAAGGCATTATTTATTATGCCACAGTTTCACCTAAATTCAAACCTCCATCCATTGAGTCTCAAATCAATATAACATTTATAAATTTCCTTTTGTATTCAAAAGAATCTATGTTTACATACCAATGTTCTATCTAATTATCCTCTAGATTTCAAAAATTGATTCGCCTCATCCATCACCGGCTTAGGATCTTGGTACATGTAATATTAATCAGGCATCTTGACTTCCACTATTCTGCTGCTTTGGTCACTGTAGGTACTATGAGATCCCATCTCCTTCGATCATTCAAAAAAATAACCAGTAGAAAAGAGATTTAAATGGTGCAATACCATTTTCTTGACTATTTTTCCAAGCATCTATCACAAAAGATACTCCTTCTCAACTCATAGATGTACGGTTAACTTCAATATTGTTCATAATATCTTGGTGGCTTATATATTTGTTAATGAAACAACCTTCGAACGGGTCCTTCTATGTAGGCAATGAAATGAGGAAGTTATTTAACTCTAGGTGATCTTTTAATGGGTTCGTCTAACTTAGCGAGTGGCCGCTTGGTAGGTTTTTATAACTTATGAAGTTACCACCTATTATAATATGCCTGTCAATCTCGTAATTTTGCAACCAAGAATCAATGTCGATGGTTTTCCAAACCTTGGTTTTCACTTATCCTTGTGTTAGAAAATAACACTTCGGGAGGCAACAATGGTTCTCAAACCACTTAGAAATGTTGATAAAGTAAAAATTTCCCAACTAAAAATGCATTCCAATTAGAACATACACATGGTAGACTCCTTTTAGGAAGAAGCCATCGGTCTTCAAAATGCTTGAACCCGGGGTATCACTATGTCTTCTACGGACAATGACATGTTGCTTTCCAAAGATTTCTTCAACATTGTACTCTCTTATTCCATCATTCACTAAAATACAGAGCCCACTAAATTTTCCTCAAGAGGCCACTTTGATGGAGTTGATACCTTAACATGCTTGAAGTGATTCACTATGCAACATTATACACTCTTGATATGGATGGGTATCTAAAGCACAGTTAAGAACCAAACAATAAGAGGACCACTCATGTTCTTCTTACGTTCAAGCATGCTTACTAATCAATAGAAAAGAAGCGAAAGGAGTCAACCAAGATATCAATACAGTAAATCAAAGAACTTGCAAAGGCTTCTACAATGCCAAATGTAGGTTCATTAGAATGACATGGTGATCATAATGTTATGCCAACTGCTTCATAAGAGAACAATCAAATCTGCCTACTGTAAAGAGATTATTACTGTCTTGGATCTTATAATGCTTTTCCATTTAGCATTTTTGATCACAAGATGGGACACATTACAAATTAAGTAAGAAGTGAGGTTGAATTTGAACAAGACATATAGTATCATGAAAATCATCCTCTCAAAATTCACTATAGAAATATCTCCATACTCAATGAGCAATACAATAAATTAGAAATTTTTGCTTGTCGGATGTATAAATCTAACCCATGTGTCTTTTTGGTATGGATGTTGATCAGTTAATAGGTAATATGACACTCACACAATGCATTTCAAATATGGTTACACGGGAAAAATATTCACATCTAATTCCAAACAACTGAGTCTTGTGTTGCTTTTAGGATATTTGATCAACAAACACTCAAGGAATGCACTAACAGACTTGAATGACAATTTGGCAAGTGAAGTTTAAAAAAATTTAGGGACTAAATTGGGGATAACACATGTATATCACAATATTGTTACAAGATGCACTACACACCGAATTTCAGCAGAGGCCATGGAATTAATAAGGAAATATGGTTAGTGGTTTATTCAATTTCCAAAGTTCTCCTATATCAGAGTGTAAGGATCACCAACAGTGCCCATTAGATTGCCAAGGTATTCAACAAATAAGCTCATTTTACTAGAATTAACTAGGTAGCTGGTGGCCTTTGATACAGTTGTAAAAGATATGCACAAGATAGGACTTGGAGCA
Source organism: Sequoiadendron giganteum (assembly GCA_007115665.2). Classification (NCBI taxonomy): domain Eukaryota; kingdom Viridiplantae; phylum Streptophyta; class Pinopsida; order Cupressales; family Cupressaceae; genus Sequoiadendron; species Sequoiadendron giganteum. The sequence continues at coordinate 76,879,747 of VCHN02000014.1, read as the reverse complement.
TAATTCCTATTAAGAATTGGAGTGCTAGAAGCTTGCCCCTCTATTCAAAGTGCCTATTATTCTGAGAAGGAGATGGTATAGTTTCATTTATATTCACATACAAATAGAAATAACTTTGATCCCAATGGAATTGCCCAAAAGTTAGCAAATAGGGAGTACAGGCACAAGATTCACATAGAGGATTACTGAGCTAATTGCAGAGATGAGTTTGAGGTTATTAAAACAAGGTATTCCAGGTTATCCTTTAGAATGATTAGATTGCATAGAGTTGCCTATGTTCCTAACCAAGTAGAGGATGGAGATGATCTTGTGCAATATCATGACTATGAACCTTTTCAAAACAAACCACTCCCTCTAGTTAATTGGTCCGAAGATGAAATAGTTCATTTGAATCAACTGAATGAGTCAGCGTTAAAATATTCCAAGTTGTGGGTTAAGCATAAAATTTTGGAGTTGGAAGCAACAGGTACGAAGTTTACTTATGATCTCATGGGTGATCTGGAGTCTCATTCAAAGGAAGAAATAGAGAACACCCAAGATGATGCTACTGAGCTTCATGAAGAAGAGAATGCAGAACAAGCTTAATTCATAATCAAAAGAAGAACCAAGAGCTAAGATAAAAGTCAGGGATCTCAAAGACAACCTGTAGTGAATGCAAGGAGGCCTTCAAAATAAATAGTTGAAGAAGGTACCAACGAGGCCCAACCTTCCAAGAAGAGAATGATTATTACTAAGGGTTAGAGGATGGAAAAATAAAAGAAGTCCAAGATTGTTGAAGAGGAAATCACCCAAACCAAAGTGGTTGATGTTGAGAGCTCAAAAGAAAAGAAATAAGTGTATGTGAGGAGAAGTTCTCCCAAGCAAAAAACACCTCCTGTAGAAGACATGAAATACATGATGGAGGAAAAAAGAGTAGACATTGGAGAGGTTCCTACTAATGATCCTTCAAAAGAAATAAAGGGAGCATCTCCAGGAAATAATTATCATCCTCCATGTCCAATCCAAA
>VCHN02000014.1:76786137-76878641 GCA_007115665.2 Sequoiadendron giganteum | reverse complement strand
TTATCTTCTCATATCATTTTCCCATTCAGACATTCAATGTGGGTGGTCAATCTAGTCCCAGTTAGCAAGAAGAATGGTGAGATAAGATTGTGTGTGGATTTCAAAAACCTCAATCATGCTTCGAAAAAGGACAACTATCCAGTTCCTTCATTGGACGAGGTTTTACAAATTGTGAATGGATCCCAAATGATGTCCTTTTTGGATGGTTATTCCAGCTACAACTAGGCTATGGTGCAATATGAGGATAGACATAAGACTACCTTTACAACTAAATGGGGAACATTTGCATAGATAAGAATGCCTTTCAGATTAATCAATGTAGGGGCTACTTTCCAAAGAGCTATGGATATTGCCTTCAAGGACATAATTGGTAAATGCATTATTATTTATATGGATGATTTGACCATTTTCTCTAAGAATAGGGGAGATCATATTTCAGACCTATGCAAGGTATTCCAAAGATGCAAAGAATTTGGTATCTCCCTCAATCCCAAGAAATGTATATTTGGAGTAACAGAAGGAAAGCTCTTGGGACATGTGATATCTGAACATGGCATTTCAATTGATCCCAAAAGAATCCAAGATATCTTCAAGATACAATTCCTGCTAGCAGAAAGAGATGAAGTCTTTCTTTGGGAAGATAAATTTTGTTCGAAAATTCATCACAGGTTTCGTAGAGATAGTCAAACCATTAAATGCAATTCTCAAACAAGACATGAAAGTAGAATGGAATACTGAGGCCAAGAAGGCATTTGAAGAAATCAAGAGGGCCATACCTGCTACTCCTATGCTATTAAGTCCAAATTATACAAAGCCCTTTTATATATATTCTTTCACGTCGAATCATTCCTGTGCCAGTATGTTAACACAAAATTCGGATGAAGGGAGTGAGCATCTGATAGAATTCACGAGTGTCCCTCTTAAGGATGCTGAATTGAAGTACTTAAACATGGAAAAGAAAACTTATGCATTGGTTAGAGGAGTCAATAAATTCAGACATTACATTTTGAGAAATAAGGTCTTTGCAATTGTGTCGGATCCAACAATTAAGCTCTTACTAATGCAAAGTGAAATGGGTGAAAGGAGAGCTAAGTGGGTCACTATGCTATAGGAGTATGACATTGAGATTCATCCAATGAAACTAGTGAGAAGGAAAGATTTAACTAGAACAATGGCTGAGATTGGCCCCAAAATTATAGCACAACATTACCATCTCCAGGATGTCTCATCAGATGAATGGTATGATGATTTGGTTTATTACTTGTTGAATCAGAAATGTCCTGATCACTTGAATCCAGTGAAACAAAGGGTGTTATGCTTAAAGAGTGCCAACTACATGCTTAAAGGGGTAATTTTATACAAGAATAATAATGAAGGAATATATCTTTGATGTCTTGGAAAAGAGGATGCAACTCTAGTCATGAAGGAATTGAATGACAAATATGGAATAGGTCATGAATCTGGTTTGGCCACTACAAATAAAATTATGCATGTTGGATACTATTGGCCAACTATTTTCAAGGATGTGTATAGTCATGTAAGGGCTTGTCATATTTGCCAAACCTCTGCCACTAGGGAAAGGAATTGTACTTTACCATTACAGTTGGTGATCGAGGTAAGACCTTTTGCTCAAGTGGGACTGGATTTTATTGGTCCTATGAACCCACCATCTTCAGCTAGAAATAGGTATGTTTTAACTTCTACTGATTACTTTACTAGGTGGACTGAGGCAATTCCTTGCAAGCAATGCACAACAAAGGTAGTTATAAATTTTCTTGAAGCTTGGATTATCAATCATTTTGGTTTCCCTTTTTCTATTGTCTGTGATAATGGGCCTGCTTTTTCGTCATTAAAATTCTCTAGGTGGGAATTTGATCATGGCATCATAATTAAGTTTGCATCCACCTACTACCCTCAAGGGAATGGTTTAGAAAAATCTACCAATAAGAATTTTCTCATTGTCATTTGTAAGTTAATTGATAAAAATCCAAAAGAATGGAATACTCAATTAAATTTGCTTTGTGGGTTGATTGTACTTGACAAAAATCCTCATTAGGGACCTCTTCCTATCATCTGGTTTATAGACTTGAGCCTATTTTTCTTGTTTAGTTGAGGATTCCTACTCTCTAGTTTATCAATGAGTATTATGAGGAAGGGGAGCATAGAGAGGCCCGCTTAGCTAAGCTATTACAACTGGAAGAGAAAAGAGATGAAGCATTGGAAAATTTTTCCAAACATTAGGGTATTGTCAAGAGATGGTTTGATCATATATCTAAGGTCAAATATTTTAGGATTTCTGACCTTGTTTTGTACTAGGATAAAGCACATGAAAAGAAAGGTGAACATGGTAAATTCAACAAGCTTTGGCTTGGCCCTCTCTAGATTTCTGAAATCCTAGGAGATAATGCTTTATGTCTCAAGACTCTCACTGGAGAGGATGTCCCATTTCCAGTCAATGGATGATATTTGAAGAATTATTTCCTTGCTTGAGTTGTTTTCAACTCATCCTTGTAAATAGTTAGCTTAGGCATCTGCTTTCTTTTGGTTTGGTCTATTTTTGTTTTGTTTTGGTTAGTGTAGGTTGCTTTGCTTTCTTTGCTTTGGTTTTGAGGTTTCCCTATTCTTTAGGTTTGGGAAGTGTCTTATTTTCACAATGATTGTTTATCTGGGACTGTTTTAAGTATTTCTTTTACAAACTCTAATCTTTTTTCCAGATAGGATGGTGGAAGTCCTCCATTTGGTGTCACATGTGCTAAAACATATAAAGTGGATAAGTCATTGGGTTGAATTAGTTCCTGAATGTGCTCGAGTCTTACATTTTACACACATATCTTAAGAATATTGAGGTTGCTATGGTTCCTTGTAAGGTCTTGTTAAGTGAAAAATCTTATATTTTTGCTTCAACACCACTGTGATTCTCAGCTCTGAGTGTGAGCTTCATTGCTTACATGTTAAAAGAAAAGAAAATATTAAATATCAAAAAAAAGAAAATTCAACTTATCAGGAGGATCTGAATATCTCTACCAGGGCTATGGACACCTAGATGGCAGTAGAGCTATGTTCAAGAGAATCAAAATAATAACCTCCTCAAAGCTATGAAAGCCTGACTAGCAGCGAGGCTCTATCCAAGTTTCTTTTGAAGTTAGAATCTTTTATGTAGCTTAACTTGATTGAACTTGGTTTCTTTGCAGTAGTTGAGGGAGGGAAATTAATACACTGGCATACACTTGGATTTCCAACATGGGAAGGGCTAGCTTGTTCAATGGTTTTGAGCCTTCAGTTTATCGGTTGACCTGATGTGAGGATGGAAACCAGAGATTCAGGGTTCTTGATTCCAGTTTTTCATTGAAATTCTCTAGAGCATTTCCCAACGGAGTTGCCATTTGTTGTGCATTTTTTTGCACACATGCCCCACTAGAGGCAGGGACCCTCTTTTGCTTGCTTTTTTTTTCTACTTTTTCTTTAGGTTTGACCTTTTCCCCTTGAGGGTTAGGTTCCTCGGGTTTTGGGTTTACTTCACCTGGTTGAATAAATGATCCATATACACTTTAAGTACCTTTTTTTGCAACATCTTGATCTCAAGTGATGTCTAGAACCTTAGTTTTCCATGCAAATTTCATTAAGGCATCGAATTATGTAAGTTAAAGAGAGTTTCAGAGAATCTGTTCCCTCCCAAATTTTCTGAGGTGCTTGTCTCTCAGAGAATCTACCCCATTGTGGATTCCCCAAAGGTCTATCCTCTCAGAGAATTTGGCCCCCACTAGATTCCCCGAATCCGCTTCCTGGTCATATTTCTGAGCTTTGAAGGGTCATTTCACTATATTGATTGCTTTGTCAGTCACTGTATTGGGGTGCATTTAATGTCATTTTGGGGTGTTATTTATGGTTTTAACCTTTTAATTCTCATTATGTATTATGTGTTGCGATTGAAGAACCCCTTTAATCATCCAACATTCAATATTAGAGATTTGGGTATGACATTTAGGGCTCTTGTTTGATCATCAGGTGCATTCAACACAATAACATTGACTTCTCAGTTTGAAAGGTAGGTTTTTAAAAACCATAGTGATTTCATTTTGGTTCCATGATTATCTTCAACGATTGAATGGATGTTTATTCCTTCATCATTTATATCACCGTTTGATTTCGAGGGTTGTGGTTGCATTCGTTCTGTCTTTTCATTTGGTTTTTTTAGGTGATTGATGGGAAATATCAGTGTTTTTGGGTGTCCTTGAGATGTTTTGTGATTCCAACCATCTTTGCAAGCTCGAACGAGTTAGGGCACCAAATTCACTTAGGGTTTTTGTTTTTCAGTTTGTTGTTGGAACTAATTAGGGTTTTTGAGTTTCTCATGTGATTAGTGTTTGATCTTGAAGTGTTGTTGAGTTCTTGTGTAAATGTTCATGGATGATCCAATAAATCATTTATAAACCCTAATTATACCTTTTTGGAGCCTCAGTTTGTTTTTATGAGACTTTTATAGCGATGCGAATGCTTTATAGAGGGCTTGAGGTTGTTTTGTGTAACTATGTTTGAATTTCGGCTCAAACACCTCAAAGATCACGCGTTTGATTTAGAACATGAACCTGGAATTAGTCGATTTCATGAAGTCGAAGAAACAGTGATGAATCAAGATCTTCACAGAATGTGCATGCCCACAGATTTTTTGAGAATTGTTTCCTTCAAAAAATCCATTGTGGGTGGATTCTACGAATCTGTTGGAGCATAAAAAACCTAACGTCATATGAGAGTTAGATTGATGCCTGAGCTTGGCCTTGGTGAGGACTTAGAGATGATTACATAAAGCTTATAGGACTTTATGAGTTTGATTTTGGTTAAAGTTCCATCCTTCAGAAATTTCGTCGTGTCACAGATTCTTTGAGTTTTAGTTCCTTCAGAAAATCTACCTGCTCGTGGATTCTCCAAATCCTTCAAGGCTTTAAAATCCTAAAATTTTGTGTGCTAGGAGTGAGTGCTCGGATTTGATCTTATCATTAGGATGAAAATGGTTGCATGATGTTAGCAAGGGAATGACGACTTAAGTTTGAATTGAATTGATCTCTTCAGAAAATTTGTTATCCTCTAGATTCCTCGAGCTCACATATCTTCGGAGAATCCACCTAGGGGTGGATTCCCCGAAATCCGTCCATGCCCAAAATCCTCGAAGGTATGAAAATCTCAAAGTTGTTTGATATGAAATTTGAAGGTTTTTGTGATGGGATTTTTAAGGTTTCCATGATGGTTTGAGGTTAATTGTGTAATATTTATAGACTCTCATGGTTATCTTGGCGATATGTTTGGATTCAATGCTTAATTGTGCTTAATATCATGGTAATTGTTGTTTCTTTCTAATAGATGCAAGACAAGTACAGTCAAGGGAGGGGATCTAAGGCAAAGACATTTGAACTTGGTCTGGAAGAACCTCAAAGCAAAGCTAAAAGGATGAAGCATGATTTCAAGGGTATTTGGCCTGAATCTAAGATTCTTTCAACATGGAGCAAGATCAATGATACCAACGTGGGCCATGTAGATTATGATGATTTTAAATAGAGGATGTTTGGGAATGCACCTTCCAAGCTTGCTGAGACCATCACTCATATGGGACTAGCTCAAGCTATAGGATTTCTACCCACACTACAATATCCAGAGTTAGTTTTGGAGTGTGCCAAGCACTATGATCCAGATAAGAGGGTGATTGTTGGTCCTCAAGGGAGGATTATGGCCAATTTGATTGAAGAATCTATAGCAAAGGCTTTTAGCATCAAATTAAATCACAAGCTAGTAAGGATAAATACAAAGGAAGCATAGGACTTTTATACAAAGGATCCTGATAAGGCTTTGGCCATGATGAATAATACTTGGATTGCTAAGCCAAAATCACACTACTCAAAGTTTCCCAAGCAATTGAACAGGAGCGAATTTAAATTAGAATCCAATTATATGATTACCCTCTTGGGAAGAATAATGGGATTAGAGGAGGCTTTCATATTAAAAAATTGGATGTTTTATGTTATTTCATAAATTGTGAAGGGAACCCATTATCACTGGGCAGGTATCTTAAGTAACAACCTAGACATGCAATTGAGGAGTGTGCAAGATATAAAGAAATTCACCATGACCTCCTACCTTGTATATTTGTTGGAAAAGAAGAATAAGTATAAAGGTATGAGTTGCAAAGGAGTCCTTGGAAAGGATAGGATGTGACATTTACCCTCAGCTCCAATTTAATACTTCCAATTATAAGAGGGTAAATGATGCCTTTTTCATGTATATCACAAGATTGTTATAGGATGCACTACACATTAAAATTTTAGTAGAGGTGATGAAATTAATAAGGAAATATGGTTAGTGGTTTATTCAATTTCCAAAGTTCTCCTATATCAGAGTGCAAGGATCACCAGCAGTGCCCATTAGATTGCCAAGGTATTCAACAAATAAGCTCATTTTGTTGGAATTAACTAGGTAGCTGGTGGCCTTTGATACAGTTGTAAAAGATATGCACAAGATAAGACTTGGAGTTGAATTCCTATTAAGAATTGGAGTCCTAGAAGCTTTCCGCTCTATTCAAAGTGCCTATTATTCTGAGAAGGAGAAGGTGCAATTTTATTTATATTCATATACAAACATAAATAAATTTGATCCCAATGGAATTGCTCAAAAGTTAGCAAGTAGGGAGTACATGCACAAGATTCACATAGAGGATTACTGGGCCAATTGCAAATATGAGTTTGAGGTTATTAAAAGAAGGTATTCCAGGTTATCCTTGAGAATGATTAGATTCCACAGAGTTGCCTATGTTTTTGACCAAGTAGAGGATGGAGATGATCCTATGCAATATCATGATTATGAACCTTTTCAAAACAAACCACTCCCTCCAGTTAGTTGTTCTAAAGATGAAATATTTAACTTGGATCAACTGAATGAGTTGGTGTTAAAATATTACAAGTTGTGGGGTAAGCATAAAATTTTGGAGTTGGAAGCAATAGGTACAAAGTTTACTTATGATCTCATGGGTGATCTGGAGTCTCATTCGGAGGAAGAAACAAAGAACACCTAAGATGATGTTACTAAGCTTAATGAAGAAGAGAATGTAGAACAAGCTCAATTCACAATCAAAAGAAGAAATAGGAGCCAAGATAAAAGTAAGGGATCTCAAAGACAACTTGTAGCTCGAAAGTGAGGAGGCCTTCAAAAGAAATAGTTGAAGAAGGTACCAACGAGGCCCAACCTTCCAAGAAGAGAAGGGTTATTACTAAGGGTCAAAAGATGGCCAAATCAAAGAAGGCCAAGATTGTTGAAGAGGAAATAACCCAAACCAAAGTGGTTGATGTTGAGAGCTCAGGAGAAAAGCAACAAGAGTATGTGAGGAGAAGTTCTCCCAAGCAAAAAACACCTCCTACAGAAGATATGAAAGACATGATGGAGGAAAACATAGTAGAAACTAGAGAGGCACCTACTGATGATCCTTCAACAAAAATAAAGGAAGTAGCTCCAAGAAATAATTCTCCTCCATCTCTAGTCCAAAATGTACAAGTTGTTGAAGATATTTCTAATCAAAAGGGTAATGTTTCTAATGAACCTAGACAAAAAATTGAAGAGGACATCTCCAATAATCCTGAAGAGGAGATGGAAAATGGAGAAGTACCCACACCCAAGAGTGGACAGTTAAGTGATTTTAGGAGGTAATTAGAAGAAAATGAAGTACAAAGTAAGGAGGCAACATCAGAAGTGATAGTAGAAATTCCTTTCGAGCCTCCAGTGAAAGAACATATAGATATATCACATGCAAAAGATAAGAATGAGGATAATCATGATGCAGATGAAGAACAACAAAAGCAAGAGGAGGATAACAAGAATACATAAAATGTTGAAGGTAATCCTTCCAATGGTCACCAAGAACATAATGTTTCTTAGGTGAATACATAAATAAAACAATTAGCTGCCCTAGAATGGCTGGAGAAGAGGCTGAAATAGAAGTCCATCATTCCAGAGGATGAAACTCCTAACTGGGGTAAGTTTTTGGAGAGTTGGGGACATCCCAAAGAAAGGAAAAGAGCCAGAACAATTTCACAGTTTGTGAAAAATGAATTCAATAATAGAATTGTTCATGTTTCTACTCTTGCAGGTGATAAATATAAAGACAAAGTTAGACCTACAGATTACAAAGTACAAACCGTTAACCTTGGTCGTACAACAAAAGAACAAGAGGAGGACCTCCAGGAGTCAGTTCAAACCATTTTGAAGAGATTAGACAATGAAACATAGGCCAAGGAGGAATTGCAAAGGCAATTGAGGGAGATACAAAAGTATGTGTAGCATTTGATCAAGCCTCTGCAAGCCCAGTCTGATGAGGGAACCTCATTTTTTGAGGGTTTATTGTCCAAAGAAGCAATTTCTGAGATTGAGAAGATGAGAATCTACACAAGCCAATCAAGAATGGTTAGATAGTGTGATCAAGAGAGGAGATGAGGTGATTGAAAATATTTTTCACACTTATGAGAAGGCTGCAACATTTTTGGAGGACACATCTTAATTCACAATAGATTGTCAAAAGCTAGATGGTACCACCATTAATGAATTGAAGAAGATCATAGAGACTCCAAAAGAAGAACTCATCAAGAAGAACATCTTTACCTCAGATGATATAGCCAAATCAATGGAATGGATGGAGGTATGGAATTATAGAAAGGAGCTCATGATGAAAGCTATGAAGAAGATGACCAAGATCCAGGGCAAGATAAAAGAAATATATGATGGCTATGTTGCATTTTTTGAAATTTTCACTGGAAGGAGAAAATTTGGTCAAAGGAATTTAAATGTTAGTCAATTGCAGAAATGGTGACATGAAGTTTACTCTCCATCTAGCAATGGGCCATCTATCAAAGACCAACTTGAGGATGTGGCCATCTATATCTCTAGTCTAGATAAATATCAAGGACTGCAAATAGAATGGGAGAAATCATTGGCTAAGTTTGAAGAAGAATTAAAAGATATTAAGTTAAGAGTAAAATTCATCCCAGTTCTTGACCCAACTGACCTTGAGGATGTGCTTGCAAAAGTCAAAGAACTTTCTAGAGTGGAAGAAGATAAGGACAAAGGGGACGACTAGGCTTGGATATCTTGAGGAATATGCCTTCTACATCAAGCTTACCAAGGTTACAAGTTGGCCATGCATTGATTTATGTGCCAAGATTTTATTTGATTATAAAATTGCCTTTTGAGACCAACCTTGTATTATTTTTATTGTAAATTTAAATTAGGGAGTTAAAAAGTGTTAAGGCCGACCTATCTGGACGACCTAAATGTAAAACCCTAATTTCTATTTCTCTTAGGCCGACATGACTTGAAGATTTCATAAATTGAGGTATCCTCCTCATTTTGTAAGGTTAATAGGTGATAGTGAATAGTGCATAGTGAATAGTTGATAGTTGCTAAGTTGTTACTACTACATTTTGAGGAACTTGAATTGTTGCAAAGTGTTGGTGAAGTGAATACAAGTGAAGAAATTTCCTTTTGGTTTTCTTCTTTGTGTTATTTCATCTGTACATGGTTCTTGTGACTTTGGTTTATTATCTTTTGAGTAAGTGTTTTATGATTAATCTTAGAACTAGTTTTGTGTTTATGAAAAAGTGTTTGAGGTGTTGAGGAATCTTCAGTCCATACTTTTAGTGATCTACTGATTGTGGATTACTATGTAAAGTTAGCCTGGGCCTAGTCTATTTTACACCTAAATTCAATTGTGAATGTTTGAATGAATGTTTCAATATTTACAATCTGAAAGTCTTTTGATTCCTTTGGGGATTGCACTGTCTTTGTGATACTATAGATCTAATATTGGTTAAGAAAATTTTGGTTTTGGAAGGTTGGTCCATCTTAAACATTGTTATTTACATAATTTTTCTTAGGTTTTAGATTAGATATCTCTCTTAAACCCTTATCTTTTTTTGTTTCTTTGATATTATTAGAGCAAGATTCACAAAGCATCACCATTATTGCTACATTTTATGAATATCGAAGCTTCGAGCATTTTTTTTGTAAGGTCCCTTGTGATTACCAACAATTTCACATTTTATCACCGAGTTATTTATTGCATTGTCAAGATCTGACATTAGAGACCTTGGGGTTATTTTTCGAGGCTTGTTGATAGAAATTTACCTTTCAAGAGAGATAGTATACTTGTATTATGTCTGAGTTGTTGCAGTGCTAAAAACACCATCAACACCTACTAAGAAGCTTTTGAAGCCCTCAAAATAGCCCTTATAAAGACCCATGCTTTAAGAAGCCCTAATTGGACAATTCCTTTCCACATACATACAAATCCTTTTGATTTTCCATAGGTGTTGTTTTAGGATAGAAGGAATGGAATTTGGAATATGCAATCTACTATATCAGTAAAAACCTTCAGGCTGTTGAGCTTAACTATACAATTATTTAGAAACAAATGTCAGTAGTGGTATATTTCATTAACAATATTAGACATTATATCATTGAATACTTTATTTTTGTTCATACATAACACACAACAATAAGAAATTTGATGAAAAACAAATGGTTGGAGGAAGGATTGTTAGATGGTTATTGTTAATGCAAGAATTTGATATCACAATTATGGATAAACTAGGAAAATATAATGTAGTAGCTAATTTCATTTCAAGTATATAAATCAAATCAATAGAAGAAATAATGGATGACTCCTTTCCAGATGAACATTTGTTTTCCCTCTCTGTGAAGACACCTTGGTATGTAGATATAGCTAATTATTTGGTTACAAGGAGAACACCACCACATCTCTCACCAAGAGAGAGGTGTCATCTAGTAGAAAGTAACCTCCCTTATTCATGGGTGGTTGGTTATCTCTTTTATACATGACCAGATAACATAATGAGAAGATGTATCAGGGAGGATGAAGTCTATGACATAATTAAGGCTTGTCATGATGAGCCTTGTGGAGGTCACTTTGTAGCAAAAATGGCAACTATAAAGATCTTAGCCCTTGGTTACTACTGACCTACACTTCACGGGGATGTAATCAAATATACAAGGAGGTGTCACAAATGTCAAAGGATGGGAATACCTACTAGGAGTGATGAAATGTCTCTACAACCATAATTGGTCATTGAGCCATTTGACATGTGGGGATTAGATTTCATTGGTCCAATATATCCTACATATAATAATACTTGGAATATATTTTAGTCTATGTAGACTTTGAGAAAGTGGGTGGAAGTCAAAGCACTATAGTTTGCTAGAGGTGACAATGTTGTCAAATTTATTTATGAAGAGATCTTCACCAGGTACGGTGTACCTAGAGAAATAGTCACAAACCAGAGACCTCAATTTACTTATGATTTGATTAACAAGTTGGTGAAGGAATACAAAATTAGGCATCATAAATAAACCCCCTACCATCCACAATCTAATTTGGGCAAGTGGAAATCACAAATATAGAAAAAAAAAGCTATTCTAACAAAAACAATTTAATTTCATAGGAAAGATTGGCCGACAAGACTACCTAAAGTTATTTGTACATATAGAACAACTTGGAAGACCATAATAGGTTTCACACCATATGAATTATTGTATGGGAAAAAGGTTGTCCTTCCAATTGAGTTTGAACATAAAACACTTCACACAACAGTAGAACTTAGAATGGACGTATCTGAAGCTTAGAAGGAAAGTCTACACAATCTCAATGCTTTGGATGAGATAAGACTAGAAGCAATCTACCATATATAAATTATACAAAAGAAAATGATTAAATGACATGAGCAGTTTATTAAGACCAAAGAATTCAATGAGGGAGATTGGGCATTGTTATATGATTCAAGGTATAAAGACCACAATGGAAAACTAGAAACATGATGGCTCGGCCCTGTAGTGTAGAAAAATGCACTCCTTTACATTTTCACACTATGTTTGGGTCCCTTAATTAATTGGACTTAATTAAGCTTCTAATTTCCTTATTATGCATTCCTAAGCCTTATTATTCCCATTTTAATAAATTTTTGCCAGTATTTTAATGATTCAAATTCAAGTTTGAAATTTTGACTTATGGAATCTAAGTTTTGAGAAATTAGATAAACACCTATAAATACATAGTTATTTTATCAATTTAAATCCAAGCATTATTAAGAATCAAGAGGAAACTTTCACAAGAGAAAATATTATTGTCAAGAGCATTGAAGTGTAGATTTATCTAGCATCTATAGTAACAATCAAGATCATATTATCATGTCAAAGTTATTTGCATTCATGCATGTTTTTGGAGCTAACATTGTGATGTAGGTTTCAAGAATTCAAGCATCAAATAAAGTGTCAAATCAAGCATCCAATCAAGTTGTTTCATGCAAGATCCAATCCTTAGAGTGATGTGGTAGACTTCAGTCCTCTAAGGGCAACCATTGAGGGTTTGGTGAGTTGTGACATATCATTGTTCATTCATCAAATTCCTTTCATTTTGTCATTATTTATTTATCAAGGTTTAATTACCAAACCAGGGTTTGACCAAGGTAAACCCCTATTCACCCAAAAAAAAACATTTTCCTTCCCTTTGTGTGTGTAGATTATAGGTGAAGAAGGACTGAAATTGGATCAAAGGAGAAATTTTGCAAATTTGTCAAAGTTGTCAACATTGTTGTCAAGCCACAAAAACTCAGATCTTGAATTTATTTCTGACTTTCCAGCAATGAAACTAGTGGAAAACATAAGCAAAGATCTTACACTAGAGGACCCTTGAAGCTAATAAAAATCCATGTACAAAGACCCATTTTCCCTAGGGTGAATGAGTCCTTGTAGGACACTCAACACCTATTTTTGGTGATAGGTACACATCAGTCTACCCTTCTCAGATCTGCCAAAAAATTATTGTTTCTATTTGTTCTATCCTTAATCTTTGCATTTCATGTTTTACATCACATAATTGAGTTCATTTGTATTTTATTTTTATCTCCCCAAAGTTCCAATTAGTCATTTTTATCATAAGAAAACAATAGATCCTCCTAATAGGGTTGACTCACATCAAGGTTGAAATTCAATCCTATCCTTGGGAGATCTATTTTTCTAATGAAAATAGAGAAGGTGTAAGTGTGTTTAAACCCTCACAATCTCACATCCGCCCACTTACCTTTTTCTATGTTTCAGACCCATATGAAATTAAGCATTTTTTCCAAATGGATCGGTTTAGTTAACTACCATAGATCAAGTTGGATTCTCATTATTGGTCGATGGCCACAGACCAATAAGCCATTGCAAAAGGGGGAGTTTTTTGCATAATCTATAGCAGTAGTTCAAACCAGAGTTACATAACAATCCCACAAACAAGAATGATTCATCAAGTGATACATCAGTAGATGAGCCCACCAGATCACCTACTGATGCATGCCAGGTATAAATATTTATAGTAATATATCACATGCACAAACATGCACCATATATAATCACCAATAGTTATTCTTGGATGTGCATAATAGAGATCACATGACCTATACCAACATCCCCAAGACACATCAATACAACAAGACCTATTTTCAACTACCCATAACACTTATCTCCAGTTCACTCCCATCATATCCATAGCTGCTACTAGTTACCATTTCATATCATTTATATGTCATACCGACATGCAAAAACTTCACTTAACCATGTGTATCATGCATCACATCCCATCATTAATAATTTTGTACTTCTCGCAACTATCCTTTCCAATAATCACACTTCTCAAACACGTGTCATAAACACACCGAGCTCTTTTTAATAGCATGTCTACTCACATTACTTTACATTAATTTACCATAATTTCAAATCCTTTTCCTCGGAGTTGTATGATAGCATTTATTTCCAATTGCATGTGTCACTTTTATATCAGTACATTATAGGCACTTTTCTTGTTACTAACTATAATTGACATTAAATGCTACTGATTTTCATTTGAATTCAAAATTATACACATTTAAATTTATTACATAAAATATCTCAAATGCTTTGAAAATATATCCTCTCCATCCTTTTTGTACTTGTTATTTGAGGACAAATAGCCAAATTAAGTTGGGGGAGAAAAAGGTTCAGCTTGTCACTTCCAATTTTCATTGTCAACCTCCATTTGTTAAGAGTCCAGATAATTATATATAAGTCTCAATCTCTTTCATCATCCATAAAATTTGTAGAGTATAGAGGACTCAAATAAGGTGACATTATAGACAAGGTGAAATTCAAAAAAAATAGAATTCAAAGAAGCAACAAGCTGCAATATTGACCAACAAAAGAAATGGGAGGTGATATAATTGGGAGAGAACCAGTGGCACATAATTTGATGTTGAAATATCATTAGTTTCCTCTAGTTTTTCAACACACTGGGTGGCTAGATTACTTCCTCTATTTGAATGAGTACAATGGGGTGATGACTCAACAATTTTCTAGCACATTGCAAAATGATGAAGCTACAATCACATGACTAGGAGTAGATGCCTCAAAGGCAACAGTAGCAGAGGTTTCAGGGTTGACAAGAACAAGAGAATAATTCCCAACTAGAGCAGATGCAATTTCAACAAGGAATGATTTCATAATGCCAAGAGAGAATTTATACTATTCAACTCAAGGTACAAAAATATTTTCCTTTCCTTGGTTGTGGGATTTTGTTTCTTCTTACACAGTCAAGTATTTAACCCGCGATGACAAGCAATCCATTTTGTATACTATACATTTCAAACTCCTTAGTCACCTATGCCATTAGAGGCTGGTAAATATTCCTAAATTTCTATATAACCTATTGAAGATAATGTCTGTTGAGTATAAGAGAAAAAGAAACCAATATGCATTGTCACATTTTTGCTTGGTCACCCTATTAATTAAGAGGAGTCTCAAAAATCAATTTCCCAACATATCCTGGGAATAATTTTTAGCCTACAATAATATTAGTGACATTCTCATGAGGCCAGAGGTAGAGGAGATGAACAAAGAACATAAAATTAATGATTCTTCTATGGATGTAGAAGAATAATACATACCCTTTGATTTACCTATTGTCTCACCTACCCACAACATTGGTGAGCAAGTAGAACCAAAAGTGCAAAAAACACAACCTACAACTTCTAGGGAGAAACCCATAGAAGAACAATAAACAAACACATCTACCAAGAGCCCTTCCAAACCTAAGCAATACAAAATGAAAAATACAACCTCTAATTTTGTGCCCAAAAGGAGGCAGAGAGGCCAGAACAACCAAGAAGACAATCACACTGCCTCAAGAGGAAGGGCCCTACAAAGGGGAAGGATCATAAAAATCAAAAGGAAATAATTGTTGTGGTTGAAACTGAGACATTCTGAAGAGGAGAAGGTTCCTAGTGGTAAGCAACCCAAAACATTTCATCACCTATATCTAAGCAGTAGTTCAAACTCTGATTTAGAGGAATTTTTTTACAACCAAGAAAAGAAAAGGCCTCAAAGTAGCCTTGTTTTTGAAGAAGGGTTTGTTCCATCTAATGACATTGAGGATGAGATATTTTTTAGAGACAATAAAATCTAGGAGTTAGAGAAAAGGTTGCATGCCTTTCAACAACAAGGATTGGGATTGGAGAAACTAGCACAATTGGTCATTTTTGATATCAATGAAAAAACTCCACATCCTATGAACCAAGATGTTGTTGGCAGATGGTCAATGCTCCCCTTAGGATTCATAACATGGATTAACCACCTCCCATGGATCCATCAACTTCGGTGGTAGTATCAAGAATTAATAGGTCGACCTTTTGTCGCAACGATAAAAGTGGGGCCAAAAATTGGTATCAGAGCCAAAGGTTACGAGTTTGAATCCCCTCAGGTAACGCTGAGGGGGAGATTGTTGGCAGATGGTCATCGCTCCCCTCAAGATTCGCAACATGGCTTAACCGCCTCTCATGGATTTTTTAACTTTGACAGTTGTATTAGGCATTAACAAGCTGACCTTTTGGCACAACGACAACCATGGGACCAATAGATGCACCCTTAAGAATACCAAAATTCTCTACTATAGTAACCTTTAGTATTGAGTTATGAATAGAGATAATTTTCCCAAAAGTAAAAGGATTGGGAGAAAGAAAAAAATTGAGTTAATGTCAACACATACTAGAGAAATTGACAAGAAAGATGTAGAAATTAAGAGTGAAAATGGAGGAGATGGCCCACAAAATAGTGTAACTTCTAAGATGCAAACCTCTTGGTAGGGTTTATACCTATAACTACAATAATTTTTTTAAGTTTAGTCAGTTGATTAGTGATCTTCCAGTTTCTTTATCTTTACCTACCTTATTTTTAGAAGCATACCAATGTGCTACCTTTGATAGGCAACATCAACTATGTGAGTTCTACATGCATAATCTGGCCATCCCTTATAACTCCGCCTAGAATCCACTTCTTTTTATAGGGTATTTTTAGATTAATACAATGGCTTCATTTACGCATAATGAGCATCAAAGAGGACAACTACAAAGGAGCTATCAAAAAAGGGAGAAGCTATTTCCCCTTATACTTAGGGCATAATATGAAGATCCTCATAGGTGGTGGAAGAATGGAATAGATTGATAGACTGAAGGAGGGTAAGGGAAAATATTCTAGAATATAGAGAAAATGACTGCAAAAGGTTTCAAGAGCTTGCAACGAAGATAGGAAAAGAGGGATTTGATTTCTCTCAAGATAGATGGAGAGAATTAACACTAGAGCTGAAAAGGAAAGAACCCCACTCAGTGTTTAACTACCTAGCAATAGTAAAAAAATACCATAAATAGATTTCAACCTCCCTTGAAAATGACATCACCTGGCTTCCCTTGACATTGCATCCTCCTCTTCTCTTGTTTCCAATCCCACAATGGATAGGAAGAAGACAAGAGATAGGTGAAGTAGAGGAAATTGGATGGGAGAAGATATTAGAGAAAAGAGGATTCTACCTAAAATAGGGTGAAGGGGTTACCAACATGGTGAACTACATGGAAGTTTCACTACAATACAACCTTAGACCCTAAGATACTTGAGGATAAGCAAGACATTAAGTTGGGGGGATGATTACCATAAGAATTTCCAATTTCCTTGTTGCAGTTTCATGTTTTTATCTTATTTCTACTAAACTACAAAATACATTATCAAAATTTTTTATATACTTTAAGCATTTCAAAGCATTTGAAGATGATATATATTAATGAATGTGTGTGTGAAATTTGAATATTTGTGAGTTTAGTAGAATTTCATCTTAATCATAGTTGTTAACAATGAAAATGCCTTAAGAAATAAGACTAACCCCTACATTGAGGAACCTGTCAACTCACAGGAAAAGGATTCTTAGCCCGTAGTAGAAGGATGATAGTTCAACATAGTTAGAGGAGTAAATTTTCCACATCACATGCATATTATCAGAATGAGATGCAGGCGATAATTTCAAGACGTGAACATGGATGCCCATGTTTCACATTATCTTTTCAATAAATTATGGATGAAGAAGTTCGTTCCAATAAGGAATAAAAGTTATAATAATGGTTTCCCTTTTTGGGCACGTTTCCAAGTTATAGTGGTTATCTGAAATGGTGCAAAGTACTTATTAGACTTCTAAATTTTTTCTCACTAGTTGTTATTTTTTGTTATGATGAGAGACCTGGTCCTCATCTTGTTTTCATGGGAAAGTCGACATTTGAATTTTGTTTATTTATAGTTTTTAAATATATTGACTCTCACAGACCCTATATAGGATTTTACTCTGTCGAGAGGTCAGGGAGCTAGATCTTTGCAGGAATTAGATTGAATAGGATATTTATTACATTTTGTTGAGAATTTGTGTATCTTGGAATATAATAAAGAAGATATTTTAGTTGCATGATTTCCTTATTGACGTAGGTGAAGGAGAGATAGTGGAGTGCATCAACTCAAGCAAGGGCCACTTGAGGTACTACAACTTCCACATTAGTTAGATGATTAGTTAGTTTATAAATTTTAGTTTCTAACTTAAAGTTTCCAATTTACATTACATTCAATGCTATATGGTAAATCTTGAATAATAATTCTTTAAGTTATGTTATGTTCAATGTTATTGAGTGATTAGTTGAATCAGGACATGCTACAACACAAATAATCATTAGTTACAGTCTATGAATGATAGGTACCCATATAAGTTAACAATAACTAGTAATTGCTTACTTTGTTTTCTAAGTAAAATTTACTTTCAATTAGAAGTTTTTAATGAATTTGTTTCTATTCAATCACCTATACTCAATCAATATACGTAGTCTAGGATTCTTGAATGCATACATAGTGCCAACATCATATTAAGTCTAGGACTCCCAAGTTGACAATTCAATGAAGCCCCTTCTGAACAATGAAATACTTAATTTGAGGGTTTGTAGGTCTATTAAGGTGAATATATGATCATCTACATTAGTTAATTAGGCATTAGGAAAATCTCTACACTAACGACAACGTGTTTATTGGATCACTATTCTATTTTCAACTTATTTTTTTGTGAGTCAGTTCATATGTACATGGCACACCATCATCATGGTCTCTTATATCATGGTGCATAGCACTAAGTGCTACAAAAAAATAAAGGTTTCTCCTTACATGCGAAGTTACTATAACATTTATTCCTCATCTATTATATTATTACATAATTATCTTATCCATTTATCCATAATCCCAATCATGTGTCATTTTGTTGTATTACATCCTTGTAAGATCTCATCATCAAACATATACATCCATGCCAAAACAATCCAATAATCCTAGTTGTATTGGTCCAAATACCCAATCCTTAATCAATAATTTAGTCCTATATTCATGGCATGTACATCATCCCAACATGATTTCTCTCTAGTCAACTTTGATCCTTTATGACACATATTTTTATTACTTTGTGTTTTAAATATATCTATTGGCTTCAATTCAACCCAATAGTTCTCTTGAGGGGGCATGAATTCCGATGGCACCTTCAAATTTTCCAAATTTGAAGTGCCCATGTTGAAAAAATTGCCTTTGTGCACTTGAAAAATCTACCCAAGTGACCTACTTTGGAGGATCATAATTCAGAGCCACTTGATTTTCAATCCAAACCCCTTGGTGGACATATTCAGTTGACATATGTGAACATGCATGTCAATTTTTGTCTTCCCATGATGATTTTTGACAGTGTTTTGAAAAGCAAAGTTGGAGGGTTCTGGGACTGTTTTGTTGTTTGCAAACTCTCTGCCCTACAAAGTGACCTCCTGTTCGAGCTGATATTTCATAGTTGGACGATTTTCATGACAAACAGACTATTCCCTTGCATTCCTCCCACATTCATGTGCTCCCTAGTCTAGTTCCAAATCCTAATGATCTGATTTGCTATTTTTTTGAGATCAAAAGAAAATACAATTTGCTCTATTTTTTACACCTGCATCTTTGGAATGTTTCAAGCTGGTCAACTTTGAACCCTAGTATCTCATGAAGAATTTTGATTGAAGGAAATCCCTCTTGCGCACATTCTCAATGGACCTAAGTGAGCTTATGTTTCCATTGACAAATTCCCAGGTGATGGTTTGGTATTTTTTTGAGGAGGTGACTTGGTGAGCCTTAATTGGTTTTGAACATGTGCAATTGCAGAAAAATCTAACTGAGCAACTTTGACATTGAATATCTCGCACCTCGAAATCTCTTTTTTCAAACCGTTTGTTGCACTACATTCTTGTGTCAAGTGTCTACATGCCTATGGATTTTCATGATTTTGGGAGGTCCTTTGGCTGGTTTTCCAAAGCGATTCCAGAGCCCACTGGACTAATTTTGACCACATTGCAAATGTGTTAGAAATAAATTTTTAATGATAGCCTAGTTCATTTTCTCACCTTAGGTGCATTTAGAGGTAGCCTCTAATCAGTTAAGGATGAAATTTGTTTCAAAATGATTTTTTTTTAGCCAGGCCCACATGGGGATCCGACATGCTTTACACGGTTATGAAGTTGGAATGTTTTCTTTTAATCATGAGTGTGTTGGTGAAAAGAAAAACCAAGGTCATTATTCAATTGTGAATGGAAAAGTTTTAGATGTTCATAAATGATACAATGGAGGGCGGTTTTGACCGTGATATCCATGGTAACAGTGATCATAAACCTTTTGACATTGGGTTGTATTGTGAATTTTTCAAAGCCTTTTCTTGAAGCATTCTAGATGGAGTTTAAGGATGAAATTATTGAGTATAGTAATGGATATAAGGATGTTTCTAAAAGTGAAATCCTTCAGCTTGTTGGTCATGATAATATTTTAGCTATTGAACAACTCTGAGTAATGGCAACTAGGATTCAAGGAGGCTGTTGGACAACTTGAGGCAGTAAATCAGTTGTGTAGCCATTTTGAAGCCTATAGGGATAACCCAAAGATAACCTAGCTAAGATATGGATGCTCACCAAGGCATAATGGAGAGAGAAACCTTTCCCAATGATTAAGTTGTAGGCATTTTGGTAGATATTCATGTGAAGTATGGAATCAAAGAAGTACATGTGAAACATTTGACAAAATACCTGAAGATGCTCAAATTGCTTGACAAAATATCTCAATAAAATGTGACATGTTTACAAAATGTGGAAACACAAAGGAGGCATGAAAGCAACATAATGTTTTTATGTGAACATGTGTGGACTGTTGTAAAATTATTTGATGGAATGCTTCAACCTAAATTGTTCTTATCAGTGGACTTGTAAGTGGTGAGACATTTTTGACATCTAGTTCCAATCTGGCATTTTTGGCCCACGGAGTGATGATTCAATAAATAGTATAAAGTTACAAATTTTCATTTTGATAAAGAGTGGCAAAGTGAATGATAATAGGGGGTTAGTAGATGGAAATGCATCTAGAGAAGACTTGAGAATTATTTCATAAAGTGAAATGTCCAATCTCAAGCCAAAAATATGTTGAGTCATGTCATTGATTTTGTGATTACAACAAATGGAAACATTGAGAAGAAATCAACCCTAAATCTATGGCCCGATCAGAGCAAACATGCACCATTTCAAGGAAAAATTTGTGGCCTTGAGGTCCTAACATACACTAAATATGGGTGCGACTATTGGATGCTTAAGCATAAGAGGATGAATCGACTTGTGAATCAAGTTTTTTTCTATTCTTTCCCAATGACAAATTTGCTATGAATTTTAACATAATTTGCCTTGAGCAAGGCGTGCCTCCACTAGGAAAGTTTTGGCGCAGATATATGGAAATATTTCTTGAAAGGGGCTCAAGCATTCTTTGTAGTGAAAAGAAGGATTTCAAAAATGCCTCATCGCATCCTAAAGGCTAGTTGACTATATTGTAAAGTGTGGCTCAAAACAAAGGACCATTGAGGCTGCATGAAGACCTTGAAATGTCTCTGCTACAGGAAATCACCAAATGCTATGCTGCAAAGGGCACCACCACCATGCTAGCTGAAAGGGAATAACTCGAGTTTGCAGTGAAAATGTATCAACATTGTTTGAGGAAGTTCTAATTTGGTAGAGGGACGTGGAAGCACTGCACTGAATGGTGCCGCCATTGTCAAGAGGAGAATGCAAAGCAAAGTTAGGGAAAACAAAGAGCAGAACATGAAGAGCTACAAGAAGTTGTCAGAAGCTGAAAGGAAGCACGCCAATCTATCTTGGCTGAAGAAGAAAAGTGGAAGGCTGCTGAAAAATGAAGGGTTCAATGTCTCCCCTATTCCCATCGCTCATTGCAGAAGTGCTTGGTCTTTCCCGTGATGAACCCGCGATGCATGATGCTTCATTTTATTTTTCACCCATCGTTGGTTTTGTCTCCATTCTCTTGCTTATTCCAATGATGAGAGATATGTTGGAGTTTAGCCAAAGTGGGCCCATGAATTAATTGAAAGATGCACGGGAAAAATTTAATTAGCCCATATGAAATATCTAAAAACTTTTACTATTTAAAGGCAAAACATTGAAAATCTAAAACATTGCCCGAATAAAATTTTAAAAGCAATGTGGGCCTGATTGAATGGTGTTTAAAATGCCAAGTAAGAAGTGTGGAGGGCATGGGTAAAATGCTTAAAATGCTTTCAAGTGTTAAAGTAAAACTCTTGGCCGTGAGTAAAAATGTGAAAGGGGTGCAGGAGAGATATTTTCATTTGCCCGAGGAAATAGTTTTAAGAGTAAAAACTTTAAATGTAAAGTGAAATAAGTACCTTCTTTGTTGGGCAATAAAAATGTAAGGTGAAAATAAAATGTGAAGTGCAATATTATATGGTGCATGGACAATGGTTTTATTTTTTCCTGGTAGAGTAAATGAGGCTTTCACGAGAAAGCAAAATGGTTTTCATGATGTGGGGAAAAACAGAGCAAAGGTTTATTTTCAGTTTCAAATGGGTAAATGGAGATGATGATGTTTTCACAGGTGAAATAGTTTTGCAGCCCGAGTAAAATTGAGAAGAATATTTTTCACGAAACGGGGAAATTTTCTGTTGAAAGATAGGGGTGAAAGCAAGATACAAAGGCATGGCTTGAGATGAGAGAAGATATTTTCAGTTTCTTGTTGCTGATCAACAGAGGATGGAGGTTCCAACTATCCTCAATAGATTAATTTTGGGGCTCTTCTTCCTTCTATATCTTCTCTTCTTTTCTCATTGTAAAGGGTTATGAATTTGATGTATGGGGCTAGGTAGGTAGAGAAATGCTGAATTTGAGTCATAGATAGAATATGCAATTGTAATGCTTTGATTTCATGAATAAATATCAATCAGTATGTATAGACAAAGCATGAATGTCATCAAATTGTCTCCAGATTTGTATACATTTAATCATATGAATTCAATATACAAAGTATATTTGAATTTGTCATCTCAATCCTGAGATTGTGTTGTTTGTTCATGGTTATATTTCAAAGAAATAGTTAATTTACTTTGGACAAATAATTATTTTTAAGTGTGCAAGGTGGATCTGTAAGAAGAATTCTGAAGACAATGAGAGTGGATCTACTAGTGTAAGGCATTAGCAGTTTTGAATCCACTGGTTGAATTTTATTTGCTAATGAAATTTTCTTTATGATTAAATATTTGACTCCATGGCCCAGAGTTAGGCACTGATTTTTCATTCAACTTGGTGCATTTTCTGAAACAATTTATCAATTCAAAATAATTTTAATTTATGTTGTTGGGTTTAGTTTTAGTTTTGAATTTTGCTTCCCAATTGTTGAGGGAGTGTTGAGATACCAAAAATATAGCCAAATTTGAAGTTGTCATTACTTTCCTTGGTATATTTTAATTGGGAATTATTTGCTATAAAATGCAATGTCTATGCATGATTGAAGTCTTTAGGAATTGTGAAGGAAGACCCCCTTTGGTCCTGCAGAGCTAGAAGTGTAGGAGATTTCAGTCTTTGACTAAATCTTGTTAGTTGGCCAAATCCATCTTTGAGTTTGAGCATTAGAAATTGGCTACTCTATAGGACTCATTAGATCTGTTGATTTGGGAAACCAACCGATTGGCGACTCTGCTAGGGAGAAGTGAATTATTTTATGAATTCTACCCTAGGAACTTTGGTGCGAATTTGTTGAAGTCCATTTGAAAAGAGTCAAAAGAATGAATGACTATTTTGGATGTTGAAGAAGTTCCAGATCTGCAAATTGATGTGTAGCAGCCCAAATTCAAAAGACTGTGAAGAGACTCTGCTAGAAGAACTCGGAGAATTTATTTACATTGATGAAGATATCTTTGCTTTAAAGGTTTTCCTCTTGTTTAAGAGGTGGTGACTCTGCTCTACAATTTATGCACGCAAAGGGTTGTTGTTTGTTATTGTGACCTGAAAATTCTCTATTCGTTGCAGTAGCTGGAGATGTGTAGGTACATGGTTCTTTACATACTTTCATTTTTTGGACCTGTCTTGTTGAATGCAATTGTTGTTCCATTTAAAGAATTTGTCTTGTATTCAAATATGTGCTATTATGGATGGTTAGAATGAACTTTTATATCCTAGGGGTTTCCATCCACTTGCATTATCATATGTTTCAAGCCTAGGTTACCACCATATTAGCAATTATCCTAGTGATCCTTCATGTTGTCATAGTTATGATTATGCACAATTAGTTAAACCCAGATTTGCAAATATCTATGGATTACCAAACTGAAATAGCCACGCCATTAGAAACCTTAATACAAATTGTCAAGAAGCTTCAAAAGTCTGATAATCCTCAAACAATTGACACCACAAAGTACATGGACCCAAGTGAGAACAAGCATAGGCTAAGCCAAGAATGGAAAGTTGTGTTGGATAGGAAAATTAAAGAGATGAACAAAAGGCACCTGATGTCTCTACAAGCCCAATTAATAGATAACCATACTATATCTACTTGTCAAATTACTACACCTTTTGTCAATTCTTTCAATCCATTATACAACCAATTAGACTTGTCATGGGTTGACTACAAGGTTGAAAGTATGCCAAATCAAGTCTATAAACAGATGACTAGATTTGATGGATACAATGTGTGTGAAGGAAATACACACATCCAAAGTTTTTCTAGTTTCATGGAGAAACATTCATTTGCAGATCAGGATATGTGGATGAGATTTTTTGTCAGATCTCTTGAAGCTAGAGCTAGGGATTGGTACTTAAGTTTTCTTGATAAGTCCTTTTCCTATTGGGATAAACTAGTGGATTCTTATAGAGGAGAATTTGCAAGAGAACCTTTTGACCTTGTCACAAGGTTAAAGCATATTAAAAAACAAGATGAAGAGTCAAGCATTGCTTTTAGTCACAGATTTTCTGTTGCTCTTTCACTAATCCCTGAAAATTTTAGATCCAGTACCTCAGATTGCATTCATATGTATTTTGAAGCTTTTGAGGATGGATCTAGTACATTGTTAAAGGATTATAAAATATTGAGTATGCAGATGGCTTACACATTTTTAGATAATTTGGACAAAAAGAGGAATGAATATGTGCAAAGTCTACTATCTTCAATTGTAGGTAAACATGCTGATGAAATCAGCAGCTGTGTGAATACAAATGATCGAATGTTTTCAGTTTTAGATACAGAAAAATGCATGCTTGAGAAGGTAGAAGTTAAGATTGATGCAATGTATACTGTTGATGTTCATGACAATGAAAATGTTTGTCTATCCTCAAGAGGATGTAAGTGAAAAACTCAATGAAGACACCCAGTCCAATGCTAAAATGCAAAAAGATGTAGATTGTTGTCATGACAGTCCAAAAGTAAGCAAGAATGAACAAATGGACAACCTGTCCTTTATGACGGATTGTGACCATTCTTTTGACAAGGTTGTTAGCAATTCAATCTCCTATGATTGGGGAAATCCTATTTATGATCAGTCCATTGAGTTTTTAGATTTTGATAATGATGACATCATAATATCTCCTGATTTACAATTTGATAATGGATGCAATTCTAGTGGAGGTCAAGGAGAGGAAATGGTTGAAATAATGGATCAACGTAATGATCTATTAAGCAGTGAACACGTTTCAAATTTGTTGGCCACTGAATATTAGAAATGTACACATGTGAACAACCCTCAGTTGTTTTGTGTTGCCCATACTGATTTTGACAGTGATGATAATATTCATTATGCAAGGTATGATGCATGTGTATTTGATCTTCCTTCGAGTTATGAACTAGTTGGTTAGCATGATAATATGGATGAAGACAAGCAACCATTTGATTGTGATGATGCATTGTATGATGAGTATGAAATTGTGCATGCTAATGCAAGTTCATAAATTTGTTTTGATGAATTAGAAGCAGAAGATGACCATGAGGTTTGTGTACCTAATGAGACAAGCCTTGAAAATTTTAACGTGGATTTGGGCAAGTGTTTGTTTGCTGATTTAGATGAGCCTAGTCATGAGTCTTTTCATGTGGATGTGGATGTTGATTTCAAACTAAAATCAAATTATCCTTCTGAACCAAAATTGCTCATTTTTGAACAAGCTTGGGATGTTAAAGATTTTGATATTTTATGTTTAGAGGATAACAAAGTGACTATGGATGAGGATAAGAAAGAAATCCTTGTTGATTCTCTATACCAGCATGATGGAGGACAATTTCAGAGTGTGCCAATGCATGAGTGTATCTCTTTGCATACACTTGGAGATAGTTTGCATGATGTGAAAGATCTTTTGGTAAGGTCTTGTGATAGTTTCACCTTTGAAATGCAAACTAGTAATAAGATTGAGCTTAATAGTACCATGTTGGAAGAATGGAGAAGATCAATTTATATGTTGTCATTGATGTCACCATGTTGTTTATGGTATTAGATTGGTCTGTGGTGTAGGAGCACCATGGATATTTTGTTTTATTGATGCATTTAGGTGTCTAGGTTAGCAATGTGGGTGTTTTATCACCTAATTGATGTAATAAGTTCAAATCAAGACCATTTTTGCATGTTTGGTGTCATGTAGGGTCATTTTTAGGCGTTGGTTAAAAGTTGCTGCAAGAATGTAAAGTTGCTTTGCAACTTGGAAAAATTACATGTAGGTGGAATTTGAACAGTCACTTGAGTGTTTTCTTTTTTGTAACTAATGATTTATAGTTACATTTTATTTATTTAGCCTCACAAACTTTGAGGCAGAATTATTGAAGCGTTTGGAGGACAAAAGAATAGAAGAAATTCTGTTTTCCTAAATTTTAGTGCATTTTTTGTAGTTTTTCTTGCTTTGTAGGGCCTTGTACGAACTAGTACGATCCTAAGACCTATATGGATGGAAAGATAGTTTAATTTCAGACATTTTTCATTCTTACCGGGTTGAAATAACAGGTCATTTAAGTTGTCTAATGGCCAAATCTTTTCAGCTACCCTGTTCAAAAATCAAGGTTCCAGTTTTGAAGAAAAATTGATATCTTGATTTCCTACAGTTGGAAATTGATGAAAATTGGTGTGAAGGTCTGTTTTTATGTTTTCCAGAACTCCTCCAATGGGGAATTCCTAATTCTTTGTTTTGTGCAATTTTGTTTGCTGCCCTGGTTGGAAATGCATGAATTATGGCTTAAAGTTGATGGCTACAAGTAGAAGTTTGATGAAATTGAAGTGTTAACGGTTGGAAGATGATGGGAATAGCATAAGAAAACCTTAAATGATATGTTTTAAGTGTTAGCAAAGTATTTTGAGGATTGGAATAGTGAAATCCATTAAACCCTCCTTGTTTCAAGGTAGGAAAAGGGCATAACCAAGGGTTTTGTTGTTTGAGTGAATTTGTGTTTGTTTCCTTGATAAATAATGTTTGTTTTAGAGGTTTTTTCACCTGATTAAAGTTCTGCAATAGTGTTTGGAGTTTGGAAGAAGGTCTGGGTTGGAGTCACTTTGGAAAAATAGGCTTGATTAAGCCTTGTTGTTGTAGGACAGTCTATTTTAGAAGGGTATTTTACAAAACAAGTATATTTTGTTTCTTGATATGTTTGAGGAGGCCCAAATGGGTCCTTGAATTTGTGTTCTAATTTGGGAGTTTCAATATGTTTTGAAATTTGTAACTATTTTTTTGTCATTGTGGAATGCTACAAGCAAATGGACCTCTTAAGAGTGGGTATTTGGAAAAGTGTGAGTTCAGTGTTGGGGCGAAATTTATTTGGCTTGAATCAATCATTTTATGATGTTCAAAGTGGTTTGAGGGTTCAGTAAGAGTTTGGAACCCTGATTTGCAATTAATGGGTGTTTTTTAGCTTGTGGAATCAAGTGCCTGTTGAAGGGAATGGTGAGTCAAAGATGGGTGAATAAACAAGAATTGTTTGTGTTTGGTCAAGTTGTGATTGGTTGAAGGATTTTTCCTCCTTTCTCTACATCAATTGGTATAAGAGCTCAGAAGGTTTGGGCAAGAGAGAGTTTGGTGTTTGTGTTTGTGTGTGCAGGTTGAAGAGAGAACCTGGTTGCCAAAAGACTAGGTAGAGAAGAAGAGAAGAGACCTAGGTGAGGCAAAGATAAGAGGAAGAAAGGTTAAAGGAAATTTATTGAAGAGAAAAATGGATTTATTGAGAAGATACTTGCAGGCTGAGGGTTCACAAAAGAGGAAACAAGAAAAGGAAAAAGAGGAAAAAGAGAGAAAGAAGGAAAAAGAAAAGGCAAGACAAATGGAGTTTGACCAAGAGGTAAAAGAACTGAGGTAGGCTATGAAACAACTAAAAGAGATGAGGGAAAAAATGGAAGAGGAATGGAAGTAGTTGCTCAAACAAACACAAAGTTGGCACTTGAAAATGAGAAGAAAGTTGTATGGCCCATTAAGAAGATAGTTCAAAAGAGAAGACAAGTGAAGATAATAGAGGAAGAAGAAGAACAACCCAAAACAAAAGAAGAAGAGCACTTAGAGGTTGAAGCCATATTAGAGTTTGAAGGCATGAAGAGAGGGGAGGTGAAAGATAAATTGATTTTGGAAGGAAATGATGAGTTGGTGTCAGGACCTTATGTTGAAGAGAAGGTCAAGGATGCAATGATATTGAAAAGGTATGGTGATGTAATGTTTCCTTCATTGTTTGCAAAGGAGGATAGTAGGTTTTCTATTTCTTTCATATTAGAGATTGGTAGCCTTGAGAAAGCAGCATATAGAGGGGAAAAATATCAGATGGGAGAGAAAAACAAAGGTGCAAAGATCATGACTACATTGCAAAGGCAAAAGGACAAGGAAGACATATATCACTTTCTTGTTCTGATAGAAATTTTAAGGAAATACAAACCAAAATTCAAGATGAAACAGGTCATGGAAGAGGAGCAAGGTGCTGAGACAAAGATTGGGATACATCAAAGCATGAAGGATCAGATTCAAGGTGACAAGACAGTTAGAAGGCTAGGTTGCTTTGACAAGTTGAAACCAAAAGTGAAAATGAAGACCAATTGGAGCTGTTTCAAAGAGGACAAGAGGAAGATCATAGAGGAAATCAAGGAGGATCATTCAAAGGATGAAGACCTGTTACTACCCTCAATTCAAGAGGGCTTTGAATTTTCTTTTGGCCGGGAGTATGGTGCAGGAGCACCATGGACATTTTGTTTTATTGATGCATTTAGGTGTCTAGGTTAGCAATGTCGATGTTTTATCACCTAATTGATGTAATAAGGTAGACTCAAGACCATTTTTGCATGTTTGTGTCATGTGGGGTCATTTTTAGGTGTTGGTTAAAAGTTGTTGCAGGAATGTAAAGTTGCTTTGCAACTTGGAAAAATTGCATGTAGGTGGAATTTGAATAGTCACTTGAGTTCTTTCTTGTTTGTAACTGATAAGTTATAGTTGCATGCTATTTTTTTAGCCTCACAAACTTTGAGGCAACATTATTGAAGCGTTTGGAGGACAAAAGAATAGAAGAAACTCTGTTTTCATGCAATTTTAGTGCATTTTCCGTAGTTTTCTTGCTTTGTACAACCCTGTACGAACTAGTACGAGTATGAGACTTATATGGATGGAAAGATGGTTTAATTTCAGACATTTTTCATTCTTACTAGGTTGAAATAAAAGGTCGTTTAAGTTCTCTAATGGTCAAATCTTTCTAGCTACCCTATTCAAAAATCAAGGTTCCAGTTTTGAAGAAAAAATGATATCTTGATTTCCCACAGTTGGAAATTGATGAAAATTGGTTTGAAGGTTTATTTTTATGTTTTCCATAACTCCTCCAATGGATAAGTCTTAATTCTTTGTTTTGTGCAAGTTATTTTTCTACCCTAGTTGGAAATGCATGAATTATGGCTTAAAGTTGATGGCTACAAGTAGGAGTTTGATGAAATTGAAGTGTTAAAGGTTGGAAGATGATGGGAATAGCATAAAAATACCTTAAATGATATTTTTAAAGGGTTGGAAAAGTATTTTGAGGATTGGAATAGTGAAATCCATTAAACCCTCCTTGTTTCAAGTTATAAAAAGGGCATAACCAAGGGTTTTGTTGTTTGAGTGAATTTGTGTTTGTTTCCTTGATAAAGATTGTTTGTTTTAGAGGTTTTTTCACCTGATTAAAGTTTTTAAATAGTGTTTTGAGGTTGGAAGAAGGTCTGGGTTGGAGTCACTTTGGAAAATGGGCCTAATTAAGCCTTGTTGTTGCAGGACAGTCTATTTTAGAAGGGTATTTTATAAAACAAGTATATTTGGTTTCTTGATATGTTTGAGGAGGCCCAAATGGGTCCTTGAATCTGCATTCTAATTTGGAAGTTTCAATATGTTTTGAAATTTGTAACTATTTTTTTGTCATTGTGGAATGCTACAAGCAAATGGACCTCTTAAGAGTGGGTATTTGGAAAAGTGTGAGTTTAGTGTTGGAGGGAGATTTATTTGGCTTGAATCAATAATTTTATGATGTTCAAAGTGGTTTGAGGGTTCACTAAGAATTTGGAACCCTGATTTGCAATTTTTGGGTGTTTTGTAGCTTGTGGAATCAAGTGCCTGTTGAAGGGAATGGTGAGTCAAAAATGGGTGAATAAACAAGAATTGATTGTGTTTGGTTGAAGGATTTTGCCTCACTACTCTGCATCAGTCCGGTACCCTAAAATGGTGTGCATAAAAAGTTTACTTTCTCTGGTGTTTGATCCAGTATTTTGGTTCACATATTTCCTTCGGTAATCATTGTTGTTCAAGGTTTTGAGAAAATGCTTATGATCACTAGAAGCGTGTATGTATGTATTTCCGTATGTTCATATGATTGGATGGTGAGTTGGCATCGATTTTGGTGATTGCATTTTGTTATTGGGTTAACCATGGATGACCTAATAATCAGTTAATAGTTTAACATGTATTGCAGATATATGTGTGACCTAGCTTTGGTCCCAACCGACATAATATTGCATGACACACGACTGAATTACTTTCAAAGAATATTTGCATGAAGCCGACAATTATCTTTTTGTAAATATGTATTGCATCCAATTAGGCCTACCTAATTGATGCGTGCAGATATATCATACATATACAAGATGGTTTGTAGATGAAGAAAAGAATGAGAGAAAGTGGTGTGAGTGTGTATGTGTGAGTTGATATGCAGAGTGTGTGAGTAGAAGGGTGAAGATTAGTCTGCTGTCATACGAGCGAATACTCTGAGCATCAAAAAAACTGAATCTGCACTTGTGTAATTCCATCAGTTCATATTCAAGTTGTAAGCCATTTTATTTCTATAATTTTTGTAGGAAGTGAGCCTCCATTTTCGGATAGTGAGTCCTTGTAAGTAGTGAGCTTTTGTATCTGGCAGTGAACCTCTTTTGTAACCAATATTGAAACAACTATATATATAGTGATCTAATCCTCACCATGGTTTTTCCCTCATTGGGTTTTCCAAGTAAAATTCTGGTGTTCTTATGTTGTGTGATTTCATGCTTAGTTCATGCTATTCTCTATTTTATGCATTAAAGTTGAAGATGAAGTTTGTTCAATAAATTTAAGAAGATACTGATTCACCCCCCCTCTCAGTATCTTGAATATTCAACAATTGGTATTAGAGATTATCATGGAGATGAAGAAATGCATCAAATAAATGTCAGATATCTACAAATATTGTCTCTGGTGGCCTATTGTGGTTGATAATTTCAGAAGTAGGATTGAAGCAATTGAATCTAAGGTAAACAACATCAAACAAAACTTTGATATCTTTGAAGACAAAGAAGGGAAACCAAAACTGAGAGTTGGTGAATTGCAAGTTGAGCTGATCATTGTACAGAGACAAAGAGATGATGTGGTGAAAAATTTATGTCTCCTTAAGGAGATTGTTGAGGTCCGATTAGACCATCTTTCCGAAATACTTACTGATGCAGAAGATTGTGAAAGTCAGTGCTCATCTGCAGATTGGTCATATTCTTTCACATCGTTGGCCCTATTGGAGAGCATATGCACAAGAATAGATTATGCAGTATTTGAATGGAAGAAGTTATATCCAATTATCAAAGAAAGATACAAGAAGGTGTTTCAAGTGAAGAGTGTCATTTTTACTTGAATCCTGAATGTTCAATTTCTGCAGTTTTTTTGTTTTGGAAAAAGAAAAAGAAAGAGAAAATGGGAAACTGAACAAGATAAGAATTTTTTTGAAAGGTTGAATGTTTGAAAGTTTTTGAAGACCATGGATGGCTGGAAGATTCTAGAAGTTTTTGAAAAATTGGAACCTTTTGCAATTTTGAATGTCACCATGTTTACATTTTTTTGTCGCCCTTTGCCATTGATGTCAAAGGGGGAGAGATTTAGAGAGTTTTTGAATTGGAACTTTTGGCACATGTTGCCATCAATGATGAAGGAGGAGATTGTTGGAAGAATGGAGAAGATCAGTCTCTATGTTGTCATTGATGTCATCATGTTGTATATGGTATCAGATTGGTCCAGTACCCTGAACCGGTGTGTAGAACATGTTTACTTTCTCCGGTGTTTGATTTGGTATTTTGGTCCGCATATTTCCTTCGATAATCATCATTGTTCAAGGTTTTGAGAAAAGGCTTATGATCACTAGTAGCACGTATGTATGTATTTTTCGTATGTTCATATGATTGGATGGTGAGTTGGCATTAGTTTTGGTGATTTCATTTCGTTATTGGGTTAACCATGGCTGACCTAATAATCAGTTAATAGTTTAACATGTATTGTGGATATATGTGCGACCTAGCTTTGGTCTCAGCCGACATAATATTGCATGACACACGGTTGAATTACTTTCGAAGAATCTTTGTATGAAGCTGACAGTTATCTTTTTGTAAATATGTATTGCATCCAATTAGGCCGACCTAATTGATGTGTGCAGATATATCAGATATATATAAAAGATGATTTGTAGATGAAGAAAGGAATGAGAGTGAGTGGTGCGAGTGTGTATGTGTGAGCTGATATGGGAAGTGTGTGAGTAGAAGGGTGAATATTAGTCTGCTGTCATGTGAGCAAATACTTTGAGCATCAAAGGAACTGAATCTGCACTTGTGGTTTAGTTCCATCAGTCCATATTCTAGCTGTAAGCCATTTTGTTTCTATAATTTTTTTAGGCAGTGATCCTCTTTTGTAACTAGTATTGAAACAACTATATATAGTGAGCTAATCCTCACCGTGGTTTTTCCCTCATTGGGTTTTCCACGTAAAATTTTGGTGTTCTTATGTTGTGTGATTTCATGCTTAGTTCATGCTCTTCTCTATTTTATGCATTGAAGTTGAAGATGAATTTTGTTCAATAAATTTAAGAAGATACTGAATCACCCCCCCTCTCAGTATCTTGAATATTCAACATACCAGCCATGTGGCATAATGTGAGTGCTACTTTTGTCAGCTAGAAGAAGTTTTCATAAAATGTGGCAATGTGCAAAACATTGAGGAATGTTGTTTTTTAACTTGAGAGTGATTTATATGATGAATATGATAAGTTGTTGCCACATGATAATTAGTATTTTGAGAGTATTCCTAATTTTCAAATGCTTGGTAAGTCTAAACATATTGATAATATTATATTTTGTGGGTTGTTGGGAGATGCTAGCATGTTTAATCAGGTAGATTGCAGTGCTATTTTCAAATTGGCTTTGATTAGTAAACATGATAAGACTATGTTTTCATATGGTCATGATCATTATACCCATATTTTATCACTTGCTACAAAATCAAAAAATGAAAATATGGGCAGTGATGTGGCCTATGTGATTTGGTTTCCACTTGACAACAAAGCCAAATAGGGAGCAAGTTTCCACTTGTACCAAGGTAGCTTGATACTAGTGTTTGCATAAATGCAGTCACTCATGTTGTTGTGGTGTGATAGAGGCAAGCATGGATTGAGGGAAATCAACTCCTTTAACAGATTGGTGTTTGACAGGGGTAAATATTGACTCCCCTTTTTCATTTGGTGGCTTGGGGTCATCAAATGGGATAAAAAAAGAGGTTGAATAAGGGTGTAGTTTTAAGAGCACCCAATGGACTTGACATTTGGTCTACTCCCTAGAGATCTAGATTCTTGCTATGCCCGCAGGGGGCATACATCCCTAGTTGGAGCCACAGATGGAACCTTCAAATTTTGCAAATTTGAAGTGCCCATGTTGAAATTTTGTCTTTGCGCACTCATAAGTGCACTTGAAAAATATGCCCAAGTGACCTACTTTGGAGGGTCATAATTCAGAGCCAATTGATTTTCAAGTCAAACCCCTTGGTGGACATATTTAGTTCACATATGTGAACATGCACGCCAATTTTTAGCTTCCTATGATAAGTTTTGATAGTGTTTTGAAAAGAAAAGTCAGAGGGTTTTGGGACTATTTTGTTGTTTGCAAACTCTTTGTCCTGCGAAGTGACCTCTTGTTCGAGCTGATATTTCACAGCTGGATGATTTTCATGGAAAACGGATTGTTTCCTTGCATTCCTCCCACATTCATGTGCTCCCTAGTCTGGTTCCAAAGCCTCATGATCTGATTTGATAATTTTTCGAGATCAAAAGCAAATGCAGTTTGCTCTGATTTTACACCTACATTTTTGGAATGTTTCAAGGTCATCAACTTTGACCCCTAGTATCTCGTGAAGAATGTTGATTGAAGGAAATTCATCTTGCGCACATGCTCAATGGACCTAAATGAGTTTATGTTTCCATTGGTAGCTTCCTAGGTGATGGTTTGGTATTTTTTTGAGGAGGTGACTTGGTGAGCCTTAATTGGTTTTGAACAGGTGCAGTTGCAGAAAAATGACTGAGCAAATTTGACATTGAATATCTTGCACCTCGAAATATCTTTTTCAGAACCGTTTGTTGCAATACATTATTGTGTCAAGTGTCTACATGCCTATGGATTTTCATGATTTTGAGAGGTCGTTTGATTAGTTTTCTAGAGCGATTCCAGAGCCCACTGGACTAGTTTTGACCACTGTGCAAATATGTTGGAAAAAAAATTCTAATGACAACCCAGTTCGTTTTCTCACCTTAGGTGCATTAAGAGGTAGCCTTTAATCAGTTCAGGAAGAAATTTATTTCAAAACAATTTTTTTTTAGCCAGGCCCACATGGGGACTCGACATGCTTTACATGGTTATGAAGTTGGAATGTTTTCTTTTAATCGTGAGTGCATTGGTGAAAAGGAAAACGAAGGTCATTATTCAATTGTGAATGGACAATTTTTAGATGTTCATAAATGATACAATAGAGGGTGGTATTGACTGTGATATCCATGGTAACAATGATCATAAACCTTTTGACATTGGGTTGTATTGTAAATTTTTTAGAGCCCGCTCTTGAAGCATTCCAGATGGAGTTTAATGATGAAATTGTTGAGTATAGTAATGGATACAAGGGTTTTTCTAAAAGTGAACTCCTTCAACTTGTTGGTCATGATAACATTTTAGCTATTGAACAACTCCGAGTAATGACAACTAGGATTCAAGGAGGTTGTTGGACAACTTGAGGCAGTAAATCAGTTGTGTAGCCATTTTGAAGCCTACAAGGATAACCCAAAGATAACCTAGCTAAGATATGAATTCTCACCAAGGCATAATGGAGAGAGAAACCTTGCTCGATAATTAAGTTGTAGGTATTTTGGTAGGTATTCATGTGAAGTATGGAATCAAATAAGTACATGTGAAACATTTGACAAAATGCCTGAAGATGCTCAAATTGCTTGATAAAATATCTCAATAAAATGTGACATGTATACAAAGTGTGGAAAAACATAGGAGTTGTGAAAGCAACATAAGGGTTTTATGTGAACATGTGTGGATTGTTGTAAAATTATTTGATGGAATGCTTTAGCCTAAATTGTTCTTATCAATGGACTTGTAAGTGGTGAGACATTTTTGACATCTAGTTCCAATCTAGTGTTTTTGGACCATGGAGTGATGATTCAATAAAAGTATAAATTTACAGATTTACATTTTGATAAAGAGTGGCAAAGTGAATGATAACAAGGGGTCAATTGATGGAAATGCATTTAGGGAAGACTTGAGAACTATTTCATAAAGTGCAATGCCCAATTTCAAGCCAAAAATATGTTGAGTCAGGTCATTGATTTTGTGATTGTAGCAAATGGAAACATTGAGAAGAAATCAACCTTAAATCTATGGTGTGATCAGAGCAAACATGCACCATTTCAAGGAAAAATTTGTGGCCTGGAGGTCCTGCCAGGCACTAAAGATGGGTGCGACTATTGGATGCTTAAGCATAAGAGGATGAACCAACTTGTGAATCAAGGTTTTTTCTATTCTTTCCCAACGAAAAATCTGCTATGAATTTTAACATAATTTACCTTGAGCAAGGCGTGCCTCCACTAGGAAAGTTTTAGAGCAAATATATTGAAATATTTCTTGAAAGGGGATCAAGCATTCTTTGCAATGAAAAGAGGGATTTCAAAAATGCCTCATCACATCCTAAAGGCTAGCGAACTATATTGTAAAGTGTGGCTCAAAGCAGAGGACCATTGAGGCTGCACGAAGACCTTGAAATGTCTATGCTGCAGGAAATCACCAAACGCTATGCTGCAGAGGGCACCACCACCATGCTAGCTGAAAGGGAACAACTTGAGTTTGTAGTGAAAATATATCA
This sequence comes from Sequoiadendron giganteum, assembly GCA_007115665.2. Classification (NCBI taxonomy): domain Eukaryota; kingdom Viridiplantae; phylum Streptophyta; class Pinopsida; order Cupressales; family Cupressaceae; genus Sequoiadendron; species Sequoiadendron giganteum. The sequence continues at coordinate 76,842,237 of VCHN02000014.1, read as the reverse complement.
GCATTTTTTGAGGAAGTTCTATTCTGGCAAAGGGATGTGGAAGCATTGCACTGAATGGTGTTGCGATTGTCAAGAGGAGAATGGAAAGCAAAGTTAGGGAAAACAAAGAGTAGAACATGAAGAGCTATAGGAAGCCGTCAGAAGCTGAAAGGAAGCATGCCAATTTGTCTTTGCTGAAGAAACAAAGTGGAAGGTTGCTAAAAAATGAAGGGTTCAAGGTCTCCCATGTTCCCATCGCTCGTCACAAAATTGCTTGGTCTTTCCAGTGATGAACCCGCGATGCGTGATGCTTCATTTTATTTTTCTCCCATCACTGGTTTTGTCTCCATTCTCTTGCTTATTCCAACAATGAGCGATATGTTGGAGTTTAGCCAAGGTGGGCCCATGAATTAATTGAAAGGTGCACGGGCAAATTTTAATTAGCCAATATGAAATATTTGAAATTTTTTACTATTTAAAGGAAAAACATTTAAAAGCTAAAACATTGCCTAAATAAAATTTTAAAAGCAATGTGGGCCCGATTGAATGGTGTTTAAAATTCCAAGAAGTGTGGAGGGTGCGGGTAAAATGCTTAAAATTCTTTCAAGTGTTAAAGTAAAACTCTTGGCCGTGAGTAAAAATGTGAAAGGGGTGTGGGAGAGATATTTTCATTTTCCCGAGGAAATAGTTTTAAGAGTAAAAACTTTAAATGTAAAGTGAATTAAGTACCTTCTTTGCTAGGCAATGAAAATGTAAGGTGAAAATAAAATGTGAAGTGCAATATTATATGGTGCACGGGCAATGATTTTATTTTTGCTTGGTAGAGTAAATGAGGCTTTCACGAGAAAGTAAAATGGTTTTCATGTTGTGGGGAAAAATAGAGCAAAGGTTTATTTTTAGTTGCAAATGGGTAAATGGAGATGATGATGTTTTCACAGGTGAAACAGTGTTTGCAGCCTGAGTAAAATTGAGAAGAATATTTTTCACAAAATGGGGAAATTTTCTATTGAAAGAGAGGGGTGAAAGCAAGATACAAAGGCATGGTTTGAGATGAGAGAATATATTTTCAATTTTTTGTTACTGATCAACGAAGGATGGAGCTTCAACTGTCCTCAAAAAATTAATTTTGGGGCTCTTCTTCCTTCCATATCTTCTCTTCTTTTCTCATTGTAAAGGGTTATGAATTTGATGTATGGGGCTGGGTAGGTAGAGAAATACTGAATTTGATTCATAGATAGAATATGCAATTGTAAAGCTTTTATTTCATGAGTAAATATCAATCAGTATGTGCAAACAAAGCATGAATGTCATCAAATTGTCTCCAGATTTGTATACATTTAATCATATGAATTTAATATACAAAGTATGTTTGAATTTATCATCTCAATTTCCTTGAGATTGTGTTGTTTGTTCATGGTTCTATTTCAAAGAAATAGTTAAATTACTTTGGACAGATAATTGCGATTTTAAGTGTGCAAGGTGGATCTGTAAGAAGAGTTCTGATGAAAATGAGAGTGGATCTACTAGTGTAAGGCATTAGCAGTTTTGAATCCACTGGTTAAGTTTATTTGCTGATGAAATTTTCTTTATGATTAAATATTTGACTCCATGGCCCAGAGTTAGGCACTGATTTGTCATTCAACTTGGTGCATTTTCTGAAACAATTTATCAATTTAATATCATTTTAATTTCTGTTGTTGGGTTTAGTTTTAGTGTTGAGTGAGTGTTGAGATACCAAAAATGTAGCCAAATTTGAAGTTGTCATTACTTTCCTTGGTATATTTTAATTGGGAATTATCTGCTATAAAATGCATGTTGGTCCTGCAGAGCTAGAAGTGTAGGAGATTTCAGTCTTTGACTAAATCTTGTTAGTTGGCCAAATCCATCTTTGAGTCTGAGCATTAGAAAATGGCTATTCTATAGGACTCGTTAGATCTGTTGATTTGGGAAACCAACAACTTCCATCATCATCCCTAAGCAACTAGGACAACTTGTCATTGAAGCTTCATTCCATCCCATCCTACTTTTTATTCTTCTTTGATACAATGCCACTTAGTTGCATTGTATCAAAGAGGGGAAAATATAAACACCTAAAATATTCTCTAGGTTTATACATCATCGCTAAACCTATCACCTAATCCCTAATCGAACAATTTCATCATCTAGGCCTACGTCCCATCACCTAGTCCTAATTAACCTAGGGAATATCCCTTTCACCTAAAGTCCATAATTTAATTAGCCACCCTTTTCCATCTCATCACAATAAATAAATAATTAATTACATATTTCACCTATTATCCATCTCACCCATGTGGCTAAAACAATTAAATAATATTATTATTCAATTAAGACATTATACTCTCAAAACTTTCCAAGAATAATGAGGACCTTATAACACTTGTATTTGTGCTTGCATTATTCTCTCACCACATTCCAAGAATATTGGGGACCTAGGAACACTTTTCCTTGTGCTCCCATTATTCTCTTAGCACAACCCTAGAATCTAGCCTCCCTAGATGCACATGTCCCTAACTTCCCTCATGTCCTTAACCACTTACTAAACTTAGTAAATTTGTCCTAACCATGCACATTATAACTACCTTATCTCCACCCTCCATCTTTTCCTAGATCCTAGAGAATTCCTCTCAACCATTCTCCACCCTCGATTTCATAGTCAAATCTTGGTCATTCATTTCCCATTTCCTAAATCTATATATTCCAGCGTCCCCTAATCTGAATAATAATCAGTTATCATTAAAGATAGGTACATGTTGTCAATTTTGTGATATTAAAGCAAAGAGAGCATCCACATTCCAATACATCAAGGAGAAAATCATTCAACAATGGAAGTTTATGGTAACTTTTGAATTTATTGCTTATGTTGTTATCCTATTTTTCTTTCATTGTTGAGCTCTATCTGAGGTTTGTGATAGTTAAGATAGGTTTTTTTTGCATCGCATTTGGTTCAATTTTAATTCCTAAATTACTCACTTACAATAATAATGAATAATAGGGTTGAGCATCATTATTGAATTGGATGTGCAAGTATTAGGGTTTCCAAGATAAAATCTCAAGTTCAAATATTTAGAGGATATGATTAAATGTTGGAATAGGGTAAAATATTTTACTCAACTCATTAGGTGTAGTATATGCTAACAAATGAAGGTAGGGGTAACTCCAAAAAAAAATTGATGGAAGTGATATCCTATTTTTTTGGCATCTAAGTGGAAGGTCACCCACCAAGAGAAATGTACCAAATTAAAATCATAGAATGTGCATTATTCGTATTAATTATGTTTCATAGAATGTGCAATATCCATATTAATTATGTTTATATTTAAATGTGATAATTTATATTTTTATGTCAATAAATAACAATCATTTAGACTAAAGAACTCAACAAATTGAAGATTTACAATGCATAGCTTAGAAAAAATCCTCGACAATAACTTGGGAAAAATTATAGGCTAATTTTTTGACTTCTAAAAGAAGTATGAAAAAATATATTGTAGATCAATTTTCTAAGTTTAAATATACAAAACAATATATGTGCTTATGCATGCATGCATGCATGTATGGATGTATGTATGTATGTATGTGTATGTGTATGTGTATGTGTATTCATGTACATGCATATACATATATATATGTATGTATACATATATATACATATGCATATATTTGTCTATATACATATATTTACATATGTATATACATATATATACATAAATATATGTATATGTATACACATGTGTATGTATGTATATGTATCTATATATATGTATACATATGTATATATACACATATATAGTATTCCAATATTTTAAATGCTCTAAATAATATGAAAGCATACTTATAAAAATGAACCTAGATATAGACCAAGAAAAAATATTAGTCGTAGATTTTGAGTGCATTATTTGCCTCACTTCCATCACAACACAAGGAGACTCATAAAAAAGGCAAAATCTTTGTACCCCTCTAAATCATCCTTGCTATTGTTATCAAGTTGTTACAATGGAAACCACCAATGACAAGATCAAAACCTCATACTAAGTCTATTAAGTTCTTCAATACTTCTTTGATGAATTGTGTGACATCATCTTTCTAAATGAGCCTACCTTTATGACAGTTTTCTTGTTAGCATGTCCATTTTTTGAATGCAAAACTAATAGTTGTTTCCATGTTGTAGTTAATCAAAAATAGCCATATCATATGAGGCATTAATATTGTCAAGAAAAATTAGAAATCACTTCAATTTTTTAAATAAGAAATACATGTTGAAAAGTAAGTATGGTTCATTTTCTTTTATCCTTGTTCAAATAAATAAAATACTGTTAGGATATGGTGTTGTACACCATTGTATAAAATGTTATATTATAATATTGTAATTAAATAATTGTTTAGTTGTGGTGCACATAGGAGGTGTGTTTAGCCACACTAGGTAATTATTTGGGGACCACTTGTAAAGTTGTATTGTAACATTGGGTTATTATTTTGTGTGGGAGATATAGGATAATAATTTAGTATTGAGGAAAATATTTAATAAAATGAAAACTTAGTACCCAATATTAAATTAGGGGTCAATGGTTTTGTGTTCACATGGTTTTATATTACTTCTCGGTTGTATTTGTGTGAGATTGTTTATATAAAAGAAAACACATGTTTAGTGGTTAATGTTGGTTAGGTGAGTGGATTGTCATTATTGAGTCTTTTTGAGGAGTGTATATGTGAAGCATGGCATGGGACGTGTGGATTCATTCTTGGACACATGGAGGATGCATTGGAGAGGCTTGATGCTTTAGAAGTATTCATGGCAACTCTATAAGTGCATGTATTGTTTATTTGTTAAATAATAGATGGAGTATGGATGCTTTTGGAGGTTGGGTTTTTCCCTCTTAAGGGTTTTCTCAAGGTATATCTTGTGTTATCTTGTGGCATGGCCTTTTGATCTATGCATTTGATTATTTCGTAAGCTTGTGTGCATTTTTTTCTCTCGTGGGGTTATGTAGGAAATGGATTAAGAATGTGGGTATGATGCACTATTTCTTAACAAGTGATATAAGAGCTGTCATGGTTATGGGAGGTGTAAACTTCCAAGTTTTGTTATACTCCTTGTTTGAATAGATATGGTGCAAAATTGAATCTATGGCTATGCATGATGGATCTGAGGCATTACAAGATATGGAACACATGTTCAAATGTTATTTTTCATATTTGGATTTTGGGGGTTTGAAGATTTGTTGGGTTTATTGTAGATCTAAGGCTTAAGAAGTTTGGTTCAAAAGGGTTTCTTGGATTATGCCTTCATATGAGGGTTTTGTAGATTAAATTTCATGGATGATCTCTTGAGACAAAACGGACCTCATCATTGGATCTAGCATGGCTGAGAAATGAAAATGATATAAAACTTGCCCTATTTTGGCCACTTGAAATTTTTTAAATTTTTTTAGCCTATATGGATGTATAGCCGTCCACTTTCACATTTTATAGAAAATATTAAAAAAAATATAAAACCTAAGACAAAAGTTTAATTGATTTTTTTTTTTAAAATGGAGGGCGAGGGGGGTTCGTAGACCCCATATCGCCCTTGCCCCTATCTGCAAGACAACCTGATAGGCTACTCGGGATTGGCAATCCTGGTTGGGCCATAGTGGCCCTACAACTGGGCCCTCAATCAGTTGGGGGACTGCCTCTAGCCAGTTATATTAAAAAAAAATCTTTTGAAAATAATTAAAGTCTTTTTAAATAATTTTTAAAGTTCACCACTTCAACACCACCCATCTCGCAACCGCCACTAATAAACACCACTTGGGCACCACCAATGCACCACCACCACTGGTGGTGCCATTGATCGGTCACTCGAGGGCTGCCAACAACCACCCCTATAAGTGAAATTGGGAAGCTTTTTTTTAAAAATGGTATAACTTTCACCCAAGATATCAGATTATTGGCTTCCAATAGTTGAAAAAAATCTCTTTGAGAACTACGCAATGGTATAAGTTTGATTCCCTAATTTTTTAGTTTTGATCAATTTTTAGGGTCTAGAAGTCAGATATTCTCGGTTTCACAGTTTTGAGCATAACTTTTGGTTACGAAATCAGATTTTCAGTTTTGAATAAGCATTGGAGAGCATGTACAGTGTACTACATAGTGGATCAAGTAGATTTTTAGTTAAAAGAAGATTGTACCTGGTTTATCACTTGTAGATTCCTAAGATTCGAGGTGTGATTGTGTGAGCATGCGAATAATTCAAGAGGTAAAACTTTGAGGGATTACATGTTTTTATATGATACTTATGATGGTACAATTGGTTATCATTTTGGTGCTTCCTAGTATAGGTTTACATATGTTTTTGGCATTAATACTTTGATGGTGATAAGTACACAAGTTGTCTTTGATTTTGAGGACATGGGTTGACATGTGTAGAGACTTGGAGTCTCATTTGGGTGATAGTTGAGTGAAGGTACAACATTGGTGATGATTATGGTGTCATGGATATGCAAGTACATTTGAGCATTGACATGAAATTATCATGTATTTGGTTTTTTGGTGGTGATTTGGTTTGGTGTTAGGAGGTTGTTCTTATCTCCTTGATGCTTAATTAGTTCCTTGACTATGGTTACTCATTTGTGGACATGTTTAGTGAATCAAATCGATGGTTGATTTTGTGTTTGAGTCTTATTGTCTACATGATTATCTTCTTTGATATCTCGATTTATAGGTTACTAATGTGATGATGAATTTGCATGTTTTAGTGTTTGAGATCTATGAGTTATGTAGTTGTATGGGTTGATCACCCATTTAGTTGCAATGGGATGACTCAGTGTGGAATTTCTATATCCATGAGATTGATTCAATGTTGATACAAAAAAATTAGTTGACCTTGTTTGTGGTCATTTGTTCATTAGTATGTTGCTTTGAGATGAGAGGATGGATGATTAGAGTACCTTATTAGTCAATTTTTGGGACTTGTAACATGCGGTTTTATCACAATGTCATGATAGCTTGGTTACACATTTCAATAGGATTTTTTGATAGTGATGACTTGGTGATGTAGGATTGATTCCTGATGTTTTGATGGCAGTTGTATCTTCTTGTCTTGGAGATCTTGGCTTTACTTATTCTCTAGAGTTGTTTGGATTTTTAGTGTAGGAAAAAGTATCTATTTTTCACACTTAATTTAGGAATAATTAATAATAAAATTAGCTTAATTATGACTTAATTTAGTGTTGTAATATGTATTTTACATAATCAAATTAAGTTTAGGGCCCTTTTAATTAAAACAGACTTAATTGTGCCTTATTTTTGGTGGTGTAAGGTGTATCTTTACACTTTCACACTAACCTAGGGCTTTATTAATTAATTGAGGTTAATTTGCCTTAATTGGCCCCTTTAATTCAAATCCAATCCTAATTAATTACAATTTTTGAGGGATAAAACCCTACATTCATAAATGTCATAACATAATCAACATTGAGCAATGTGTATCTTAGGTAAGTGACCTAGGACCTAAATTCAAACTACGTTTTTGGTGGTATTTTAATGATTTCAAATTCATATTCAAATACATTGTCTTGTGTTATTTGAATTTCAGGAATTAATCTTAACATATGTATAAATAAGAGGTCATTTCACTAAGAAGAAAATTTTCATGAGCACTCAGTATTTTCAAGAGAGCAATTCAAAAGCATTTTCAAGGTATTCAAGGGTAGAATTATTGAATATTATTGCAGCAATCAAGATTCCATTTTCATGTCAAATATTTATTGCATCAGGCATGGTGTTTGAGCTAATATGGTGGTGTAGAGTTCAAGATCTATTCGAGCATTCAAAAGAATTTTTCAAATAAAGTTTCATGATCAAGATCCACATCCATTGAAGCCAATTCATGCAAGTTGCAAATCTACAATCCAAGGTTCAAACAAAGGTTTGGTGAGTTGTGACATTGCTTATTCTTTCATCATTCCTTCATTCTATTTTGTTTTATTTCAAGGTTTAATTACCAAAATGGGGTTTGACCAAGGTAAACCCTCATTCATGTAACAAATAACATTTCTCTCTCTTTGATGTGTGATTATATATTTTAGGTGAAAGATCCTTTGAAGAGAAAAATTGAAGAAAGTTGCAAGAAAAGTTATCATTTTATGGAAACTCTTCTATAGGATTTATTTTTGGTTGTCCAATAGTGAGAATCGAGAATATGGGAGTGCAAACACAATAGAAGAGAACCCATAAAGGATTTGTGCAAAGCCCTAGCTAGGACCCATTCCCCATAGGGCGAATGAGTCCTCAGTGAGCTTCAAAAAGTGAATTTTGGTGAATGGCACACATCATTCTCCCCTTTCCAGATCTTCCTTTTAATTGTTGTTTCTGTCAGTTTTGAATACAGTCTTTCATTTGCATTTTATAGCTTGCATTTTGGAGTTATTTGATGATTGTAATCTTTCTCCCCAAAGTGTTATTGGAACTATACCCCCATCTTTGCATAGAGAGGAAATTTGTTGATTCATACCTTGATTTGACCTACCTTTTTGGTTGTTAGTCATCTCATTGTTTGGATCTCATTTCCTTGAATGAAATTAGAGAAAAAGGTCCTTTGTGGTGAACCCCCTTTCATAACATTTCCCACACCACCTATTTTTCGTTAGATCTTGCACCCTACATTTAGATCTTGCATTCATTTTCATCTATTTGCATTGAATTAAGTCTCATTTAGGGTGTCTAGTTTGCATTTAACTTTTCATTTCATTTAAGGGTTTTAGGATTACATATTTGCATTCTTCAAATCTGAAAAAATACAAAAAAAATAGTCATTTTGCAAGTAAATTACATAATAATGCATTATCATTCATTTGCATTTGAAAATTAACACAAAATTGCATATCAAATTAGGTTTTTTAGGTTGTCATTTTGTCAAATTTTGCATTTGTATTCAACCTTCATTTCATAGAAAATTAAAACTATAACTTGTTGTATCAGATCGAAATCTGGAAACCACTGAAATTAACTCAAAAATTCATAAAAACATTTTTCAAAACCCTCACCTAGGACCCATTTTCCCTACGGTGAATGATTCCCTGATTAGGGCCATTTCCTAATTTTCTAGGCATTAAAACATTCATTTATGCATTTTTGTTTGCTTTTCTTAGATCTTTGTTTCTGTTTGCAAAATTTATGTTTCTTCAATTTGGTCATATTTAGCTTTATTTGATAAAATAAGTGCATTGTGTGATTTCAAAATTTAATTTACAAGACATTATTTTTAGGTTTTTGCATAGTGTAATCGGCAGATTACCTCATTTTAAATCTGAAAATTTGAGAATGGACAAGTGTTTTAGCAATATGTTGAAGTCCTTGTTCTCCTTGGTTGATGTTTCAAGTTGTGTTATTGGAAATGGTCCTAATGTAATTGACCCTAACCATGCTCAACCAACTCCTAATGAGTGTCCTTGTGAAGTTGGCATCATAGGAGAAGATGATGCTAGCGTGCATGAGTTCATAAATGATTGCCTTAACAATCTTGAGAATAATGCATCCTTTTATCCTTCCATGAAACAACCAACACAACTTGAGATGTTTGGTCTTTTACATAATGAAATTGAGCCACAAACAAAGCCTAAACTTCCAACAATGAGTGAACCTAGTGTTGGCAAGAGACATTACAACTTTCATCCGGTTTTGTCATTGATGGAAACCCTATGTGTTGATCAAGTACGCATATCCTCATTCGAGCATACTAGCAGATAGATTGAAAATCGACAAGGCAAAACAGAGTGTTCAGTAACTCAGTACTCATTGATCTATGTAAAGATTTCAAGTTATCATTTTGTGTTGTGCATCTCAAGAAATGATTATTGGCGTATTATCTATGTTGATATTGAAGCGCAGTGGTCTATATCAATTTGTGTGGGAATTAGTAGATCGGGTTGGCATATTCTCAATTTTTCTTGTACTGTAGCCAACTTCATGAAATGCATTATGTAGCGGATCTATAAGGAGAAATTAATTAAATGTGTTCACGCTCAATTTTGTTTGTTTGGGTCCCCTCTATGTCTTAACCAACTTTGGAGGATGCGCACAAAGATTTCATTATGGATCTAATCGACGATTGTAATTATTCTTGTGTTCTAGTGGAGCTGACAAAGTGTAAATGAATTCTATGATTGCGGATATATATATAAGTTCGTCCGTATCATTTTGTATGATGTATGATGTGTGTTGATGTGTGAATTGTGAGTTAGAGCAGCGATAAAGCATATTTTCACTAATGCATAAAAGATCTATGTTGTGTGTATGAGCAGAACATAGCAGAAGTACATAATTAGTCTATAACGCAGTAGATCTATTATTGAGCTTAATTGGAACTGTAATCAGGAATTTGTAGATGCTAATCATCTCAGTTCAAACCCTCAGATGGTTTTAATCTGAACTCTTGGGCAGTAAGCCCTCTTTCTTTTGAGCAGTGCGCCTGAATGCATGTGCATTCCCTTCTTGTAATCTTCACTTTTGAGTATACTCATAATCATAATTGTGGATTGGCCATCCACCGTGGTTTTTACCCTAACAAGGTTTCGACGTAAAAATCTTGGTGTTATGGTGTTGTGTTTATTTTCTTGTTAATGCATTATTATTGAATGTTGTTAATGCTTTGAAGTTAAAGGTTGATAAAGTTAATGTTTGCACAACACAGATTCACCCCCCCTCTTAGTGTAGCTTGTTTCCAATAATCGGTATCAAAGCTTGTTCCTCAGAAGAAGAAATCTAACAACTTGGGGAGATCTTCGAAGAAGTTTCAATGGATTCAAGCAGTCTTGAACAACAAATTATGGTGGCCCTAGATGACCTTGATCAGTCAAAGGCTGAAGTCCAGAAACTACAAGCGAATCTCAATGATCCAGAAAAATTCATTGAGTCTCTGAAAGACAAAATCAACAAGTCAAGAGAAAAGAGAAAGGAAATTTGTGATCAAATTCAGTAGAAAGATAATAAGAGTACTAAAGATGAACAAAACAGTAAAGCCCTAAAAGAAAAGACAAAAGAATGTGAAAATCTTACCCAAGAGAATACAGTTCTGAAGGTTGAAATGGAATCCATTATGATGAGAATGACCAAAGAGGTTGAAGACAAAAAGAAGAATGAAGAAAGCCTAGCACAGTCCTTGAAATAAAAATCTAAAGTATGTATCCAATTGGATGATGAATTGGAGGTATCTAGAAACAATGAAGAAGCACTTGAAAGACAACTGAATAATCTTAGAAATGAGCTTGCTACTACAATTGAGTACAAGGAAAAATTCAAAGCCAACTTAACTATGCTTAATGAACTGATTGACAATTAGAGGACTCATGGTGACAAAAGAGGTCTTGGATATAAGGAAGGAGAAATTTCAAAATCTAGACAAAGGAATTCAGGACAAAGGCAATTCAAGCAAGGAGATCAAATGAACAGACCTGGAAGGTATCCGATAAGACAACCTAATGCTCAGAGATTTAATGGACATTGTTTCAACTGCAATAAATTTGGACATTTGGCTTCTCAGTGTTGAAGTAGGATAAATCAAAGTGGTCCATCTTTCTCAGGACAATGTTTTAATTGTCATAAGATTGGTCATAAGTCAAAATAATCTAGAAAGGTGATGAATCAATTTCATAGAAATATCAGATGTTACACATGCAATAGAATTGGCCATATAGCTAACTAGTGCAGATCAAGAGGAAATTCATGGAATAATTGGTCTAATAAGAGGAATGTTGTGTGCTACAATTGCAACAAACCTGGACACATTGCTACATTCTGTTGGAACATAAAAGGTCTGGTAAATCAAAAGAAAAACATGCAAAAGGATGTGAAAGGAAAAGGTTTAAGGTCACTACAGATGAAGTCAGGCAACAAATGTAGAAGAAATGGGTGAAGAAGAGTCCCTCCATTGAAGAAACTGCACCTGCACCAGAACCTGCCTCTAGTAATTCTTCCAGGAATTAGTCTCAGGCCTTTGGCCTAGGGGAGCAGTCAATAAAATCATTAAACCCCCTAGCCGGTAAGTGACACCAGATGAGGATGTATTCAGTAGATGCATAATCAATGAACAAATGTTGTGAACCCATTGGAGGAAATGGTATGTCGAATTGGAGGTCCACAGATGTTTTATCCGTCACGGTGTAGTGATACAGTGTAACTGGATGTATTAGAGTTAAAGAATTTATTGCGATGAGAGAGTTAGGTGTGTAAATGATAAAAATTCATTTCCACACTTCATTTTCACCTTGCATTTGGAAGAGAAGAAGTCTAGAGAGCTCATAGGTGAACATTGGCAATTTGAGGCGAGATTCAAGCGTTGGGAGTGTTTCAACATTCAAACTGCGATCCGGTGAAAAAGGTATTTTTTAGAAAACTTTGCAAGATTGTGATTTGGGAAAATAAATACTCCTTTGGTAATCAAAGTTAAGGATCAGCCTCGACCTAAATTTAAGCGGCATCCTTATAAATCCCTTGAGATCGATCCTCTAGGAGATTTTCTATTCGTTTCACATGGAGTTTTACATATAGAGGACATTAGGGTATACATGCATGCAAATATTGGAGATAGGAAGCTCCCAACTTATGAATTTGTACAATCATCATATCATTGGTGAAACATTTGTGTAAAGCCAGAACACAAAATCCTGGAAACAAAGAAATTCACTCAGATGGTTAAATTTATTGTGTTTCTAGAATCAAAATGGGTCTGTTATGTATTGAGTTGAGTACATGATGAGTTTATGTGGCTTTCTATTCCATTCACAATTACTAAGGAATCCATCAGTGCAGTAACCAGTCTAAATTCTTCTGGTGGATTACTTATTCTCAAGTCTGTGAAAAACCAAACAGCCACTGATGCCACAGGATCAACATATGATAGAAGAGCAATGACCATCGGCAACATTATCGATGTAGATGTGAAATTTTAATCCATGATCATTGGATACAAAATTTACCACTCTAGCCACGAAAATTCAGTGTCTGACACATCAATCTATGTTGCTTACCAAATGGTAAAGGAAAATGCAGACTATGACCTTTGTGAATTGCTGAGAATTCAGTTAATGGAAAATCTGGAAAAGATAAAGAAAGACAAGAAAAATTATTTCAAATATGGTACCCTTCTTTTGTGTTTGTTCTATTACTTCATAGGTGAGGTTTCAGGAATTGGAAAAGTTCAGTGGCAAAAAGACAAACCGGTAGCTAAAAAAATCAAAGATCTGTTTTATGATTCTGGAGACATGAAAACAAGAAGTGTAGCTATGTGGGGATACTTCAAAAACTTTCAGTCTATGATGCAAGTAAGGGAGAGGATTCCTACCTCTATTGTAGAGAAATACAAGGACTCTATTTGCTTCATGGTGAGTATTGATCAATGTATGATGGAGGCCACTGATCCCAGGACAATCTAGATCATGCCCATGGGATATGAAGTTGATGGGAAAGTTCTGGATATGTACGCTCAACACATACTGAGCAAACCAATGGATCCGATAGAGGAAAGTTTCAAAACTTATGCAGAGAAAGACAAATAGGTGCATAGTGAACTGAGAAATCCTATGACTACTAAAAGAGTAAGAAAAGAAGTTGAAGTTCTTGCAGAGAGAATGGGAATATCTACAAAATTACTAAGAGAAGCCAGACAGAAAAGGGCAGAAGATGAAGCAACAAGGCAAGCTGCTAAGGAGGCAACAAAAGCACAATCAGCTGGTCCGATAACACCATCTACCCGAACTAGAACAACCAAAAGCTCAACACCTCACTCAATTCTTGCAGCGAAATCTGCTACTGTGAAAAGTGAAAGCAAGAGATCTGGAAAGGAAGACAAAAGAAGGAAAGAAAAGAGCAAAAGAGTGTACATGGATATTTTTGATAATGAGGAAATAGAATCCAATGAAGATGTCGAGGAAACCAAACAGTAGGGCACTAAAGTAGCAACTGTGTCAAAACCCTCTGATGTAGATGTTTAGGAAAAGAAGAAGACCAAGGTTGATACACCTGGTATGACTATTGAACAAGTTGAAAAAGCATTAATCTCATATGGAAATCTTAAGCTGCTTTACCAATGGTATGAATATTTTTCTGAGTCTAATAGAAGAATTCTAGAAGAAGCTACAGTAAAGCACATGAATATCTTCAACAAAGTTTTGGTTAAAATCATGCCTAGCCTGCCAAAAATTTTGTATGATATTCTAGAATCAAGGAGATTAAATGCCAAGACAGAAGAAGAATGAATGAGATAGAGAATTCTTGCAGAGTTGTGTCCAGTAATGTCTGTGGAAGACATGCAAGCATTCCTGAACAAAGCAAAAAGGAATTTTAGAAGCAAGTCAAGGGTCAATAAACTGATGATTGGTCAAACAGATGAAGTCACACAAAAAATGAAACAAATTCTGAAAGAGCTACTGTTGAGTGAAAAAATTAAAGTTGTGACTGAGGAGACTCATATAGATGATGTCTCATTTGATCCGGTCAAGGATGCAGAAGAAGGAAATTTTGATGCTGGTGAAAACCTCGAGATTCCTCATCCAAATAACAACATAGAAATCTCCATGGAAGTTGAAGCAACTGAGAATGTATCAGTTGAGATGGCAGAGAACACTGAAGAGAAATCAAAAGCTTCAATTGAGGAAGCATTAGTTCAGGAAAATAAAAGTGATGTAAAGATGAAGACAAGAGACATTGCTGAGGCAGTCCAAAAATTCTTGGTGGAACATAAGGAAGAGATTGAGCTAGAATTAATTGAAGGTCCCATTGACCTATCAACTTTGAGACCAATCCAGATAATGAAAGTGGCCTCATTTGCTCAAGTAAAAGCTCAAGAAGAGCTACTAAAATCTCATATTGAACATAGTGAATTGTTGGCACTTGCATCTGGAGTACTAGAGAATATCATGCCCTCCTTTGTGAAAGATCAAACTGAATCTTCATCTAGTGAACTGAAGAGGCTTATCAGCTCGATGAGTACTCATTTTGAGTCTCTTGAAAAATCTGCTTTGGAAAAAGTGCAAAAGGAATTTGATGTTAAAAGGTTTAGTGGACTGAAAATATTGATTGCCAAAGACAAAGTCATCTTGACCACTTGTGTCAAGAACATACAGGATGCCTTATCTGAAGGAGGCAAGATTTATAAATCCTATTTATCTTTTTCAAAGTTCACAAAAGAAAATGAGAAGAAGGTGAAAGACCTGGAAAATCAATTAGCAACTATCTCCAAGGCTTTTGATCCACTATCTGGTGGTGTTGGAAAAGTAGAAGGAGAGGTAATGTCTCTGCTAAATAAAATAAAAGGGTTGAAGCACGAAAATGACAAAATCATTGCCAGAACCTATGAACTTAGAAACATCATTGGCCCCAAAAATTGAGGTAATGGGCAGTGCCCTAAAAGAAGGAGAGGACACTATGGTAGTCAATGATCCAACCAGCTTGGAATCCATAGAAACATTGTCCTATCTGATTTGTGGACACATAACCATCATGGAAAGTCTTAAACAAGTTTGGGACTCAAATTTGGCATAACTAAAGAAGGATTTTGTAGACATCTTTCAGCTTTTGTAAGGTAAAGAAGCACCTTTGTACAAACACAATTTTGATTAATCCTTTTTGATGTGCGACCCCTGACTTTTCCATTGATTTCAAAGGGGGAGAAGTGAAGTGAAAAATGTATAATTAGCTCAAGGGGAGATTAGCATTTTTGAAATTTTAGGATTGTAGTGAACTTTATCTTGGTACTGATCCGACACTTAGTCATTTTTCACTAAGTGTTGCCATCGATGCCAAAGGGGGAGATTGTTGGCAAGAGACACTGCAAATTTCATCTGGTGTTTTCATTGATGGCACCCTATGCATTGATCAGGTACGCATATCCTCATTTGAGCATACCGACAGATAGATTGAAAATCGACAAGGCAGAACAGAGTATCCGGTAACTCAGTACTCATCGATATGTGTAAAGATTTTAGGTTATCATTTTGTGTTGCACATCTCGGGAAATAATTATTGGTGTATTATCTCTATTGAGATTGAAGCGTAGTGGACCGTATCAATTCGTGTGGGAATTAGAAGATCCAGTTGGCATATTCTCAATTTTTCTTGTACTGTAGTCGACTTCATGAAATGCATTATGTAGCGGATGTATAAGGAGAAATTAATTAAATGTGTTCATGCTCAATTTTGTTTGTTTGGGTCCCCTCTATATCTTAACCGGATGCACACAAAGATTTCATTATGGATCTAGCCGACGGTTGTAAGTATTCTTGTGTTCTAGTGGAGCCGACAAAGTGTAAATGAATTCTATGATTGCAGATATATATATAAGTTCATCTTTATCATTTTGTATGATGTATGATGTGTGTTGATGTGCAAATTGTGAGTTAGAGAAGAGCAAAGCAGTGATAAAGTGTAGTTTCACTTGTGCATAAAAGATTTGTGTTGTGTGTTTGAGTAGAATAGAGCAGAAGTACATAATTAGTCTATAAGGCAACAGATCTATTATTGAGCTTAATTAGAACTGTAATCAGGAATTTGTAGATGCTAATCATCTCAATTCAAACCCTCAGATGGTTTTAATCTAAAATCTTGGGCAGTAAGCCCTCTTTATTTTGAGTAGTGAGCTCTAGGCAGTGTTGATGGTGAAAATGACACAAACAACGTTAAACAAAATATCTCTACTCTATTTCTCCTGAAAAAGAAAGACAACATATAGTAGCCTAACTCCCAAGGTCCTGGTAGTTGGTTCTCAACTATCTGGTGTCACTCAATTGGTCCATGCAATTGTTATATTCAAGGGGCCTTTGATGGTAATAAGGAATGCAAGCAATGAGGGATTCATCAATTTGTATTTAACGAAAAGGGGGTTTTAAATAAAAGAAAAAGATAGATCAAGGCATACATCAGTGAAACATGAATAAAAATTATCTAATATCTGGACATATATTTTCAACAACGAACGTTTCCTCCAATAGATCAAGAAAACTATAACATGATGTAATTTATAGAATAATCCATACTATTGCATGCATCTATGGTGCTTAATTTAACCATCACAATCACATATCATAAATACTTTAAAGATTCAAAAAGAACAAATTCTCATTTGTTGCTAAAATCATAGATCAACAGACTTTCAATAATTCAATCCATAGATAATTTAATGAAATAATCTTTAAATCTGGTTCCTTCTAATGATTTTCATCACATAAGAAACACTTATGCTTCAGCACAATCACTGGCATACAGATAGACTATGATTCATTAACCTTATCCAATAATCTTAATTCCAACACCATATTGCGTAAAAACCTGTATTTGTATTCAACTGTAACTAAAAAAATAACAAAGTATCTCTGTAAAAACTATGAAAAATCATATCTGCTACTATCAGGTGGCTAATCTTATTCTCATTAGGTGACCTTTACAATATGGTACCCTATAGGTATATATAGATGTACAAAATATGAAGTCCTCTCTATCTAAACTTGAGATCCACCTTTTTAGGAACTTCAATTTTCTTGGAAACTCAAATCAATTGATCTCTAGTTCCCATATTGATCATCTAGTAAAATGGAGTGAAAAAGAGAGAGAAGAAAAGAAAACCATGCACCCATAAGACTGTCAGTCATGCATGCAAAGTTTGCTCTGAAGTGTACTCATCATAACTAGAGAAGACTTGTTGAAGCACATCCAAATCTGGTCCATCAATCCAACTATCTTTGAACTTGATCCTCTTCAATTCAGTAGCAACAAACTCTCTCATGTCTCTCAACTTTGTCAACTCCCTTCTAGCAGCCCTTACCTCTTCTCTAATATCCATCAATTGATCCAACAGTAGATCTTCTCCATCATCTCCCTTTTGTACGACCTCTTTAAGTCTACCATCCCATTTCTCTTTTAACTGGCTTAAAGGTAGGCCTTCCTTCACCGGTATATCAACATTCACTAGAATAGCAATAACAACTTCTAGTTCATCAAGTTGTTTATTTAGATCCTTGCTAGAATCCTGAACTTCATTTTTATATTTGTACAAAAAGTCAGCTCTAAACCGGATTATGCTGGAGGCCTTTTCCATGAAATCTGCATTGTCCTCTTCAAGAATTGACTGCTCCAGAAGAGTGGATTTTGGCAATTTATTGATCTCCTTTAGCTTCTGGATATACCCTCTATACTCCTCTTCTTGTTCTCCCAATGCTTTAGCATGCTGACTTATTTCTTCTATTAGCTTCAAAGCTTTCTCATGAACCTCATAACTACTTTCTAACACCTCACCTACTTCCTGATTAAGCTTGTCGGTCCATCTATCCATCATCTCAACCTTACTCCTTATCTGCACCAAATCATCCACCTCTCTCTTACTAAGAAAACCTAGTGTTTCTATGGTGGTAATTTGTTGTAACCTTGGAGTAGAAATATTCTTCAAGAAGGCATGTAATTGATCCAATTGAGCTTTAAGCTCATCCTTTCTCTGTTTATCTTTTATCATCCTTGATTTGGTGGATGATGCTACCACATCAATTAAGTTCATTTGCTGATTTCTTGTGGATCTTCCCAAATTGACTGTTCCCAACTGGTAATCAGTTAGTTGCATATCTCCCACATCCTTATCCACCACTGGTATTGCACATTCAGCAACAATTTCTCCTCCTTCAGCGAGTCTAGTGGAATGCAGAATTTTAGCCTTCTTCTTGGGTCTTTCTTTTTCAATCTCTTTCATCATGTCATCCTAATTAAGAGGTCGTGAGGGTGTTACTGGCCTCTTTTGAAGATCAAGTTTTAACCAAGTGGGAGCACTTGGAGTAGTGGCCATTACAGTAGAAGAAGAAGCAACAGTTGTAGAGGATAAAGGTTGTAGCATATTAACCTTAGATTGAGGATCAACCTCTTGTACATCTTGTTGTTCTTGCTCTGCATTTTCTTGAGCAAACTTTTCAGCTTCTTCCTTGTCCTTTTGTGTTCTTGCATCTTCTTGTCTTCTTGTTCCTTCAATTTTTCCTCTTCCAACCTTTTCTCCTCAAGTAACCTATTTCTCTCTTCTTCCAACACTTTAAGTCTGTCTGAGCCTTCCTTTTCCTTCTGTAACTGCTTGGCTAGCTCCTCAGCATCTTTCTCTTTTTGTGTGCGTTCTGCTTCCTCCTTCTTATAGGCTTCTTCAATTAGCTTCAATTTGGCCTCAAGGGCTTCTCTCTCCCTCCACTACTTAGCCTTTTCCTCCTCTAGATCATGGATTTTCTGCACCATCTCTAGCTTATCATTTTCTTCTTTGGTCTTTAGCTCCTGTTCCTTTTGCCTTTTATGTTTCAACACTTCATCAGCTCTTAGCTTGGCTTCCATTTGTTGTTGTTGAAGTAAGGCATCAGCTTGTGCCTTAGCATCTATTTCCTTTTGTTTCTCCATTGCTTTTGCATGTGCTTTAGCATCTGAAGCCTTCTTTGCTTCCTCAAACAGTGCCCATTGATCTTCTTCCGTTAACACATATTCAGTTTCTAGAGGCATCTCCTCTTGTACATCCTTTTTTGACAAGGTCTCATCAGAATCTGTTTCAATATCATGGATCTCCATCTCCACCTCCTTTCCCTTTAAGGTTTCATCTATGTCATGGAGAGTCCCCTTAGGCATTTCTCCTTCATGTTTCTCTGTAGGAAGGACTTGAGCAGACGACTCTCCTGCAAATGATATTGGAGCCACTGCTCCTATTGGAACATTTTCCTCAGCATCAAGTTCATCTTGAGCTGAAGCTTCCAGCTCAATCTCTTCTACGTCAGGAGGGAAAAACTCTAATGGTTCTTTAGGTGGCAGTCTCCTCTTAGTTCTTTTGTATCCTTTTCCTTTCTTGGGAGCTGGACCTCCAGGAGCTTTAGCTCTGAGAACAACCCACTGGATACTCCTATCCAGTACAGGTCTTGCTATATGTTTGATATCAATAGTTTGCTCAGCATCCCAATCCACTGGATCCAAAAATTTTGTACCTATTTTTTGTGCCTCATAGGATGGATTCAACACTACCCCATCATCCGATAGTGCATCAGGAACATCAGTTGTCACTCCAAATTCTACCATGAGTGGAACAAGTAACCTCTCATAATTCCTCTTTCTAAGGTCATACTCATCTTGGAGATCACTCCAGAAGTCTTCCAGCAAGTTGAAGTGTTTATCAAAGACTGAAGCCAACAAAGCATTCATCTTCTTCTTTGGATCAAAATACTTTTAGGTAGTGTATAAGCCCAACTTCAAATGCACCAATTCACTACAAATCACTTTAGCTCCCATAAGATGTGGGAAACTATACTCGCCCAATTACATGGGGAACTTGTGACAACCAGGTTTGTGTTTTATTGCCAGCCTGGCATTGACCCCCAGATCTTGATAGACAAACTCCATCAAAATCATCCTGTTGCTACAACATCTTGGAAGTAAGTGGGGATGACTCTCAAATCCTGCCAACCTGAAATAAGTGAACTTGGGGTATTGGATATACCAACATCCCCATTCTGTGATAAAGGCCATGGCCTCCTGACTTAACCTATACCCTGCATCTCCATTAAGTTGGTTAATAACCACATACAAAAATGCATCATTAACCCTTCTAAAGTGTAGCTCATAAATCTGCAGGGACAACTAGTCATAATGATTCCAAACTTTATTTTTCTCATTAGTTTCTCCCAATACACCTACTCTGTTCAATCCCGGGAAGATGCCTCCTCTGGCTGCTGCATAGATAACATAAGAAGTCATGAAGAAGCTCTTAGTTTCCCTTACTCTGGTCAGTTGATCATGTATGTTGTCTTAGACAATTATAGGCCAATCAAACTGCTGCTTGCCATCAAAGATTGTCTGAATAAATGGAAACATCGATTCCTTGAAATGAAATGCATCCCTCTTTCCAAAAACTCTAGATAACATCATTATAAGATCTGATACCTCCTTGTAAAAATCTGCCCTCTTTGGCTGATCTGAGAGCTTGGTCAGGGACTTCTTCTCCGTTCTTAACCATTTCTTTTTTAAGTGCGCCCTATTGGTCTCTTTGTATTTGTTATACATCTCCAAAGCCTTTGCTTCATTCAGCTGTGCTAGGTTCTTTAGATTAGGGACACTGAACATAAGTTGAAACATTTGAGGAGTTAGGTCTATAATCACATTGTCTTGTGAATCTACACATTGTCTGGTGGCAGGATTGTAAGCTCCAGCTGCTGTCATGATCAATTCTGGGCATTGGATGGATAAAGGAAACACAGTGATGTGAGCCAAACCAGACTCAACTATTCTTCCAGTTGTCCTTGTTACATCCTCAGTAATTTTTTCTGAGTACAACTACTCGTAATTGAATGGTCCTAGATTGGTGTCAGTTATATCAGCCCAATCAGATTCCACCTTGCTAATAGTGACAACAGGACCCCTATGATTATACCTCAAGGTATAAGGCAGCTATTTCAGTTTAACCTTCTTAGGCTTAGTTGATGCCTTCGAAGTTTCTGTAGGCTGAATCCTCTGAGCAACTTCTCCTAATATTCTTGACATTCTTTAACTTCCTGCAACAAAACCTTAAATTAGATCCTTGAAAAAATATAACAAAATATGCTTTAAGATCTTACCCTTCTTATATATACCAGAGGCAGAACCAGGCATAAAACATTCTAAATAGTCTCTTTTAAAACACTATCGGGATCAGAGTCAAAATATTTATTGAGATTATAGTAATAACAAGGCGGGACCGGAGTCGGAGTTGGAATGGTAACCGGAATCGGAATCAGAATGAAAACCGATTTGGTTCGATGAAGATTTTCTAATTTTATATTTAGTTCCGCTTCCACTTCTGCCTGGGTTACCAGTACTTTGAAATCCTGCTTCTTATTGTAAGTGGAGTCGAAGATGGGATGGAAATGGAATCGATACTTTCTACAAAACATGGTTCAAAGTCTAAATCGATTCTGATCCCGCTTCCGCTTAAAATAACCATGACATCATAAAAGCTTTCGACAAGATAATAAACACTAAGATCTAAGGACTAGGTCATATCAAAATGAAAGAGGATTAAAAATAATCTTTAAAAGAACTACCCATATGACCGACAGACAACCATACCAATTAGGGCATCATAAAAAATGGAAAACATGCTAAAAACCCTAATTCACTAAACCTCGATTTCAAACAATTTAGGGCACAAATTTTAACCTAATTCAAACTAATCAGATTAATGCGCAACCGGATTCCTAAGACAAACTATAATTTATCAAACCCTACCCATTGTAAAAACGGAAACTAATCTACCAATAAAAACCTAGGGCATCATGATACGGTCACGATTAAAACATGAAAACGACCGTGATAAAAAACAAACAAACGAGCAACCAAAACGCAAGAAAAAGCAAAACAAAAACAAGAACATAGAATGAAAGAGAAGAAACACAAAGACCATGAACTCACAAGAGAATTGAGAGTCACGAAATCATGAGAAACCAATGACCACGCAAAACAAAAAAATGTGAAACAAAACGAAAGAGAAGAACATAAACCCTACCTCAAACACAAATAAATAGGTTAACCCTCTGAGATGATTCTACGCATGATTATATCCCTTTCAATCGAATCACACGTCCAAACGCTCCACTGCAACTTTTACTTTGCTCTTGATCTTTTAAACAATGATAATAACTTCCAGTTAATCCCTAATTAAGATTAAAACTGCAGCTTCGCGCGTGCATGGCAGCTGTAATCAATGCCATAAATGCGACAGATCGGAGTCAGAACTATAGAGGGAACTGGCACATTACTGCAGTGCAACTTCAGTAAAGTCAACGACCAAAACGGCGGGAGTGGAATCAAAGTTGAGATTGATTTAGAAACTTTGTCCAAGTTTCACATTTGATTCCCATTCCGACTCCGGTTTCGCCAACAAAGAAGAAAATGAAACAAAAAGTCAAATAAAAACACGAAGACAAAAACAAGAAAAACCAAAAATAAAACCTAAGTCTAAACAAACAAACCAAAAGACGGAGGTGGAGGCGGAAAGGGAATTGATTTAAAAACCATGAATAAATTCAGACTTAACGTCCGCTCCGGTTCTGGCTCCCACAAAGACCAAACCAAAAGACCATTGGGACGGGGATCAGAATCGATCTTTTAAACAAGTTTCAAAACCCGATTCAATTCTAATTCTAGTTCCGACAGAACAAACCAAAGAAAAAAACACAAAGTACTGGAGAAGAATAACTCCAAACTTTGTTTTAAAAACAAACAAGGACAAAAACAAAAAAGGGGGACCCATTTTGACCAAGGAAAAAAGATGGGGTGGTTATGCAAGGCATAACAAATGGCGACTCGAATGGGAAAATGGTTTACCCATTTTCAAGACACCCAAAAAAAAATTCAGTCACCCAAAAACTACTTAGCTTATGAAACATGCTAACTTGAATAAGATCAGATATATATAGGATAAGATTGAGCTGGAATCTTAGATGTATGTGCTCATGAATATTTATGAATCTGAGTGTGTGCGTATTTTGTGCATCATTCTTCATAGATACTTTCTCTGCTTCTAAACAACTATACTTAAGATTCAAGCTACATAGGTTGATTCCTCTAACTATCGTGCAATAAAATCCTAGGTATTGCTCCGCTACCAGATAGGCGTCCATAGCCCCGATGAAGATACCTCTAGTTCTCTCAAAGCATTGCTCTACTGCCAGCTAGGCATCCATAGCCCCGATAGAGATACCTCTAGTTCTCTCAAAGCATTTCTCTACTTCCAACCAGGTATCCATAGCCCCGATAGAGATACTTGATTCACCCATTTGATATTGAGCTTGCATTTTCTTTCTTTCTTTTCTCCTTTTTTTTTTTTACTTAAGCTTCACTTTGTGAAAAATCTTTTATGAACTTTCCTCAATACTCAGATACAGTTGATCTGAAATGTGGGTTGAGAACTACAATGGATTTCATGACAGTTTTGGAATCGGATTTTTCACTTGAATCAAAAGGTAAAGCCACTCTAAAATAGATAGGCATTTATTTAGGCAACTGTTATCTAGTTTGGTGACAGATTTTTAATCATAATTCATGAGATATTCACAGTGTATCTTCTACCCCAAAAAACTTTTCAAACCAACATTAGAATGATCATAAGACATGAGTTTCAGAACGAAATCCTTTTCAAAGATGCTAATGAAAATACCTAAACCAATTTCTCTCCCAGTGCCTGTAGCAGACTTTGAATAATGACCCCTTGTCTTGAGATGGGCAGAAATGAAGATCCCCAACGAAACAAGACACAACAAAACAAACAAAAACAAAGAAACGAACAAACAAAAATAAACAAAACAAATAAAAATTAATTACATATAATACAGTATAATACATTCTTTAAAAACATCAAACCTTTCATGAACCAAAATAGTGCTTGAGAAACTGACCATTAACTGGTAACGGATTAGGTTCTCTTGTCAAGGTACTTAAACAAAAAGCATTCTCGCCTAGTATTTTAGCCACTTGATACAGACCTAACCAGAGTCTATCAAACTTCTGGTGATCTCCCTTCTTTTCTCTAGCTTTATCCCATAGTAATACAAGATCTGATATCCTAAAAGCTTTTGTCTTGGCTCTTTTGTCAAACCAGCGTTTGACGACAGCCTGATGCTTAAAAAATTGCTGCAAAGCAACATCTCTTTGCTCTTCCATGTTAAGTAAATTGAGTAACCTGACCTCGATCCTATCATCCTTGGTATAAAACTCCTGCTTAAACTTAAGAATAGGTATTTGCAAATGAATCGGGAAGACAAGGTCTTGGCCATAGACTAACTTAAAAGGTGAATTCCCTAGAGCTACATTGATTCGGGTTCGATATGCCCATAGGGAAAATCTCAACTGGGTATGCCAGTCCCTAGGATTGTTTTCTAGCAATTTTCTTATCACTTCCAATAGGTTTTTATTAGTGGACTCAGCCACTCCATTTCCCTGAGGGTAGTAATTAGATGAATACTTCAAAATAATTTTATGCTCATAAGCCCATTGAATGAATTCAGCAGAAGAAAAAGTAGGGCCATTATCACATACCAGAGCAAATGGAACTCCAAACCTGGTTGTGATGTTCTCAGTCAAAAATTTGATAACCACCTTTGTGGTGCTATTTTTTCAGGGCTGGGCCTCAGTCCAGCGTGTACAGTAGTCAGTTGCCATCAAGATGAATTTATGACTTGCAGAAGAATTGGGATTAATAACACCTACAAAATCTAGTGCCCATTGAGCAAACGGCCTTACCTCATACACTGGTTGCAAAGGCATTGGCGGATTTCTTTCCCTGGGTGCAGAAGTTTGACATACATGATAGGTTCTGACATGTTGGTGAGCATCCTGAAATACATAAGGCCAATAATAGCATGATCTAAGAATTTGATGAGCCAAAGCATCCACATATCCATGTCCCATTCCATGCCTTCCATGAAACTCAGAAATGGCATGCTTGGCCTCTTGCTGATCTAAACAGCACAAGTAAATCCTTGAAAATTCTTTCTATAGATGGATCCCCCTTTAAGCATGTAGTGAGCACTCTTCATCCTCAAAGCTCTCCTCTGAGTAGCGTTCATTCCTTCTGGACATCTATTATTGAGGAGGAAGAAGATCAAGACTATGTACCAGGGATCCTTAGTAAATGACTGGACGGTGTACTGCTGACAAGTGATGTTTTTGTCCACATCTGCCATTGCTTTTGATAAACCTTGCCCTCAAACAAGTTTCATCAGGTGAATCTCTAAATTAAATTCTTGTAGAATTGCCATCCACTTTCCTCTTCACTCTCACAATTCACTTTGCATCAAGAGAGACTTCATAGTTGGATCAGGGACTATAGCCATTACTTGACTTCAAAGAATATAATGTCTGAACTTTTTCACCACTTGTACCAATGCAAAGGCTTGTTTCTCCAATGGTGGGTATCTCATTTCTGCATTCTTAAATGGAGATCTCATGAAGGCAATAGGTTTTTCCTCTCCCTCTCCTCTTCATTGTGTTAACACAGCTGCACATGAATGGTCAGATGCAAAAGAATAGATATAAAAAGGTTTTAAATAATCTAGGCTTGTTAAAATAGGCGCCTCAAATATTGATTGTTTGATCTACGAGAAAGCAGATTTAGCCTCATTACTCCACTCAATCTTTGCCTCTTTCTTCATCATTTCATTTAGACGTTTGATGATCTCCGCAAACCCTGTTATAAAATTTTTAACAAAATTGATCCTCCCGAAGAATGATCTCATTTCTTTCTTGCTGCCTGGCCTTGTTAGTTTCAAGATAGCCTCCACTCGATCAGGGTCTATGGATATCCCTTCTTCTAATATGATGTGACCTAGGAGTTTCCCTTCAGATAATCCAAACACACACTTCTTTGGATTGAGGGATACACCATAGCTTATACATTTCTTGAGGACTTTTTCCAAATCAGCAACATGGTCTTCTCTATTCTTGGAGGACCAGATTTGGGTGTGCTTCAACAAGTCTTCTCTAGTTATGATGAGTACACTTCAGAGCAAACTCCACATGCATGAATGACAGTCTTATGGGCACATGGTTTTCTTTTCTTCTCTCTCTTTTTCACTCTAGTTTACTAGATGATCAATATGGGAACTAGAGATTAATTGATATGAGTTTCCAAGAAAATTTAAGTTCCTAAAACGGTGGATCTTGACTTTAGATAGAGACGACTTCATATTTTGTACATCTATATATACCTGTAGGGTACCATATTGTAAAGGTCGGCTGATGAGAATAAGATTAGCCACCTGATAGTAGCATATAGGATTTTTCATAGTTTTTATAGAGATACTTTGTTATTTTTTTAGTTATAGTTGAATACAAATACAAGTTTTTACGCAATATGGTGTTGGAATTGAGTTTACTGGATAAGGTTAATGAATCATAGTCTATCTGTATGCCAATGATTATGCTGAAGCATAAGTGTTTATTATGTGATGAAAATCATTAGAAGGAACCAGATTTAAAGATTATTTCATTAAATTATCTATAGATTGAATTATTGAAAGTCTGTTGATCTATGATTTTAGCAACGAATGAGAATTTGTTTTTTTTGAATCTTCAAAGTATTTATGACGTGTGATTGTGATGGTTAAATTAAGCACCATAGATGCATGCAATAGTATGGACTATTTTGTAAATTGCATCATGTTATGGTTTTCTTGATCTATTGAAGGAAACATTCATTGTTGAAAATATATGTCTGGATATTAGATAATTTTATTCATGTTTCACTGATGTATGCCTTGATCTATCTTTTTATTTTATTTAAAACCCCCTTTTCATTAAATACAAATTGATGAATCCCTCATTGCTTGCATTCCTTATTACCAACAAAGGCCCCTTGAATATAATAGTTGTATGGACCAATTGAGTGACACTAGACAGTTAAGAACCAACTACTAGGACCTTGGGAGTTAGGCTACTATATGTTGTCTTTCTTTTTTAGGAGAAATAGAGTAGAGATATTTTGTTTAACTTTGTTTGTGTCATTTTCACCATCAACAGGCAGTGTGCCTGAATGCATGTGCATTCCCCTCTTGTATCTTCACTTTTGAGTATACTCAAAATCATAATTGTGGATTGGCCATCCACCATGGTTTTTCCCCTAATAGGGTTTCCACGTAAAAATCTTGGTGTTATGGTGTTGTGTTTATTTTATTGTTAATGCATTATGATTGAATGTTGTTAATGCTTTGAAGTTAAAGGTTGATAAAGTTAATGTTTGCACAACACTGATTCTCCCCCCCTCTCAGTGTAGCTTGTTTCCAACACCTAGCTCCTTTAATCAAGTGCATACCTATCCATCTTATGTTAACAAAGTGGCCAACACTCCCATTAATCTAGAAGAGAATTATGGCCAAGGATTTAAGATTTTAACTAAACAAGGATGTGACATAACTAATGAGCATGAAATTCACAAAAAATTAGAGCAACTTCCTATTGAAGAAACCAAAGGATTAGGATATCAAGATCCTCCTCCCAACATAAGTGTCCTCCTTCCTAAGGAACAACCAATGCCTCATAAGGATGATAAGGAAATATTAGGCCCTCATCATCAACATCTATCTCAACAAATTGGTTAATCAAGCAAGAAAAAAAGCCTTTCAAACTCAAAAAACTCAAAATTCCATGTCCCATGTCTGAAAATGAAAGAATCTTACACACACTTCTAAATCAAGGAATCATAACATTACCACCCATTAGAGAAAATCAAAATCCAAATCCTCAGAAGAAAAATAGGTCTCACTATCAATATTATAGAAGAATTGGGCATAGTACTGATGAGTGTCGTGTTTTAAAAAGAATATTTGAGGAGTTCGATATCATAAAAATATTCCCTTAACGCATGCATTTTTCTCCTTGCCATGTAATAGTTGTAGGACCATATCACCCTCACTATTACATGCTTTACATTCATTGCAAATCATTCTCTTTATCAGAAGGAGCTCATTCTCATCACCCATTTCGACTCATCCTTGTCATGTACTTAGTGGGGGCAAGGGGTTAGATAGCATTTGACACTTCATGTTGTCCCTTTGGCTAGTTGTCTACCTTCTGTATATACTGATTAAGATGAGGATGAAGGTGACCTGCTATACGTTGACTCACATGTGCCTTACTAGTCTTTTGCATTTGTTTATTTTTCATGTTCTTTGTGCGTAATGTGATCCCTTGTACTGTTTTGTTTGATGTATCTCTCTCTTTTTGTGCATTCCTCTATTTGTATATACATTCTTCTCTAGGTAAAATTTTTATCCTTTTTTTTTGTCTTGTGTTTTCCTTTTGGAGATGATATAAGGCGTCAAGATATTTAGGTATCTTCCATGTTAACCCAAAATATTTTTCTTTCTTTTTGCTCTCTACGTGTCATTCTTCTAGTTCCATGAGTATTTGGGGAATGATGACATTTTTGAGCTCTATGAAAACATTGTAGCAAAGATATACTAACCCCAAATTCGTACAACCCTTATGTGTTTTTGGGAGCAACCCCTCCTTCCTTTTTCATGACATAGATTCATTTTGGAAACATATGACTTTGCATACGGATTTCCAAGTAAGCTCTCATGTCTTAGGATTGAACATTGGCCACTTTAAAGAAATTTCTCACAACAATGGTGTTAGCAACCACTTTAAAGTGGGGGAATATATTGATAATATCTTTTGACATTTCTCATGTTTCATGGTATGATTTTATTTTTCTTGTGATGTGTCCTTTTCTTGGTGGTGTCATTGGGTTTGATGTCTTCCAAGACTGTGATATTTCTTAGCGTACAAATTTCATCTTAGTGGTTATGTGACACATTGTATTCCCTTTTGCGAATATTTTACTCTTGAATTGTCCTCTCATGGAGACATTAGGCATGATGATCCCTAAGAAGAATACCTTACACAAACTAAGAAAAATCCTTTTGAACAAAAATCTTTACTAGCATTATTGTTCATAAGTGTTAGCATAATACAAATTGTTAACCTTATGAAGCTCAAACCCCTAAATTAAAGGCCACCTAGCATAACACACCTTGCTTTCCTGTGGAGCCTTTCCTTGTTCATAGGTTCTTAGCATAACGCAGCTTGTTAAGACTTATGGAGCACGAAACGTTTCCTTGTGGCACCTCATTGAAGTTATCAAAGGGATAGATTTGGTATGGTTAGTACGATGAGAGCCAAGACAAAGGCATGAATTTCTCATTGTACAGTGAGAGCTTGTAGATTTGGCTCACTAAGCCACTTTATTGGGAGACTCACCTAGTGGACAACCTAAAGTTTTGCTACCTCAGAGTGAGCACAAAACGAAAGCTTAGATGTTTTTCGCATCGATCAGATAGTCTAGTCCTAATCTTCTTGGTCTTTGATGTTGTATGATTGGGTGTCTTTGTCATTGATGCATACATAAGTGTCTTGAATGTCTACTTTGGTGTGAGTTTGACACGGGGTCATACTCTCACTAAAGTGGGGGCTAAATGTAGTGTAGGAATTTTTTTCCCTTTTTCACACTTAATTTGGGAATAATTAATAATAAAATGAGCTTAATTATACCTTAATTTAGTGTTGTAATATGTATTATACATATTCACATTAATTTTAGGGCCCTTTCAATTAAAATGGACTTAATTGTGCCTTATTTTTGGTGTTGTAAGGTGTATCTTTACACTTCCACACTAACCTAGCTAGGGCTTTATTGATTAATTAACATTAATTTTCCTTAATTGGCCCCTTTAATTCAAATCCAAGCCTAATTAATTGCAATTTTTGAGGGATAAAACCTAGAATACATAAATGTCATAACATAATGTTTAACATTCAACAATGTGTGTCCTAGGTAAGTGACCTAGGACCCATTCGCCATAGGGTGAATGGGTACTCACTTACACCTAGGACCTAAATTAAAGCTATTTTTTTGGCAGTATTTTAATGATTTCAAATTCACATTCACATGCCAGCTTGTGTTATTTGAATTTCGGGAATTAATCTTAACATATGTATAAATAAGAGGTCATTTCAATAAGTTTCATGCTAGAAATATTTTTCATGAGCACTTAGTATTTTCAAGAGAGAAATTCAAGAGTGATTCAAGAGCATTTTCAAGGCATTCAAGGGTATAATTATTGAAGATTATTACAGAAATCAAGATTCCATTGTCATGTCAAAGATTTATTGCATCAGGCATGTTGTTTGAGCTAATATGGTTATGTAGAGTTCACGATATATTCGAGCATTCAAAGGCATTTTAAAAATCAAGTTTCATGATCAAGATCCACATCCATTGAAGCCAATTCATGCAAGTTGCAGATCTACAATCCAAGGTTCAAACAAAGATTTGGTTAATTATGATATTGCTTGTTCATTCATCATTCCTTCATGCTATTTTATTTCATTTCAAGGTTTAATTACCAAAATGGGGTTTGACCAAGGCAAACCCCCATTCACCCAAAAAACATTTTTCTCTCTTTGATGTGTGATTGTATATTTTAAGTGAAAGATCCTTTCAAGAGAAAAATTGAAGAAAGTTGCAAAGCTATCAACGTTGCAAGGAAAGTTGTCATTTCATGGAAACTCTTCTACAAAATTTATTTTTGGTTGTCTGACAATAAAAGAATCAAGAATCTAGGAGTGTAGACACAACAGAAGAGAACCTAGAAAGGATTTTTGTAAATCCCTATCTAGGACCCATTCGCCATAGGGCGAATGAGTCCTCAGTGAGCTTCAAAACGTGACTTTTTGTGAATGGTACACATCATTCTCCCCTTTCCAGATCTGCCTTTTGATTGTTGTTTCTATCAATTTTGAATACAGTATTTCATTCACATTTTATAGCTTACATTTTGGAGTTATTTGATGATTGTAATCTTTCTCCCCAAAGTGCTATTGGAATCATACCCCTGTCTTTGCATAGAGAGGAAATTTTCTGATTCATACCTTGATTTGACTCACCTTTTTGGTTGTTATTCATCTCATTGTTTGGATCTCATTTCCTTAAATGAAATTAGAGAAATAGGTCCTTTGTGGTGAACCCCTATCATAACATTTCCTACATCACCTATTTTTCGTTATTTCAAGATTGCAGTTGAGTTTGTGTGGACCTAGATGATCTTCATTTAGGAGATGGTTGTCACGATGCCATGTGTATCTCAGTATCACGATTTAGTGGGATTTTTTGGTAGTGACATGATTCATCATTGGTGATGGATGATCTTCTTTAGTGTTTGTGGATGTCTTGTAAGAGCTCTTAGATCCTATTGTTGTAGAATATTTATTTCACATTTATAGGTTCACTATTAGGAGATGGTTATCTTCATGTGATTGAAGATGTTGATTCTTAGTTTAGAGTGTGTTTGGTATTATATCATGGTTTAATCTTGATGCTAGCTTAGAGGTTTGACATGATACAGGTTCTCTTGAGATCAAGATGTATGTGTTGTTGCACGTGATATCCTAAGAGGAGATGGTTAGATCATTATGTCATGTTGGATTCCTGCTTCTATGGTTGGAGCTTTGACATTGATCTTGTTGGTTCTCTTTGTATTGAGTATATTGGTCATTTTCTTGGGAGCTTCATGATAACGTGGTGTTGCATTTGGAGCTTAGCATGGATTGATAGATTTCAGGTTCTCATGGATACTTGGAGACTTGGGTGAGGCTGGATTTCTCTTGTGATTAGAGACATTTTCTTGAGACAGTTACTCTTTGAAGGTTTCAGCATGGATTCTGAGGAGCCTTCACCTGGATATGTACATGAGTCCATGATGGACCTATAGAGAATATTGTTCTTAGAGTGATTCATGATGACTTTGTTATCCTAGAGGAGCATTCTCATTCCCCACTCTTGGTTTACTTGGTGGTTTATCATCTAATAGGTATTTCCCATCCTATTTTTAGATGTGCTATGCTTTGTGTTTTATCTTTCATAGATATGGATCTTGAGCTATGGTTAGTTGGTTTTGAAGGATTCATTTTGAGGGATTTTTAGTATGGTTATCTCCTTGTGCATATGATTTTATGTTATCATTCATTGATGAGGATTCTAGGATATGGTTATTGGGTTGATTTCCTAATTTGGGAATTTTGAGTCTGATTTCCTTGTTAGAGAGGCTTACATCCATGTCGGCATTATTTCATGATTCATACGTACTTGATCTATGAGATTGAGTGGTTGGGTGTTGTTGAGGATTTTCATTTGGGATTGTAAGGAGATCATACTTGACACAACATTAGAACTTTGAGGTGTTGGGAGAAGGACATGTTATAGTTTATAGCTTTTCTCTCTTCATTCTATGGTTCCTTCCTGGAGGTTCATATTCATATGATTTGGGAGGATTATTGTGACATGTTGTGAGATATGCAGCTACTTGGGTTGCATGTGTGGATCATTGTGATTGTTCTTGGTACTTCATGTTTTGATAATTTATCACACCTTGATATAGTGTTGATTGGTAGACTTGATATGCCTTGATCATTTTCAGATTTAACATTACCCATGCAATGGGAGTTCCTAGATATGTATGTTCTTTATTGACAGGTTTCATACATGGAGCTTGATTGTGGTTTATGGGTTGTATATGTTATTTGCATGATTTTATTGATGTTGTTGATATCTAGGAGGTATGTATGGTTGGATGTATTAGCATGTGTTGTGGATGCTATTTCTGATCATACGAGTTTTTACCTTTGACAACAACTTGGAACCTTTGTTATCACTTAGATTTGATGCTTTTGTTCTTTGGATTGGTGCATCTTCACCTTGGCATATTCATTTTCTTCCATAGGTGGAGCATTGGAGGATGAGAGGAGTTCTTGCTTGATATGGAGGTCACTTTTGTTTTATTGCAAGTATCTTAATGGAGCATGAGAGCATGTTGGAGATTCATATGTATGGCTCTGGTGATGTATTTCATTGATTGAGATATATATTTCTGGGAGAATGTTAGGATATGGTGTTGTACACCATTTCATAAAATTTTATATTATAATATTATAATTAAATAATTATTTAGTTGTGTTGTACCTAGGATGTGTGTTTAGCCACACTAGGTAATTATTTGGGAACCACTCGTAAAGTTGTATTATAATATTGGGTTATTATTTTATGTGTAGGAGACATAGAATAATAATTTAATATTAGAGAAATATTTAATAAAGTGAAAACTTAGTACCCAATGTTAAATGAGGGGTCAATGGTTTTATGTTCACATGGTTTTTTGGCACATGGTTTTATCTTACCACTCGGTTGTATTTTTATGAGCTTGTTTTTATAAAAGCAAACATATGTTTAGTAGTTAAGGTTGGTTAGGTGAGTGGGCTATCATTATCGAGTCTTTCTGAGGATTACATATGTGAAGCATGGAATGGGATGTGTAGATTCATGCATGGACACATGGAGGATGCATTGGAGAGGCTTGATGATTTAGAACTATTCATGGTAGCTTTGTAAGTGCATGTATTATTTATTTGTTGAATAATAGATGGAGTATGGGTGCTTTTGGAGGTTCGGTTTTTTCCTCTTGAGGACTTTCCTAGGGTATATCTTGTGTTATCTTAAGGTTTGTCTTTTTTATCTATGCATTATGGTTATTTTGTAAGCTTGTATGTATATTTTTTCTCATGGGGTTATGTAGGAAATGGATTGAGAATGTGTGCATTATGCATTATTTCCAAGCAAATACAAGCACAAGTATTGGTCAAAATACAAAGGTTTGTTTGTCTCACTTCCATTAATGTTTCTTTCAACTCAAACGCTATTATTTTTTATTAAAATAAGCAAGAAATAAGGGCCTCAACCCTTTACAAAAGTGACCATAAGGTGAGATAAAACAAGCCTCAAACTAGCCAAAAATAATATAATAACAACACTCCAAAGGAGTGAGGTACAATTATAGCCAAAATATTGAAAACAATTACAAATAGAAGTATTTGGAGCCCTCAATGTCCACTTAGACAATGTCAAGCCTTATACAAGTTGGGCTCTCACCTAACACTCTAACTTGAGTTTAGGACAATGATTTAGGAAGAGATTTCTTCCTCCTAACAGTAGTCTAGGAGATATTATCTTTCAAGTTTTGAGAAGGGGAAGCAGGGGTATATCTCCACAAAGAGCCCATAATCATCCAAAGAAAGAGAAATATTATAGTGAGGTGAAATATGATCTTCCATCACATGAGTAATCTAGAACTGATTTGAAGCTAAATGCAAAGTGGGATGTGAGATTGAGGGAAGAGGTTCCCTAAAATGGTTTGAAGGGAAAATGAGAGCATCAAAAGCTAAGTAAGCATCATCATCTTGAAAGGATAAATTCAATAGAGAACTAAGGGAATGAATAGTCAAGTGATATTAATTAGTATTCATCCACCAAGTAGCAGTGTCCTTACATCAAGAGAGAGGACAATCTGTAGCTATGTGACCAATGGAGAAGCAATGTCTACATCTAAAAGGGGGACCCTCATAATCAAGATTTGAGTCCAAGGCCTTTCCCCAACCATCAAAACCACATCCCCATGAAGAGGCTTGGAGATGTCAGTGTCCACCAAAAATAGGCCAACTATTGTTGAAAGTATAATATTGCCAACAGTATTACATTCAAAATAGGCGTAAATATTATGCAATTTGCAAAAGATGAAGAGTCTCAATAAGGATGGGAGGATAGGAAAAGAAAAATCATTCAAAACCTTTAGTAGACTTGTTGAATTCTAAGTGAAATGAAAAATGATGAACCATAAAGTGTGTAATAAAATATCCCCAAGTTCTTGAATTCATTGCTAGGCACATTCATTACTTTGATATCATTTTCTAGAATAATGTTATTGTTTTCAATTCCCTTTCTCAATTTATATTTATTATTTATTATTTATTTTTCATTTTTCAATTTTCAATTTTAAATATTAAATAATGTTGAATGGTAATATAATTTCTCTATGTTCTTGTCTTTTATATCTTGTTCAACTTAAAGTGAGGAAAAAAATACATATAATATTTGTTGAATATTTTGTAAATGTTAGGAAAAGGTGTGTTGTACACCTTGAATAATGTTATAATGTAACATTTTATTTATTATGTGGTGCACATAAATAATATATGTGTGCATCACATGGGCTAGCATTCTTGGGGCCACTGTATGTGTTGTATGTAAAATTGTGATTAAATATTTAATATGGGGTTGCACATGGAAAAAATATTGAATGCTGGGAAAACTTAGTATCAATATTAAATGAGGGGTTAATGGTTTTGTAAGCTCATGGTATTAGTCACATGGTTTTATGTAATACAACTTGGTGGTTTGTGTGAGCTTGTTTCTATAAAAGAAAACACTTGGGTAGTTGTCTAAGGTTGGCTTATTCACTGGTTGTGAACATCTCTTGTTAGCGTTTGTGAGGGTTGAAGCATGGCATGGGATGTGTGGTTACATGCTTGTTCACATGGAGTGATTTTAGAGGGCTTGATGTTTCAAAGGTATTCATGGATAACTTTGAAGATGTATTGTAATGTTTATTATTGAATAATACATGAGCGATGGATAATTTTTGAGGCTAGTTTTTCCCTCTTGAGGTTTTTCCCAAGGTATATCTTGTGCCATATTTGATGGTATATCATTTATTCTTTTGCATATGAATTTTGAATACTTGTTTGCATAGATTTCTCTATTTAGGTTATATAGAAATTATCTTGGGTGGATGCATATTTTATTTCTTTTGGTATCAGATTCATGGTTGTGGTTTTGCATAACCCTTGTTGGAGTAGATCTCGTGCATATTTTGAATCCAAGGCTTTGCATGAAAGAATGAAGACATTACAAGATATGAGGTTTTTGTGCAAGTTGATTCTTTCATATTTGGGGTTTTTAGGTTGCATATTTGTGGTTATTTTTTATATATTTGGGTTAATGAATCTTTGTTGGAAAAAAGGTTTTTTATGGATGTTCATTATGAGGGTTTTTTAGGAAAATTCTTGAAGATGACCCCTTGGGACAAAAATTACCTCGTCATTGGATCTAGGAGGCCCGAGAGATGAAGATTAACATAAAATTCGGCCTATCTAGGCCACTGTAAAACTTGAAAAATTTCCCCTCCTACCCCTTTCGTACGACTGCCCATCTTGCTCTATGGAAAAAATATAAAATTAATATTCCTACGATTAAAATTTTTAAAAACTCGATTTAATTAAAAAAAAAAAAATTAAAAAAATTAGGGGGGGCGGGGGCTCCATAGACCCCACGCCACCCCTGCCCCTATCGGCCCCTAGTCAATGAGTCTCATAATCAATGAGGCCTTAAGCCGCTCGATTCTGACAGCTGGTCCAATGGGGTCGTAGTCATCCCAACCCACGGGGCCAAAACAATTAAATTTGCAAAAAATATTAAACCTTCCAAAATTTAAATCAAAGAAAAATTAAACCAAGTTTAATATCGGCATCGGTTTGCCGCCTGCATTTTGTCAGCACGCCACCACCACCAACAGGCTGTCAGTGAGGCCCCCCAAGGGCTAACTTTGTTTGGTTCATATAGCCTAATTATGCAACTTTTTTCTAGGGAGCATAACTTTCACCCAGGGTGTCCATTTTTTGAATTCTTAAACTCGTGGAAAGGTGGTTTCGTGCCCTATGTTGTAGTATTAGTGGTTTTCATTTTTTATTTTTATTTTGATAGTAGAATTCTTGTTGGAAGTCAGATATTATTTTCGAGCTAAGAGAGGTCATAACTTATGCATACGAAGACGTATTTTGGACTTCTTATAGTCGATGAAAAGCTTGTTCAAAGAACTACCTAGTGGATTAGGTTTGGAGATGTTTTGGAATGATTTATTTGTTTTTATTTTCATTTGAGTTGTTTATGGGTTCTTTTATGGTGATTTTGTGAGCTTATGGCTATTTGGATCTTGGTGATTTGATGTTGGAGTCAAATTGTATACCCACATGTACATTTTTTATTACTCTCATTTGACATGGTTATCAGTATATTGTTGGATTTATATATAGAATTTTTGCATCTACAAGTTGTGTAGTGTTGTATGATGTTTATGCTTACATGTTTCATTGATGACTTGGATATGGGTTGTCTATGCACACAGATTTTTCAATGTTGTTGCAGATTTAGATTCAAGTGATTTGGTTTAGTCACTTGTTTTGCAAGTTTGTTTGTCATATTGAGGAGAAGAGATGGTATTATTAGGTGTAGTCATGGTGTGGGACCTATGTAGTTGACTATGTGATGAAGACATGTGTGACATGGTTGGAGTTTGGTGGGGAGTGCTATCTCTCAAGAGCACATTTTCTCTTTCTAAGACCTAATCTTTGGCCTTCCTAGGGTATGCTTCTCTACCCTGCTCAGGGATCACTCCTAGGACCCCTATCTCCTTATAGAACTCTCCACCAATTTCAAAAACTCACCTTACTCACACACCCCTACTCAGCACCTTTGGCTCAATTTTTCCACAACATTCCCCAAGCCATTCTTGGGATTAGGAATGGGTCTTCCAACTATTCCTAGGGTGTTCCTACTCCATTATGATCCATCTTGTAAGATTCTTTCTTCATTTGACAATCAAATTCAAGAAACTTAGTTTTTAGGCCTTGTAGCCTTTTTGACCAATTAGGCCTCCAAAAAATAGTATTCTTGGAATACCTCCAAACCTTCCTTAATGAACCCACAAAATATTCATGGATTCTCACTATAGACCTCCTAGGCTTCAATATTTTCTTGGTGTTAGACCTCCATGGTGTCCGTACACAGGATTTTCACCAAACCCCTATTTTCAAGGGTTTCTAGGGTATGTAACATAGTCTAGTTTATTTTAAATTAGTGGAATGCTCTAATGGCCTCCTTTGCACTTCTCCTTGCATACAAATGTTCAAGAAACATACCCCTACACTTCTACACCACGAATTGGCACAAACCAATCCATTTAGCAAGTCTTGTTGTTGTTGTTCTGTCCAAGCAACTAGCCAGAATGCCTCTGCACTCGCTTAGAGCTTGATGATATATCAACTCCCCTGCAAAAAAAGACTCCTAAAGCCATATCTACACTATATACATAGTCCCCTACTTGATTCAAAGTTTCCATGGAAGCTTTTCCATGGGAAGTCAAGTGGGGATCATTATTTACAAAATTGTCCCTAAACCGGACAGTGAAACCAAGAACCCAAAACAATTTGCAAGACCTTAACCAGTAGTACTAAATGACTAAACCAATGCTACACAAGGAAAGAAAAGAATAGAAATGAAAGTCTCAAAGCATTAGTTCAGTCCTTTCAATCCATTAATTGACTGGATGAAGGCTCTGTCACAGAAATTCAAACAAAATTGCTCTTTTCCAACTCACAATCTCTTCTTTCCAAAACTCAATCCGTACAATAGATTTCCCACCTGTCATATTAGGGTTTTTCTAACCTTATATACCTTATTCCCACATGTTAGGACCCTTAGGTCAGGCTTAGAACATCATTAATGCCATTTTCCAACTTTTAGGACAAAATGGCCAAGACAACATTGTCAAGATTTGCCTAATCTCCTCATTAGGGATTTCCCAAACCTCAAGGCTCTAAACTAACCTAAAATCACACACCAAATAAACCTTGGGACTTCATCAATTAGTCCTTATTACCTTGGTGGTTGGCTAGAACCACCTACAAGCCAAAATTGCAAAGATCTCTCCAAAAGACCTTAAGGTGCTCCTGCACCATTCCCCCCTTGCAACAAAGAAGTTAAGGAACCTATGGTGTTAAGAACTCCTCATTGATGCCATGCTTCTTGAAATCACTCTCTTCTATCCAAGTAGCCTCTGACTCTGGTTGGTGTCTCCACTTCACTAAGTGCTCCATGTATGTCTTGTGCCTAGTCTTCTTCTTCACCCTTGAATCCAGAATCTTGTCAACCTGTGGTCTGATCTAATCAGGTACCTTGAGTCCTTCCACATCCTTACTCACCTCAGCACTATAATGTTCCTCATCCATTTCCAGTCCTTTATACTTCACCAAGTCCTTCACATTGAAGATAGGCGAAATGGACATCTCCTTGGGTAACTCCACCTTGTATGCATTTGATCCATACTTAGCCAACACTTTACATGGCCCTATCCTTTTCATTTGCAGCTTACTTGGTATGCCTTTCTGTAG
Source organism: Sequoiadendron giganteum (assembly GCA_007115665.2). Classification (NCBI taxonomy): domain Eukaryota; kingdom Viridiplantae; phylum Streptophyta; class Pinopsida; order Cupressales; family Cupressaceae; genus Sequoiadendron; species Sequoiadendron giganteum. The sequence continues at coordinate 76,802,625 of VCHN02000014.1, read as the reverse complement.
TCTTGCCTTGTTCAAGTATACCATCACCAAATCACCTATTTCAAATTGTACATCTCTCTTCCCTTCATCTCTTTTAGCCTTTAACTTCTGGTTAGTCTTCATTAATGTCTTCTTTACCTACTTGTGAACCTCTCTCATTGACTAAGCAAAATCATCAGCATGTCCATTGATTCCTTCATAACCTTTTAGGTCTCTTAGCTCAAGTACACCTCTTGGATGTAACCCATATACAATTTCAAATGGGCTCTTACCAGTAGACATGTTTGTGCTATCATTATAGGAAAATTCTGCCTATGAAATGACTTGTTCCCGTCCTTGTCCATACTCCTTAGTTAGACACCTCAACAAGTTACCAAGTACTCTATTGATCACCTCTATCTATCCATCTGTTTGAGGATGATATGCTGAGCTATGAGACAAGTTGGTTCCTAACCTCCTCCAAAGAGTTTTCCAAAAATGTCCCATAAACTTCACATCTATGTCTACAACTATGCTCTTTGGCAACCCATGTATCCTTACTACTTCCTTGAAGAATAGGTGTGCAATCTGACTTGCATCATGTGTTGTTTTGTATGGGATGAAATGGCTCATCTTGTTGAATATGTCCACTACCACAAACACACTGTCAAAACCAGTCGGTGTCCTAAGTAGCCCTACTATGAAGTCCATGCTAATGCATTCCCATGGTCTATTTGGGATGGGTAATGGCTGATAAAGACCTGCATTTGTTGATGTTCCCTTTGCCTTTTGACACACTCCACATTGCTCCACATACCTTCTTACATCTCTTTGCATCTTAGGCCACCAATAGAACCTTTCCACTAAGTCTAGGGTCTTGTTCAATCCAAAGTGTCCACTCAAACTACCATTGTGCTTTTGTTGGATAAGATTCTCCCTCATGGAATCTCTTGGAACACATAATTGTTTCCCTCTAAACAATAGACCATTCTGCAAGGTATGATCTGCATATTCACTGTGAAAATGGTTTTCAAAATTAGTACATACCTTGTAGATCACTAAGAAATCAGAATCTCTTGCATATAGGTCTTTGAATCCTTCAACCCCTGTGCTCTGCAGCTGTATCTCCTTAATGGTAAGCAATCTCCTACTAAGGGAATCTGCAACCTTGTTGTTAACCCCTTTCTTGTGCTTGATAGTAAAGGTGTATGACTGCAAAAACTCCATCCATTTGATGTGCCTCAAACTGAGCTTCTCTTGAGTATTGATGTAGCTTAAGGCCTAATTGTCGGTGTATACCACAAATTATTTGGGCAATAGGTAGTGCCTCCACTTTTTAAGAGCTTTTACTAAAGAATACAACTTTAAGTCATAGGATGAGTACCTAGACTTTGCTTCATTTAGCCTTTCACTAAAGAATGCCACTGGCCTGCCTTCTTGGCTTAGGACTGCACCCACTGCTATATTGCTTGCATCACATTCCACTATGAATGGTTTGTCAAAACTTGGTAAAACTAGGATTGGTTGGGTAGCTATCTCCCTCTTCAATATTTCAAATCCTTCATTGGCTTCTTTGGTCCACACAAACTTTGTTTTTGGTCCTCCTTTGATGGTGTCAAGGACCGGTAAACCTTCTAACAAACTTCCTATAGAATTGTGCTAATCCATGGAAACTCCTAACTTCAGTCCCTGTCTTGGGAGTAGGCCAACTGAGAATGGCTTCAACCTTGCTCTTGCCCATCTTCAAGCTCCCTTGAGATACTACAAATCCTAGGTAGACTAGCTCTTGCTTCATAAACTCACTCTTCTCAAGATTTATGGTGAGCTTCTCCTCTTGAAGTTTCTTCAACACAAGTTCTAGGTGTTTCATATGTTCTTCTTTTGTTTTGCTAAAGATGAGGATATCATCTAAGTAGACTACCACAAATACTCTTATAAAGTCCCTCAAGACCTCATTCATCACCCTCATAAAAGTGCTAGGTGCATTTTTAAGCCCAAATGGCATCACTAACCACTCATATAACCCCTCTGTGGTTTTAAAAGCTGATTTCCATTCATCTCCCTCTTTCATCCTAATCTGATAGTAGCCACTTTTCAAATCAATCTTGGAGTAGTACTTAGCACCCCCTAAATAGTCCATTAAGTCTTCTATCCTAGGAATAGGAAACCTATATCTAATGGTTATCCTATTTATTGCCCTAGAATCAATACACATTCTCCACTTATCTCCCTTCTTAGGTTCCAACACCACTGGAATAGCACATGGGCTTATGCTTTTCCTGATCAACCCTTGGTCCAAGAGTTCTTGAACTTGCCTTGCTATCTCTTTGTTCTGCTCCGGTGTCATCTTGTATGCAGCCTTGTTAGGCAATGTTGCTCCTGGTACAAATTCTATTTGATGACCGATTGCCCTCTTAGGTGGTAGTGTAGCTGGTGTGCCTTCACAAATGATATCCTTGAACTGATCCAATAGTTTCTTCACTTTTGCTACCATAGGTAGCCGACTAGGTGACTCCTCCTCCTTTGGTTTCAACATGATTGCATAGACAACTCCTTCTTCCTCCTTCATGTCTCTTAGGAATTCCTTTCCACTCATCAAAAGTACACTAGATTTTTCCTTCTCCACTATGCCTGCTTCTATCAAAGACTAGATTTTGTAAGTCACTCCATCCTTCTTGAATGATTACTTGTTTTCCTTGCCATGGTGTACTGCCTCCCTGTCATATTGCCATGGTATACCAAGCAACAGATGGCATGCATCCATTGGTAACACATCACATAGTATCCTATCTTCATACTTCCCTATAGCAAACTCAACCCATACTTGTTCATTGACCAATATATTCTGCCCCTTATTCAACCAAGTAACCTTGTAAGGACACACATGGGGTATCTTGATGAGATTCAACTTTTGTACTGCCTCCTCTAATATGACATTATCAGTAGATCTTGAGTCAATGATGACCTTGCAGACCTTACCTAGTATCTTGCACTTGACTCTAAAAAGAGCTCTCCTCTGTTTGTGTTCATCCTCGACAGGTGCTTTGATCAAGATCCTTCTCAACATGAGGTTCTCTCCTTTCTCTGAATCTAAACTCACCTTTGAGTGCTTGGGAAAGTCCTCTTCTTGGACATAAGTAATATTCCTCTCACCTTGTGAAGATGCTGGCTTGTCAGGACACCTATAAGCCAGATGACCCAACTGTCCACAATTGTAACACTTCATGGAAGCAAAATGAGAACTTCTCCCAAATCCTCCTTATCTGCCTCTTCCACCATTGTTAGAGCTTCTACCTCTGTATCCCCCTCTACTATTTGTCTCATGGAATTTCTCACCCATCTTAGAATCTCCTTGGCTTCTATTCTCATTGCTCCTTCCACCAAAACCTCCTCTATGTCCACCTCTAGGGTCTCTACCTCTTCCTTTACCCCTGGTGTTAGAATCTTGTTTCTTTTTCAGTTTCTTTTCCACTTTAATAGCCATCTGATAGCAGCTATGGAGGGTAGTAAGTGTGAAGAGACTCAACTCCTCTTGCATGTTCCATCTAAGGCCGTTCAGATACCTAGCAACCTTAATGCTTTTAATTTCTTGCACTCTAGACCTAAGGCTTAACTTTTGGAACTCTTCTGTGTAAGCAGCTACATCTAACTCTCTTTGTCTGAGATTTTGCCTCTTCTTATGCAATTGGATGTCATAATCCTCAGGTAGATAGTTTTCCTTTACTTTAGCCACCATTGTTTTCCAATTTCCTATTGGCTTCTTGCTTTCCTTCTCTCTTTCTTCTTGCAAGAACTTCCACCAAGTTAATGCATGTCCTCTTAACCTTGATTTGGCTATCTTCACCTTTTGTGCCTCTATAATCCCATCACATTCAAAGTGATTCTCCATTCCCTCAATCCATTCCATAACTAACTCTGCATCCATTCTTCTAGTGAAAATAGGGATTCCTTCTAGTGCCTTGCCACATAATTCCTTCAAAGCTTTGAGGAAGGGTTCCTCTGCTAATGGAGGGTCAGGTTCTAGTTCTATCTCTTCCTCAACGTGGTCCTTACCCTTGTCTTTAACCCCTGCTAACTGCACTTCCATCTTGCCTATAGTCTCTGCAACCTCTTCTAGTTTGTGCTTCATTTCTTCCACAATTTCTTCTAGACGTCTATTCTTTTCTTGTTGCTCTATCAAATCTCTAGCTATCTCTGCATTAGTCACCATGGTGCTTTCTCCTATGGATTCACTTCTTTATGATATTCACTTCTCAATTCCCAAGCCTTTTAATGGCTCTGATACCAATTTGGTGGGGAGTGCTATCTCTCAAGAGCACATTTTCTCTTTCTAAGACCTAATATTTGGCCTCCCTAGGGTATGCTTCTCTACCCTGCTCAGGGATCACTCCTAGGACCCCTATCTCCTTATAGAACTCTCCACCAATTTCAAAAACTCACCTTACTCACACACCCCTACTCAACACCTTTGGCTCAATTTTGCCACAACATTCCCCAAGCCATTCTTGGGATTAGGAATGGGTCTTCCAACTATTCCTAGGGTGTTTCTACTCCATTCTGATCCATCTTGTAAGATTCTTTCTTCATTTGACAATCGAATTCAAGAAACTTAGTTTTTAGGCCTTGTAGCCTTTTTGACCAATTAGGCCTCCAAAAACCAGTATTCTTGGAATACCTCCAAACCTTCCTTAACGAACCCCCAAACTCTTCATGGATTCTCACTACAGACCTCGTAGGCTTCAATATTTTCTAGGTGTTAGACCTCCATGGTGTTCGTACACAGGCTTTTCACCAAACCCCTATTTTCAAGGGTTTCTAGGGTATGTAACACAGTCTAGTTTCTTTTACTTAGTTGAATGCTCTAATGGCCTCCTCTGCACTTATCCTTGCATACACATGTTCAATAAACATACCCCTACACTTCTTCACCATGAATTGGCACAAACCAATCCATTTAGCAAGTCTTCTTACTGTTGTTCTGTCCAAGCAACTAGCCAGAATGCCTCTGCACTCGCCTAGAGCTTGATGATTATATCAACTCCCCTGCAAAAAAAGACTCCTAAAGCCATATCTACACTATATACATAGTCCCCTACTTGATTCCAAGTGGCCATGGAAGCTTTTCCATGGGAAGTCAAGTGGGGATCATTATTTACAAAATTGTCCCTAAACCGGACAGTGAAACCAAGAACCCAAAACAATTTGCAAGACCTTAACCAGTAGTACTAAATGAATAAACCAATGCTACACAAGGTAGGAACATAACACAAATGAAAGTCTCAAAGCATTAGTTCAGTCCTTTCAATCCATTAATTGACTAGATGAAGGCTCTGTCACAAAAATTCAAATAAAATTGCTCTTTTCCAAAACTCAATCCGTACAATAGCTTTCCCACCTGTCATATTAGGGTTTTTCTAACCTTATATACCTTATGCCCACATGTTAGGACCCTTAGGTTGGGCTTAGAACATCATTAATGCCATTTTCCAACTTTTAGGACAAAATGGCCAAGACAACATTGTCAAGATTTGCCTAATCTCCTCATTAGGGCTTTCCCAAACCTCAAGGCTCTAAACTAACCTAACATCACACACAAAATCAACCTTGGGACTTCATCAATTAGTCCTTATTACCTTGGTGGTTGGCTAGAACCACCTACAAGCCAAAATTGCAAAGATCTCTCCAAAAGACCTTAAGGTGCTCCTGCACCAGAGTTTTTTGCTGGTACATTTGGTGGTGATCATGGTGTCATGGATGTTCCTTGTGCTTTAGGGAATTTGGCATGACATGATTATTTATGTAGGTTCTTTTTTGGTGGTGTTGGATTAATTCCAATTTGGTTTGTGGTGGTGTATCTTCTTGTCTTGAGTATCATGGTTTTAATTTTCCTTTTGGGAGCTCATGTTGCAATTTAGCTATTTGATTGTGTGAGGACCTTTGGTTGATCTTCATTGAGGATATTGTTATCATGATGGCATGCATATCTTGATTACACGATTCAGTGGGAGCTTGTGACAGTGATGGTTTGGCGGTGATGTATCTTCTTGGTTTGGAGATCATGGTTTGTACTCTTCCCTTTGGGAGCTTGATCTTGAGTTCTTTGATCGTGTTAGATCCATGAAGGATCTTCATTTATAGGATCATTTTCATGATGCCATGGAGAGATCAGTATCACAGTTCAGTGGGAGCTTGTGGTGATGATTTGGATTCGTCACTTGATATCATGGATGGACTCTTGGATTTTGTTCCTTCTATGCAGTGAGGATTCTTTGACATATTGGGTTTCATTGACAAGAGATGGTTATCTTCATGTGGTATGGAGATGTTCACATATTGGTTAGCCATGGAGGACTCTTTAGTATTTGGTTGAGGTGTCATGATTTTTATTTCGACATGTGATCCTTGTTTGATAGGATGTGAAACCTAGAAAATGTGGTTCTAATCTTTTGGGAGATAGGATAACCAATTTTCTATAAGCTTCACTCAATGAAACCTTAGAGATCTCAATCAATGGCTAGAATGAGGGAAATAGATCTGAAATAAGGTAGCTTTGGTTGTGATTAAAGGTATAAAGGGGGTTCATCAAGCTAGGGCTTGGAAAGATAAGAAATGTAAATGATATGCAAGACTTGAATAAATGACCTAGAAATGAATTTGCATCATAATAGAAAATTGAGAAAGTACAAAGGTGCACTTGGGAAATGTAGAGGCTTGAATGAAGGTCTGAAATCCTAGAAATATTGCTTTTTGATTCACAGTGGGACTCATATACCAATAGGGGCGATTTAGTCCCAGTTTAGGGTTTCAGGTCGAAATAGGAATCTAGAACTGTTGAATCAGGATCTACAAAAAATGCCTGAAAATGTGTATACTATGACTCATATGCCACAAGTGGTGATTTAGTCCTAGTATCAAGGTTGCTCTTAAACTCTGATATTATCTTAAGTTCTCTTATAGCTTCTCTCCTATCAAATCTCTGATTCTGAAACACTGAATTTTGCTCTGTAGGTGACTTTTTGTGATCTTGCGAGTAAGGTGACAACTTTGATAACTTTGAAAACTTTTCTCTAATCTTTCTCTTCAATGGATCTTCAACCTAGATCTGCAAATCACACATTGAAGAGAGGGAAAAAAAAAATTTTAGCAGATAGGGGTTTGCCTTGGTCAAATCCCATTTTGGTAATCAAACCTTGATATGAATAGAAATAGAATTAAGGAATGATGAATGAAAAAATATACAATGTTGCAACTCACCAGAACTTTGAACAAAAGGCTGCAATCTTTCAAGTAATGGATAGCATTAATGTGGATCTTGACTCTTTTTTCTATGTTATGGATCTTGACTTGAATGCTTGCTCAAATCATAAAACCATACATCACAAATGTTAGCTCAAAAACAAACATGATGCATGATGACTTTGACATGATGCTTGATACTTTAATAGTGTTCCAAAATGCTTGATAATCACTCTTGAATTCTCTTGTAATCATAAACTTTCTATAAGAATGCTCTCTTCAACTTGCTAGGAGAAACTATGTGAAAGAACCTTGTATTTATACTTGTTTATGCCAAATTTCTCGAAATTACAACACTACAAGCCGACATTAGATCTAGGAGAATAAAATACCATCGAGAATTTGAATTTAAATTAGGTCTAAGCTAAGTGGCACTCATATGCCAATTGGGGCGTATGAGTCCCATTAGGCTAAGATTGGGACACATTTTTCAAGAAATGCTTAGTTTAATGCCAAATTCATATTTAGGCCCCAAAAATTAGGTTGGACCCATACGCCCAGGTGGTGTATGAGTCCCAGATCACTAAATTTGGGTCATACAATCTAAAATTATTAATTTATGATTGATTAATTGATATTTGTCGAGATTATCCTCAGAAAGATGCATTAATTAAGGCTTGTGGATGCAAAATAGGACCAAATAAGGCATAAAGAAGCCCAATTTTAGCAAGGAGGGTCCAAACAAGTTTGAAAATGTAGAGTGATACATTTTTATACACTACATCTAGCCCCCACTTTAGTGAGAGGAGGAACTTGCTTCAAACTCACACTAAAGTAGACAAACTCGCATCAAGATGGGTTCAAGTGTACCAATGCTAGTAAGATAGGACAACAACGATCAAGAGGGTTGTGCAAGCCCCCAAGATCAAGATCCTATGGAAAACCAACATAGGCACAAAATAACACACATGAGCAATGATATAAGGAGCAAGAACAAGGCACAAGCATACACTGCCAAAGACAAAAAGAAAGAAAAACAAACAAAAATAAAATGGGTGGATCAAGCTTCGACCATTTGTCTCGCACATTGTCGATCAAATCTAAGCTATTTGTCTAAAATGTTTACAATTTGAACACAATGTCCACTATGCAAACCAAATGCATGCTCACATGAGCTAGTGAAACCTCAGGCCATCCACTAGGTGAGCCCCTAGCGAGACACATACGCACGTGACTAGTATGCACTCACACAAACAAGAAAGTGGCTATGGGAAAGTCATGCCTAAGTTCGGATCCCATACGTACAACGATACCAAAGCTATACCTCTTGATAACTTTGATAAGGCACCACACAACAATGAACTTCGAGCTTCATGAGGCCAGAAAAGATTTGTATGTTTGAAACTCATGAACAAACAAGATGTCACCATAGGCAAGAAAATTTTGTTATGCAAGGTGGCCATATAACCAAAATTGTAAATGAAAAATAGTTTAAGTTACATTCAAAGGATTTTTGCTTAATTCATGTAAGGTCTTAAATTATGGAAAATCGTGCCTAATGTCTCCAAGAGAGGACCAATCAAAGAATAGAAGATTCACAACTTAGGGAATGCAATGTGTCACATCAAGCCACTAAGAGGAATATAATATGCTAAGAGATATCACACTCTTGAAGGAAATCACACCCAATGTCACCACAAAGAGAAAGACGCATCACATGAAGTAAGAAGACTACACAATAAAAAATGAGAAATGCAAAATGAATAATGTCAATGTATGGCCCCACTTTAAAGAAATTGCTAAACACCATGCTATGAGCAATTACTTTAAAGTAGAAAATGATCAATGCTAACAAAAAGGAGGACATGAGATCTTATATGGATAGCCCTATTCCAAGTCATATGTTTCCAAATAAAGCTACGTCATGAAAAGGGGTTGCCCCCAAAATAAAATCCCAAAAATCACATAAGGGATCCACAGATTTGAGGTCAGTATGTCTTTGCTACAATGTTATTTAGAGAGCTCAAAACTATCATCATTCCCCAAATACTCATGGAATGAGAAGAATGACACAAAGAGAGTGTAAACAAAGAAAAACCTTTTAGGTCAACATGGAAGAGACATGAATGTCTCGACGCCTTGTGTCATCCCCAAAAGGAAAACATAAGACAAATAAAAAGGATAAAGGAAAAGATTTTGGGTCAACATGGAAGAGACATGAATGTCTCAATGCCTTGTGTCATCCTCAAAATGAAAACACAAGACAAATGAAAAAGATAAAGGTTTTATGACATAGAGAAGAATGTAGGTACAAATAGAGGAATGCACAAAAATAGGGAGGTACACCAAATAAAACAGTACGAGGGAGATCACATTACACACACGTAATCACACACATAACATGAAAAAGAAAATAAAGGAAAGAATAGTAAGGCACATGCAATTCAACCTATTAGTGGGTCTTCCACATCTCAATCATGTTCATCATATACAGAAGGTAGAAAACTAGCCAAAGGGACAATAGCAAGTGTTGTATTAGGGTCATTACCAAGTTCAACACTCTTCTTAGGAGAATTATCGTTTAAGATCATAGAAGAGGAAAAAAATGTATTCAATTCATTATGCACTTCTTCATCAATTTTAGCAACCTCATCATCGTCATCCAAGTTAATCATGCAATGGGAGGTCGAATGATAATGTCCAAAGAAGGAATTATCTCTTGTTGTGGTTGCAATATAAGATATTTTTGTTGCGGCCAAGAGGGAGACTCATCGTGTATTGCTTCAATAAATTTGGGATGTTGATTTTCTTTGTTATTTTCTTCATTTAACCTTTGAGCAAGAGCATGACGTCTACGCCTATGCTCTCTAGAATTTTTGTTTCTTTTAGTTCAATTTTCAAGTTATGTTTGTGTAGGAGCAGGTTTATCAACCATAGGTTTATTTTCTTCCTGAAGGGGAGGAACAGAAGGAACCATGGGAGGTTGTTCAACCACTTTCTCTTTAGCTTTGTAAACTTGCTTTATCTTAGGAGGCATGACAGGATTGTTTTCATTATCTCATGGTATTTTGTCGGAGATATGCAAAGGATAAATCTTAGGTTGGTCTTGGTTATTTTTAATGTCTTTAGGTTCAATCATAATTTCATCAAGGATAGGAGGCTCAATCATAGGTTGAGGCATGTTTGTAAGGGATAGTTTTTCTATGCATTTTGCCTTGAACTTTTGATAGGATTTGAAAAATAAGTCTTCTCAAGGTTTAATAGGTTCCATAGGCTCGAGCCAAAAGAAATATAATGAAAAGTTCCCTCAGGAAGACAAAGGATTAAAGCCACTGCGGTGCACAGTGAAAATTTCATTGTCAAAGGGAAACTTTAAGCATTTATGCACAACCAATGGGACAACTTCCATGGAGCTTAACCATGGATAACCAAGCTTCACATGGAATTTATCTAACATCGAGATGATGGACAATGAGACATCTATTTTTTTCGGTCCTATTTGTAAAGGGTGATTGATCCCATCGTAGGGCAAGCAAAACCATTATGCATTTTTATCCATGCTTTTGGTTTATCGTATGTTTCTCGATAGAGTTCATACACAAGTAAGAATTCCTCAGTGATCACATTCTCACCATAGATGGGATCAATTGAAATCCCATTAGTGGGATTGTCATTGATTCGATCGGCTATGTAAAGAGGACCATCAAGTGAATTTCTAATTATATCTTTAGATGAGAAAGAAATGTCAAGAGGCTTTTTAGTTCAGCCCTTACAAGGTTGAGTTTCGATCAATGCAATCAAACCTTTTTTAATAGTATCCATAGGACCTTGTTCAATAGTATCTATAGGATCTTGTTCAATAGTATCCATGTTTTCATCATCCGTGTCAACATTCATCACATCATTCTTGTTAGTTTCACTAGCTTTGGCAAATTAAATGTTATGATTCGGCATAGGGTTGGTAAATATTTTCAATTTTTGGTTGGGAGGGGCAACAGACTTATTTCCTTGATCATTAACACCTCCAATTTGAAGTCGACCGAAATTAATGAGGTCTTGTACAAGATGTTTAAGACACTTACAATGTTTTGTGTCGTATTCATTTTTTGATGATAATGGCAATAGGAATTTGATCTAAAGTTCGGAGGTAAAGGCTTATTAGGATCAGGAGTTTGAATGGAAGGTAAGGTGATCATTTTATGTTCTAGAAGTTGTGATATTGTGTTATGGAGGGTATCGAGTAAGGGAGTGAATTGCCTAGTCGGATCCCTAAATGTGAAAGGAGTTGTCTTCTTTATAGCAGCCACTTGTGTATCGATATGTTGGGTCATTTATTGAGGGGGATTAAGTTGAAGGAAGCCTTTAGTTTCTTTCCTAAAAGGTTGATAATTGTTTTGGTTTGCGGATTCGGATTTTTCAAGTTGATTGGAGGTGGGTTTTGTGTCACGACTACTAACCGAGTTTTGATAATCACAAAGGGTAGTACACAAGTGTACAAAGGAAGGAAACTTCATCATGGTAATTTTATCTTGTATCTTGGTTTTCAAGTTCTCAATGAACATCTGTTGAAGGTGAGGATCAAGAATCTTTACGTCAATTTGGGAATAAAGCGATTGGTAGCGTGAAATAAAATCAGTAACTTTTTCATCATCTTTTTGCTTACATCTCATCAAATCGGCTAATGTCATCTTAGGAGTCATGTGCACTTGGAAATGGTTTATAAATGCCTCAACAAGTTCATTGAATGAATGAACTGAGTTGTTTGGTAAAGAGGAAAACCATTCTAAGGTGGTATCCTTCAAGGACCTAGGGAAAAGTTTAGCCAAGAGCTTATCCTCAAGGACAAAATCACTACATAAGGTAGTATAAGTAGAAACATGGTGGGTTTTGTGTTTTTGAGCTCTATAACAACATTGTACCAAAGATATACTGACCCAAAATCTATAGATCCCTTATGTGTTTTGGGGGGCAACCCCTCCTTCCTTTTTCATTTCGTAGCTTCATTTCAGAAACATATGACTTGGCATAGGGCTTTTTGAGTAAGCTCTCATGTCTTAGGATTGAACATTGGCTACCTTAAAGCAATTGGTCATAGCAATGGTGTTAGCCATCGCTTTAAAGTGGGGATGTACATTGATAATATCTTTCGACATTTCTCATGTTTCATGGTGTAATTTTCTTACTTCTTGTGATGTGTCCTTTTCTTGGTGGTTTCATTGGCTTTGATGTCCTCCAAGAGTGTAATATTTCTTAGCGTACGACTTTCCTCTTAGTAGTGATGCGACTCACTACATTCCCTAAGTTGCAAATCTTTTACTCTTATCTTGTCCTCTCTTGGAGACATTAGGCATGATATTCCCTAAGAAGAAGACCTTACATGAACTAAGCAAAATCCCTTTGAACAAAAACCTTTATTAGCATTATTGTTCATAAGTATTTAGCATAATACAACTTGTTAACCTTATGAAGCTCGAACCCCTAAATTCAAGGCCACCTAGCATAACACACCTTGTTTTTTTGTGGAGCCTCTCCTTGTTCATAGGTGCTTAGCATAACACAACCTGTTAAGCCCTATGGAGCACGAAACCTTGCCTCGTGGTGCCCTATTGAAGTTATCAGAGGGATAGCTTTGGTAAGGTTAGTACAATGAGAGTCGAGATAGAGGCATGACTTTCTCATTGTACGGTGAGAACCTGTAGACCTAGCATGAATTTCTCACTAAGCCACTTTATTGGGAGACTCACCTAGTGGACAACCTAAAGTTTTGCTACCTCAGAGTGAGCACAAAATGAAATCTTAGACATGTTTCGCGTTGATCGGACAATCTAGGACTAACCTTCCTAGTCTTTGATGTTGTATGATTGGATATTTTGTCATTGTTGCATACATAAGTTTCTTGAATGTCTACTTTAGTGTGAGTTTGACACGGGGTCATACTCTCACTAAAGTGGGGACTAAATGTAGTGAAGGAAAAAGTATCCATTTTCACACTCAATTTGGGAATGAATAATTAATAATAAAATGAGCTTATTGGTGCCTTAATTTAGTGTTGTAATATGTATTTTACATATTCACATTAATTTTAGGGCCCTTTTAATTAAAATGGACTTAATTGTGTCTCTTTTTGGTGTTGTAAGGTGTATCTTTACACTTTCACACTAATCTAGGGCTTTATTAATTAATTGAGGATAATTTTCCTTAATTGGCCCCTTTAATTCAAATCCAAACCTAATTAATTGTAATTTCCAAGGGATAAAACTTGACATTCATAAATGCCATAACATTGTTTAACATTGAGCAATGTGTGTCCTAGCTAAGTGACCTATGACCCATTCACCATAGGGCGAATGGGTAATCACTTCCACTTAGGACCTAAATTCAAATTATGTTTTTGGCAGTTTTTCAATGATTTCAAATTCATATCCACATCTCGGCTTGTGTTATTTGAATTTTGGGAATTAATCTTAACATATGTATAAATAAGAGGTCATTTCACTAAGTTTCATGCTAGAAAGTTTTCATGAGCACTTAGTATTTTCAAGAGAGCAATTTGAGAGCATTTTCAAGGCATTCAAGCGCAAAATTATTGAAGATTATTGGAGCAATAAAGATTCCATTGTCATGCCAAATATTTATTGCATCATGCATGTTATTTGAGCTAATATGGTGATGTAGAGTTCAAGTTCTATTTGAGCATTCAAAGGCATTGTTTCAAATAAATTTTCATGATCAAGATCCACATCCATTGAAGTCAATTCTGTTGGCATATGTATTATAGTGTTGTCATTGATGGCAACCTAAGTCATTAATCTGGTGCGCATTTCAGTATTTGTTCATATCAGGAGACAGAGTGAAGAATAGGATATCCAACTGAAGTTGAGTTTGTCAATCTACTTACATTACCACTTTATCAGTTCACATTGTGGATCTCAAGGAAGGTCATTGGACATTTGAAATATATTATTCTCGAGTTTTGTGTTGTCACATCAATTGGTGTACTAGTTAGGAGATCCGGTTGACTGATTTTTTGTTTGACAGTGCTAGAAGGCCGACTAAGTGAATGTGGCATGTTGCAGATGTTCGAGGTGAAACTGTTTTAAGTATTTTCGGGTTTGAGGATTTTGTTTTGGGTCCTCACTATGTTGTTACCGAATTTGAATGGTGTGCATTGAAAATCATTTGTGGTTTGATCCGACGGTTTGAAAATATTCTATGTTTTATTGAAGCCAACAAATGGTTAATTAAATCTCTTGTTGTGGATATATATAAGTGATCGATTATATCATTTTGAGAGTGATGTGAAGTGCGTTGGTCTGTGATGAGAAATTAAGGATAGTAGAATGGTTTCACTTGCGCATAAAAGGATTTGTGATGCGAATTGAAGCAGAGTAGAGCAGAAGAGAAGAATCTGACAGAAGGTCAAGAAATCGATAATGTGCTTAACTAGAACTATTCTCAGGAATTTGCAGATGCTAATTCATAGTTCACCACTCCTATTATATTTTGACACTGATTGTAAGGCAGTGACCCTTTTTTTTTTTAATAGTGAGCTCTAGGCAGTGCGCCTGAATGCAAGTACATTCCCATTTTGTAAAACTTATATTTGAGTACTCAAATTGTGGATTGACCTCCACCGTGGTTTTTCCCCTAACAGGGTTTCCACGTAAAAATCCTTGTGTTATGGTGTTGTAGGTGATTGCTTTGTTTTCTTGCATCTTCCTTTTGGTTCAATGTTGTAAGTGGTTTAAATAGCAGTTTAATAAAGTTAAATATTACAGAACATTGATTCACCCCCCCTCTCAGTTTTCCATGATTCCAACAATTGGTATCAGAGCCTAGTTCCTCTAAAGAAGCTTAACAACTTGAGGTGGATCTTGGAATGTAATGGACTCTGGTAGTCTTCAATAGCAGCTTGTGGTGGCACTTGATGATCTTGATCAGTCCAAAGCAGAAGTCTGAGAAATGAAAGAAAATCTTAAGGATGCTGAGAAATTCATTCAGGCATTGAAGGATCAGATTGTTAAATCCAGGGAGAAGAGAAAGGATCTATGTGATCATATTAAGAAAAAAGAGAGAAAAAGCATGGATGATGTTCACTTGAATCAAACCTTGAAGGAAATAACTGAAGAATGTGAAAACCTTGCTAGAGACAATGCTACCCTAAAAATTGAGATGAAATCTATGGTGATGAAGTTAATTAAGGAGATTGAAGAAAGAAAGAAGAATGAGGAGAATCTTGCTCAGTCCTTAAAAGAAATATCTGATGAGTGCAAAATAATTAATGGAGAATTCGTTCAGTTGGAGATTGAACTACAACAATCCAGAAATAATAAAGAGGAGCTTGAAAAATAGATTGTTATTCTCAGGGATGAACTTGCTACTACAAATGAATACAAGGAGAAGTTCAAGATTAGCTCAGTTAAGCTTGATGAGCTGACTCAAGGTCAGAAGAATGGAAATGACAAGCGAGGTCTTGGATATGAGAAAGGAGAAAGTTCTGAATATGAATAAAGGCAAGGAAATCATATGAACAAAGCAAAAAGGCATCCGGTAAGACAACCTAATGCTCAAAGGTTTAATGGATATTGTTTTGTTTGCAATAAATTTGGTCATATGGCTACTCAATGTAGAAGTAAGATGAAATCGAGTGATCCATCATTCTTCGGTCAGTGTTTCAATTGCAATAAGTTTGGTCATAAGTCAATTGAATGAAAAAATGTGTCAAACAACTCTGTCAGTAGAAGGAATGTTAAATGTTATACTTGTGGAGGATTTGGGCAATATTGCTAACCAGTGCAGATCGAGAAGAAATCAATGGAATGACTAGTCTAGACAAGGAAATTTTGTGTGTTACAATTGCAACAAATACGGTCACATTGCAAGATTCTACAGAAACAAAAATATGGATAGAAGAGGTCCAGCATACAAAAGAAAAAATACGCAGGAAGCTGATAAAGGAAAAGGGAAAATGGTTGTGGATGAAGTAAGAGATCAAATGAAGAAGACATGGGTAAGAAAGAACGAGTCTGATGTAGGAAATGGTTCCATACCGGAACCTACTTCTGGTAATTCCTCCAGGAATTGATTTCAGGCCATTGGCCTAGGGGGAGTTTTTCAAGAAAATCCTTTTTCCCCCTACCTATAGTTGGTATCGAAATGTGGAATATTGCCAACAGTTGTATTGATGATTTACAGATGCATTGGAAAACACTCACAAATAAATTAAAGCAATTGAAGGTCCACAAAATATTTTTCTCTCGTAGAATGAGAAAATAGGTTATCCGGATCACCTAG
>VCHN02000014.1:76645390-76783342 GCA_007115665.2 Sequoiadendron giganteum | reverse complement strand
TATCATTTTGAGAGTGATGTGAAGTGTGTTGGTGTGTGATGTGAAATTCAGAAGGATAGTAGAGCGGTTTCACTTGCGCATAAAAGGATTTGTGATACAAATTGAAGCAGAGCAAAATTTGACAGAAGGTCATGAAATCAACTAATGTGCTTAACCGAAACTATTCTCAGGCATTTGCAGATGCTAATTCATAGTTCACCACTCCTGTTGTCTTTTGACACTGATTGTAAGGCAGCGAGCCTTTCTATTTTTGAGCAGTGAGCTTGAATGCAAGTGCATTCCCATTTTGTAAAACTTATATTTGAGTAATCAAATTGTGGATTGACCTCCAGTGTGGTTTTTCCCCTAACAGGGTTTCCACATAAAAATCCTTGTGTTATGGTGTTGTAGATGATTGATTTGTGTGCTTTCATCTTCCTTATGGTTCAATGTTGTAAGTGGTTTAAATATAAGTTTAATAAAGTTAAATATTGTAGAACAGTGATTCACCCCCCCTCTTAGTGTTCCCTGATTCCAACAAATTCATGCTAGTTGCAAATTTGAATTCCAAGGTTCAAACAAAGGTTTGGTGAGTTGTGACATTGCTTGTTCATTCATCATTCCTTCATGCTATTTTGTCTCATTTCAAGGTTTAATTACCAAAACGGGGTTTGACCAAGGTAAACCCCCATTCACCTAACAAACAACATTTTTTCTCTCTTTGATGTGTGATTGCAGATTTTAGTTGGAAGATCCTTTGAAGAGAAAAATTGAAGAAAGTTGCAAAGTTGTCAAAGTTGCAAGGAAAGTTGTCATTTCACGGAAACTCTTCTACAAAATTTATTTCTAACTGTCTGATAGTGAGAATTGGGAATCTGGGAGTGCAGACATAGCAGAAGAGAACCCAGAAAGGATTTTTGCAGAGCCCTAGCCAAGACCCATTCGCCATAGGGCAAATGAGTCCTCAGTGAGCTTCAAAAAGTGACTTTTGCTGAATGGTACACATCACTCTCCGCTTTCCAGATCTGCCTTTTAATTGTTGTTTCTGTCATTTTTTAATACAGTTTTTTATTTACATTTTATAGCTTGCATTTTGGATTTGTTTGATGATTGTAATCTTTCTCCCCGAAATACTATTGGAATCATACCCCTGTCTTTGCATAGAGAGGAAATTTGTTGATTCATGCCTTGATTTGACTCACCTTTTTGGTTGTTAGTCATCTCATTGTCTGGATCTCATTTCCTTGAATGAAATTAGAGAAATAGGTCATTTGTGGTGAACCCCCTTTCATAACATTTCCCACAACACCTATTTTTTGTTATTTCACCTAATAGCTATTGATACATACTTGTTACCTTTGGATTGAGTGTTTGTGTATTGGGATATCGGTTGGGGTAGGACTTATGCTTCATTATGATAGATAGTGTGGCATCTCTTTGGATGGTTGCTTATCTTCGTGCATTGGCATGATGGAGGATGAGAGCATTCATGTTTGAGATGATGGTCACCTTGATTCTTGTTGCAGGTATCTTGATGGAGCACATAGAGCACTTTGATTCCTTGATGGTATAGGTGGCTATAGGGATTGTTCTCTTGTTCATGTTTGAGTTTACTTATTTACCCCTTATGCAATGTATATAACAAGTAGGAGAATGTTAGGAAAAAGATGTGTTGTACACCTTGAATAATGTTATAATGTAATATTTTATTTATTATGTGGTGCACCTAGAGAATCTAGGGATGTATGCATCATATGGGCTAGCATTCTTGGGGTCGCTTTATGTATTGTATGTAACATTGTGATTAAATATTTAATGTGGGGTCGCACAATGTGGAAAAAATATTTAATGTTGGAAAAACTTAGTACCAATAGTAAATGAGGGGTTAATGGTTTTGTAAGCTCATTGTATTAGTCACATGGTTTTATGTAATATCACTTGGTGGTTTTGTGTGAACTTGTTTCTATAAAAGCAAACACATAAGTAGTTGTCTAAGGTTGACTTGTTTGTTGGTTGTGATCATCTCTTGTTAGCATTTGTGATGGTTTAAACATGGCATGGGATGTGTGGTACATGCTTGTTCACATGGAGTGTTTGTAGAGGGATTGATGTTTCAAAGTTATTCACGGAGAACTTTGAAGATGTATTGTAATATTTATTTTTGAATAATACATGAGTAATTGATGCTTTTGGAGGTTGGTTTTTTCCCCCTTCAAAATTTTTCCAGGGTATATCTTGTGTCATCTTTGATGGTATGTTGTTTATTTTTTTGCATATGGATTCTAAATACGTGTTTGCATAGATTTATCTATTTGGGTTATGTGGAAATTATCTTGGGTGGATGCATATTTCCTTTCAATAAATGGTATACTTTTCACAACAAAAATATAAAATAGTTAATAGTAGATGTTGAGCTATAGCTAAGGTCAAATTCAAATTTCTTACACGCAATAGTCGAACTAGAAATTCTCCCCTATCATGTCAAATGGTTTATCTTTCTTCTTACCAATATAATGACCACAAGTAAATGTGTTGGTAGGATCTTATTTTCAAGAGATTGGCTACTTAAAATGAAAAACCTATTGATAACCCACTATTTGAACCAGACCAATTGCAAATGGCTCTAGATCTTCTACTTTTCAGAGTTTAAAGCAATATTGGAAACTCCTATGCATATTTTGTATTTGTGTCTACTACAAATTTAACTAAGAAATACAAAATATAAATGTGCTCCTAGCAACTAGTGATTGTTTTTAGTTTTTATTAGCATGGTGTCATAGGTTAATTTTTTCAAAATATTTGCTAAACTGGAACACTTTTTGCTTCAAACCTGTATTGTGGATTCACCTCCAATTGTTGAGGATTTGACCTATCACCTACATATATTCTATTGAAAATAAGACTTCAAGCCGCAATGTGTCAACTATACAAATTTGAGCAAGTGTTCAAAGGCAAGATGCACATATGTGGAAAGTTTGGCACATGCTTTGATAGACTTTGAATTGCAAATTAGGCAACAAATTGTTGACTCTCAAAAGCTTCCACATATCTCGGCCCATTTTGACTATTCTCACTATATCAAATGCATTTGAACAAAAATGATTGTATTAGACCCATAATGGTATTATTGTAACTTTGTGTTGATTGTCGGTTATTAATCAAAATGACATAGGCTTTGATAATTCATGGATCTCAAGGTCTAACACTTGAAAGAGCATCAATCAACTTTAGAGACATTAATTGTTATGGTCTCCCATTCACTACAATCTCATGGGCCTAACATTTGGTAGATCTATGTATCTTGCCTAGGTTTAATTATCAACAATATTTGTGTATGCAAGATAGTGCATGTCTCCCTTTTGAGGAAGGATAAGGAAAGGAGGATTGTCTGTACATACAATACCAACATCAAAGCATTAGACAATTTAATCATCAATGTATGCTACCCCCTAGCACTATAAATTATGTGGATGGCTTCAATTATTGAAAAATGCAACATTTCTTTATTATTTTCCAATTAATTAAAAAATTACTCATTACAAACACCTACAAACATGCTCATTATACACTAAGTAGGAGTGCTAATATAATCTTCACACTTCTAGAAAAGTACCTTTCATTTGATAGTGATTGAAATTTTGAAAATAAACTTGGAAACATAGGCATGTTGCCTATAGTGATGACAATAGAAGAGACGAGTGTAAATGTCTCTCAAGAATATTCAAGAATCTCTATCAATTTGATGAGGTTCCTAAGGTAACCAAAGAAGACATACCTACCAAAGGGTTGTAGCTCAATTGGTTGAGCACAATAATGAGGGTGATATTTTGTTTCTTGATTGCATCATCCATCAAGGTTCAAACCCCTTAGAGGTATGTTATAAGGGATAAGGTCAAGATTGTGCCTTGGACGACTTTGCAAAATGGATGCCCCTCAATCCTTGACTCCTAGTCGAAGAAGTATCAACATAGGCTTGTGTTCCTATATTGGATAACAAAACAAACTCATGGATGACATAAAATTCTCTATAAAGAAAAGAAATAAAAGATAAAGAAGACATACTTTGGAGTTTCTAGATTACCTTTGAAGGGTAAGCGTAGATTGGTCCAAGCCTAATGATTTATCTCTCAAACATATAACCAAAACAATGGTTGGTCAAACTTGTTTTAGTTAGAGAAGAAAATTGCAAAGTATAATAAAATTACCACCACTTCTAGAGACAAAGAATCTACAAAAAGTTGTAATACTGTTTTAAGGCCTAAGTGTCTCAAGATAGAAAAGTAGGCTATTGCAAGTCACACATCTTCCAAAATTTTGAACAAGCAAGAGATACAAAATGAGATGGGCATGACAATGACCCACGTAGATGGTCACTTTAGGTTTCCTCGTCTAAGAGAGATTTGAGTAAATCGGGTAAAAACAACAAACATCCTGATCCTTTGCCCGCCTCTCCCTTGTCTGTGAAAATAGTGTAGATCTTCCTCTCCCTTCTCTTGCCAAAATAGTTGACGAGACAAATTAAAAAAAATAAAAATTAGATCGTCTAAAAAAGCTTGTCCGTGAAATGAGTGAAAATCTTCCTCTATTTCTTGACAAAATGGTTGATGGGACAAAATATGTATTAGATCACACAGTATCACCCAATCGAATTAACGTGAAAAGAAGTTCGTCGAAATTGCCACCACGAAAGTGGATAAAAATAAAGGTGGTCTGCTGTCCAACCAACAATGGGATTCTAAAGACTCCATTGAAGAAACCCAACCGAGAAAGTGATATCTAACAATTAAAGACAGTGGTGCAATCCAGCATTAAAGGAAGGGCGGTCCAAGCGAATGAGCAAATCAATTATATGGGTGGACAATTTAAGCATCTTCTCATCCCTATTGACTACAAGCAAAGAAAAAATCAACCCCAACTGCTGTCGTATTTAGGCATGAACATGAGTGTGATCTATCAAGACAAGGAAAGTGACAAATCTAAAGAAACTGACAAAAAGACAAGGTCAGGTCGTTGATCTCAAAGGCAGGTTTGAGCAAAGAGCACCACGTGGAGTAGTTGGCTCCCTAATGTTGAAGTTTGGAGAAGAGGGCAGTAGAAACATTGGTTGCTGCTAATACGTGTTTCACAAATGTAAGGTTGACTCTTCATAATCATTTTACTAACTTAAAAAATTACACCATTCCAAGAAATCAGGATTAGGAACAGCAATTTCACATCTCAAATTAAAGAGTCCTTGGAAAGATAACATTTGATCGTCAAAATTTGTCAGGGAATTTTTGTAAATAAGTGTACAGCACTGAATCTGACTACTACTGAATATGGCACATGAAGAAGGAAGAGGCTGCCAAATAGCCTAGTACGCTTGACCAAGCAAGTGACCCCTGACAAAATGAAGGTGTTGATAAATCAACAAAGGTTGCCACTTCATAAAGTATGATCTGTAAAATTGTTATGTGAGCTAAAAATTTAGCCTTGGTAGTTTGCAAATGCCCAGGAGAAGTTCTCAAACTTGTAAGTAGCGAACATGTCAGTAAGAAAAGGACATTTAGCCATTCACGGCTGCAAGTAATTGTATGATGAAACCTTTTTGTTCATGGAGGGGAATAGAAACCAAATACAGGATTTCAGGTCTTATTGTTCTCCTTATATCTTATCAATTTTCTTTCATTTCCCTTTTATTTGCAAACAATTCCTAACCTTATGTTAATCTTGATGAATTTGCGGTCTCTTTTAAAATTTATTCGTATTGTAATTATGAATCACCATGTAATCTATACATTTCTAATTAATTCTCTTGGAAATACTAAATATTCAATAAAACGTGCCTATCCTTTGGAAAGAGTGATTCTATCCCACATGATATTGCAAATATCGATCTGTCCCACGGAAATAAAAATTGACAATAATTTTGCAAATTAATGTTACCCTGCGGATAATAGAATGATTTTTAAAGAATTAAATAGTTTCTACTAAGATCTATTACTTTTAAATTAAGGTTGTGTTTATATAAATCTTTAAAGATATATATGCTTACCAAGGTAAGAGAAAGATATCGAAGTGTTTTATAATGATTATCTGTCCGACATGTTGGTCCCCAAGGGTTTAAAATTGAAAGTCATATACATATTCTTTTGTGTTTTCAACCATATGATAATTGTAAAAATTTGACTGCCACTTATTCCTTAAACAGTTTTAAAATGTAGCTGTCAATTTATATTATATCTACATATTATTTATAAATAACATATATGTAAAAGGATAATTAAAAAACTGTTAAAATAAGTGGCAACTGCCGTTTTCTTTCTACGAGTGCAATAAAAGCGGTAGAACTGTGTGCACTATGGTGTGCATTCATGAGAAACAGCCATCACTCAAGACTTGCTTGACGGCCATTGGCGGTCATCAAATTTAAAAGCCTTGTAAGCATGGAAGAGATATGTATCTAAATAATTATACCCTTTTATCAAGAAGAAAAGTTCAATTTCTTGTAAAAAATGGCAGTTTTAATCCTTATATGCAATAATGCTTCTTATACAACAAAGCTTTCGAAAGTATGATTGTATAATCATCTTTCTGATCACGGTTCACAGTGCAACAAACAGGGCTCCTGTTCTAGCATTGAATTTATCATCAAACAAAATTAACTAAAATTTTAGTATTGGTTCTTTTTAAAAGGATTATTTACACATAAAAGCATCACAATACAGGGGCAATACAACCATTAAATTTGCAGTAGAATCCTAGAGTGCCATTTCTGCTTGCAGAGCAGCAAGTTCATCTTCCTCAGCAGCTGCTTTTTGTTGCGATAGCTTCTGAGGTGCATGCCAAGCTTGCTCTTTGGTGGCTGGAACGGCAGCAGTTGGCATTGTTGCGGCATGAGTTGGCATTGGTGCAGCACGAGTTGGCATTGTTGTGGCAGTAGTACTAGGTCGCAACAGTTGCTGCTCTAACTCTGTGCCATCCAAGTCCTCCAACTCAGCTTCCAGGTCATCCTATGAAAAAACAGCAAAATAATTTTAAAGGAATATCCCCTGAAATCTTGAAATAGTATAAGCGATTTAAATGAAGAAAATTTCAGGGAATTACATCATCAAGATCTGCAACTGAACTGGGAACTGACAAAGCTTCTTGAATCTGTTTCATGTTCTCTGTTTGCTCGTTCACCTCATCCATGGTCTTATCCACATCATCAACAGACCTGTGCCACAATGTCATTAGTTGTTAATATGTAGCAAGAACTAAAAGGTTATAAGGAAATGACTGCTCATGGAAAATAGCTATCGCAGTGATGACTTGAGTTTTGAAAATATTCCATGTGGTAAATTCCAAACCATTTAAAAAGAAAACACTAAAAACTTACCTAGAAAAGGATCTAATGCCAGAACTCTTCCTATGCACATCTCAGTATATGATATATCTTTTACATTTAATTCACATGTTCCAATGATGACAGTTTCTACAGTTTAGACATTGAAACAGCTCTGTATTAAACACAAAGTGGTTGATTTCCAATAGCATGCAATTAGCCATATTTTGTGAAAGGCGTTTATAATGCCTACAAGAAGATGTTCTTTAAACCTAAAAGATGGCTATGCTTCAAACAACTTCTTGATATGATTCAGAACACAGCATTTGCAAGAAACAATATCAAATGTAAGAGTAAAGTGGATCGCAATCAACAAGCCTTAGACCTAGAGAATGGAAAGAATTCAGTATGTGTTCTATGAGGAGATCTTGGTTTGTAATGATAATTATTTATATAAACTACAATAAAGACAGCCTTACATAATACAAGAAAAAAATTACTAACAGTTTTAAAATTTAATGCAGGCTAATTATGCAACCAAAATAGACCAGCACAAGTGCAAACTCACTTAAAGGAAGTTCAGTAAGGACTTTAAAATTGTAAACAATACAGATGTGTGGAATAAGAAAAAACAGCTTTTGCAAATACAGGAAAAGGAAAATTGTCAAAGAAAATGATGGTGAAAATTTGTTTCTATTTTAAATATTTATATTTATTTTGTAATTCAAAAACTCAGACTTGGCTGAAACACAGAAGCCCAAAAACTTGACTCGGACTCCTATTTGGCAAAAAACTAGGCAAATAAAATAGATTATACAATGCCTAAAATAAACTTAAATTATCTATGAGAAGCATAAAGGATGAATTTAGAGAATGCATTAGTCTACTTTGATTAGCAAATTTTCAGGAATCGATGGTTACATATCCCTCAAAATTCAAAAATTATACAACAGTCTCCAACCTCTTCTCCCTCTAAACAGTAGTCAGCAGAAGGTAAATCCGAATCATCCTCCTCAAGAGTGAATGAATCATCAAGTATGCCATATCCCAGTGCTGCCATTGCTTCTCTCTACAATCCCTGAGACCTTTGTCAATGAAAGCAACATTCACATCCTTGACAATCCAACATGCATATAGATTGATGTCATCCAAATCAATCACATTATATGAATCCTTGCCTTCCAATCTCTATTTGATGAAGACAAGGTCATTAAGGTGCTCTTGGGTAAATCTTTTCATATTCTTTTCAAACAAACTCCAATTGCACTCACACTCAAAAGTGCTACAAGGCTAATACAAAATGTAGATGGCCACCCTTTGAAGATTTGGTGAACAAGCACCATAATCTTTCCACTACAAGCCTACAAATAATATATTTATAAAACTTGTATTATTATTCTAAAAGTGCATTTATCAAAGAAGCGTGAGATTAAATGACTCAAAAAATCCCCTTGGTTACTAGCTTGCTCTCCTTCAAATGCATAGATGAGAAGAAAAGAGCCTCTCTTGCAAAACCTTGTAGACTTGCAACTCATATCAATTGTCATTATGTCTATGCATGTGGTGAGGCTCGCTATAACCTCCTCGTTGGCATTAAAGGAATTGAAGAAGAAATGTTTGGGATTTATGTAGTACCCCATGGAACGTATTGGTTGGTGGTGTTGGTCCATCTACAATCAATTATTCATCAAATTGATTCATATTTTCTTTTGTTCATTGTTCCATCATAATAATGCAGTATGGCCTAATATGGATAACCTATTAGCATTTTATCCCAATCCACCTAAAAATTTGGAACTCAAAAAATATAATTGATAGAAAATTAAAAAGTATTTTTTTTAAAAGAAATATCAAATTAAGAATTCCTAAATCATAAGTTTGTAAGTTACCTTGAGTAACTCATTTGCACTCTTGGCAAACACATCATCAACCTAGGGAGTTAAAACAGCTTGAAATTTATTTAGTGTGAGTGGAGGAATGCAAAATCCACAACCCAATAGACGAGTTACCTATTGAATCAAGGGCGGAATTCAACACAGATACAATGGCTTCCCTCCTCTTCCTTTTGGTTTTCTTTTCCTCATAGCTGAAAAGCAGGACATTCATTTCTCATCTTACTTCCTCCTCCATTTGGTCCCACAACTTGACATCTTGGCCGACAATTCGAGCAAGGTGGTAAGTGTGGAAATTGAAGAATCCTCTCATACTAAACCAGCAATACAATGCCCTTGATCACAATTGGTATGCCATGTTTCCATGCAAAGTCTTTTCAACTGTGCATGATGCCGTGCACATTATAGAGTATCTAAGCATTGAAAAAAGACAAAATAGCCAGCAGAGTTTGAAACAGGAAAGAGAAAAGAAAAAAGAAAAAATAACCCTCTTGCAATATGGAGACTCCAACCACCAACTGTTCTACAATCACTTCACACAACAGAGTTTGATGGAAAGAAATGGAAAAAAAAAAAGACAAAAAGACAAATTTTGGGGGTTTTAACATGTGGGCATGTTCTGTTTTCTCTCAGGCGAGTCTTCAGTTCAAATTTGCCAGGTCAAACTGAGTTCACAAGGTGGACTCACCAAGTGACTCACAAATTAATCACTAGTTTTGACATCTACCTCAATTCACAAGCTGTTGGTGAGTTGTTTGTCTGGTAAACTTGCAAGTACTTGCCAAGTTTACAAACTATGATTTACTTCTAATATAAATGCTACACCACTTGTAGTCTGAAAATAAATCTCTTTCCCTTCAAAGTTGACAGTTAAAACAATTAAAAGCGAACAGTGATCACTGGCTATATGTTTGCCCGGATTCCAAATTAATATTTTAGTATTTTTATCAACTCGTGCTATATAAAAAAAGTTGTATTATGGTAGTCAACCCATTGTCTGTAACTGAATGTGAAAAAGGGACTCAATAAATGACTGGCAAAACTTTGCTATTAATAATAATGAAAATTGCAAGCTATATTTGATCTGCCAAATTTAAACTTTTATAGAGATGGTGGCACAAGGTGTTTGTTGGCACATTTGTCTAAAAGAAAAAAATAGAATTCAAAGAACGGCTTATATAGAGGTCTCAGATGCTTCTCCCTTATCATAATTTATTGTATTCTCTTCTCTTCAAGTTGCAATAATAGAATTCTACTACAACCTCCTTGGTCTACACTTAAGGAGCACTGAAGTGCATTTATAAAGTGTTTGAGGCTATCTATTATAATTAGCCCATACAAAAGACTCCAGAAGTCTTGATTAAAGCCTGTTGGTGGCATAATATTCTTATTGACAGGCCAATGGTTTTATAGGATATTTTAACTACTACAAGCATCTAAAATTTGACTCTGGATAAGATAAAAAAAGGCTTTTGGAGACAGCCATCTAGGCATCTGGATCACAAGACAATTAATAAAGCCATTACAGCATTATAGTGGTTGCATACTTATTTATGCTGTGGCAGAATGAAAACTTCAATTATTTACCCTGGATTATCATATAGGAGACATGCCACAAGTGCATGATAAATGACTTGCTCAAATCTGACCTGAGTTACAGTAGGGGAAGTCAGTAATCCCTAATGCTTAATTACCATAGATATATAATATCAATTATTAATAATGCATACATCCATTGTTCCTCTGTATTTGCTACCCCAGAATTCATTATCTGTTCCTGCCTTAGCACAAACTCGTAACAGAATTATCCTTTCATAGAATAGTACAGTGTGTGTGTGTGTGTGTGTGTGTGTGTGTGTGAGAGAGAGAGAGAGAGTTCCCAGGTTCACTGATTCATAAGTATTAAGAAGTCATTGCAATCTGAGCCGACAGAAAATGCATATGCAAATTTCTAGCTTAAATTTTTAAATAAATTGACCTGTGACTGTCGGTATCAGGAATTGGAAAGAACTTGTATAAAAGCATTAAACACGTCATAAACTCAATGCTGAATTCTCACCTACTGCAAAACTAGGCATTTCATGCAGTAGTTGTGTCGCAATATTCAATTTAAACATATTGGCTAGTATGAACAGTAAAAACTAAAATTTCTTTCATTTTGATCACTTTTAGAGCATCAAAACTACAGTAGAAGTTAATTTTATAACCTTGTGGCTGAAACTTAGTGCCAAGAATCACAGAAGATTAAAAAAGACAAGGTTACAAACAGCAGATAAGCATGTAAAATATTATCAGAATGTCTAAACTGAAGTGCCCAGCCCAATTAGTGCGTAGTTTTATCTTCTTTTTCTTAGTGGATCCAGAGTTTTACATGCTTTCCCTTTCAAGAAGGGTTTTCTAAGAACATGTTCCTTCGTTGCAAATTTAAGTTTGACCTAGACCCCAAATTTGCCAGATAAGAAATACAGTAATGAGAATTCAGATTCTCTTGATTCATCACTGTAGAGATTCCTTCTTTATAAGAAATTGAGACTAGTAAGGCCCATCTTGCATGGATTTTGATAGTTTACATTCAAAATTTAATATTGAAGATAACATTCTCAATCCCAATAGTGAAGCTGAGGAAGGAAGGTATAACAGCGTCAGTAGCAGAAATTATGTCTTAATTAAAACCCTTTCTCAAGATGAGGGTTTTAAATTGAAGCAGCTGTAACAATATTTCAAGCCACCAGAGTTCAAGATAATCTCTTTAGAAAGAATTGAGGATCATGACTCTGTGTTGGCAACCTTTATATGTTGGGGCAAAGGTATCTAATGGCTTGCTTCTCTCTAGAATGAACCAAATTCTTCTCTAGGTTGTTGTTTCTAATGGCTTGTTTCTTGGTTATTCCTATAAGGAGTTCAATTGTATTTATATTCATCACGTTTTATCTTCTGTATCAATTATGGGTCATTGTCTGCATCCAAAATGTCGAGGTATTTGGTTTCTTTTAAAAACAATTTCTCCAAAGGATTTTTAAATAATATATTAAACTACTTGCTATCGAGGGCAAAGGTTATCTTTGGAATATTGTCCCCAATAATTTTGGGCCTTAGGAAGCTTGCAAATCCAAGGGATACAAAGACCCTCCTACCATCAAACTTTCATTGTAAAGCAGATTTTAACATCAGTTGACAAGAGGGCCAATTCCAATTTAACACTAATATCAAGCTCCAATCCAATGGTTAATATCAACATCTCAATCTATAAGTAGGTTAAATCTATTGTTGACCTTTAAAAAAAGAAAGAGGAAGAAGTGAGTTTCAAAACAAGGTACAACTTCCATTCCTTCAAAAGAACAAAACCTATATCCAAATGAAAAGATAAAAACAATACAAAAGATGTTGAGCAGATTAAAAGCAAAGATTAGCACTCTTGCAAAAATAAACCCACCAATATGTTGGAAAACTATGGGCCTCACCATTGTCAAATGGGATGAGATCAAGATGTGAAAAGAAATGTAGTTTCCAAGTAGAGCATTCAAACCCTAAAAGATGATAAGTGTTCAAACTACATAAAATAACACATCCAATGCATTGGATGTAGTCTACCCTCATGCATGACATTGTGTGAAAGCCAACGTAAATTTGACAAACGAGATATCCCCCGATTGTGGCATTTATGTTTAAGGTTGGTCAAATGGGAAATTTACCAAAGACAAAAAAATATGTGAGCTAACATCAATTTAGATCATAGTAACCACCCACACAAATCAACACCTAGTCATCCTTCAAAGGACATCACTCTCTACAAAGACGACAATGTAAAAAATTATTTTGTAGTCCTCAAGAAAGGAAT
Organism: Sequoiadendron giganteum; assembly: GCA_007115665.2. Lineage (NCBI taxonomy): Eukaryota > Viridiplantae > Streptophyta > Pinopsida > Cupressales > Cupressaceae > Sequoiadendron > Sequoiadendron giganteum. The sequence continues at coordinate 76,770,327 of VCHN02000014.1, read as the reverse complement.
TGATGACAATTGTTTTCAAGTTAAAGATTGGTGCCTAGAATGCTAAAGGAGATTCTAAATATGGGAAGAGGCTAGTGTTCATTCAATTACGGAAAACTTGCATCCAAGTATCCTTCTCCTTCAAGAGGTAAAATATAGTGAGTTCATGTTGTAGGTATACATCTACAACTAGAATGATAGGCATATTGCAACTCAACATGAAGCAAGGAATGAGAGAATCAATTGGCCAAATGTTGTTAGATGACAAACAAGTTAACAAAAAAAATGTGGCCCTTTTGTTCCAAGTATGCCCCCTATAATTCCCTTGGTAGACTTCATCTTTGGCAATGGATGGCAAAAAAATTATCTATTGTTAAGTGGGTCCTTGGAGACAAACAACTTAAACATGGTGACCTTGTTGGAGGACATGAAATTTATAGAAATTAAGCTTGGAATGAGTAAAAAAGGACCCTTGGTGTGACAACCATAAGGTGGAGACAAAAGCATCTTGCTCCAATAGAGTGGTACGCATCATGTAATAGACAAGTGAAAAGAGGTTGGAACTAGGTCAAACTTGATAGGTTTTGTTGGTGATATGAGCTATGGACCCCAAGTCCCTAAGGTTGTATAGTCTCCCAAGTGCCAAAGGTGTCAAGCTTAGGAAGATTGTTGCAAAACCTATGTTCAAGTTGGGCAATTTAGGACCAATTACTAAGGTGGGTAAGACCTTCACTTCTAGTTCTATAAGACCAAGGGGGATTTTCTTAAGGTACTAAACTGACTAAGGAAACAATGAATGAAAACTTGTCTTGCTTCAAACTATACCCGTTGCACAATGTATCCCAATACTGGTGTCACAATATACTTATTTGTGTCGGTCTAGATATGCAAGGCTATGCATCTCTATATAGCAAAAAATGCTTACAATGCAAAGTGTTTTAGATACTAGTAATGACACCTATTGTTGTTATATACTCATACATGAAAGCATGACAAACTTAATACCACAACTAAAAGAAATTGAGTATAGTTGTTTTGTTTAATGTGTTGGGTGATCAGAACTAAAGCTTAGCATACTGATGCCAATTCCAATTTGGACCACAATCATGAATTCATACGAAACTCATAATGATTGAAACCTTGATGTGTAACCTTTATGAAGATCAAATAGAAGGCTATGCATCTCAAAATACATAAGAAAACTAGGTCCTACACATGCATACTAAGAAACAACAAAACATTGTAGAATATTTAACAAGTCTACCTTTTAATCCACAGATAAACCTAAACATTCCCTTCACTATTAGGAATAGGTATTATGCAAAATCTTTGTAGAGTTTTTACAACCTTCTAGTTGACAAAGTGATCACATATATATCTAGAAAATGAGCACAATATCAATGGAGACACTCATTCAAGGTTGATTCCACAATTTAAAATTTACTCTTCAAAGATTACAATGACTTCATTAAAATTTTGGGAAAAACCCAATTCATCAAAATACAATAAAAATGTCTTATCCTTCACTAGAATAAGAATCCTAGCTATCTAAAAGTTTTTTCTTCTATTTGTCCTTCTCCAACTAGTTTTCCCATCCTTGTAGAAATGAAAAAGTATGTGCATATACCACCAATAGGTCAGATCTTGGAAGGAAATGTGCACAACCGTCAAGCAATCATGGAAATTTGCGACCTCTGCAATTGTAGGGGCACTCAGACTCTAGCAACCACTTTAACCAATGCTCTACAAACATGTGTCCATTCCAAATCTAATCTAATCAATTGGGGATGTGAAAGAACATTCCCTTTATTAATGGCTTGTTGTGTTGAGTGCGGAAGATCAAAAAATACCCAAGAAATACATTGTAAAATGACCTAAGGAATGCCATGTCAAAAAAAGGGATCTACAACAATAACTGAGACATGGCCAAGCATTTATGTCAACTTTGAATCCACACCAATCACATTAAGATTGGTTTTTGTGGAGCTATAGAATTAAATCTAATAGTTGCAAAACCAAATCAAGGCATCAATGAAGCTTTGACTCATTCAAGAAGGTAGGTGGGAGTTGTAATGAGAAATGGTGCAATTTTGGACACCTTAGTGTCATCGAGAACATTTTGCACATCGAGACAAAGACTAGTAGGATTTTGGAGTGCACCCAAACCATTAGAGGAGTTTGCCACCAAATCAAAATTGCAGGCAAATTTGTTGGAACTCAACTTACCAACTTCCCAATGTTTCGATGTTAAGATGGGAAGTTTTGATGATGACGTCAACATGAGGACAATGTGATGGCATTGAAGTAAGCACAAAATCATCATGGACATGGTTACTTATGAATGGATGACATCATCATGACATTTGCAAGATGGGATGACAATAGCAAAGTACAACTACAAGAAGATGCAACTAGACCAAATTAGGAGTGCACTTTCAAATGGTTACATTTAATTGGCTAGGAAAACTTCACCAAAGGATTTGATGATGTCATGATGACATTGACATGACATCATGATGGTACAACCCACACAACTTTCCAAGTGAGCTTGACTTATGTTCAAATGCTAAGGATCAAGTTCAGATAGGCTTCAAACCTTCGCAATAATTTAAAATGGCTTGATAAAAGGGTAGATGTGGAAAATCCAAGTGAATTGAATATGTCACTTTTGGATGGGGAAGTTCAAATGTGGGGAAAACTCCTATAAAAAGATTTCACGCGAAAGAACTTAAGTGAACCAAAAAAATGTTACCCTAATATCAATCAAGTTTAAACAAGCATCAAACTTCCAGAAACATTCAATTTAATTTATGAGTGGTTGGGTGCAAAGAAAATCAAGTAAACTAGATGTTCACTTTTAAATGGGAAGTTCAAATAGGCATTGGGATCTCGAAAAATCTTAACAATGCGAAAAACATGGAACCAAACATGCAAGAAAAGGCAACTAAACCGAAGCCAATAACTTTTAAACGAGGAAGTTCATTTGGAAGTCAAGTTCCCACAAAATCTTTACTTAGTTATTTTTCTTCATTTTGTGGGGACTTCCAATCAGTCAAGACCTTGTGGGAAAACCTAAAGGAACCAAACCTAGTCCAATTGGATAGGTAAAACCCGCAAGCCAAAACTCATTTTGACAAACTTCCCTAACATTTCCTATCTCTCTTGAGAGGCACTTCAACATGCAGGCATAACTTAGAAGATTTCTCAGATCAATTATCAATTATGGGTTGGATAGGGTCAAATGCACACTTATAGCGCAAACAGAGCAAAAATGAGACACATCAAAATGGGGTGCCAACGTTGGCTCTAGTTGTTAGAATATTATATTCTTATACTGTATAATGGTCAATTAGTGCTACAGTAGTTAGTAGTTGAGGTAGTTAGACATCTTAAATGTCTATAGTCATCTACCTCCTCTATAAATTGTAATCTACTTTCTTTTGTTAATTCAAGCAATTTCTAGCCCAAAATTGTTTCATGGTATCAGAGCAGGTCTGAGTCTCCCTCACGGGAGGGCTCAGGGTTCTGGGAGGCTTTCAAAATTTGTGGGTTTGTGTTTAAGCCATAATTCGAAATTTGTGTGGCTCTTCTTGTTAAAAATTCGAGTGTTTTGAAGGCACCATAGTTTCTGAAAAAAATTTGTGGGTGTTTCAAGGCTGTAATTCGAAAAAAATTCTAGGCAATTTTTTTCTCCTCTCAGGCCGTGTTTTTCCTCTGTTTTTGGTTGCGATTTGTGACCCCTAAAGACGCGTAACCCTTGTTCGTGCATCTTTGTCTATCTCCTTCTCCCACGCGACCTACAAAAAAGAGTTTCTGATGGGTTCCTTTGGATGCATTTTTTGGAAACGCGATTTCAGAGGACGCATTTTTTTTGCAACCAATGTGTTTTGGACATGCGTCGTGAACGTGAAAGGACAGTTATTCGCGTGCTTCCTAAACGCGATCATCCCCATCAACTGTCCGCGTCTCTCAGCCCTTCTGGTCGCGCGTTTTCTGTTAGTGAAGGTCACGATTTACCTTCTTCCGCGCATAGGTCGTGTGAGCTTCTGGCCACAATTTTTCCCTGAAGAAAGTCGTTTTGTTTTTGGACCTGCATTTGATGCGATTTTGCATCAGTTTGTGGTCGCGTTTTCTCTCAGTCTCTTGGCACGATTTTGGTACCTTTCTTAGCTGCGTTTTTTTTCTGAAGGGTTGAGCCGACATCTAGTTCTTTGAGGCTATAGATTTTTGGCGGATTTCAGATTTTTCTAGAGCTTTTTGGTGTTTACTCATGTCGGCCTAGGGTTCTGAAATTTTTTGTCTAGGGTTTTGACCCTCCAGTTCAAGACGAAAAAAATTTCCGCTTGCAGATTCCTTGTGGGTTTTTCGAGATCTCAACTTGGTTGGTCTCCATTTTTTTTTGGGTGCATCATTTTCCGTGCCTCGAATTTTGTGCTCGCAAATTTACATTTTTTTCTGTGCTTGAACCTATCTCAATGTATTGAAACTCATGCCTCAGGTTTTGTGCATCAACCTCTTCTCAGTACCTCTTTTTTTGTGCCTCGAAAAGCGTGAAGATGGCCAGTTTGAACAACTTTAAGTTGGCAAGCAGTCAGCAATTCAAAGGCAAAAATTACTTGTATGGGTTTTAATATTTTTTCCCCTAAAAAATCTGTATGGGTTTTAATATTTTTTCTCTTAAAAAAATCTGTATGGGTTTTAAAATATTTTTTCCCTTAAAAAAATCTGTATGGGTTTTCATAATTTTTTCCCTTAAAAAATTCCAGGAGGGTTTATAATTTTCTCCTCAAAAATTAAGAGTTTTTCCTGTATACCCTAGTCGGGGTTTCTGTTGTTCGGGAGGGCTCTCTGGTATCTGGTTTTTACCGTTTTTTCTGAAAAAACGATGATTTGTAATTTTTTCCTCAAAAATCGTGGTTGGTTGCAATCTATATTGGTCACACTTGGAGTTGTTGGGGCAAACATCTGAACCACTAGCTTCTTGCAGTCTGTTCTCGAGCGTCCTACTCATCTGCAAAAGTTTCGACGGTTTGCCGATTTTTCCTCAAAATTGTGGCAGCTGTTCTCGGTGTGTCTCTACTTTCAGGGAAGGACAGCTTTGTTATCCAACATCAGGTTGGACGTTTTGTGGTTCTTTTGGTCATTCACATTCTGCAAATCCAAGGAGGGTCTCCGTAGCAGCAGAGTGTTCTAAAGAATTTGTGAGCAAACGACCTACATATTGTTTTTTGTAGGCTAGTTAGACGATTGACCATTAAGGGAGGGTGTTAGAATATTATATTCTTATATTATATAATGGTCAATTAGTGCTACAGTAGTTAGTAGTTGAGGTAGTTAGACATCTTAAATGTCTACAGTCATCTACCTCCTCTATAAATTGTAATCTACTTTCTTTTGTTAATTCAAGCAATTTCTAGACCAAAATTGTTTCACTAGTTAGGGATGTGTCTCTTGCAATCATAGTGAGAATTCAAATCTCCTCACAAACCAAAACTTGGGAAACAAGGACTAGGATTAACTTACACTTCATCATGATAAACAAGGGTCAAGATTGCACAAGGCCACACCCATACATACAACAACAAAACACAACCAAAACAACTTATAATACAAAGGTTCAGAGGACCTTACCCTTAGGAGTAGTAATGCTTGAGAAGTTGACCATGAATTGGCAACTCCATGAGATCTCCATCAAGACTCCTGAGATAGAATGTCACTTGACTGCATCTTCTAACCTGAAATTCCACATGAGACAAGATCCCCAATCTGGAACTCCCTCTTGACAGCACTCTTATCAAAAAGGGCTTTCACTTTTTGTAGTGTAGAAAAATGTAACACTTTACATTTTTCTCACTTGTTTGGGCCCTCCTAATTTAATTTGGACTTAATAATGCCTTAATTTAATGTTGTTAAATGTACCCCTTTACATTTACACACTTATTTGGGCCCTCTTAATTAAATTGAGCTTAATGAGGCTTTAATTAGCCCTTTAATTCATTTACAAGCCTACTAAATTACATTTTCCAAAGGGGAAACCCGACAATAATTAATGCCTAAACATAACACTTTACATTGAGCAATGTGTGTTCTAGATTTAAGGACATGGGACCCATTCGCCCATGGGCAAATGGGTCCTCACTAAACCTTAGGGCCTACATTTAAATTATGTTTTTGGCGATATTTTAATGATATCAAATCCATAATTCAATGTCGGCTTGTGAGATTTGAATTTCGGGAAATTAAGGATACATACCTATAAATATAAGGTTATTTAACTAAGTTTCACCTAGCAAATTTATGAGAACTTTATGAGCATTTCAAGAGCAGATATATCAAAGATTTATTGCAGCATTCAAGATCCATTCAAGTCAAAGTCTTCTTGCATCATGCATGTTTTTGGAGCTAACATTGTGATGTAGGTTTTAGGATCAAGTCAAGCATTCAAAGTATCATTTCAAGCAATATTCAAGTGTCAAGATCCACATCCAATTCAGCCATCTCATGCAAGTTGCAAACCTCCTAAGATCTCCATTATGAAGGTTTCATTCAAGGGTTTGTTGAATGGTAACATAGCTTTGTTCATTCCTCATTCCCTCTTTCATTCATTATTTCAATTCAAGGTTTGATTACTAAAACGGGGTTTGACCAAGGCAAACCCCTATTCACCCAAAACAAACATTTTTTCTCTCTTGTATGTGTGATTGCAAATTTAGGTTGAAGAAGACTTGAAGACCTTTTGAAGTGCAAGATTTACAAAGTTGTCAAAGTTGCAAAAGTTGTCAAAATTGTCAAATCACGGAATCTAACCTACAAATCGGATTTTTGAATTTCTAGCACTGAAACCTAGACAAATCAAAGGCTTCAAATCTGCACCATAGGCTCCCGAAAGATTATTACAACCCCTGTATTTGGACCCATTCGCCCATGGGCGAATGAGTCTCAAATCAGCTTCTAAAAAGATTTTTTGGTGACTAGTACACATGTTCCTACCCTTTTCAAATTTGCATTTTGTTTTTTGGTTCTACAAATATTGAGCTTAATCTTCAAGTTTCAAGTGTTAGATTGCATTTTGGCGTTGATTTGCTATTTTTAGTTTTTCTCCCCAAAGTGTTGTTTGACATTGGCCCTCGTCCTTCAGTTATAAGGAAATTTGAAGATTCCCACTTAGGGTTGATTCACCTAAGGGTTGTTGATCAATTCTTTGTGGAGATCTCATTTCTTAATGAAATAAAGGAAAATAGGTCCCTAATTGGTTCATCAATCCATATTTGATAACCACTCCCAAACCTATTTTTCGTTGTTTCATTTTGGTGAACCCGACTTTTGAGCATCATATCTTGTTGATTTTGGAGTCCTTTTTGAGCCCTAGATCTAGGTTTTGCATTGATTTGCATCTCATTTAGGGTTGTTTACTTGCATTAGTTTGCATCTCATTTAGGGTTTTAGATTTGCATTTTTGCATCCTTTAAAATCTGGAAAATTCAAACATATTAGTCATTTTGCATAGTGTTTACATAACATTGCATCATCATTCATTTACATTACAAAATTGAATCAAAATTGTAACTCAAATTAAGTCTTTTTGCTTGTCATTTAGCACTATTTTGCACTTGCATTTAGACCTCACTTTACAGAAACCTGAAAGTGTAACTCATTGTCTGAAACCAAAATCTGAAAACCATAAAATCATCTCAGAAAATTGCAAATTAATTTTTAAAAACCCTAAAGCGAGAACCATTCGCCTATGGGTGAATGAATCCTTGATCAAGGATTTTCTTGAAATTTTGAGCATTAAAATCACTGTTTTTGCATTCTTTGTTTCTATATTCAGTTTCCTAAATTTATGTTATCTGAAATTGTTCATAGTAAGCACAATTCATCAAATCCAGTGCATTGTTTGAATTCAAAATTGCATCTAAAAGACATCATTTTCAAGTTTTTGCATAGCATAATCATAGAATTATCTTGCTTAAATCTGAAAGTTTTTAATCTCTTTGCATTTCAATTCATTCTTGCATAATGGACATGTGTATTGGTAGTCTATGGAAGTCTTTAACATCTTTAGTTGATGTCTCAAGTTGTTTGTTTGGTAATGATCCTAATGCATTAGAATCTAATCATGCTCAACCTACCCCTAATGAATGTCCTCGTGAAGTTGACATCTTAGGTGAAGATGATGAAAGCATGCACAATTTCATACATAAATGCCTTGACAACCTTGAGAACAATGCATCATTTTACCCTTCAATGCAACAACCGACACCTCCCAATATTTCACCATTAGAGATTTTTGCTCTTTTACATCCTGAGATTGAATCACAAACCAAGCCTAAACCTCCAACAATGAGTGAGCCTAGTTCCTCTAACCAAGTGCATACCAATCCATCCTACGTTAATAAAGTCACCAACACACCCATCAACCTAGAAGAGACTTATGGCCAAGGCTTTAAGATCTTAGCTAAAGAAGGAAGTGACACAACAAATGAGCATGAGATTCATAAGTTGTTAGAACAAATCCCAATTGAAGATACTAAAGGTTTAGGATATCAAGATCCTCCTCCCTCCATATCTTTTAAGGAAACAAGTGTCCTCCGTCATAATGAATAAATCCCTCACAAGGATGATAGGATCATTTTAGGTCCTCCTTTGAATCCATCTCAACAAGATCCTCAAACAAGTAAGAAATCCAAACCATATAAAGTCAAAAAGTTGCCATTCCTACATACTAAAATAGAAATTGAACAACAAATGGAGCAACTTCTTCATCTAGGATGGATTACACTACCTCCTCCCACTAGAATCAATAAGCCTAAGAAGATGAATCATTGTGCATATCATAGAACTCCCGGGCATCTTACTGATGAATGCTGGGCGTTAAAGCTCGTATTGAGTGATTTTGCTCCTCCTAACATAATTGGATAGATATTACATGAACTTTGCTCCTTGCCATGTGATAGTTGTAGGATCATAGCATACTCAATACTACATGTTTTACATTCATTGAAAGGAGCTCATTCTCACCACCCATCTCGACTCATCCTTGTACTGCACTTAGTGGGGGCAAGGAGTTAGATAGCCTTGTCCTAGTTGGGCACTTGATGTTGTACATTTGACTAGTTGTCCGCCTTCCACATATGATGAACAAGATTGGGATGCGAACAACCTTCTATAGGTTGACTCGCATGCACCTTACTAGTCTTGTCTTTGTTTCTTTTGCATCTTCTTTTTGTGATTGCATGTGCATAATGTGATCCCCCGTATCGTTCTATTTAATGTATCTTCATGTTTATTCCTCTATTTGTACCTTAATTCTTCTATATGTCATAAGAATTTATCCTTTCTTTTGTCTTGTGTTTTCCTTTTGCGGATGATGCAAAGCATCAAGACATTTAGGTCTTTTCCATGTTGACCCAAAAGGCTTTTTCTTTGTTCATGTGTCATTCTTTAAGTTCCATGAGTTATTTGGTGAAAGATGACATTTCCGAGCTCTATAATATCATTGTAGCCAAGACATACATTGACCTCGAATTCGTGGATCCTTTGTGTGATTTTGGGATTTCATTTTGGGTGCAACCCCTTTTCATGGCGTAGCTTCATTTGGAAACATATGACTTGGCATAGGGCTTTCCAAATAATCTCTTATGTCTTCTTTATTGTTAGCATTTATCATTTTCTACTTTAAAGTAATTGCTCATAGCATGGTGTTAGCAATTTCTTTAAAGTGGGGGCATACATTGGCATTATCATTTTGGAGATCTTGGCCTATTTCTCATGTTTCATTGCATGGTCTTCATACTTCTTGCGATGTGTCTTCTTCTTGGTGGTGTCATTGGGTTTGATGTCCTCCAAGAGTGTGACCTTCCTTGGCATATGACTTTCCTCTTAGTGGTGATGCTACGCGTTGCATACCCTAAGTTGCGAATCTTTTATCCTAGACTTGTCCTCTCTTGGAGACATTATGCACGATGTTCCCTAAGGGAAGACCTTACATGACCTAAGAAAAACCCCTTTGAACATGTCTTATCCTATTCGCATTTTGTTCATAAGTGTTTAGCATAACGCAGCTTGCTAACCTTGTGAAGCTCAAAGTTACAACCCTTTTTCATGGCCACCAAGCATACACACTTTGCTTGCCTATGGTGCCTTGTTTTTTCTTAAGTGTTTAGCATAATGCAACTTGCTAAGCCTTATGAAGCTCAAAGTTTGTATTGTGTGGTGCCTTATTAAAGTTATCAAAAGTATAAATTTGGTATGGTATGGGAGCCTAATAAGATTCTCTCATTTGCCACCCTTGGGGGCTCACCTAGTGGACAACGGATTTCACTAGCCCGTGTGAGCGTGCATTGTTGTTTGCATAGTGGATAGCGGGTTTCACTTGTCAATGTTTTTGGACAAATAGTTGAGGCATGATCCACATCGCATTGGACAGTCGAGGCTTGATCCACCCTTCCCTTTTTCTTTTTCTTTTTCTCTTTCTTTGAGTCTTTGGCATTGTATGATTATCCTGTCATTGTTGCATATATATGTTTAACATAGGCATGTGTCTCCTTGTGCCTTTCTTGGTTTTGCCATGAGATCTTAGATCTTGGGAGCTTGATCACCCTCCTCGATCTTTGTCGTCTTATCCTTCCAACAATTGTACAATTAGACCTCTCTTGGTTGTCTACTTTAGTGTGAGCTTGACGCAAGGTCATCCTCTCACCAAAGTGGGGGCTAAATGTAGTGTAGAAAAATGTAACCCTTTACATTTTCTCACTTGTTTGGGCCCTCCTAATTTGATTTGGACTTAATAATGCCTTAATTTAGCATTGTTAAATGTACCTCTTTACATTTACACACTTATTTGGGCCCTCTTAATTAAATTGAGCTTAATGAGGATTTAATTAACCTTTTAATTCATTTACAAGCCTATTAAATTACATTTTCCAAAGGGGAAACCCGACAATAATTAATGCCTAAACATAACACTTTACATTGAGCAATGTGTGTTCCAAGTTTAGGGACCTGTTATCGCGGAAACTAGCAGTGCTCGTTCCACGAATAACCCCCCTACGAAACTTGTTTGTTTCCTAGGTTCGTGAGGTTCAAGCACGCAAAACGAGGCGATATTCAATGCACCTCGAAATGCGTTCCAATGTCTCAGATAGTCAACCTGAGCATCCCTCCACGTTCGCCTCGCCAAGACCTTCGAAACGAGTATCTTCACGAGTGTTCATTATGTGTTTTAAGTGAAAATTGCCAAAAGTGCTCTGAAAAAAGAGCACTCTAACTTTTTTTATAAAATTTGACTAAGTGTAAAAAGTGCACCCAACGCCCTTGCACTTAAGAGAAAATGACTTTTGGTGTAAAGGCGTTGATTTCCAACGCCCTTACACCTAAAGTCTATAATTAGCCGTTTTTTGTGAAAAGCGCACTTTTTTGCTTCAATTGCATTTTTCCCAATTTAATGTCATTTCATGTGCCTTAATTGGTGGTCAACCTTCAGTTCTTTTTGTTCGTTTCAAGTCACTTAAAAGTGATTTTGGTCTTCCCTTTGTTCATTGTTACTTCCTTCTTCTCCTCTTCTATCGCAAGCTAGGAGGTTGACCTCTACAAAACACGTTTCTTCAGATCTGATCGTTCTTTCTCCCACCTTGGCGCCGTTGCTTTTCCCAAGTATTTTCTTTGTTTCGCATCTTGCTTTCTATTCTTTTTCCCTTGTTGCGTAGGCTTTTCATGCTTTTCTAGTTCGTGGTTTGTGTTTTTGATCACGTTTTCTTCTCCTCCACTCACATCTACTCCTCAAACATCTGCGTTTTCCTCTTCAAACAAAACGTGTTCTTCCTCTCCATGATTCGCGTTTTTCTCTTATACGTTTTGTTTTTCATTTTGACAAAGGTTATTGATAAAGCATTGAGAATCTGTGCCTTCTCTTCTTCGTGCCTCTTGCACTCACTCTTAGCAAAAATATCAATCTAATGAGGCCAAGGCATGAAAATAGTATGCCATCACATAGACTTCTTGCTCCAAATACTGAAGCGCTGAAAAAAACGCGCCCATGCACTTCCACAATCAATTTTCTAAGTCCCAAGTGCAATGGTGCACTTTTTCAGCGCCATTGCACCAAAAACCATTTCCCCAAGTGCAAGGACGCTAATTTTCAACGCCCTGGCACTTTTCTCTGAAAAAACAAAAATTTCACTAAGTTAAAATGCAAGGGCGCACTTTTTCGGAGCCATTGCACTTTTTCCTGCACTTGACCAAAATCACTTCCAAACTATCCAGTTTCGCTCAAAACCACTTCTCGACCGTTCCTAGCATCGTTTTGCCTGCCTCGTCACTTACACCATGCTTGTTCGGCATCCCTCCTCGCTTCGTGCATCCCAATGTTGCCTTTTAACTAACGATCTATTGACTCTTATTTGCAGAGCAGTGATTAATCTCAGATGACAGCTAAGAAGCCTCCTTCGTCTTCAAAAGTTGAAGGCAAGATGAAATACAAGTACCAAGGTGTTTACCCATGTACGTTAGTGGTTTCGAAGGTTGAAGAGATCAGAGACACGAAAGTTGGCCATCAAGATCTCCTTGACTTCGTGAAAAGAACCGAACAAAAGCCTCTCGAAGACTCTTTAAGAGCTATCGTGCACAGTAATCTTCATCTGGTTTCTACATTTCCAACTGCCACACATCACACATAATTTGTTCTCCAAGTTGCATCTCACTATATTCGGGAGGGCAGAAGTGTCATTAATTCTTCCGAACATGAGGTTTTGAGACTAGATCCAAACTTCTTTGATATAGTTTTCAAAATCCCACAAATGGAGAAGTATATTGACATCTTGGTACAATCGACACAGGAGGTCTATGACTCAGATCCAAATAAGGCCAAGTATCTGATAAACAATCAATGGTTGAAGGAACCTTGGCATACTATTTCCAGATGGCCAAAAGGACTTCCTCAAGCTGACTTCCAAGAGGACATCAGAGACATGATCATACTTTTGAGCAGGGTGAAAGGATTGCCAGAAACTTCCCACTTTTGTGATTGGATGTATGAATACATTCGAATTATAAGAAGACAAAAAGCTCACATTGACTGGGGTAAACAAATCAGTGATGCAATTCATGAGCAGTTGATTAATGTACCGACTACCTTGAAGTTCTACATGACTTCATACTTGGTGTATGCTACAGCTGTGATGAGACAATTCCCAGGCCTATCCACAAAAGGGAACCGACTTTCTACACCAGTCTATGATTACTTCTACTAGCCGGAATTGAAGGAGAGCCATCATCATTTCAGAAGAGTCACTGACGCTTTCTTTGCACCTCTGCTTTTCAATTTTGATCCAACTCTCGAAAGAAAGAGAGTATCAGATGAGGCTTACAGAGTGGTAAGTAAGGTCGGATGCATATATCTTCAATTCCCGACTTTTACTTACATAAGGGTAGGATGCTATACTGGTTGTCCTTACATGTTACCCAGATATCCTTCAAACAAGTGGATTTTGATGGAGTTATGCAAACAGCTGATTTCAGTTCACAAAAAACGTCGAAGGATTCATAAACTCGGTTTTAAGTTCCCAATGACAATAGGTAGATATACCATCAAAAGTGTGCAAAAGGCAAAATCAGTCTATGCTGAGATGTAGACCATGACAATCATAAACTACAAATATAAACTTGATTTTGATTACCGAGATGTCAAAAAGAAGCTGAAAAAGGGGCACAAACATGGGAATCACTTTGAAGACATTTGGGTTGATTGTAGAGAAGAAGAGGCTATTCGCAAGATGGATTGGTGTAGGTTGACTGTTCAACAGATCATAGATCTTGGTGTTGCTAACCTACCAGAGGATTTCATAGATCCTGCCAACATCCTAAACGCTGCCTATGATGAACAGCAAATCTTCAAAAAAACCTTTGCCTACAATTCAATGGTCAAAGAAGGAGAGCATTTCCATCAAAGAAAGGTTAGCCACAATTTTGGCTAACACTGTTGAATGGTTGCATAAGCATGGTTTTCAGATGAAAGATTTCAAAACAAACTCACAGAGTCAGAAGGAGAAGAGTCTAGAACATAGGTCAATTTACAACAAGAACCCCGCATCAAAGACAAATCTACGGTTATTCCTACTTCCTCCAGAAAAGGTCCTAAAATCAAATTTACTATTGGCAAGAAGGATGTTCAAGCCATCCGTGAGGAAGGGACTACAAAATCTGAACCATCTCGCTCGAAAGGAAAGAAGCCTATTTCCGAAGAGATAGATTCTGATGAAGAAGAAAGTACAAGTGATCAATCCGCTGAAGAAGAAGATTCAGAGGAAACAGACTCTAATGAAGAAGAACATTCAAAAGATGAACACGAGTCTGAAAGTGATTGAGAAAGTGAGAAAGAGAAGGAGGATCAGGAAAATGATCAACAGGAACTCAGGCCTGATGAAGAACAAGCTATGTCTCCACCTGAGCACGTAGTTGAAGATTTTCCCCAATCATCATCACCTGTAATTTCAAGCGTTCCTCGTACATTTCCTGTTGTTAACACTCCTCTGCCACCTCTTTCCACATTGCCTATTCCTACATCTGCCATACCCACAGTGGAAATTTCACTACCCCCCTTAGCATCAACCACACTAGATGCTCCTTCAATGACGAGCATTCAAACGGTTGATGTTCCTTCAGGTTCTCCATCATCCATTCCCAGCTTGTCCTCGCCATCATATGATCTTAATTCAGAGGCAGAATTTAATAGATTCATGAGTGACTCTCTGCAGAATCAAGTCAATGTGCAAGTTTCTGGAACAGTGATGACAGATACCTCGCCGATTGTTTCCATACCCGTTCTTCCATCAGAAGTAGCGGTAACAAAAGAATTGACGGTCAACCAGGAATCATTTGTCTCCTCTCTTCCCCTGTGGTTGGTATCCCAAGTATCAAAACGAAAGAAGCAAATGATTTCTCTTGAAGAGCTTGATCTCGAAGAGATGCCTCCACCAAAGGCCAAGGGTAAGAAGAAAGCGAAAGTATACTCACGGCTTCAGGTTGACAAAGCAGGTCAGAAATATGCAGAGATTGGCATTCCACCTCAAGAGGAAGGAGATGTTAATATGGAGGATTATACAATAACTAGAGTCCAGCTTGGCAAGGTTACTAATGAGAGCGCCAAGGCAGATGCGCAAGTAACTTTGAATATATTGGCAGATAGACTGGACAAAATGGAGCAAGCCCGTGATCTATACAAACAAAGGGCAAAGCATTATGCCGCTATTGTTAAAAAGCTTGCAAGATCTACAAGTAATGCACAACCATTGGCAATGGTAAGTCCTGAGGACCCAGCTATCAGAAAGGCTGACAAATTTCTCTCTAAAGGTAAAGCGTTGTATGACTTCATCAACAAAGTTGTAGAACACGGTTCTCAAATTATAATTGCCACTAATGAGAAAGCTACCCAAATAGCTCATCACAAATTGGAGTTGGATAAAGGAAAAGTTATTCTCTCTCAAGAGCTCAAAGAGATGGAAAAATGCCTGTCATTTTGGTCACAAATGAAACAGGTAAAGCTCAGTAAACTGGTGGAAGCCGGGGTTATTCCCGACAAAGAAAAATATGTTGAAGTAAGGGAATCTTTGAGGCATCATATTCAAACGATCAAGTCCCTTACAAAAGATCTCCACCAGGTTCAAGAAGATGTGGAAGAACATCGGATTATTCTTGAAAGAAGGGTTAAAGAGTTGCCAAGCAAGCTTCTCGAAGAAGACCGTATCTTCCTTCCAGCCGCAAAACTATCACAGATCTTCAAAGAAGCCGTCATGGGTCAAATAGAGAGTGCGGACTTTTCAGATGCCTCCATAGATGACCTATGTGATATCAGGCTCACTCTTGATAACCTTAAAACGCATCTTGACAGGTGCAAGAAGGTTCTTTCATCCACCAAGAGATCAGTCACGAGGATTCACACCATTGTGGATTATACCGTTGGTCCGGATGATAAATTCATGCAGGAGACTAGGAAGAAATATGAAGACTTCTGCGCCCAAACAACGAACCATGAGGATTCCTGATCTCCCAGTGTTGAATGTTTTGATGCATTCCCATATGCATTTTGTAAATAATTTGTGACATCTTAAATGTCTTTTTGTAAAGTGTAATTACACCAAAAATATGAGATGTAACTTCTCAGAGAAAAATTACACTTAGTTAGGTTAGGGTTTCCTATTTTTGCTCACCTAATTTCCTAAATTTACTCATCTCTCTTTTCTATATATATGAGAGATCTCTATTGTAATAGTTACCTTTCGATATTTTGCAACGAAGTGCTGCTCCTTTGAAACAAACATTGAAGTTTTGTATTTAATTTTGCGAATCTAGATCTAATCAATAAAGAAGAGGATTGCATACCAGACTTTGTGTTGGGATCGATTATCTTATGATTTGATTATATTGGTGGTGATTAGTGTATGAGATCTGAAGGGCTTCAAGTAGTTTATGTAAACTTTGTGTTACATCTATTATTTGGATTTGCTTTTATGTGTGAATGTTTTGGTTGAAAGATCTACAAGACTTTGTGCTTGTAATCGTTCATGCAGTTCGAGGAATTGTTGCATCTAAGAAGACTTTGTGCTTCTAATGCGACAAACGATACTTCTACAGATCCAACATTGAAAAAGCTACGGAAAGACTTTGTGCCTTCGTGAGCTTTCCCTTTTCCTTTTCTTTTGTTATTATTATAAATCATATCTGGTATTTCTACGCTTTGCTTTGACAAGATAGAGATATCGGCATTACTATTGTTTGTTAAGTTTCAGTTATCAGATCTAGGACTTTCCAATTGTGAAGCATTGTAAACATCTTCTTTGAAAAAAGAGAAGTATGAATGTAACACACCCCCCCCCCCATTTCGTAAGTGTAGTGTACATTTTGTAAGTATTTCGTTAGTTTTACTATAGCTTCTATTAGCAGTAAGAAGGGCGCCTCCCCTTTCTGAGAGGAGAGATTATATCTCACATAGCTGTGGCTGAAATCTAGATAGCGTAATCTATTGAAAAGTTGATTACATTATTTTCACCCTACAGGACCTAGGACCCATTCACCCTAAACCTTAGGGCCTAAATTTAAATTATGGTTTTGGCGGTATTTTAATGATTTCAAATCCATAATTCAATGTCGGCTTGTGATATTTGGATTTCGAGAAATCAAGGATACATACCTATAAATATAAGGTTATTTCACTAAGTTTCACCTAGCAAATTTATGAGAACTTTATAAGCATTTCAAGAGCAATCAAGGGCATTCAAGAGCAGATATATCAAAGATTTATTGCAGCATTCAAGATTTGTTCATCATGTCAAAGTCTTCTTGCATCATGCATGTTTTTGGAGCTAACATTGTGATGTATATTTCATGATCAAGTCAAGCATTCAAAGTATCATTTCAAGCAAGATTCAAGTATCAAGATCCACATCCAATTCAGCCATCTCATGCAAGTTGCAGACCTCCTAAGATCTCCATTATCAAGGTTTCATTCAAGGGTTTGTTGAATGGTAACATAGCTTTGTTCATTCTTCATTCCCTCTTTCATTCATGGTTTGATTACCAAAATGGGGTTTGAGCAAGGAAAACCCCTATTCACCAAAAACAAACATGTTTTCTCTCTTGTCTGTGTGATTGCAGATTTAGGTTGAAGAAGACATGAAGACCTTTTGAAGTGCAAGATTTACAAAGTTGTCAAAGTTGTCATCAAATCATGACATCTAACCTACAAATCGGATTTCTGACTTTCTGGCATTGAAGCCTAGACAAATCAGAGGCTTCAGATCTGTACCAGAGGCTCTCGAAAGATTATTGCAACCCCTGTATTTGGACCCATTCGCCCATGGGCGAATGAGTCTCAAATTAGCTTCTAAAAAGCATTTTTGGTGACTGGTACACATGTTCCTTCCCTTCTCAAACCTACATTATATTTTCTAGTTCTACAAATATTGAGCTTAATCTTCAAGTTTCAAGTGAGATTGCATTTTGGTGTTGATTTGCTATTTTTAGTTTTTCGCCCCACAATGTTGTTTGACCTTGACCCACATCCTTCAGTCATAAGGAAATTTGAAGATTCCCAATTAGGGTTGATTCACCTAAGGGCTGTTAATCAATTCTTTGTGGGGATCCCAATTCTTAATGAAGTAAAGGAAAATAGGTCCCTAATTGGTTCATCAATCCATATTTGATAACCACTCCCAAACCTATTTTTCATTGTTTCACTTTCTATTGCCTCAACAAATTTCTCTTATGAGCCATTCTCGATTCTTCTAACTCAATCAATTCATATATTCTTTGGGAAATGGCATCTTCTTTTTCCCCAACAATCTACTACAACAATTTGTAGACTAGTAACTCAAGGTTGATGGTAACTTGGCCTCAACGCCATACAACAATTCAAACAAACTCTTACCAATAGCTTTCTTTAAAATTATTCTAACTGCCCAAACAACAAATTTCAATTTATCATCCCATCTTTTCTTATTACCATACAAAGTTTTCCTAATGATATTCATGATGCATTTATTGTTAGACTCTGCTTGTCCATTTCTTTGCAAATGATAAGGGGGTGAATGTGTTAAGGAGATCCCATATTGTGAGCACATGTCCACAAAATCCTAGGACCTAAAACACATTTCATTATTAGCAACAACCCTAGATGGCACACCAAACCTAATTATTATGTTGCTGATCAAAAAAGCTACCAGCATCTAGGATGTTGCATTGCAAGTTGGAATTGCCCAACGCACTTGGTGAAGTGGTTTGTGACCACATGGATCCACTTATATCTATTGCTTGATTTCTCTTATATTTCCCCTATGAAGTCAATCCCCCACTACTAGAATGGAGCTTCTATTGAAATGGTGGTAAAGGGAAGCATTCCTGCAAACTTTAATTTGCCACAAAACCTTTGGCAAGCATCACCCTTTTAAAAATTTGGCCACATCCCTAAATAAAGTTGGCCACCAATAACCCACTCTCATAATCTTATGAGCAGTGGTTTTTGACAAGAAATGTCCCACCATACAACCCTTGGTGGCATTCCTCAATGACTCTCATAGATTTCTATTTATCTAAACACCTCATGAGTACACCATCCATGTTCCTCCACATTAATTGACCTTTGAGCAACACATACCTCTGAGCTTGAGGTTTCAACATTCTCCTTTGCTTGTCACTCAGCTCAAGCAACCAATTTAAATTTTCTAAATAAAATATAATGTCCTTATACCAAAGACAATTCTTCAACTAGCATGGAATGAAATATGGGCCAAAACACACTTGATGGACTTCAACAACATCCAAATTTGCTTTAGCCATTAATTTTGCTAAGACTTGACCTTTTACGAGCTTGGTTGTCTTCACCTCCATGCTGTACTCTTGGATCTTGTTGATCCATCTACATCTCTTGTTGGATGCCTCCTATTGCATATATTTTGAACTACTATATGTGGCATGAAGGCAATGACTTTGGCTCCTACAATCAAATACTGCATAGACACCATCAACTCCTCAAAAGAATGCCCCTCGAGAGAATGATGTGCCACAGGAGTAAACTCTAGAAGGTTAACATTGGCTCTCTCATCCCAAATGATAGCTAAACTACAACATAGTGTGAGTCTCAAGTTCCAAGTGAGTCTCAAAAAGGAACCACCATGTTGACCCTAAGCCACACTAATCATAACTATCAAACCAATGTGCTCAAACTGCACTCTCCTATCTTGGACCTCCAAAGAGTAAAAATCATCAAAGCCCATACTGAAAAACCTGAAAGGACTAAAGTTAATGTCATGAAATATATCCTACCAAGGCAACTCAAAGAAGACTGCATCAATAAACTCACTGCTAGTTACAATCCTGGTCAACATGAAAATCACCCTACTCAACCATAAGAAATTAACCCGAGCATGACACTTCATGATACCCCAAGTATGGAGCAAGTCAATCACTGCCATATCTCTAAAATCTGCCAACCAGGAAATGCCTATGCTGACGCAAACCGAAATCATAACATCAACACTCAACCTTCAAGTGTCAAAAGAATGGTCTCGAACACACCAACACACCAAACCACTACGATCAACACGACATTATCTGAAATAATGCATATCAACTCCACGACGTAACTGCAGTGAACATCACTCACAAAAGTGGAAACAATAAATGGGTAAACTGTGTCTAGAAAGATACTCACAACTAGCTCCCCCAAAGCTGGAGTCATAGAAGAGATGAGTATGGAGGTAGCAGCAAAATCATCTCCTAGGATCAAATCATTGCTGCCATCCAAGCTCAACCATGAACTGCCCAACTACTCAACTGAGGAGACCATCCAACTCATTTGTGGATCCAAAACCGAAGACATGTACCAGCTGATCGAAAAGTGGGCAGCTGTACTAATACTGGAACTTGACCCACTACTCCAATCTTCAGACAACTCCTCGTGAATGGAAACTGCACCTAGGTCCCAAACCTTACTTTTTTCACCCAATGCAATGCTACAACAAGGAGTAATCCCATCATCCAACTCAAAAAGCGGATTGTCATATGCCATATTAGCATCTACCTCAAACAAAGGATTATCAATAAATTGAAGATTATCCTCAACTCCCAAATCAAACCAATTCTCTTGCTGATCTGAACTCCATTTTTCTGATTTTTTTGGAGAATGTGCAAGATCATACTCCTCCTGGATGAAATCAAGCTCCTTCATTACCTGTTTGATCTCCTTGGCCCTTTCCCTGCCTTCTTTCTCCCTAGACTGTTGAGTTTCATAGAGCTAATCGTTTGCTTGAAGAAGTGCCTCTTGGAGACTTTCGAAAGCAAGCTTTGTGGAATTAAGCTCATTGGTGAGCTCACTAACCTCTTCCCTTAACTGCTTAGACATAGACAAGGTTTCATCTGCAAACTTGGTGGCAACATCTCTATCATGCAACATGTGTATGAAAATTGTTTTAATTCCCTCCATAGAACTTTTAATCATGTGCAAATCAGCAAGGGGAACATTTTGTTCAAGTTGGTTTCTTGGTGTCATGTAGATGAGTTTCTCAACAAGTCTACTAATGTCATCCAACCTAGATAAAGTATGCACTTCTTTTTCCATAGACACCAAAAATTGTTTTTCCAATCTTGTTTAGGCAAGGATAGCACACTGTTGTTATGTTCCATGCAAAAATTAGAACTTTCATACATGTTATCAGAGTCTCCATCGCTATCCCAAATTACTTGTGTCTCTCCCTGATCATCCTCAAAAGCTGATTGTGAATCCAAATCAACAAGGCTGCTAGGTCCTTGCTCATGTTTAGCTACATGCAAGGTGAATTCTGATTTGTTCTCAAGTTCAAGAACAAAATCAGCAATGCCATCTATGCCATCATCTTTGCATAACTGTGGAGACAAAGTTTGAACAGCACTATAGTCAAAAGTAAATTCATCCCAAATAGGTTCCTTGTCATAAATTGGTGCCATCACTCCCGGATCCCATGTGTTAAGAAGCTGATTGCTTTGTTCACCGTGCTCTGCCTATGATGTCTCTCTGAATAAATCATCGTCCAACTCATCACTATACATGTCAACATAAGAATCTCTCTCAATAAATTGATCCTGAAAGTCAAAACCAAAACCACCTATGTCTTCATCACTATAAACATCACTGTTCGCTGTTTTGGAAGCCTCACCTATGTTGCCTTCAACAATAATATCATCCAAGGTTGTGTTATTGATCTCAACGTTGTCAACCATGGTACTAGTGTCTACAATTACAATAGACAGCTCTAGAGATGAATTAAAGGCTGTTGTCATGTCCTTTCCCTCATGCACAATCTCGCCAATGGTAGCCACATGTGTGCCAAAGAGGTCATCCTGGGTTCTTGCCATACTTTCTCCGTGTGCTAGCTCTGTTGTAATGCACACATCCTCAACATGAGCAGGCGCATGCACCATCATAGAGTCACCTTGAGGTTCTCCCTCAATAACCAAGAAGGGCTTCAACCTCCTTTCACATTGTTTGAACACTCTGTCGACCAACGCATAAGCAGCAGTAAAGACATCCCATTCTTTCCTCAAAATGGATATCAACATAGATACAAGCTGGGGAATAGTGTCATAATCAACAATGATAAGGGTCATAATGGTTTGCATGTAAGAAAAACAGCTTCTCCATGATCCTCATTGTTGCATACTATGAAATAATGAAACATCTGGATAATAAGATTTTCACATTCTAAATCAATCAAAAGGTAACAAGATTTAAATCTCACCATCACTTCCAGCATCTTAACCCTTCTGCCAAAGGAAGGGCCTTGGTTATCAGGTAGCCCACAAAAACTCTCAACAATCAACTGTAGAACCTCCTTCATTTTGCCTTCTCTATAGGGAATCTTAGGATCTGCAATTCTGATGAACTCACTAAGACAGCTGGTGACTAGAAGTCTCACCTTTTTATTCTGATGTCCCATAAACATTGGCAAAGAATGCACCGTTGGAGTCATAGCCCGTCACAACGACTGAGAAGGTGAATTGTTAACCATGTATAAACACCTTTCAATCTCCTCCAATGTGCTAATAAGACCCTCTTTTGACTGAGGTAGGTGTACAAGTTTCTTACCTACATTTAAGAGTGTTTTGCCCAGCTCTTTTTCACTCAATGATGCCATGATTTGCAATTGAAACTCAACCTCTAAACTTCCCAACAGGCTGGCAGAATACTTTGTGCTCTGATACCACTGTAATGGCCAACACCGTTCTGAGTTTTGACTTTAGATTTTTTTTGTTCAATGTTTTCAGTTTGGTCAATGATCCGTTTATCAAACTTTTCTTAAAACATTGCATGATATTTGAAAGTATTGGGCGAGAACACTAATGCAGATTTTGCAAACTGTTTTCTGAGCTTCGTTTCCTCACTAATGAACAACATACAATGGATGATCAATCACAGAATAAATGCTACAACCTTTATCCAATATGTTTTGTGCAATGTTAAGTCTGATTTGCATATAACAAATGCTCAGATTGAGCAGCAGCAATGTAATATATTCAAACTATGGCAGAATTCATAATAACAGAGAGAGCCCCTTCATATAATGTCTGATTTGCAGAATACAGTGCTCAGAATTTAGGATCAGACTTGCATTACTGTATTACAGCCAAC
This sequence comes from Sequoiadendron giganteum, assembly GCA_007115665.2. Classification (NCBI taxonomy): domain Eukaryota; kingdom Viridiplantae; phylum Streptophyta; class Pinopsida; order Cupressales; family Cupressaceae; genus Sequoiadendron; species Sequoiadendron giganteum. The sequence goes on along the minus strand of VCHN02000014.1, from coordinate 76,747,193 downwards.
TAAGAGCAATATTAGATAGCTACTAACACTGTACAGCTACAGAACAATATTCTGGGCATTGTATATAGCAGAAATAATGTATTAAGTGCCCAGATCAACTACAGCAGTGGATAATCAGAATTCCAATATATCAGAGTATACAACAGCAAATATAATGAGGCACAGGTAATCAGAAACCTGGAATATTCTGGCAATTTTGTGTGTTGCAGCCACTAATTGAATGATCAGACCCAAGTGGGGGTCACGCTATGCCCATAAATGTGTTCGCAGCTCCATACGACAGAGTAGAAAACACAGAGATAACCACACACTGGCTGCAGCTTGCTCTCACATCCTTCTCAAGCCCTCGAACTCTCCTTTTACTCCACGTGACCCTCTGTAAATCTGATAACAGGTGGTAATCACAGCAAAAACACACCTGTAGCTGCTCGACCAGGCTCCAGTGACTCACACACCCTTTAACAAACCTCACGCCATCACAAGTGCAGACACTATGCTCCAAAAAGATGCCTTTCAACCCAACCACAAGCCAAAAACAGAAGCCCTAACACTGTAGCAGCATACTATAGCACATCACTGTAGCTGCGTAGCACAACATTGTGGCATGACACTATAGCGATGGCACTGTAGCAGGATACTGTAGAAGCTTTAAGAAAATGATAAAATCATCAAAAATCTTCATAAATTAAACTCCATTCATACCTCAAGAAATAGATATTGATTACCAACAGTTTTGCCTCCGGAAAAGCAATAGAAAAAGATTGGATTACTCAATAAACCCTTCAAAATGAATACCAAACTCCAATACAAATTACGCCCAAGTAGAAGACATGTATGATCTCCTCCACAAACCAGCTAGGGTGGATCTCTCACCACCAAAACCAGTGCTAAAGATGAGGGTTTCCGTCCTCAACCAGCTGCAACGATAAACTGGAAACAATCCAGCAGAGTCTCCTTAAGTTGTCAAATCCATCATAACCAAATGAGAGCCAAAAAGTAGATTATATGGGAGTGGGGGAAGAAATTAGGGCAACCTCCAATTTGAATCCTTTTCCCTCCAAAAACCTTTTAATATTTTTTTTATACTTTAAAACATTAACAAATATTCCTCAAAGGGGCATCCTGCTCAAAAGGAAACTATTTTACCTTATCCAGTTTTCTAAAACAACACTAAGTTATCTCATTAGGCACCAAGGTACTTTTTGATGACCACCTACCCCCTCACTTAAGTTATAAAGTTATTTTATTAAAATAACTTAAGCGACTCATAAAAAGCAAATATTAAATAATTCAACCTTAGGCTCTCCAATGCCACCATTGAAATATCACTGTTGAGGACTCTAAGAGTTTGAGACCAATTTTTCGAAATAAACTTACTATAAATAGCAACTGCTAAAAATAGTAAGTCCTCACCAAATAACAAACTGGCCAAAACATTAGAGCTCGTCGGACAACTCCAACATACTGCCCAAACAGGAAACCCTACACTGCATTGCCACCCAGACCAGTTACTAAAAACAGTACTTACTAAAAATAGTGAGTTGGAACCACACTAGCCCAAAGGAGGACATCGAAAATGGGGACATTACAATCCTTGATTTCTATGAAGGAATCACTTGATTCCTTGTCCCAACCTGATGATTGGCCCTTCTTTAAAACTTTGGAAATGGCCTTCATTTTCTTTACAAAGGTAAGAACAAACCTCCTAACAAAATTTATCTGCCTGAAAAAATGAATGGACTGCCTTAACTGTTTTAGGCTATGGGATGAGATTTGATTGCTTTGACACGTTTCGGATCTATCCTTACCGCCTCCTTAAACACAATATGTCCAAGAAGCTTGCCTTCTTTCACACCAAAAAATACACTTTTTGGGATCCAAAGATATCCCATACTTTGAACACCTTTGGAAGATAAACTCCAAGTGCTTACAATGATCATTTCAATCCTTCGAGTATGTAGTCAAATCATCTTCATAGACAACCATAAATCATTGATAAGGCCTACAAAGGTGACATCCATTGCTCTTTGAAATGTAACCCTAGCATTCTTCAAAACAAATAGCATTCAAACATAAACAAATGTTCCCCATTGCATTGTGAAGATTGTCTTATGTTGCTCGAATTCCTTGATCATGACCTGACTGTAACCTAAGAAGCCATCCATCATAGACATCAACATGGATCTTGTTACCTACTACAACAAATGGACCATACTAGGTAATTGATAATTGTCCTTGAGGTACTTAATATTTAAATTTCTAAAATCCACGCATAGCCTAATATGCCCGTTCTTTTTTCTAACCAAAACTAGGATTGAGACCCACTTTGAGTGTCTAATCAATTTATTTATGCCTCCTTTCAGTTTCATCAATTCTTTTTTGCATTTGAGGGGCAAGAGTATAGGATGTTGTTTTTGTCTAAATGGCTTTGTACTAGGCTCCAATGGAAGGGTGTGCTAGATAAAATCCTCTCTATAAGCCTTTAGTTCATCATAAGACCAACCAAAGCACTTTTTGTATATTCTTAATAATGTTATCAGGATTTGCTTCTCTGTTGCTTTTAATCTTTTACCAATGTAGATCATCTTGGAGGCTAATTCAATTCCCAAGTTGCAACCTACTACATCCTCATTATTAACAGGCTTACTTTTTGTCTTATAACAATCAACATGTCAAACATTCTTTCTAATGCAACAAGACCTCTTGAAATAGTATTTGTTTTAGGATGAATAGTTATGAAAAAGGTGTAAACAATACAGTGCAACAAATATATATTGTCAAACTTTTTGGAAACTTCCATCTTTCAAGAATAGAGTTTTGGGCCATTTAATGTTTCACCAAGGCTTGATGGTCAGCTTTTGATTGCACAACATATCTTGCATGCCTTCTCAAGAAAACAAGTCATTTTTTCCTAACCTTTTGATTTCATTCTTTCAAGTTGCTTTGACATAAAGGCCAAGTTATCATTATACTCTAGATTGGTTTCTCTTTTCAAAAGGGTTAGTGACTTATCATAGAGAGTCAATTCCAGAGTATACAATCATTGTAAGTTGTCTATTTACAATGCAACTCCAAGGGTCATGTCCTCGTTGCAAAGATTGGAGATGCAGGAAAGGGAAAGAGATAAGAATTGGTTGCTTGTAAATTGTCAAACATTTTGAAAATAACAATCTTCTTTCAAGTACAACGTTTTGCGCCATTTGATGCTCTACCAAGGCTTAGCAATCAGTGCAAGTCTTCAAAAAGTTAATATTACAAATTTTTTACACAACTATGGTAGATAGAAAACTATTGATCATGAGTTATGGAGATGTTCTCTTGCCAATACTTTCGAGCTTTGAATTCAAGCTGAATTTTATGTAAGATCCACACATAATAATGGCAACAAGAAAATGTAGAAGAAATATCACACATACCACAAGATATGTTTGTGGGCCAAGATGCCCTGATGTCTAATATATGCAAAAAAAAGAATAAACCCTTAAGGGTAACACCATAAAATGCTCCTTATGGAAGCAACCACTCCAAGCAATATTTCCAAGAGATTCCAAACACAATATCATACTCAACAGATATCCATATTATGTTGTTCACCTTCTTTATATATACCTCCTCCTAATAAAATAAGGAGCAACAAACCACTAAACCCATGTAGGCCTCCCAATTACCTAATATAATTAATTACTCAATTTAACTAACTTAAGGGATGTGTGTCACATGTTAACATCTCCATCCACTTATATACAATATGATATCATATCCCTAGGTCATAACATGCCATCCCTTAAGCCAAACATTAAGATTGTTGCAAGTCATTATAAATGAGGCCATGTCCTATCATCCAACTATCCTAGGCAATCTTAGCAATAGTTTCAACTTGATGATACCCAATTCCCATCCTTGATCTACATCTCACTGCACCCATTTGATTCCATTCTTCATCATAGTATGTCCTACTTTTTCTACCATGAATAACCATTTCTTCTATGATATCATTGATTGTTGTAGTTTTTTTCTTTCATTCCAAGTAGATCCATAGTTATTGGCTTGTTGATTCCATGTACTATCATGCCTTGTTGATGCTTTCCTCCATGATTCTTACCTCAAACAATGATGTGGATGCCTATATAATGCACCCTATGCTATCTCTAGAACCTTCTTTGATTCTTCCCCCTTTATTGTTAATTGCTTTGTTGACTCAAGAAAGTAAATGAACTTTTCCTCTTTTTTTCTTTATTTCTATCTCCTCTTGTTTGTCCTTCAATTCTTTGGTACACTCTCCAATAGCTTCATGAATTTTCTCTACCTTAACTTTCCTTTGGTCTTAATTATGTATAATATCCTATAATGTGACCTTTCTCCTCCTATACAAAAGCTTCATGAACTTCTTTTGCACATTAAAGTTTATTGTTCCCAAGGATTTTACCAAAGATAACAAAGAACAATATCCAACCCATTCATATCAAAAGCATAAGAGTTTGAAAGCAAAACATATTTATCTATGACGAGCTTTAAATCTTCAAAAACTTGAATATCCTTACCTTCTATTTGATTGTCCTTGATGGGCTTTTCTTGTACCTACAGTTTTTTGGCTAATTCCATGCCAAAGAAGTTATACTTGTTGCTAGGGTTTATAGAAACAATAACCTTTGCCTTTTGAATACATCCATGAAATTGAAGGATTGAATCTTCCTCCCTTAGAACTAAAGTGCATGCACTTGTATCCTTTGTATTCTCATCATCTCTTTCTCCTTCTCCTTCTTCTTGTTGCTCTTCTTCTTCCTACTCTTTCTCTTCACTTTCTTGTTCTTTTTTTCTTCTTTGTCTTCTACTTATATTTTTGTTTTTGGTGCCCATCTATATAAGAAAGCTTGTTCCAATTCATCTAAAGAAGAAAAATCCTTAAGCAATGATGTGTACCATTGGTTAGCTTCACCATTTAAGTGTATGGAAAAATGTATGTCTCATGCTATACTTTCACATAAGCTCTTTAATATTTGTGCCACCATTCTATGCATCTTCACTTCCATAAAAATTAAAAAACCCCATCCAAACTAGGGTTCATGAGAAATTCTTCCAATGGATCACTTTACTACCAAATCTAGCTAACCAAACTTTGACCCAATCATTTAATAATGTTTTTGGCCTCAAAACCTAAAATACAAATAATAAACCCCAACAAATTTTCACGAGGTTTCTAAATATGTAAAAATATCAAAAAATTATGTGATTTGTATCTTGGAGAGCAAATTTATTAGAAATATAAAATTGCAATAACTCAATATTGATGATCATAACCTGAATTATGGACTGTAGCTTCCCTATCAGATCCCCCAACTTTAATTAAAAATTGTAGAAAAATTGCACATGTTTAGAAGATATAGACAAATCTTCAAAAATTAGGGTTTTTGTCCTCACCTTTACTCAAATCATAGCTCTAATACCACTTGGCAAGATCCGCACATATAAATATGGCACTAAGACAATGTAGAAGAAGTATCACACATACCACAAGATATGTTTGTGGGACAAGATGCGCTAATATCCAATGTATGTAAAACTAAAATTAACCCTTAAGGTAGGGTAACATCATATAATATGTTAGAGTAATCATACATTAGCTAATAATTAGTTATTATTTAATTAATTATTAGTCTAATTTATTCTCATGCACTTAAGCTAAACTTAGTAGTGCTTTTATGCTTTTATTAGTTGAGCTATTATTAAATCATTTTGTCTCATTGCATGAGATGTTGACACTTGTCATGATCTAATCCCTTTCTCATTTAGGGTTTTTCTCTTATAAGCACTCAACCCTCTTTGCATTATTCCTCTTCTCTCCTCTTTTCTTGAGATTCTCTTTTGAGATTTTGGAGTTTCATTGTTGTAGCTTTTTCTTGTTGGGGAATATTGCATATTATTGCTTGCAACTCTCTTGCATGGAAGGTGTCTTTGTTCATTGTTTGATCCTGTGGCTCGTGTATTTCACAATTCTAACATGGTATTGGAGCGTGGATTCAACGAACCCATTCTCAATTTCTGAGTTTTTTCTTCAACAAGGGTTATAAGCTTCAAATATGGATTCTCCATTTCCTTTTTGCAATTTTTGGAGTTGGGCGAATTTTAGCTGCATTTTGGTGCGAAAAGGACTTCATCATTGCATTCAAGAGGCCAATTCGACAAATTTTGACTATGAAGTTGCTATTTTTCTATGAGGAGCTTCTTAGGCAAAAAAAAATTTGTTGGGAAGCCGTACAACGGATTTTTCAAAAAAAAAAAAAACTTAAAAAGCTTTTTTTACAATGGATCGCTCACGTGCCTCCTATGGCGACCGCTGAGCGACGCCAATGCAACGCCCACCGTCAACGCATTAAGGTCAGCCAGCGATAGCTAGCCACCCGGCAGCCTTAAAACAATTTTTCAACCAATTCACCCTTTTTCTGATAAGCAGCAAAATTTTGGCAACAAGGAATCTTTTTCAACACATTTCGAGACAATGAGAAATATTTCGTTCCCTTATTTTTCTTGCACCCGGATTTTTTTCTAATAGAAGTGGGAATATTTTGCAAATATTATGATGATGTCAGCATGACATCATGCTGACATCTACAGTACGGTCGCAAAGCAAGGACCCCTTCAAGCCCTCTTTGGCCTTAAAGGAAGTGTTTTTTCTTTTATTCATAACTTGGGCATATGATATCAAAATTGGGCGAACGAAATATCATCAAAAAGCTAGTTTCATCAACTTTCCAATGGTGTGGGTTTTATCACCATTTTTTGGTGCTAGTGCATTCTACAACCTATTGAAGTCAGAGGTGTTGTTTTCGGTCTCGAGCTCATAACTTTTGACCTATTTCTTCGTTTTTGCGATTCTAGCAACATTGGGACGGTCTCTCAAAGCTCTTCACCACCATCCATGCTATTTTTCTAGATTTCTCTCCAGGTATAGTTTATTATATTTTTTGTGTTTTCACATTCTGGTGAATTACTTAAACGTCTTGGCTCCTAGAAACTTTTCGTTTGCATGGGATGACTTGTTTTTGGCTGTTCTACATGTATTTCTAACTTTTTGTCCTATTTGGACATTTTAGTCATGTTTTGTAAGCACATTCTATTTTGTAGACACCTTGAGATAAAGTGCCATTTTGGTGTATACTTTTTGGGGATTTTGAAAATCTTGTTGTGTCTATTGTACTTGCACTATGATATAAAGTGCCATGGGAGGGTGATGTTTGCCTTTGTTTTGCCATCACACCTTTGTCAAGTGAGTACCCCTTCCACAACAATAGTGAATCCTAGTGATTCTTGCCTCATGTGTGTGTGCCTCAGTTTGCACACCCTTTTATTTGCAAATACTCTTTAGTTACACGTTCAAATATTCTCCTACATGCACTTCTCGGTTTCACACAATTTCAATGTACCTATCTATTCATAGTTTTATATTCATGCTTTGATCCAAAAAAGCACGAATCAGTATGAATGTGCATCTTAATGATTATACAATAAAGAATCCTTATAAAAGGATAATCAACCTAGAAACCGTAGGTGAGGATAAAACAAGATCATGAGATGTGTCCTCATCCTACGACATGAGACATAAAAAGAACATGACCTAAGTAAGCTTAAGTAATTAGAAGAAAAAGAACTTGATAATTAAATAAATAAATAATTAGGAAATATCTTTTACTCTAACATAATAATCCTTATGGAAGAAGCCACTCGATGCTATATCTTGAGATCCCAAACACAAACCAATAAACCCATGGAGGGCTCCTAATTACCGAATATAATTAACTTAAAGGATGTGTGCCACATATCGGCATCTCCACCCACTTATATATAATATTATATCATATTCCTAGGTCATAACATTTATTACTTATATAATACCTCTCTTTGGGATGGTCTCTCAAGGAAAATTGGATGATTTCAAAAAGTAACAAATATTAATGCTATACAGCTCAATCAAACAACAAAAAGTGAAGATACAAGGCTGCTTTTTTGCGAATAACTTGCACTTTTAATTATAAAGGTGTCAAGTACTTTGAAATAAGAAGTACTTTGAAATAAGAATTGACATTGATAGCTTTGGTTGGAAAAAAGCCAAAAAGAAGTTGTGTTTCCTCTATGGTGCATGCTCATTTAGTTAGCTTCTTGTGCTTATTTAGGAAGAGGTATCCTAGTTATTAGACTGATTTATGTATTTGTTGCATAAAGTAATAAGGCATATTTCTCCTAAATATATAACAAAATAGAGAGTGAGAAAGGAAAAAAGGAAAAAAATTATATTAATGTCCAAAACGACCAAAATAGATCAAAGGGACAAAAACATACAGCATGTACAATATTAAAGGATTGGGTCAAGAGAGGCCTTAGGCAAAAACAACACAAAGAAGCAAGCAAACACAAACAAAAAAAAACACATGCATGGGGATTAAGCTAAAAAGAGTAAGATAAAAATTTGTACAATCTTCAATAGACAAGGGGGGAAGACCCCAAAGCAAGAGAAACGGACAAAGACCCCCTTGAGTATCAATGTCCAAGAATGTGTTGCAGGAGCCAAAATATTATCATTAATCCTTGTAGAAGTAAAATTGCAAAATCTAAGACCACTCATCAAGGAAAGTCCAAGCCTAATAATCTGGACAATTTTAGAATGTAGTTGATTCAATATAGAGATTCTCCTAACATTTGAAGTCAAAGAACTTCTTGTAGGAGGAAAAAATACCTAGTAATGTGAGCTTGCCCCTAAGATATGTATCATGGAATAAAGATGGAATGAAATGAAAGGTTGTAGATTAAAGCATAAAGATGAAGAAAATTACATTGTAACTATGATTCCTACCTAAAAGTTACAGTGAAACTTGTAGTTTAAAGAATAATGATGAAATTAAAGGTTTTGCAGAGAAACAGTGGAACAGCTTGAATGTCGGCATTTGGGCCAAGACATACTCTTGTTAGAACTTGGAAAGGGTTAAAATAAGTCTTAACCAACAGGTTTTCCTCAAAATGACAAAAGCCTAAACTTTTAAAGAATGAATTTGTGTGAAGCAAATGCAAAAGGTGGGGAGTCAAACGACAAAATGCAATGCATGATGACTTGCCTTTATAACATCGCTAAGGAATACCAATTCATATAGTATATAGATGACTTCAAGTAAACACATCAAAGATGTCAATACAGTTTTGTCAGAGCCCAGAAAAAGAACTTAATCCAGATTCAGGATCACAAATGCTGATGTAAGAAGTATAAGCATTCAGGTAAGACCAGGAAAGAGCTCACTCTTGCTATTTCTTATGCACTTTTCATAGGATTTCTGATGCAGCTTCTAAAAGTTAGAATAAACTACACAATTAAACATAAATAAAAAGGGGATTACAGTGCTGGAGCCTCCTAAACTTCCTATCAGACATTATACCTAACATGACAAAAGGGAGGTGTTAAGCAGTAAAATGCAACCTCTATTTAATTTCTGCTTATACAGTGCATCAAATGACAGAATTTCCAGCAATAATTTCAGGATTCAACTGCATAATTTTTATGTCAAACTCAATGTCACATTGACCCATATTGCATAAGTAGTGATTCACAAGAACCTGTCTCTCGTGAGCATGAATGATTCACTTAGCACTCATCGCATCTAGGTGATACTCGCAAGTGATAGAATTTCCACTTAGCACTCATTGCATCTATTGTCACCTGTTTGGTGATAAGAATTCCTTTTATATCAGAAGAAGTGAGAATTGTTGAAACTTCCAAAGGTTCTGCAATTCTTTCCTAAAAGCATAACAAGCCCATATTCTCAATATTATCTTTTAGCACTGCTGTATTTATTTGAAAGCATTAAGCAAAAGCATCCATATTGATTTCACTTGTGATCATGGCCTACTCTTCTACTTTTATGATTTGGAGCTTTATTTAATACCGTTCTTGAATGCAAGATTTATATTGGAACACTGCATTCATAGTAAACTAAAAAATCACACTTTTTGAAATGCAAGAACTGCATTTTGAAACACTTCAAAAAGATTCTAATAAGCCGTTACGCATAGGATACCATATCTGATGGAATCAAAGCCATACAATATAACATTGCACTAGTTTTCAACCTACAGAATTGCATCTGTTGATATCCAAGGCTGTCATTTTGTACCACTTACAATTCATGTTTAAGCAATGATATGTAGTATCCTGCCTACCTATCCAGTTAAAGAAACTAAATCATTATGGACAAGAAATAAAGGAGATTGAATAGTGGGTGGAGGCAAGACCTTACAGACCAGTTTTCCTCGAGTATCCTATCTATAAAATATTAGTTGAGGAAAGAAAATGTATTCATAGACCATAGAGAAGAACAAACCAACTCCCTTCAAGAACATATGCAAGCTTAAAACTGTTTTTCAAATGTTGCAATGGCTCAAGTATCAAATGATGTGATATTTTTCACCAGAAACCTCGAAGAAAAACCAGTACTTTCACAATAATGCTTACATGGTTTTCTGGATTGCCTTCATGGCTGATGCTCCAGTTCTCAATGCATCAACAGTTTCAGTGGTAGCTTTTGCACCTTCCAACATAGCCATCTGAATTAAATCAAAGTCAATCATTCCATCAACACAAACTAGAATAATGGACCCTTGGTACCAGTTGCAAGGAAGCTACTAAGAGGAGTTCTTCCAATCTTGTAAAATCAAACTATTAAAGTTAGAAAACTATACACTACCTACCTGATCATGAATTCGTAATTGAAATTTTCCAAGCTGCTCAATTTGGACATCAAAAAGTCTCTTCCTCTTCAAACATTGTAGTGCCGCTGTGAACAAAGAATAATTAACTTTAATTCCACAACCAAGATTATATCAAGTTATTAGAGTAAAAGTAGTTAAATAATTTGTATAGAAAACAAACTATTGTTTTAAATTTTAATGCCCCTGAAAACACAACATCAGCAATAGCACTATTGGGAGACTATAAAGCTGTACCAACATGCAATGAGAGACTTCTATCTTGACATAAGCTTCTCAGAACCTTGCTATGGGCAATTGCTTTAATCAGCACCCTTAGTCCACAAAGAAATTCCAACAGATTTGCTTAACTCAATAACATTGTCCTTGATCTAAGCATAGATTGCAAAGAGGCTACCCAAGCAGAAAGAAAGGTGCTTGGCATCCAAGAGCCTATTCAGTCTCTTCTAAACATTAGAACCATAGAAAAATGAGAACTGTTGTTACAACTGAAGAAAATCAACTTCAAATAAAGTAAAACCCCACTTAATGAAACTCCAAAGCATGTTCCTATATATTATATGGAGAACACAAATCTTCTAAGCTACAGCACTATAGGACTCTGAATATCCTATTTTTCCTGCACATGATGTTCAAACCTGTGGTTTCTATTTAAAGTTTTAGAAGCTAAAGCTGCATGACTGGACATATATTTGCGCAATCAATCAATAATGTTTTGCGGTTCCGATGGCAAAAACATCTATAAGTCAGAAAACTATGAATTTCCATACATTCAAAATGATAGTAAGTTCTGTAGCTGTTACGAAAAAACTTATATACTGGTCAAACAGTTAAAACTTGTTCAGGGTAGAGCTTTCAACTTTGAATGCCACCATAGACAATTCCATGATGATAGTTCAAATAAGATTAGAGCTCCACAATGGGTTCAAAGTGTCTTAAGTAGTGATTATTATTGTGCACATGTTAAGAGCATTATCTACCTCATGACCTAAACTTAGTTGCATACATTTTTGAAAATGGCAAATACACAATGAGTTAAGGACTTCAGTACACATAACTTAGGCAATGTCTGGTTATATAATTTGCAGTCCTTTATCTAGAAGGTTGCAAAACATCTGAAATAGATCAACTAAACAACAATACCATGGGTCAGGAGATGAAATGATATTCATACTTCTCAAGAAAAGTGAACATTAGCCAGGTATGTTTAAGCCACATAAAAGTAATTTTCTCCATGTATTCTTTAATATGAATTTCCTGTAATATGAGAAAAGAATAACAAGAAGGCAAAGAACAAAGCTTGCAAAGATAAGATACCTCTTTTGTTATTTGACCGACTAAACTCTTTGGCTTTTTCAACCTCCATAGAGATCTTCTTTTGCAAGACTCTCTCTTTTTTCTCCAGCATTTCAAGGGTCTGAATGTTCCAATAATAATGAATGTGAGGAATATATAAAACATCAGAATTATTGTCATAACAACTCTAAACAAAGAAGCAGCCATGTGAATACAGATTTAAAGATAAATGCACGATAATCCTTCCTGGCATTTGTACTCAAGAACATGCAACTTGGGGACTCAAGAATCTTAGTTATGCAGCTTACATCATGAAGTGCTTCTGATGAGTATGATTAGAATCTTCAGTGGAAATTGGTATTCCTTTCCTTACAGTTATCTCTAGAGACAAAATAACATTTTCATAGAGAAGCCCTAGAAATTGGACTTACCAGAATAAACAAGAAACAGCTTATCGAGGTTCTTCATTTTCATAATTGACATATTTCACTGTGCATAGTAGTGTAAGTTAATGCAAGGGAACTCCACATGCAAATTATGAAATGTTTAAACATTGCACAACAATTTTGCCTAACAAAGCAATATATTCTGTTTACATTTAATAGAAACACTTAAGGAAACCTTTAAGTCCAGAAATGTAACGTTTCAAACAAGCAAGATGCACCCTTAAGTCAGGCATTTAAAATACAATGCTCAAGAATAATAGAATTGAAATTATTGCAAGAACATGAAAGCCAGCTTTGAAAAAAAAAGGAACTACCCATAAAGGTTACAAACTAATTGTCGTTTCATAGAAAGGAATAGGAATGCTAATTAAAAATATTCTCAAAATATTTATGAGGGTATCTTCTCAAACGTAACAGAGACAATTCTAGCAGAAAATTAAGCCTCCTCCTATTTGCAAGATAAACCACTCTAATAAAATTGGCATCCAAGGCTGATCTCCATCTAAGTTGCAAGTAAAGAATCTATTAGCACAGAGTTGCATAGAAACCTTAAAGCTTCTTTATTGGATATACTTACCTTAATGTGAAGATCACAAGCTCTATCACAAAGGCCACTAATGGTTTGAAGATGAGATCCACATTTATCCTTCATTATGACTACAGATAATTCCTAAGATGCAATATGGATGGAATACACTGTTTGTGTATATGGTCTACAAATCTACAAATGTAAAGAAGATATAAAGGCTCTAAATAACCAACAATACTTGCCCAGATTTTCAATATAATCATTTATTACAAGATTCTGTTATTCAATCTTTGTGAATGTGTGTAAATGTAATCAAATCTTATCAAATTTGGATCCTAAAAGACCTATGGAAATTCTAAGTCTGAAATTTTGTGTAAGAATTCTAAGTCAGATTTTTCTTCTTGTATTTCTAATGTGCTGATTACAGAACATTTATTAATTTCGATGTTTTGCAAATAAGGAATGAACTACCTTTTGTATGAGGGAGACATGCCTAATGGAGAGACGCGTCTCATGAGAGGACGTGTCCTTTGGGTGTGCGACCTCCCTTAACAACCCGTAATCATACAATGTTTCTCATAAACACCAATGCGTGCTTTAACAAGCAACGATTATATAAGATGCATTCCGATTTGATTCAATTGCAAATTTCGATCATCATTACCAGAAATTTGAATAACTTATTTGAAGGTTTTATATTTTAAGAGTAGGTCGATTAAATATAAATGATGATGATGATGCAGAAATGCAATCATCATTTATATCTGACCGATGCTATCTTAAATCAACACTCCCTCTTAGCTAGGGAAGATATTCCAAAACAAATAAGTGGGGATATCACCTTCACACGTGATATTGAAGATATGATATGTTTTCTCAATATTGTCAAGTCACATGACATTCTTCAAAACACATCTTTATTATGGTATGTGCACTGACATCAAGTCACATGATGTCTACCATAATAATTCATGGCATATCCACGGATATATAATTATCCACCATGATCATCTCTTAAGGATCACAATGATCTTCAAATGACATCAAGTCCTAGGATATCCATCAAAGTGTCCAAGAGATACTATCATGACATGTCCATAGATATCAAGTCACATGATATCTATTATGAAAGTTCAACTCATCATTGTAGAGTCGTCACTTTACAATGTCACATACAAGTGTTCATTATTAGAAAGATCGTCACCTTTCAATAATGTACACAGGGGGAGCGGGCCCATAAGGTCATGGAGTTACATACATGACAAAAGAGTTTACACATTAAACATCTTAAAATATATTAGTACAACTTCTAAACAATTTGAATTTCAAACATAATATCAAATTACATTTCAACCATACCAAGTTTCTTCCTGAAGTGTTCAACCTTGACTTTGGAGAGAGGTTTGGTGAGAATTTCTGCAATTTGATCATTTGTACTAATATACTCCAACTGTATTACATTCCTTTCTACCATATCTCTTACATAATGGTAGGGGATCTCAATATGCTTAGATCTATCGTAGAATACTGGATTTACAAAAAGCTTAATGCGACTTTGATTATCACAATGAATGATAGTAGGATTCAAGGGTTCACCAAAGAGTCCCACAAGTAATTTTCGGAGCCAAACTGCTTCTCTTGCCCCCATAGAGGCTGCAATGTATTCAGCTTCTGTCAAGCTTTGTGCTACTAAAGATTGTTTTCTGCAGATCCAAGAGATCATAGCCGATCCTAAACTAAAGCAACATCCTGATGTGCTTTTCCGTTCGGTTACACTTCCAGCCCAATCTGAATCAAAGTATCCATGTAGATCTAGTTGGTCATTTCTGTAAAGAAGACCATATCCAATAGTGCCTTGAAGATATCTCAAATTATGTTTCACAGCCATAAGGTGAATTTCCTTTGGCTCACACATGAACTGGCTTAGAGCATTCACTGCATAGCAAATATCAAGTCTGGTGTTAACCAGGTACATCAATGATCAAATCATTTGTCTATATAGGGTTGAATCTACACACTTAGATTCTGATGCTGCTTCTTTTAGTTTGTGAAGGTTGGTTTCCATAGGTGTAGACATGGGTCTACAATCCAACATTCCAAATCTCTTCAGAATATCAATAGTATACTTTCCTTGATTTAGTATGATGCTATCTAATTTCTGCCAGACTTCCAAACCTAGGAATTAGTGTAAATGCCCAAGTCTTTCATGTCAAATTCGGAAGTTAGATCCTTCTTTCCTTGAGCAATGAGGTGATCTTCTCCTGTTATCAACAAGTCATCAACATATAAAATAATTATTAACATATCACCTTTAATTACCTTAAAGTAAAGATTTGGGTTTGCATCATTCTTGGAGAATCCTAATCCCAAGAGGTAGCTGTCAATTCTTTCATACTAGGCCTTGGGAGCCTGTTTAAGTCCATAGAGTGCTTTCTTTAGTCTGCATACATGTGAGTCAGTTTTATGTATCACAAAACCTTCAGGCTGTTCTAGATAGACTTCCTCTTCAATGGTCCCATTTAGGAAGGCAGTTTTCACATCCATCTGATGAATCTTCCAACCTTTAGCTGTTGCAATGGCTATCACTGCTCTCACAGACGTGCAACGGGCGACAGGTGCAAATGTTTCTTCATAATCAATGCCTTCCTTTTGTGAAAAACCTCTGGCCACAAAATGTGCCTTATGTTTTTCTATACTGCCATCAACAGCATGTTTGATTTTGAAGAGCCATTTAGAAGAGACAACAGATTTCTCTTTTGGTCTAGGCACTATATCCCATACATCATTTTTTAGAATGGATTGATACTCTTCCGTTATAGCGTCCTTCCATACTTGATGTCTGAAGGCTTCTAGAACACTAGTGGGTTCTGAATTTATGATGTCATTCATTAGAGCAACATAGCTTGAGAACCATTTGGGTCTCTTACTCTCCCTAAATGTTCCTTTGGGTGTTGTGTGATTCTCAGCTTCTTTGATCATCTTTCTAGCCCAAAGTGGCCTCTTCTTACCATTGTCATTTGTATTCTCATCTGAAGTAGATAGAAGTTCATTTGGTATTTCCTCAGGATACGCCCTCTGAATCTCAGGGGTAGGATCCTCTTCTAAGACTCTAGGTGAATAAGTTTCTATCTCATTTGAACTTCTTGCCCTATTGAATGCAATGTCTTCTTCAAAGATGACATCTCTGCTCAATTCAATTTGTTTTTGCCCGGGTATGAATATCCTGTAGGCTTTGGAGGTTTCACTGTATCCCACAAATACCCCTTTCTTTACGGAAGGTTCTAGTTTGAATCTCTTCTCTTTGGGCACATGAATATAGATAGGGCAACCAAAAATCCTAAAGTGACTAATATCAGGTTTTAGACCAGTAAATGCTTCTTCAGGAGTTTTGTTATCTAGATGAGAATGTGGGCATCTATTTTGGATGTAGACAGCAGTTCTAGAGGCTTCTGCCCAAAATGAGGTTTCAATGTTCTGGTCAAGCAACATTGCTTTTGCAGCTTCTACAATGGTTCTATTTTTCCTTTCAACAACCCCATTTTGTTGAGGGTTGTATGCTATTGTTAACTCCCTCTTAATCCCAGCATTCATGCAGAATTCCTTAAAGATTTCAGAGGTGTATTCTTTCCCATTGTTTGTCCTTAAGATTTTTATTTTCTTCCCAAAGAAGTTTTCAATAAGAGCTTTGAACTCCTTGAACCTATTAAGGATTTCTATTGACTCTTTACACTTAAGGAAATAAATCCAGGTCTTCCTAGAGAAGTCATCTATAAATATGACATAGTATAGGAAGCCTGCCTTGGAAGGTACAGACATGGGTCCACATAAATTAGAGTGAACCAGTTCTAACTCATTTTGGGTTTTACTCAAGCTATTGTGAAAGGATCCCTTTGTATTCTTTCCTAGGGCACAACCTTTACAAGTTCCTTCATGAGTTGGTTTTAACTTAGGTAATCCTGTTACAAGTTTTTCTACAAAAGGTAGGGCACAAAAATGAAGGTGTCCTAATCTTCTATGCCAAATTTCATTTGAAACAAAAGTATCAAGGGTAAGGGCTTGCTTGACTTCAATGCATAGTTTATAAAGATAACCTTGTCATCTACCTATGGTTTGGGCTTTCTTTATAGTTGAGTTCTTAGGCCATGCCAGAACTTTCCCATCCATAAAGGTAACTCTATATCCATTGTCTTCAAGAGCAGAGATGGATATTAGATTCCTCTTTATTCCAAGTACAAATAAAACTCCAAAGAGTTTAAGGGAGAGACCAGATTTCAATTTGATGGAGCAAGTTCCAACCCCCCTTACAGGGTGTGCAGAATCATCCCCAATGGTTACTTCTTCATCAGTCTCTTCAGTCATAGTGTCTAAGTGTTCTCTGAACCCTGTGATATGCCTTGAAGAACCACTGTCAATTACCCAGTTGTTGGTGTTGTTAGATACTTGACTTGATAAGGCTGAATAGAATATAAATTTCTCAGATTCATGGTCTGAATTTGACTTTCCTACTTTAGCAAAGGATGCTTGTTGTTTTGATCTATCAGGGCACTTCATTGCATAGTGGCCATATTGATCACATCTAAAACATTGTACTTGAGAGATGTCTTTCCTCTTCTTGGAAGATCCTTTTCCATAGGAATTTCTCTTTCTTTTAAATGATCCTTTCTTGTAGGAGTTTTTCTTACTCCTTTTATTAGATGTTGCGTTGAGCACATGAATGTCTTCATCTATGTTCTTTTGTTTGTTTTCTTTTGTTGAGAGTCTTGTTTCCTCTTGTAGGCAGTTTGTTCTTAGCCTATCAAACTTGGGGAGTTTAGATCTTGCACTTATTCCTTGAACAAATGACTCCCATGAGTTTGGTAGGCCTCCTAGTGCAATTAGAGTTAACTCTTTGCTATCAATTTGATATCCAGTTGTAGATAATTGATCCCTTAGTTCAATGATCCTCATGAAGTATGCATTAATGGTTTCTCCTTTGTTTATTTGGACACTGTTGATTTGCCTTTTTAATGCAAGAGTCCTACTGGTGTTGTTTATCTCATAGGTGCTCTCAAGGGATTTGAACATTAGATATGCAGTTTCATGTTTTGCTAGAATGGGTATTATATGATCCCTAACTGCATCTACTAAGATTTTCATGGCCTTTTCATTATTCTCAATCCATTGAGTTTTCTCTGGATCATCCTCAGGTTCCCTCTTGTTTTCTCTCACAAATGAGTCTAACTTATTTTCTTTAAGAATCATCATGATTCTGAATTTCCATGATGTGAAGTTGTTTGCTCCTTCAAGGCGATCTTCAAATCTGATCACACTTGACATTATGAAGAATGTGATGTAAATTCGATTTCTCAAAAATACGAATTTTTCCTAAGTAATCTGATATCTAGATTTGATTTTGATTCACTTAACTTGGCTCTGATACCATGTAAATGTAATCAAATCTTATCAAATTTGGATCCTAAAAGACCTATGGAAATTCTAAGTCTGAAATTTTGTGTAAGAATTCTAAGTCAGATTTTTCTTCTTGTATTTCTAATGTGCTGATTGCAGAACATTTATTAATTTCGATGTTTTGCAAATAAGGAATGAACTACTTTTTGTATGAGGGAGACACGCCTCAAGGAGAGAAGCGTCTCATGAGAGGACGTGTCCCTTGGGCGTGCGACCTCCCTTAACAACCCATAATCATACAATGTTTCTCATAAACACCAATGCGTGCTTTAACAAGCAGCGATTATATAAGATGAATTCCGATTTGATTCAATTGCAAATTTCGATCATCATTACCAAAAATTTGAATAACTTATTTGAAGGTTTTATATTTTAAGAGTAGGTTGATTAAATATAAATGATGATGGTGCATAAATGCAATCATCATTTATATCTGACCGATGCTATCTTAAATCAACAATGTGATTATTTGAAAATCAATATGAACTTTCTTCTTCTTTCCTAAAAGGAAAACATAACTCACTTTACGAATAGTGCCAAAGATATGTAATGATGGTGATGGCATTGACCTAGATGCAAGAATATAGTCAATGAACACGCTAATTTAAGGTTTAGAACCCTAAAAGGACCAAGAAAAAAAATGAATATACTAGTACTGCATAAATCCCAAACCATAGTTAGAAAACTCGACTCAACAAAAAACTTGCCAAGCCCAAAATTAACGAGTCAACAAAAACTCGGAGAAAACTTGGCAACTTAAAAATTGCTTAAATTTCATTAGAAACACATTTTTTTTTGCAAAATTCAATGACAAGATGAATCCAATGAGTCCATAAATGAGT
This sequence comes from Sequoiadendron giganteum, assembly GCA_007115665.2. Classification (NCBI taxonomy): domain Eukaryota; kingdom Viridiplantae; phylum Streptophyta; class Pinopsida; order Cupressales; family Cupressaceae; genus Sequoiadendron; species Sequoiadendron giganteum. Next base: position 76,727,886 of record VCHN02000014.1, on the reverse strand, counting down.
ACAAAAGTGTTTTCTATTAAATTTGATTGATTTTAGTGCAAATTGACTACAAAATTGCACTCATGCATAATCTTGATGGCTGAAAGCCTAATAGTTTAAGTTGTTTATTCCAATCTTCACTCCCAAATCCCCTCATTTTAATCAATTTTCTTATATGAGAAGAGATCCCAATAACTAGTGGGGGTCTAGGAGTGGAGATATCAATGACCTTGTAGGGGTTTAGGTTTGGGGGCAACGCCCCCAATGGGATTGAGGGGCAGCACCCCTTGTGTGGGTTTCGGGGCAACACCCCCAATGGGGCGTGGGGGTCTAGGGGCAACACCCCCAACGAGGTCAAGGGGCAACGCCCCTCATGAGGGTCTAGGGGCAATGCCCCCAACGGGGTCAAGGGATAGCACCCCTCACAGGGTCCGAGGGCAACGCCCCTAGTGCGCTCCCTATCGTGATACAAGGCGAGGTCGAGGGGCGAGGTTGAGGGGTGGAGCCCCCACCACCAAGCCCAAATTAAGGCCTTTGAAACCACATAAAACTTCTTGCCGCACACCATTTCACAATTTTATCACTTAAGGGAGAAATTAGGTAATCATGAAAAATATTTGTTCTCCAAGTGTTATGTGACAAAGTGTGAGGTGTATTCATGCATTTATAGGGCAAAATCATGAGTTTTTTTACTTTTTTTTCGATTTTTTTGCTTTTTTTTGGTGTGCGTTTTGCATTTTTTATGTATCTAGCGAGTCTTTTGTACTGACTCACCGAGTTTTTTTTGAGTTTTCCGCAAAGACTCGACAAGAAGACTTGATGAGTAAAAGTCAAAAAGACTCAAGGGGGCAAAAAACTCATGAGTTTTTGCAGACTCGCTGAAAACTCAACGAGTCTGCCAACTATGTCCCAAACAAATCCATTAATATTCTTCCTCGTTTATAAGAAGCTAGAACAAGTACAAATATGTAAGAAATTAGGATGAGGATTCAAGGAGAATCCATTTCAAGGCAGTAAATTCACTCAAATACTCACAATTTGAAGTAGCTAGGCTACATCAAACATCAAAACATTAACATAATTGATGAAGACACTAGAAGAACACTTTTATTCTCTATGACAAGGACAAAGTGGAAGGTAACTCTCTCCCAATCATTCTACCTTGCAAGAGAAGCATAACTATATCCTAGAAGTTGTATCTACCTTGCAATGGATCATTTGTAATGTCATGCCAACAAAAAACCATTTCTACAATAAGAGATAGCATATCAAGCTTAAGTTACAATGCATAGGAAACCCTCAAGCTAAAAACTTAGGATTTGTAGAAGACTAATTATTTTAATCAGAGAAGCAAAAATTGGGAAAAAATCATGATTAATCACAAATTGTTGTGGATCATGATTTTTCCCCATAAAAATTGTCGCTTTATTACAAAATCATGATCAACAAGTCTAACCAAGTTTTTCCAATATAATAACATTTAAATTACAAACAATCATTAAAAAATTGCCACCACTGATTTTAACCTACCCACAAAATTTTATATTGTTTTTTAGGTTTTTCAGGCAATGTTTCAAAGAATATTTTTGGGATGTTTTCTTGTACATTTCGAAGGGACATTTTGGACAACATTGATTGCTGTTTTTCTATTGGATTTGGACAGCATGATTGGGATAAGCTTGGTGAGACTCAAAATACAAAAGGTTAGGCTTACTTTTCCATGTTACTCATTGACATATCAATTATAAGAGTCAATCATTTTTATCTTTTTCCAACCATATTTGTAAAGTTGAATAGGTCATAGCAAAAACAAAAAGGCATTAAGGCTATCAAGTAAAATATTCTTAAACTACTTAACCATACCCTAATACATCTAGTCAATGTCAAGCAACATGAAAGAGATTGGCTATTGTTGACTGATTAGTCAGCTCTATAATGTTCCTTGCTGATATTTTTATAGACTCCAATCTTTTTGTTTTTCCCTTTTACAATAATAGGACATAAACCCAAACTAAACAACATTAATACTTATATCAAGATTTAATGCTAAACTTGTGCAATATCAGTGTATTTATTAATGCCAAACAGCATAAACATTACAAGAAATCTATCAGTAAAATCCAATACACAGCTACTTATTTTATTAAATCAGCAAGCCCTAAACAAAAATGCCCACTCACAAATGTCATACTATTATACAAAGAAAGGCTAATCAAACCAAGTGGAGATTCTCAATATGGCAACAACCAAAATGGATATCAAGTCATACAACCACTTGACATAACATTGTACAACAATAGAAAAGATGTGACAAGGATGGTACAACAACAACAAGGGTCCTTTTGGCTAATGCAAAGTAGCAATACAATAGCAAATTTTTGCTAACAATCCTTCACGCTAAGATCTAAAACTTTTTGGCAATCTTTAGCACAAATAAAATATTTAAAAATAATCCTTTTGCTTGAAACTAGAATTAAACTTGCAATATTCAACTCCAATGTAATCCCTGGATGGAATCACTTCACTTGAACAAGAGGAGTTTTTGTTCTCCCATCCCAAATAGAAACCAAGAGGGTTTTCATCCTCCAAATTCCTACACACCATGGGTTTTTGTTCTCGAATAAAAAGATAAACACAAGTGCTCAAAATCTGAAAAGAATTTAATTACAATATCAAATGAATGCCTCCCTTAAGCAATTCACCCCCCTTTTTATAAATTTATTTTGGGCTACTTTAATTTGAATTTCTTTTTGCCTCCTAAAAGTCCCCCCAAAAGTATTCCAAAACACTTTTTAATAGAATATTACATGAGGCCTTATGATCTTCCATTTAGATAGCCACTTATTAAAATCATAATAATATTTAAGTTGTCCTTTTAAAATAAATTTATTGGGACCAACTTAGAATATTATTATTAATCATTTGCCAAACTTTATCCCTTAGCCTATGGGAAATGAAAAAATAGGCTACAAGCCTTCCCAATTATTTTAGTTCTTAAAAGGGGACATGACTGTCGACGCTTCCCAAAATTGCTAGCCCCCAAGTAATCGTAGATGCAAATGCTTAAGTATCTTTGCACCTTCCCATGTCCCATCTTTAGCTAATAGATTTTTCCAACACAAAATATTATGTTATGCTCTTGTTCCTCAATTTCCTTTATCTAGTGTCCATGATGGCTTTTGGTATCAAAATCAACTTACCTTCGTCATCCAAAGGAAAAAACTCTACAAAAAGATTGATGTGATGTTTAAGTGCTCTTTTGAGACATGAAACATGAAATATATTGTGAATCTTGATATCATCTGGCAACTCAAGCTCATAAGCAACCTCCCCAATCCACCATTGGATCCTATAAGGCCCATAAAAGCAAGACTTAAGCTTCTCAACTCCACTTTTCTTGCTATAAGATTGTTTCTAAGGTTCTAACCTCAAGAAAACCATGTCTTCAAACTCAAATGTTCTCTCAGTGCAATGCCAATTTGCATATATCTTCTACTAATTTTGTGCTCATTGGATATTTTTCTTAGGTGACTCCAAAATCTCTTGGCTTTGCTTGACCAAGTCTCTTGCCCTTGGCACTCTATTGTCTATGATGAGCAAATCCACAAAGGTTAGTGTTTTGTATCCATATAAAGTATTCAATGGAGTCATACCAATGGACATATGATGTGAAGTATTGTGACAATGCTCTCCCAAATATATCCAATTGATCCATGTTGTTTGCCACCTTGCTACATAATTCCTCAAATACCCCTCAATTCACTTATTCGCAATCTTCGTTTGCCTATTTGTTTGAGGGTAACAACTAGTGTTGGATGTCACCTTGGTTCCTACCAAACGAAAAAATGATCCTGCCAAAATATGCTAAGGAACTTGATGTCTTTGTCACTTGCTATGTTTTTAGGAAACCCATGAAGCCTAAATAATTTTCTGAATAAACAAATCAACCACTTGTAATGCGTTGAACTCCAGAGATATAGCACAGAAATGAACATATCCAGTGAGTCTACTGACTACAACAAATATGCAATCCTTACCCTGAAATTTTGGAAGGTCGATGATGAAGTCCATAGAGATGCTCTCCCATTTTTACTAGGAATCATAAGGGTTGCAACAAATTGTTGAAAACAACTAATTTGTTCTATTTTGCTAGCATGTTATACACTCTCTCATATATTTGAGGACATCTCCCTTGAGCCCTTTCCCATAAAATGTAATGTCCCCTTCTTGCTTCTTAGCAGTGGGATCATCAATTAGCCTATTCCACAGTTCCCACAAGCTAGTTGGAGTGGTTAGAGGACTCAGTGGCCAACATCTAGCCCGGTGTTGGTTTTCGACAGGACTTTCTATTTATAGCTATGGCCAGTTTACAGTGCCCAATATTCTTAGTAAGCCACAGGGCATCTTAGTGATCTTTAGTTTTGTACCAATTGATGTTTGATGAGTACTTACTATTCTTAGCCGTTGCTATTTATAGTAAGTCTATTTCGGGAAACTGGTCTCAGGCCTATTGTGTTCTTAGCAACGTTATTTCTAAGGTGGCGTTGGAGAGCCTAAGGTTGATTTATTTAATAGTTGCTTTTAATCAATCACTTAAGTTATTTTATAAAATAACTTTATAACTTAAGTGAGGGGATAAGTGGTTATCAAAAAGTACCTTGGTGCCTAAGTGATAACTTAAAGTCATTTTAGAAGGCTACAAAAGTGCAAATAATTTCCTTATGAGCAGGACGCCCAAGGAGGAATAAGTAATTTAAATTAATTGAATTTTCTAAGGCTCATAAGGGGGGGCGTGGATTTTAGGAGGGAAAAGGCAATTCAAACCCTAAAGTCGCCCTAATTCCCTCTCTCTTTATAAAACATCATTTTGGCAACTTAACAAAATGCTGCTAGAATGTCTCCTGAGTACTCGAGCTGCATGTTACGGACGAAAACCCTCGCCGTATTGGGCTGAATTCAATGGTGAGAGATCCACCCTAGTCAGATTTTGAGTGGTTCCATCTAGGGATCACAAGTGCTTAACAAAGTTCAGACTTTTAGGGATTTTGAGTGGTAGAAGATGAGATTTTTGCAGTGTTTTGATTTGGGTTTGCTTGTAGAGGTTGCTTTTGGAGTTTTCTTCATTTTGGTGATGTTTAGAAGACGTTTTTGATGTGATTTTGAGGTCTGATACGCTTTATCAGAATTCTGGAAACTCAGTTTTCTCCATGGCTGAAGGTCAATTTTGTTTATAGTCCTTTGATAGCTGATTAATCATTCTGGGTACTTGAGTATTGGATTCTACAAGCCTAGGCGCCATCTTTCCAAGCATTGTTCAAGGGTTATTGTGGAAATCTGATTTTTGGCAGCAAATTGCCCTCAAGAAAGGCCGTACCATTTCTAGGGCATCAAAGGTTGGGGTTTCTGTTGTATAACCTCAGCCATATCAGTCTCGTTTCAGCGTTTGGTGGCTGTTTGGAGGCCCAATCTCAGGTCTGAAAATTCAATGTAACAGGTCTGATTATAAATCGTAATATTTTGATTTGAATCTGAAAATGCATGCTCTTGATGTATGTTGCAATTTCTATTGAAAAGGCATTATTATCTATTGGTCATCTAGTTTCACTTGCAATCATTTCTTTATGCTGTTATACATCTGAAAATGCATTGAAAAACATATACAAACAAACCATCAAACAAGCAAACAGTAGACAGTGGTTTCAAAAAAATCAGGGGTGTATGTTACATAAAACCTCTCCCTGATTTGTTTGCAAGTCTTGAAGTGTACTAAGCGAACAGCCAAGGGTGTATCACGAACCACTCTTAAGAATTCCACCTTTACCGTTGATTCTGGAACAAGATTTATCCTATCCATGTAGAAGATGAGATCATTCGCTACCTTATACTTGTCATACTATAATTTACCCTTAAGGACATTAGTAGTAAATGTCTTCATTGCATACTCTACTATTTAGTCACCTTCCAATTAGCAGAGATATCAGGCATACAACACAAAGTTGGTTTTCTAGATAAGGCATCAACTACAACATTGTTCTTGCCCTTAACATACTCTAAATCTAAATCATAAGCCTAAAGCTTGCTCACCCATTTTTATTGTCTGTCATTTAAATCTCTCTAGCTGAGAAAGAATTTCAAGCTATTTTGGTCAATTTTAATCTCAAACCTATCACCCACTAAATAATACCTAAATTTGGCCAAAGCATGCATAATGGCCAACATCTCCTTATTGTAAATTGAGAATATTTTTTTCTTTCTTTGAGCTTCCAACTCTCAAATGCTATAGGATGCCCATTCTACATTACAACTACCCCAATCCCTTCTCCAAAAGCATCACTCTAATACAAAGGGAAGTGAGAAATTTGAAACTGTTAATATAGAGCATGAACTCATTAGCTCCATGAGCTTGTCAAAAGCTTGCTATGTTGAATTTGAATGTAAGAAGGCTCCTTTCTTTATCAAATCTATCAAAGGTACAACCAACTACGGAAAACCCTTAACAAACCTCCTACGGTAACTACAGAGGCCAAAGAAACCTCTCAATTGTGTCAAGATCTTCAAAGGGGGCCAATCTAGGATTGTTTGTATTAATCTAATGCATGGATGTTGTTCCTACCAAGTTGAAACACTTTGCTCAAGTTGCTTAGAACTGCCTCTCACTCTAGATGAATTTCGCTTAGCTCTTATGCAAATGGATAATGAAAAATCGCTTGGCCTAGATGGATTTCCTTGTGAATTTTCCTAGGCTACATGGAACTTCATTAGTCCTAACCTTCCTCAAGTCTACCAGGATACTATGTAATAAGTCCTTGGGAAACATTGACTTCATCCCCAAAGACAAGACCCAATGCTTATTGCTAAATTGGTGCTCTATCACTTTGCACAATGCTTCTTACAAGATTTTGGCCAAAGGCTTGGCTTATGCATCCTCCACTTTTGTCATCCATTGTGTGTCTTGTGCAAGTGGGATTCATCAAGAGCTACATTTTGGATAAATCATTGCATTGACCTAAGCATCCTGACAATGCATTATTCTTTTTCTCAAGCTAGATTTTGAGAAAGCATATGACCAATTGAGTGACCTTTTATCTTGGCTATGATTAAAGCTCTCAAAATCAAGAATTTTTTCTAGATATTGTGCAAAACCTTTTCTCTAATGTATTGGCCTATCTCTCCATTAATGGAAGGTCTTTGATAGCTTTGAGCTCTTCAAATTTATTTGACAAGGTTGCCAATTTGTCGTGTCAATCATAAAAACCTTTTGGCTATCTTCTTTCCAATAAGGTTTCTCAAGGGTTAGTGAATAGAATTTCTTTTCCCTCCACATTTGAACAACTTATCAATGGGCACTTTACATATGATTCCTTCCTCGCACTTGTAGAGAACCAAATAGGAATATGTAGCTTGCCTAGATACTTTTTTGAAGCCCTTTGGCTTGAGCCTTCAATGAAGTAAGACTCAATGTTACAAACAAAGCACATTTTTTTTGCCAAATTGTTTGAAGGAGTATACTTGCTCGTGGCTTGACAAGGGGAGATGTTCAAATTGTTTAGCATTCCCTTTACCTTTGATAGTTCTCCCACCATTCTTTGGTGGTATGTAATGAAAAGAGTTGAGAAGAAGACATCTTTTTGGATCTCCCAACTTCTTTCTCTAGCAAATTAGTTCCAAATATGTACCAAAGTGTAGGCAACTACCCATGTTTACTACTCTTCTTGCTAGGTTCCTTCTAAGGTTGCTTATGACAAGCTTGCCAAACTCTTGCATGATTTCATATGGGCTAACTCCAAGCAAACAAGAGATTTCCACAACATGTTGTGGGACATTTGTTGCCTTCCCCAAGATAACAGAGGCATGGGCATATTGATGTTTATAGGGAAAAACATTTCACTTTGTGCTAAGTGGGTTATCCATGCCACTGAGGGCTTGGAGGCCTAGAAAATTGCATTGCATTACCTTTGGCTCACCTTACAAAAACTTTGGCATGGAATTGGCCTTTGCACTTTTCTCATAACAAATGCCCTTGTCAAGATTAAAAGCTCCTTTGTGGCTTTAAGTATCTAGAAGGCCTTTGACGCAATCAAAACTTTTCTCAAATGGGCTAGTGATGGTTTCAAAACTGGTCTATCTTTCAACAAACACAACCTATTGTAGTCTCCTATCATCAACAATTCCAACTTGCCTTTGATAGAAACACCTAGAATCAAAGCTCTCAAACTCTTTCGCAAAGGCATCAACACCATCAGCAATTTGGTCCCCTCTCAAAATTGGACCCCATGGCCTGCCTTGCATCAAACTAACTCGGATTTGCCTTCTATTATTTGCATACGGAGTTGATTCCAAATATCATACTTCACAAACTAGGATTTCAACCTCCTCTAGCTTGGTGAAAATATTGGTGGTGGAATTTTAACACCTTGTTCAAGAATTAAACCCCAAGGCTTCTCTATAGCGTGTTGTATTCTTTATCTTTGGCCCTTTGTAAGCTTAACAGGTGGTGGGGATTGAATTATTCCCCTCTTACTTGGCTTTGTGGTCTCAAAAGAGATTCCAAGTCCAGACTTGAGTCTAAAACTAAGTTACCGGTTCGGGTTCGGGTACGAGAACCCGGTACGTGGGTACGTGAAATTTTTTTTTAGGGGTTTGGGTACATGTATATATATATGTATTATATATACAAAAAAAAGAGAGAAATATACAGAATTGTAAAACTAAATCATTTCATAGTATGATACTTGATCATTGATCAATGCCAAATGCCAAAGATAAATATTAAATATCAATTGATAGTTGTATTTGACTGATTTGAAAGCAAATAGGGTACAAAATGGCATCCTCATGTGGAATGCGTTGATGTTGATATTCTTAAACAAAATGAAAATAGAAAATTGCTTTTGTAAAACTGAAAGTAAATACTATATTAATATATTTTACAAATTTACATCTTCCTCTTTCCCATAAAAATGAGGTGCGGCATGGAGTTTTGTATGGTTTCAAAAGCCTTAAATGCGATATTATAGATGAAGACTTGTAGGAAAACTATGGAAACTTGGACTTGGAGAGTACTAATTAAATTCAATGGGAGTTTGAGGGCAATGTCTCCAATGGGGTCAAGGGGCAGCGCCCCTTATGGGGGTCTGGGGGCAACGCCCCCAGCGAGGTCGAGGGGCAGCGCCCCTCGTGGGGGTCTGGGGGCAACGCCCCCAGTGGGGTCGAGGGGCAACGCCCCTCGCGGGGTCCGGGGGCAGCACCCCTGGCACACTCCCTGTCGCGGTATAGGGCGGGGTCGAGGGGCAACGCCCCCACCGCTAGCACCAATTTAAGGCTTTTGAAACCATACAAAACTCCATGGCGCACCTCATATTAATAATAATAATTTTTAAAAAAATGTTTTTATAAGTTTTGGGCCGTGGGTTCTTCGAGGTATGCCTGGGTACGTGCCTGGTACCTTCGGGTCCACACACCAATTGACTGGGTGCACCCTGGGTACGCACAAGGTGCGCGACCAGGCCTGTGGGTTCTCCCGGGTGCGCGCAAGACCCACAGGCCTGGTCGTGCACCCAGGGCGCACCTGCAGGCGAACCCGTACCGGGTATGAACCCAGACCGAGTTCGAGGCCTCCGAGTGCGAATCCGGTAACTTAGGTCTAAAATTGTTCACTTTCTTTGGTTCTACTTGATATATTTTTAACTAGCTCATCCTAAATATCCAGCCTATCACAAATTGGAGTCTTTCAAACACCTTTTATGGACTTGCCCTTGTGCCTGGGATGCTTGGAAATTTATCCACAATCTCTTCTATCCTTTTCATCCAAGATTTTTCACTTGGCAGACTGCTTTGTTTGGAGATACAGCTTCAAGACCTAGTTACATTGCTAGGATTTGGAATTCATTTTGAGCTTCTATTTTGTTTGAATAAGCAGAAGTAAGCACATGAAATTTTCTGTTACAAGATAAATAGCAATCAATATCTTCAGCATTGAATATAGCAATAGGTTGGGACATAAGGATCGTGTTTATAATTCATAACTATTCAAAAGTTGTAGTTTTTGTCTAGTTTTATGGTTTTGAAGTTGAATCCATTCTCGTCTCCATCACTCCCCTGAACCCAAGTAATATCTACAGATGGTAGAAGCTGTGAAATTTTATTCAAGTCACAAAAGCAGAAACTGCCTATTTCTTGCCCTATAGATTATAAATAGCTGCGTGATAATTCCGTTTATGCTTGTGTGATGGCATAATTAAATGATTAGTCCACTGACAGGCAAATCAGAAAGAGCATAAATTCATCTATTTGCACTTGGAATTGGAAATCATAACAAGGACTAGCCATGCAGTCTACACGGATGAATGAAAATTCTGTCAGAACTAAAAACCAACCAGAAATATTGTTTCTCTGCATGTTTCATCAGTTTTAATCATATACTCCTAAAAAATGAGAGGTGGGGTTGGCACAGCTAGCAAAACAGTGTATCCTAACAAGCATGCTCCTACTGAGTGTAATATAGTGAATAAAAAGTAAAACACACATGAACTTGCAAACAAGAAAGTAAACCCAACCCAACAGTAACAACTCACACCACAATAAAACTTGCATTTATTTATATAATAATGTGCATGAACAATATTCTTGAAATAATGGACAACCATACAATCACGGATGATAACAAAGTGCACCAAACATACATCTAGTGATGAACATATAGATGGCCGACTGGATGTGTCAGATGGAAAACCTCCATCAGCCACTTTTACCAAATGCAACCGATACCAACAATGACTAACCAAACAGTAATAGTACTCTTACATGCAAATGCAATTTGTCAATAACCCAACATGGGAAAATGCATTATTGACTATGTATGCCTAGACAAGACATAACAAATGCATGTCTTGGTCATGATATCAACCGAATGTGTATGCTCAGAACTTTAAAAGTAAAGCCAATTGCAAGATTCGGTACATTGGCAATGAAAAAGGAATGGCCTTGAATTTGTCTGTATAAGTGCACTAGTCATGATCTACAAGCTTCATGAGATAAAACTCCAAGATTAAAAAACCAGATAAGAAGTCAAGAAAATTTCTGTGACTTGGCAATAATGCCTCTATCCTGGAGCTTCAGGGTGTTGTTTGTCTGGGAATTCTGAAGCATTTTGAGATTTTGCATTCGTAAGATAAAACAAAAGCATAAAAGAGCAGGAACGTAAGGTGGTCAGGCACCCAATTCCCATATAGGCTGTTGGACTTGATATCTGACTCTGGTTTGTTTCTGTAACTTAGTAATGTTTATTTTGAGCTGGTGTGGCTCAGGGCTCAAATATTAACCCGCTTATTAGGATGCCCAAGTTCAAAGCTTAGCTGTTGAGCAAGCACCCGTCTGGTGGCACACACAAGTCGTCTGAGGGACAGGCAATGCCGATAATCCCGGGAAAGAATCACCTCATCCCTGAGACCTATCAAGTGGTGGGAATTGAACCAAATCCCAAAATCCCTCATCACAAAGTCATATACACATCAAAATCATTGCCAAGGTGAGCATTATCTCAACCATGGAAGGCCCAAGTTTCATCTCAAAAGTTCCCACAACATATGAACAAGTAAATCGAGATTTTAGCAGGCTTTTGATTTCCGATTAATCATTTTCATTTGGAAGAGAACCCCAATTCTAATTCAGTGTGATATAAACTTAAAATCTGCCATCATTAAAGGATACAACAAAGGATCGTAGTAAGAGATTTGGGCTATTGTTATGTTCATACCTCGTGGAGTCTGTCTAGGGTAGAGACAGTATTAGTCTCTTTCTTGGACTTTCCAAACATTCTCTTCAACATGGTTGGCTCTGCTGTGCAAATATATCTATGATGAATACAGAGCAGGGAAACCAAGCTCCCAATGTTTAAAATAGGTTTCTAAACGTTTGGTTCAAACTCCGTTCAAATTGAAAAGAGAGGGAACCTCTGTTGAATGTGGTGATATAACCTCGAATAACGGGCGGGGTGTGTGCACATTACTTTGATATTTTTAATTTGGTCATTCAAATGCAAGTTAAATAAAATTATTTGGAGTGTAAAGGGGATAAATTTTAATTTGATTATTTAATTAGTTAGGGCACCTTGTGCAATGGGTACACCGAAGAGGTGTGGAAGGTGAATTAGGAAAAAATGATTTTTTTTGCAAACATTTGTGTAGTAAATGAGATCATTTGATAGGTCATTTAGAAAATACTTTAATTTTAACATTAGTATTAATTTTATTTAAAAAAATTATTATAGAATAATATTATTATGTATTTATTTTAAATTTTATGTATTAGCTATTATATTATTATATAAAAATTTATTATTTATGTCATTATTTTATATATGTATTATTATATTATCTATTATTAACTATTATATTGCTATATAATATTGCATTATATATTAAAAATCAAATTATTTATTATATTTTATAAGGAAAAGGATGTCATAATGCTAAAACCTAAATGTGCTCGTCATTAGGGGGCCTAATTTTCATTTTAATAAACATACTATATTAATTATGCTAATTTATACTTAACTATATAGGATAAAAGAGTTCAAAATTTTAAAACCTAAAATATACATTATTAATTATGTTGTAATTTTAAAACCTAAATTTGCTCATTATTAAGATCTTTGTTGTAATTTTCATTTTATTTTAAAACCTAAATGTGCTCATTATTAAGATCTTGACCGTAATTTTCATTTAAATAAACATACTCTACTATCTAGCCTTGGAAATGCATAAATTCATAAATCCCTATGGTCAACGTACCATAGCACAGAAATAAATGTAATCCAGTCCATTAAATTTCCTTCCATGTCAATTCATAAATCCCTATGGTCAACCTACCATAGCACAAAAATAAATGTAATCAGAAATGAAGGGAACGATGTACAACAAAATTCATTAAATTGAAATTTCATTTTCGGTCCATTAAATTTCCTTCCATGTCAATTCATAAATCCCTATGGTTAACGTACCATAGCACAAAAATAAATGTAATAGAAATGAAGGGGACGATGTACAACAAAATTCATTAAATTGAAATTTCATTTCCGGTCCATTAAATTTCCTTCCATGTCTCCATGTAAAATTTTAATGTCACGGAAGTTTACATGATTGGTGGAAGTATATGTGCTGGAAAACTCAAGTGGCATTAAAAATATAATTTAGGTTTTTTTTTATTTATTTATTATGAAATAAAATAATTGTTATGTTCTATTTATTTTTTGATTTTTAAAAAATAATCCTGATCGTGATTTTTTAATCTTAACCTTTTAATTTTTAAATATTTATTATAAATATCAATATTTAATTGAATGATTTTATTTTTGAGAAAATGAAAAGTATAAAAAATATATTTAAATTTATCACTATTTATCGTAAATAATTTTGCATAAATAATTAAAAAATAAATATCCAAATATAAAAAATCACCCCATATAAAATTATACATCAAATAATAACAAGAACATTAACAATGAAAATATTAAAAATGCATTGAAATTTATCTTCCTTCAAAATATTTATCTTAAATAATTTTGCATAAATAATTTAAAATGAAATTTTTTAGAAAATGAAAAATATAAAAAGAAAAAAGAAAAAATTAAATTTACCTTCCTTCTAAATATTCATCTTATAAAATAAATTGTATAAAATAAATTGTAACTATAATAATTAAATAATCAATAATAATGTAATTTGTTTAAAACTTAATTAATGATAAGATTCGAAAATATGGCGGGCAAAAATTCGCAGGAGCTCGCGGGCGAAAAAGAGCAGGAGCGAAAACCAGCACCGAATTCTAGGAAATCATGGGGCGACAAGGTTCTGGAGGAAGAAAACGAAATGAAGAAATTGGCAGAAACGCTTCTCCAAAAAATTGGGCACATCCCCCAGTGGGTATTTGAAAATGGTGAATGGGTAGACAAGTGTGACCCGTTCCAACTGAGAAACTCATCTGGTTTCAATCAGATAATCACTCAGCCCAATAGGCACAATCGAAATTCACTCCAAAAAAATAACCAAGAAGATTCTACAAAGGCTCAAAGGTATGGGTGGATTCGGGAAAATGACCGCCTAGGAAAACCCTCAGACACGAACTGGCGCACCAAAGGCAATTTCCTCCCGGCACGAACCAATAAAGTTTGGAGAAACAAGAACCCAGGAAACCCCAACACTAGAAAATCGTATCACCAAAATGGGGATCATCAAGGAAGGCTAAACCAGAGGGACAGGGATTTACTCAACCGGAAAACTAACAGGAGAGTAATCAAACCAAATCAAAACAACGAGCTACACCCTCAGGGAAGCAAACTCTTCCAATTGCCCTTGGGCACAATTGAACAAAGAGTAGATCGTCTGATGGAGCTAGCAATGTTTGCCAAATGGATGGGACATGGGTGCCCTAGAGAGGAGATCAAAGCCTGGTGGAAAACCAAATTTCAAAATCAGGTAAGCATAAGCCAACTTCCAAACTCCTTTTTCCTCATTGAATTCAGTGATCAAAATCTTAAATTTGAAGCAGTTAATGGGAAACCCTTGTTCATGAACGGCCATAGCTTCCACTACCTAAACTGGAAGGCTAACTTCGACCCTTGGAACTACAAAATAAATCCAACACTCGTCTGGCTCAAGCTAATCGACTTACCATCAAAATTCTGGAATTTAGATGCCCTAATCCGCATTGGGGATGCCCTTGGGGTGTGTTTAGGAGTAAATGAGGATTTTATCAATGGAATAGAAGAAGTCATAGCAAGCATCCTGGTTGAAATAGATGAAGGAGTTGGGATTTACAAAAACCTAGAAATACTAACAAAATACGGAAGCTGGCAACAGGAAATTGAAATTTGGGCAAGACATGAGCAAAGAAAATGCCTGTTTAGAGAATCATGTTCAGAAGGCCCCTCCAAAGATGGAAAGATCTATACCACAGAAAAAGGAAACACAACCCCAACCCTTAATCCCCTCACCCCAAGCCCCTCCCCTCCAGAAGCTCCTCCTATAAAATCCACCTCGAGCCTAGAGCAACATCCAGATTTTGTGGTGACACCCCATGTTTTGGAAATTCCACCTATGGAACCCCTGGCAGAGAATCCTAGTAGAACAAAACTAGCTCTAAATGCCCTAATGGAATGGGCTCAGGATCTGCAAAAAGACATAAAACTTCAACTAGGGATTTTGTCCAAAGAAACAGGGCCTTAAGGACCTAATCCCCAACTCTCCCGAAGGTCATAAAAAGAACCAGCACAAATCTCAAACCCACCTAGCTTATCCCTGCAAGACATCGAAGGGATAAATAATCTCTTAGAAGAGGAAGGAAGCTACCCTCACTCAGAGGAAGAATTGGAAACTTGGGAAGAATCGGAGGCAGGGGAATTACTAGAAATAAGGCAACTAGAACAATCAGAATCCCGATTAAAGGCTCCAAACTTCAAAAAGAAATCTAACAGAGGCAAGATGTCAAACAAAGCCAAGTTGTTACTAGAAGGTAACGCATCAGGACAAAAAAAAATCCTTGTTGGGAAGGAGAACATCCTTCCCTAAGCAGAATGAGGATTATATCATGGAATGTCAGGGGCATTAATGCCC
This sequence comes from Sequoiadendron giganteum, assembly GCA_007115665.2. NCBI lineage: Eukaryota > Viridiplantae > Streptophyta > Pinopsida > Cupressales > Cupressaceae > Sequoiadendron > Sequoiadendron giganteum. The sequence goes on along the minus strand of VCHN02000014.1, from coordinate 76,712,296 downwards.
CTAACAAATGGCGCATGGTCAAGCGTCAAATTGACCAGTCAAAAGCAGGCATTGTACTCATACAGGAAACAAAATGGAGCAGTGAAGAAAGTCGAAAGAGGCTGGACTTCTGGAAACAATGGAAAGGCCATTTCAAGGAAGCAACAGGTGCCTCGGGTGGACTTGGAATCCTGTGGAACCCCCTATCAATAGAAGGATCAGTAGAGAAAGAGAAAAGTAACCGGCAACTTCTCAAGTTCAAAGATCTAAAGAAAAAAATCCATTTCTTCTGTGTCAATATATACGGACCAATCAATATATACGGACCAATCCCCACAGTGGCAAAGAAACAAGTCTGGAACAAAATAACAAGCGTGCTGGAAAATAAAATTGGAGTGCTAGGAATCCTAGCAAGATACTTCAATGCAACAGTGAACAATGAGGAGAAACAAGGTGGCTTAGGGAGAATTACAACCATACAAAAATATTTTTAGGAGTTCATAGACTCCAACCATTTAAAAGATATAACCATGAAAAATGGAACATTCACATGGTCTAATAGAAGGAAAGGATTTACTAACATCGTCGAAAGACTTGATAGATTCCTCCTCTGGGGATACTGGGGGGACATGGCAATCACTCTAGAAGCTCAAATCTTGTCGCTTATTGGCTCAGATCACTTCCCCATCGCTCTCACCCTAGGGCAGGATGACCCACCCTTGGGAAACCCCTTCAAATTCGAAAATATGTGGCTTAGAGATGCACAACTTCCAAAACCGATTGAACAATGGTGGTATGAAATCAAATTTGGAGACAACACCTGCCTTTTCAAAATCAGCAAAAAATTAACCCACATCAAGTCTAAACTCAAAGAATGGAATATTTCTCACTTCAAAAATATATTTCAGGAGAAGGTAAGAGTGGAGCAGGAAATCAAAACATTGAACGAACATGTCATTGAAAAAGGTATGGATGCAGAGGACTATGAAAATGAAAAATCCCTAAAAGAGGAACTTTCAGAACTACTAAAGAAAGAAGAATGCTACTGGCGTCAAAAATCAAGGGAATCCTGGCTGAAAGAAGGAGACAGGAATACCAAATTCTTCCACAAATCAGCAATTGCAAACAAAAATAGGAATAAAATCTCAGAAATCAAAAAACCAAATGGTGAAATGACCCAAACCATTGCAGAAGTCAATAAGGAAGCAACCAACTTCTTTGCAAAATTTCTAAACAAAGACTTCCCTGAAAGTAGAGACATTAGAGATAGGTTGCTAAGGTCTATCCCTTCTCTAATCACTAAAGATCAAAACCGCCTCCTATTCCAAAAAATCCCCCTTGAAGAAGTTAAAAAAACAATCCTCCAAATGTGCCCGGACAAAGCCCCAGGTCCGGATGGCTTCCCAGCCAGCTTCTTCCAGAAGTTCTGGCACATAGTGGGTATGGACTTAGGAGCAGCAATAGAAGAATCAAGAAAGAAAATGACAATGCTAGGAGCCATGAACCATACGTTCCTAGTCCTAATTCCAAAAAAAAAGGACCCACAATCTATGAGTGACTTCAGACCAATAGCCCTCTGCAACACAGTATACAAAGTGGTCACCAAAATAATCGTGAACCGACTTAAAGTCATTTTGGACAAAGTAATCTCAGAAGAACAAAGTGGCTTCGCCCCTGGTAGGTCAATCATGGAAGGAATAATCACAAGGCATGAGACCATCCACACAATAAGGAAAACTAGAAAAGCCTACATGCTGCTGAAAATAGATATCCTCAAAGCATATGACATGGTAGACAGACAATTTTTATTAGAGCTCCTAAAGAAATTCGGCTTTGGACCAAACTGGATAACTTGGGTCAACAGCTGCATCTCCACAGCTAAATTCTCAGTCCTGGTGAATGGATCAGCCCATGGGTTTTTTTCTTCCACAAGAGGATTAAGACAAGGAGACCCCCTCTCCCCTTTCCTGTTTATAATAATGGCAGAAGTCATGGGAAGGGGAATTCAAAATCTAGTCAGAGAAGACAAGTGGAAAGGCATCCAGGTAGCAAATGGTTTGGAGCCAGTATCTCATCTTCAATTTGCAGACGACATAATCCTAATGGGGGAGGCAAGGCGAAGAGAGGCAAGGACTATCAAAACCTTTCTTGATGAATATTGCAAGGCTTCAGGCCAAAGTATCAATTGGGGTAAATCAATGATCTTTTTTCTAAACACACAACCAAGCTTATAGAGATCTCTAGCCAGAATCTTGAATCTCAAGGTGGCCGATCTTCTAGGGCGATTCCTAGGAATGCCACTATTTGTAGGTATCAACAAAAATTGCTATTGGGAAAACCTAATCAACAACTACAAAGCCAGAATGGGAACCTGGAAAGGAAAATGGTTGTCTTCAGCAGGAAGATTGCTTATGGTCAAATCAGTTCTCTCGGCCATTCCCATATACTCAATGTCTTGCTTAAAGCTCCCTAAAATAATAGAAGATGACCTCAACTAGATCTTTAGAAGATTCCTTTGGTCAGGGACTGGTGACCACAACAAATTCCCCCTGTTGGCCTGGGACAAGATCTACAGACCTCAGGAGGCTGGGGGAGCAGGCATTAGACAACTGGCTATAATGAACCAGGTCATGGGTGCCAAACTGGCTTGGGATATCCACTCCAAAGGGGAACAAAAATGGGTCAAAATACTAAGGAGAAAATAACTGGACTCCGACACCCCAACCAGAATTCTAACTACTATCAACCCCCCAAGAGGTTCGGCTATCTGGGATTTCATCCTAGATAGTAGAGACATAATCTCCCAACATGTGACCTGGGAAATCAAAAGTGGTGAAAGTGCATCCTTCTAGAATGATTCCTGGGGTGGTAAACCCCCCCTAAGTAACACACCAGGCCTAGAGGCAATAAAGGAGGAAACTTCCAGAATATGGGGTGACAAAGTGGCAGACTTTGGGAGAAAAACATATAATCAAGGCACCAACACCTGGAGCTAGAAAGATTACCAGAACCTCAATGTCCCTCAGGCCCAAAAAGACAGCCTATCAAGAATCCTCAAGGACAGATTTTTTATCCCATCTACAGGTCCAGACACGATCCGTTGGTGTGGATCCCCCACTGGTTCATACAAGGTTAAACTTGGATACAAAGTGAAGGAATTAGCACTAAAAAATCAAGAGTGGCCCTGTAAATTGTTTTGGGTAGCAAATTCCTACCTAAGGTGGGGGTTTTTGCTTGGCTGGCAGTCCAAGGGAAAATCCTCACAATGGACAGATTAGCCAACTTCGGCATCCAAGGCTCGGGCAGATGCATCTTATGCAAAGCTAGTGAAGAAACATCTAACCATCTCCTCCTGCATTGCCCCATGGCATATGAATGTTGGTCCATACTAAAAAAAAAACTTGCTCTCCAATCCCCCATCCCTTCAAATTTGTCTACATGGTTCAAAATGTGGCCACAAAAAATCGGCAAATCAGTATTTGGAGGAATTTGGCAAGCCTCCCCATCATTAATAATCTGGGAAATTTGAAAGGAGAGAAACAAGAGAATCTTCCAAAACAAAGAACTGAACAAAGAAAGGCTCTGGGACAAAATCGAAAAGGAAATAGTAGAAGTAGTAAATGAGGAAGTTCGGTCCAACACATCGAACCAACGAATCTTCACAAACTGGGACAATTGTCTTATCAAAAAATTCAAAGGCCTAAAACCACTGATTTTGGCCAAGAACGGATCATGTAAGACAACAAAAAATAGGAGGTCGAAAGTTACTTGGCAGGCACCAGAGCCAAGATGGATTAAAATAAATTTCGACGGGGCGGCCCGAGGCAACCCAGGTCTAGGTGGTGCAGGCTGTGTTGAAAACGACTCCCAAGGTAATCGGCTAGCAGAATTATCCAAACAATTAGGCTTTTGCACCAACAATGAGGCAGAGTTCAAGGCAGCATCTCTAGGCCTCCAAATGGGAATTGACCTAGGAGTTCAAAAAATACATCTGGAAGGAGACTCACTAATAACAATCAACGCAATCAACCATGGCACTACTCTAAACTGGAAACTAAATCACCTCCTGCAACACGTCAAAGAATTAATCACCAAATTTGAAGAATTCAAAATTAGCCATGTCTACAGAGAAGGGAACAACATGGCAGATGAGCTGGAAAAACTAGCATTCAAGTCTTCCACGTAGGCTCCACCAAGCCACGACAGGTGGAAAAAAGGAGCAACAAGTCCCTTCTTATGTGACTGAGTCATCAAGTGGCTGACATAGGGAAGGCTCCAATCCCAAGTCCCAAGGAATCAGATAGATTGTGCGGATCTAAAAACTTACCAAACTTTAAATGCACTACCAGTCTCCCAGCATTTTTCTAGCAAGCTCACACGAGTCTTCTAACTCGGGTTCAAGGTAATAAATCATGAAGAATTACGATCGCACATTGTATAAACAACTCCCGGAGCCAGGCATTCTCAAAAGGCAAACCTGGTCCGTCATAGGCACTAATAACAGTCTGGCAGAATGGAGATGCCACTGGCATTAGACACTGAGAAGCAACAGCAAGCGTTTCACGGGGAAATCACGGATAAAAGGCTCAGTGGGATATTGTCTTGTTCTCACCCGGTGGTGCTCGAAGCAACAAAGAAGGTACTGGGTCCTAAATTCCTCAAGGCTTATCATAGATTCAGGTCAAATATGGAAATCCCTGCCATGTTCTTGGCGGTCAGCATCCACATGGGGGTCCCAAAATCTATAGCAAAAAAGTTGACCCAGATGCTTTTTCACCATGCATGGTTGGGAGACATCGATGGAGCCCTAAACAACATTGACAACAACAACCTCATTCCCATGCCCCAACACTACAATGTACTAAGCATTCGGGTCCATGAGGTGTCGAAGTTCCCTTTGATTAAGACTGTCGACCCAACAGGTTTCAAAAAACTATGGGATGTTCGTGACAGGAGCATCAATTTCCTTCTCAGGGCGACGAAACTCACCACCAACTTACCTTGTGGGTGGGAAGTGTGATATGTGGAGAACAAAGGCCTCAATGCAACCCCTCCAACTGGGGATAACACTGAATGGGGATTCAGAACAGGTGAAGAATGGTTCTCGTCGGACGATAGAGACCTAGAGGAGAAGGCTCTTGGGCCAGCGCACCTGAAGTGCAAAGTTGACTGCCTGGAGGTTGCAAATTACATAGCCTACAAGAAAAGGGTGGCAGAGGAGGATTCTGATGAAGATGGCCCTGTGGAGATGATAGAAGATTAAAGAAATACTTTTTCCTAGTATATAGCATAGCATAGTCAGTTCCGTTTGTTTTCTAAGTCAAGTCTGCATTTTCCTTTTGTTACGTCTCTAGGGTTCATAGCTAGCATGTAGCTCCAGTCTGGTCTTTTAGCCATTTTCCAATTGGCCATAGTGGACATCTGCCACAAATTGTAATAATGTATTTTGTCTTGCATATCAATATAGGGTGTTGCCCCTCTGCAGTGGTTTAACCAGCAAAAAAAAAAAAATCAATAATAAATTTATCTTCCTCCTAAATATTTATCTTAAAAAATAAATTTTAACTATAATAATAAATCAATAAATATTTATCTTAAATAGTTGATTTCAAATATAAGTTATTAAAAAAAATATAACATAAATAATTCATTTATGAAAGCATATATATATTTATCTTAAATAGTTGATCTCAATATTTTCGTAAATAGCATAAAAGAGAACATCACCTGCAAAAAAAAATCCTGCACCCAATCATGGCCCGCACTTTTCTGTATCGTTGTTGTGGGAAAGTTAAAGTTTATAGCACGGAAAACACGACGAAAATAGCGATGGGAAAAACAAAAAAACACGGCGAAAAACATCGGATAACAGTGAAAATCAACGAAAAAATGGCGAAAAATGATGAACGACTGAGATTCATTTTACTGTCAACCATGCCCTATCTTTCGTTTTCCACCTTTGATAGGCAAAATGAACTTTGAAAGCTCATATAGGACACGTCTTCGGCATAAATATATTTATTAGAAGATATTATTATTTATAATAGATATATATATATATATATATATATATATATATATATATATATATATATATATATATATATAAAAGATATTCATATTATTTCATGATTTAAATATATATTTTTATAATATTTTCAATTAAGTTGAGTGTGAATGTGTTAATTAATCTATTGTTTATTTATTTAAATAAATTATTAAATAATTTTTAAATCTTTCATAAATAGAATAAAATATGTCTTTAGAAAATAAAAAATTGCTATTCTATTAAAAAAAAATCTTAAATAAAATTACTTTGATATCTCTGAATTTTTATTAGATAAGTTATCTTGAATTTCTTAAATAGTTTCAAATGAATGAATTAATGTTCTTAATTACTTTGATATCTCTCAATTTCTATCAGATAGGTTATCTTGAATTTCTTAAATAGTTTCAAATGAATGAATTAATGTTCTTAAATATAACAATATAGCATACAAATCAACCAAATGTATGTTAGGTTTGTCTACCATGACAAGTGAAAAGATTGACAAGGTGTAAATTTGAATTTTAAATTTTAAAAATTCAAAGTTTAAATCCATGAATACAAAAAGAGTGAAATCATCTAAATGACTTCCATTGACACTCATATACCTAATCTCAATCAATGAGTAATAAATCTAATATTCGAGATCAATCTTAGAGAGATGGGAGATAATAGAATTAAGATATGGTAATGCCATTTGTGTGTGTGTGTGTGTAAAGAAGGAAAAAAAACTAACACAAGCAATCCATCAAGTTGACACTCATATCTAATCTCCATTAATGAGTAATAAATATAATATTCAAAATCAATCTTGGGAGATGGGTGATAACAGAATTGAGATATGGTAATGTCATTTTTGTGTGTGTATAAAGAAGGAAAAAAATAACACAAGCAATCCATTAATTTTTGCTAGGGTATATATAAAGTTAATGAGAAAATGACAATATATAGGTAGAACTTTGTATGAAAATTATTTTTTTTTATAATTTTTAAAAGTTAAATATATTTCTCAGAAAAATAACCATTGATTTTTGTTAGGGTTTTTGTTGTTTGTATGCATCTTCTACTCATCACCCTTCATACTACTTTTTTCTAAGTGTGAATTGGTATAACCTCCCACATTTAGTATGAGTCTTTTTGTTTATCATTATTGGGTGAGTGTAGCCTTTAAATAGCCTCAAACTCCAACATGTCAGCAATTAATGTTAGTTTGGGAGCATAAGATAGCAAATCCTTCAAAGTGTCCCTAGAAGTTTATTTTGAAAGTATTCCACAAGGTATGTCATATGAATGTCCAACTAATATTGTGCATGGCTCTTTATTAGTTTTTAACACTGTAAACTCGAGACTTTGTCATCTATGATGAGAGATTCTTATGTGTTGAGCTACCTAGTCTTCCTTTGCTCTATTGGAATTTTTTAACCCACATTGTAGCCTCTTTAGACCCTATCATTTATGTTAATCAAGATTTTTTTTCTCTATCTACTCATAAAATATAATTACATTTGGATAGACTTGTTCAAAGATCTAAAGGAGTCAATTAGCATTTAAATTAGTCAATTGTAACATACCCAAAGGGTGATATACCTCAATTTTTCCAACACTTGTTACACATGTCAATCCTCTAAACATAATATTAAGGATTGTCCCCTTGTTATCTCTAGAGCCAAACCTAGATAGAAGACATAAGGTGATTCTCCACCTCCCAAAAAAGGAACTTGGTTGATAGATTGGAGCAATAAAACTTTAATAAAAATACTAAGCAAAACCCTCAACCCACCAATACTAGGATGCTTTCAAATTCCCTAATAGTATAGTTTCAAAAACCTTGAAAAAATGGAAATAAATTCTCCCTCTTTAAAGAGATTATTCTATGGAGAGTAGCAAGCTTAGTTACTACCTAGTGTTGTATCCCCTAGTATTGGAAGGCTAGTTAGTCCTCCTCCTCCTTTCCTTAGGACTATTGCCTAGCTGACATAATCTAACCAAAAGCCTTGATGATAAAGAATACATGCCAAAAAAACAAAGAAAATTCACAACTTGGATATTCACTTAGCAATTTTTGACACTTCATACAAGGATCGATTATTCCTTTCTTCTTAGGCCAGGTTGGCTTGGTTATTTTAGCTAGAAGTGGATTGATCATGGGGAAGTCTTTTTTATTTTGGGGCATTCACTTTGCTTTTGAGGGCTCAACCTCCACATTTTGGAAACCATTGATTGATATAATTGAAATAAATCTTAATTATTATATTACCAAGCCTCTTTCTTTGGCAAGTAAATTCTAAAAATTCTTAAAAAATTTGGCAACCACCCATGTGTATCTCATCTTACCAAGTTCCTTCTAAGGTTCTTACTTGAAAATTAGCAAACTCCTTAAATATTTTCTTTCCATGTCAATGAAGGATGTCATAGTTTCTATTATGTGGCCTAGGATTCTTCTTCTTGTCTCATGAATCAAAAGGAGTAGGCTTGGTCTCCATCCATAGAAAAGGCATTTCCCTATACTCTAATCATGCTTTGTGTTAATTTTGGAGTATCTTTAGGTCATCAAGCTTTGAAGGGCCTAGACTTTAGCACTCTTCTCACTATGAAGGAAAATATTAAAATTCAAGGCACTTTTGTCATCAAAAGCATATGGAAGCTTGGGAAACTATCAAGCCTTGGCTTCACTAGGTAGGAATGACTTATGCAATGGTATTTCTATCAATCAACAATATATTGGTGGTATCCAATTCTCTCTTATCAATACAACTCTTTGGCTAAAGTGACATGGATTTATGCCTTGAAATTATTTAAGAGAGGAATTCATTTGTTATCAAATTTTATCAATAGAGCCACCAATAATTTTCTCTCTTGGGTTGAATTCATGTTGAATTTCAATCTTTCTAATCAAGACCAAGGCACATTTTAATTTTTGATTGATGATATACCTCCCCATATTCTTTATAAAATTGGGATTAGGTCTCTTAAACATTGGTAGAAGGATTGAAAATGGTACCTAGATGCAACATTTTGAAATTAAAAGCCTACTAAATGTGATTTGTGGTTGTACCCCCATCTTCCTCTAGTGGATTAGCTAAATCTTCAATGGTAATTCTAGTCCTTTGTTGGGACCTAGCATTAATTCCAATGCATTTGGTTAGTGGTATTGGGGTCTAAATTAGACCACTCTAATTAGTGAGTTCTTTACCAAGGCCTTCTTAAATAGGTGGTTATTTGGCTCATATAAGCATTTTCAATCCCCATTGTCCATTTCATGGATAGATGGAATCCTTCAAGCACCTCTTCTAGTTTTATCACAAATAAGTGGTCATTTTTATTTTCAATTGATGTTAATACCCTCACATGCTTTATAAAATTGGGATTAGATCTCTTAAACCTTGATGGAAAGATTAAAAATGGTCCTAGATGCAATATTTTGAAATTGCAAGCCTAGCAAGGGCTATTTGTGGTTGTACCCCCATCTTTCTCTTTTGAATTAGCTAAAACTTTGATGGTAACTCCAATCCTTTGTTGGGACTTGGTATCATTGGTTTGAATGCATTTGGTTAGTTGTATTAGAGCCCAAATTGGATCCCTTTTCGTTGTGCATTCTTTACCAAGACCCTCCTTTAGGTGGCTGTTTGTCTCATATGAGAATTTCCATTCTCTATTGTCCATTTTATGGATAGGTGGAATCCTTCAAGCACCTCTTCTAGTTTTTTCCCAGAGCTTAGGACACTTGGAATTGGATTCATGATTTTTTTTAGGCCTTTCAAATTGGCTATTTTTTCTTGGCATATGATTTTTCTTAGATATTGGCCTAACTCCCACACAAATGTACCTAGATTTGGCATGCTTTTAGTGTGGAAATTCACTTCAATATTTTGGAAATTTAAAAATAATGATCTTCTTTTTAGTTTCTCTATTGACATTCATTATTATTTGTATATTAAAGTCATGGTTTTCTCTACTATGCTTATGCAGAATCAAGTGCAAGCTAGTAAAGCTACAGTTGAAGTTATTCATTTATTGAAGTTGTTAGAGCATTGGGGAAATGTTACTTTAATTATTGCTAAAGTCTTGTTGGATCCCTCTTCTTCTCCTCAAGTGCATTAATATGGACACAACTATCCTACTAGATGTGAGAATGAATCATTTCTCGGGCCATGGTACTTATGGCTCTTAGGCCCCCATTTTTAGATACAATATGGGTTTTAGGTGATGGCCTCAACCCTCCAAATCATCTTTTTCCTCCTCTCAAGGGCATGACAATGATCCTATTTTGATCAACTTAAACAAATTTTCCCACTTAGAGTTAGTCATTTCTCTAGTCCATGCTTTGTAGTTGTCAAATAATTCTCTTGAAGAAGAAGGTGATTTCACTAGCTATGAGTCAATTGATGATTCTATCTCTAGAGATGTTTGGGGAAATCTTGATGATAAAAACCCTCCTATTTTTGCTTTAACTACTTAGATTTTATTAGCCTTGGACCTATTCATGTTTATTCATCTTTGTTATGGAATTAGTCCCACTAGAATTTATGAGTGTGCTTCTCTACCACCCTCTTTATGTATGAATATTAGTCTATTATCATTTATTAAATAAAGTCAATTAAATTTTTTAGTAAAAATTGAATAATAGATTTCATGAGACATTTCTCCACCAACAACACCTATGCTTTAGTGGCATATCTATAATTCTTATAGGTGACTTGTCCTATCTACCACTTTTTGTGGACAAACTTATCCATGCATCACACTTAAGTGCTGAAATCCTATGGCAAGATTTCACTATGATTGTTACATTAAACAAACAAAATTTAAGTAGGGTGACACTCCAACTCAAATTCACTTTCCTCAAACATCACAAAACATATGAAATGTAGAACCAATTGAGAATGATTGGGATCTACTAATGAATGACATAAGTAAATTACCATCAACAAATGAATAAAAATATTTTGACAACTCAATGTACCTATGTGCTACAAATGTAGTAAGTCTTGTGGCATTGTAAATTATCACCCTTGACATTTTCACACTAGATTTTGATCCCTCCTAAGTGCATGGAACTAATTGTACATCTAATGTCCTAAATTATGCATTCCATGGCCCATTTGAACATTTATCAAGAAAACCATTTACAAATCTGAAGCAAACATTTAATATTTTCCTCTTGACACCTTACATCCCATAAAATAGGGTAAGGACCAAGTCACCCTAGGAAACTTGGTCCCCCTATTTTGCCTCCAAGTTTTAATATATCAAAGTTGGCATTTTATTATTTAAATTTCAAATGTCAATATCGGCTATCATGATTTAATTTTTGGGAAATTACATTAATTGCATATAAATACCTAGTAATTGCATCATTTAAAAACTAAGTTGGGATTTATTTATGATCAATAACTTTTGGAAGCAATTATTATCAAGTCAAGAGTAGTCAAGAGCATATTTATTATGGCTTTCAATATTGAAGCATCATGTCAAGTTTTATGTGAGTTCAGGTTTATGTTATCATTTTTTTATGTGAGGATTAACCCTTGTAGGTCTTCCATGCATTCAAGACAAATTGCAATCAAGCCTTAAGGTGATGTGCATGACTTCAGTCCTTCAATAAAATCAAATTTGAATGGTGGGTTATAGTCTATTGTTGAGTCATCATTCATTTGTGTCATTTAGCCTCTATCTCTCAAAAGGATAAGCTTTATATCATCAACTTTGCCATTGTGGAGGTGGAAACACAAACGCGGGGTTTGACTAAGGCAAGCCCCTATATGGCACAACCCCTCTTCTCTATGTGTAGATTATAGATATGAAGAATTTTAGAGGGAGATTGAAGATCATTTTATCATTGTTGTATTCAAACCCTACAACTTGGAAACATACAAAAACTCAAATATCTCAGCATCTAACGAAGATCTGATAGTGAGACATAGAAGGAAGAAGGCCTTGATATGGCTCTCAAAGACTATGAAAATATATTTCAAATTCATTTACAAGGACATAGTTTCCCTAGGTGACTTAGTCCTCTAAAATTAGGCTCATCTTTGTATGACAAGTGGACAAGATTCCTCCTTTCTCATATCTACTGTGGAAATTTGCTATTACAGTTTCTTTGTTGATAAAAAAATTCATAATTTAGAATTTAGGTCATAGTTTCATCAGGTTAATAAAAGCAATTCAATTTCAATCAATTTCCAAGGCATAAAAAGATTAGATCCAAGGCTGACTGACTCACCTTTGGGTTTGAAATTCAATCTAAGTCCCTTGTCTATTTGCATCTGAATGTTAATTGAAAAAGGATTGATCTTAGTGATCTATGCATTATACCTAGGATCCCTTTTTCATCAAAACATTTTGGTGAACTTGACATGAAGAGCATCATTTAGATATTTTGATTTGTTAGCATTTTTCAAACTTAAAAAAGGTATGCAAATATTGTCAAAAAAAATTAAATTATAGCCTTTTGTTTAGAAAAAGTGTCTTTGTATGGGAAGGAAAAAGTTGTCATTTTAATTGATTTGGTATAAATTTGTGAACAATTATTTCATTTCACTACTGAAATTATCAAATATGTAGGTGAATTATATGAATTTTTTGAAACATTTCATAATTGGGTTAAATTGGCTTTCATTTTGGAAAAAAATGAAAACCTTAGGTTGTTACGCACTACATCAAAATTTATCAAAAAAGCAACAAATTCGATTTTAGATCCGGGTCAACACATTGTCGAACATTCATTTCATGTCCCTAGTACCTCAAGACCTAAAATTTTAGACAAATTACAAGCCAAACATAGGCACCTTAGGCAACCTTATCCAATTGAATCTGCCTCAAATTTTAGGATTAGATTCATATATGTTATCACTCTACAAATTTGGATTCTGAATTCCAGATCTATGTCTGTAATAGGTTTGTGAGTCTGTTTTCAATCCTAGTTTGTCTTAACACGCATAAACACAAATTGAAATTGAAATTTAATGATTAATCTTGAAAAAAGCATACTAATTTGATCATGTCAGGTCCCTTTATGCAACTGCATTGTATATCTATCAAGCCCTTTAGTTGTGATGACTTTGATATGTTAGATGAGGCCCTTAAGGACTTAATCTCACCTATATCATCTACTAATGATTCTAACATTCCAATAAATGCAACCATTGATATTCATGACTATCATGTTAGTTATACCCCTAATATCTCTCCTAATTGTGAGGGTATCTTGGCATAAGAGAATGAAATCATTGACACATGTATGGATATCACTTATCCTAATCTTCATTCATCTCCCAAAATACCCTCACTTGTGATAATTTTTTGGTGTAAGAGGATGCAATCATTGACAATCCTAAAAATCATAGTTGTTCTCCTTATATCTCACCTACTTGTGAAGAAGGTATCTTGGTGTAAGAGGATCCAATCATTGAGCATCATGAGAATATTGTTTGTTTCTCTCCCAATACCTCTCCCACTTTGGAAGATATTATAGGATAAGAGGATGAAATCATTGGTAAATTTCTTTCAAAAAATAATAAGATGGATTGCATAGATGAAGATGATAAGGTGATATTACATCCCCATCGACATAAGATCATCAAAAAGTAGATAAATCAGTCGAGGTTATGAATGCATAATTGACTATTAGGTCTCCTTTAATTATTGAACCTCTCAAAAATATTATAATTACTAGACCTCCTAGATCACCTCTCATTATAGGACCTCCTAAACCTCCTGGTCATATCTTAAACTTTGCAAAAAAACTCACTAATAATCATGTATTGCACCAACCAATTTATCAATTAGTTGCTCACACATATAACATTCCTCGATGTAATGGTAAAGAATATGATCTTGTTGAGAAAATTTGTAATATTCCATCCAATATTTCCCTTTGGGACTTGATTCAAACATCACCTACATACCATGGGATGCTCCAAGAGGCTTTGTAGAAGATCAATGTCCCAACTTCTATCAAATTTAATGATGTAGCCACCTTTTTTGATTGTATGCAAGTGACAAAGTTAGATATTATATTCCCTCAATGTGAATTACCCTTGATTGAAATTCAAAATAAATATGAAGCCTTAATGATACAAGTGGTAATTAATAAAATTAGAGTTAGGCGTACCCTCATAGACAATGGATCAGGTTTTAATGTTTGTAGCATTGATATTTTAGATAAAATGGGTACGTATAAGAATATTATAGAACCTAATGATGTTAATATTTATGGATTTGATAGTGTCAATAAGCAACCATTAGGTGTGATTGTGGATTTCCCTACCCTTGTCCATATCATGCCAAGACCTCTTGATGCAGGAGCATCCTTGGTTGTAAAGTAATCCTGTATCAACCAAAAACATTTCTTTTCTTGCATTTCAATATGTAGAAATTTTAGCATTTCATTCCACATTCCATTGTATTATCATTTCTCAGCTCGTGGAGCCAGAGGTAGCATCTACACAAGATCTTCTACATCATATCCATATTTCAAATCATTTGCATTCATCTATCGAAATTTATCGCTCTCAAAATTTTATTGTAATTCATAGTCAGAGAATTTGGGGTCAACCTAGTCCAAATTTTATAGTACAAACCTATTATGAAGTGTGCAGACCTTAATAGGACATCATACAAGAATTTTGGGTTCAAGGGGATCTTCCGTGGAGATCCACAATACATCTCATTTTGTGAATGATTATCTTTCATATTTTAAGGATAACCTTCACATTTGATAATCTATCAGGTTTGTAAACCCTTGAGGATGATGTGGACCTTTATTAAAGCTAGAGAATCATATTTAAGATCATTTGTAATTCATTATAATCAATAATCAGTAGAGTAGTTTAGTATTTCATGATTTAAAGTTCAAAAAGTTTGCATTCCCCATTATGGGACTGTAATAAGGCATTGGGCCAGTTGTAATGTTGAGTGCCCTTGCGGTAGGCCTATGAGCCCTAGTTATTTTCCCACAAGGCATATGATGCATGTAAGATTTCCAATTCCATAAGATCTATGTTTGTGGAATATTTTCTTGTGTTAGTTTCATTGTGTTGAATTTAAGCTTCATGGTTGGAACCCTCCATCCATGACTACACTAAGTGGTATCAGAGTGAGTTGCAAGTCCTAAAGGAATTCCTTGTGGTGAAGAAATCATCAACTTGAGGCAGACTACCTTTTTTTTCAACCAATCATCAATTGTAAGGCAGTTGAAACCCTTGTAGCCAGATCGTTGAATTGAGGTAGTTGCATCGGATTCAAGGATAGAGATGTCACCAATGAGAGTGATTGCTATAGAGAATGTCATTGGAAGAATGGATGAAATGTTAGAGATGATGTGAGCAATGCGAGTTTGATTAGATGTTGTTGAAGAAGATCGAAGGCGAGGCCTAAACCCTAGACGTGAGGATGAAAGTGATGATGACCTAGATCATGCTATGAATCATTTGAAGAAGACCTAGAAGAAGAATAAGAGGAAGAATTAGATCAGTTGAAGATGTTGAAATCCATTTCAAAAATTGGTAAGCAACCTAGAGTTGAAATTCAAAATTATGCAGGAAATTTAAATCTTGAGGAGTTGATTGACTAGATCAATGAAATGGAAGAATACTTCAAATATGAAGAAATTGAAGATCCAAAAAGAGTGAGATTTGTAAAAACTAAGTTGAAATGTCATGCTGCATTATGGTGGAAAGAAGTTTGATTGGATAGGAATAGAAGAGGAAAGGATAAAATCATAAAATTGGATAGAATGGTGACAAAGATAAAGAATCAATTCATACTTGTTGATTATGAGCTTGAATTATTGAAAAGATTGTAAAATTTGAGGCAAAAGGAGAGATATGTGAAGGAATATACTGAAGAATTCTATAAGATGATCATTAGGACTAGACACAGTGAAGCAAGCAAAGAAAAGGTTGTGAGGTACAACAATGGACTGAGAAAAACATTTAAGAAGAACTAAGCCTAGTGAAGATGACAACAGTTGAAGAGGCATAACAATTTACACTAAAGGTGGAAGAGAAGTTAAACAATAAATTTGAACAAAGGCAGAGAAGTGCAAGAGGAAGATTCAAGAGGAGTAGATCACAATCCAAAGAAAGAAGGCCTTACATAGATTAGAACAAAGATGGGAAACCCTATCAGAGCGAGGAAAAGGACTATAATTCATACCACAAAAGAAGAGAAGATAAAAATTTCTACTACAATGGTAGAGGTCATAATTCTTACTACAATGATGGATACCAGAGGGATGCAAGAAGATCTGAGAGGAGACCATTCAGAGGAGCCTATTTTAAGTGTGGAGGTGAAGGAAATAGAGAATTTTAATGCCATAATGAAGTACTGGGAAGAAAATTGAGCATACTAGAAGAGTAGCTTATGTGGATGAAGAACCTATTGGATCCCCTAATTTAGTTGGGAAACTTAAGAAAGGAAAGTCATTGGTAATGAGAAGATCTTTGATGCATGAAGAAGTGACTAAGGAACCACAATAAAGGAAGAGTTTATTCAGAACAAGATGTAAGTCTGAAGGAAAGGTATGTAAAGTTATCATTGATAGTGGCAGCACTGATAATATAGTTTCAGAAGAGATGGTAACCAAGATTAATTTTAAGAGATTGAAACATCCAAACCCCTATAGGACAACATGGATTCAAGATGAGCATAAGATATTGGTGAATGAGCAATGTTTGGTGAGGTTTCATATAGGATCATATAGGGATGAAGTATTGTGTGATGTTATTCCTATGGATGCATGTCATTACCGTTAGGAAGACCATGGTAATATGATAGGAAAGAAATTCATGATGAAAGAAGAAATACTTATATTGTGACTTCAAATGGCAAGAGAATTAAGTTGATGCCTTTGGAGGAAGAGGAAAAAAGTGAAGTTTGTAGCATTGATAGACTATGTTTGGTAGATGGAAGGAAGTTTTTGGATGGATGGATACATGAGAACCTGTGTTTTGCATTGATTCTCAAGTAGAGTGGAAAACTAGAGGTAGAGAATTCTACTGCAAAGAATACAAAGGTAGCAAATTTTTTGACAAAGTATAGAGACATCATATCAGAGAATGTTCCAAATAGATTACCTCCAGTCCAAAGTATTAGTCATCACATAGATCTAATACTGGGAGAAATTTTTCCAAACAAGGTGCCCATAGAATGACACTGACAAAAAATGTAGAATTGAACCAGCAGATGCAAGAGTTGATGAAGAAATGATTGATTAGAGAGAGCTTAAGCCCATGTGTGGTACCTTTTGTACTTGCACCAATGAAAGATGGAGTGGAGAATGTGTATAGATTCAGGAGAAATCAATAGGATCATCATAAAGTATAGATTCTGATTACCAAGGATGGATGACATTATGGACTAATTGAGTAGAGCAAAGTATTTCATAAAGATTGATCTAAAGAGTGGATACCATCAAATAAAAATTAGAGAAGAAGATGAATGGAAGACTATATTTAAGACTAATGAAGGATTGTATGAGTGGTTAGTGATTCCTTTTGGATTGACCAATACACTTAGCATTTTTATGAGATTGGTGAATAAGGTGCTAAAGAAAATTTTGGGTAAGTTTGTTATTGTTTACTTGGATGATATTCTAATTTTTAGTAAGACTAGAGAAGAACATATGTGGCACATCAAACAAGTATTGCAGAGGTTGAGAGAAGAGAAGTTGATGATTAATATCAAGAAGTGTAGTTTTATGAAGACAAAGTTGGTGTACTTAGGTTTTGTCATTTCTATTGAAGGATTGAAGATGGATCTGAGAAGGTTAGAGCAATTGTTGAGTGGCCTACACTACTAAACATTAGAGAGGTAAGATCATTCCATGAATTAGCTAGTTTCTACTAGAAATTCATTAGAAGATTTAGTAGCATTTGCACACCTATGACATAAACAATGAGAGGAGATAGGAAGGAATTTAAGTGGACATTTGAAGCACAAAGAAGTTTTGAACTATTGAAGAAAAAGGTGACAGAGTAGCTAGTGTTAGCATTACTTGATTTTGAAAAAGTATTTCAAGTTAATTATGATGCAAGTGGAAATGCAATAGGAGCAGTGTTGAGTCAAGAAGGAAGACCTATAGCTTATTTCAATGAGAAGTTGAATGATTCCAAAAGAAGATATTCAATTTATGATCAAGAATTTTATGCCATAATTCAATCCTCGAAGAAGTGTACACATTATTTGTTGCCTAAGGAGTTTGTGTTGTACACTAATCATCAAACTTTGCAGTATTTGAACAGTTAGGGAAAGTTGAACTAGAGACATATGAGATGGGTTGAGTTCTTGTAGAATTATATATTCATATTCATGTTGAAGTATAGGAGTGGCAAGTCAAACAAAGTTGTAGATGCATTAAGTAGGAGAAGGAATTTTCTAATAGAGATGAGGGTATAAGTATTGGGTTTTGAAGAATTGAAGCACATGTAGGAGAATGATCCAAATTTTGATGAAGCCTAGAAAGCATGCAAGGAACCAGTAGTGACAAATCAAAGATAATGTTGGATTATTTAGTTCAAGAAGATATGTTGTTCAAGGGAAATCATAGTGTATTCCAAAGAGCTCAATGAGGGAGAACCCGATTAAGGATAAGCATAGTAGAGGATTAGCAGGAAATTTTAGAGTGAACAAGACAATAGCATTGGTGAGTGAACATTATTTTTGACCACAAATATACAAGGATGTCAGGAACTATGTTCAAAGTTGAAAATTTTGTCAAGTAGCAAAAGGGAGTAGTTAGAATGTTGGATTATATAAACCTTTGACAATGCTAGAGAGACCTTTGGAAGATATAAGCATGGATTTCATATTGGGATTACAAAGAACACAAAGAAGATTTGATTCTATAATGGTAGTAGTGGAATTTTTTTTTAAAATGACACATTTCATTCCTTGCAAGGACTAATGATGATATGCATGTTGCTAACTTATTTTTCAAAGATATTATGAGATTTCATGGATTGCCTAAGAGTATGGTTTCAGACAGGGACACTAAGTTCAGTAGATACTTTTGGAGGATATTATGGAAGAAGATGAAGACATACCTAAAGTTCAGTTTGACATATCACCCATAAACTGATGGACAAACAAAATTTTGGGTAACTTGTTGAGATGTTTGGTTGGAGATAAGGCAAGAAATTGGGACATAGTTATACCACAAGCAAAGTTTGTATACAATAATTCACTAAACTGAAGCACAGGGAAGACACCATTTGAGATTATGATAGGAGTACATCCTAAAGGAAGTTGTAGAGCTCAGAGACATCAATATGGAGAATAAGAGGAGTGAAAAGGTAGAAGAGTTTGTAGACTTCATGGAGACATTACATAAACAAGTCTGGAAGTATTTGAAGGACATGAACAATAGATATAAGGAAAAGGAAGATGAGCACAAGAGACATAAGGATTTTGTTGTTGGATATGAATTAATGGTATATCTAAGTAAGAAAATATTTCCAATAGGAACATACAATAATTAGAAGATGAGGAAGATTGGACAATGTAAGATTCTAAGGAAGATTGATTCTGAAAATGCATATGAAGTAGAGTTATCAAAGACAATGGACATATCACCTATTTTTAGTATTATAGAAATCTATGAATATCATGAAGGATAGTCAAGTAGAAGAGAAAAAGAAGATGATTTGAAAAAGAAATTACCACGTCAACCACTAGAGGAGATTGAGAAAATTTTGGATACCAAAACCAAAAGGAGCATTGGCAACAAGTAGTACAAAGAATATCTGGTGAAGTGGAAAAACAAACTAGTGGAGGATTCATCATGGATTTCTCAGGCTAAGGTGGCCACTTGGGTTTTCCTCTAGTCCCTAGAAAGTGAGGGGCTCACTTTTCTTCCAACGTCGGGTGCTTGATGTAGGAGCATCCTTGGTTGTAAAGCAATCTTATATCAAGTAGAAACATTTATTTTCTTGCATTTCAGTCTATAGCAATTTCAACATTACATTCAATATTTCACTGTATTATCATTTCTTAGCTCACGGAGTAGTAAATAGCATCTACACGAGGTCATCTACATCATATCTAGATTTTAGATCATTTTCATTCATCTATCAAAAATTATCGCTCTCAAAACTTCACTATAATTCATAGTCAGAGCATTTGGGGTCAACCTAGTCCATATTTCATAGTGAAAACCTATTCTAAAGCATGCATAGCTTAATGAGACATCATACAAGAATTTTGGGTCCAAGGGGATCTTCCTTGGAGATCCACAATACATCTCATTTCGTGAAGGATTATCTTTCATGTTTTAATGTTGACCTTCACATTTGATCATCTATTGGGTTTGTAAACCCTTGAGGCTAGCACAAACCTTTATTGGATCTAGAGAATCATATTTAAGATCATTTATAATTCATTATAATAAATAATTAGTAGATTAGTTTAGGATTTCATGATTTAGAGTTTAGAAAGTTCGTATTCCCCATTATGGGACTATAATAAGGCTTCTGGCAAGTTGTAATGTTGAGTACCCTTGTGGCAAGCTTGTGAGCCTTGGTTATTTGCCCATGAGGCATATGATGCATGTAAGATAGCCAATTTCATAAATATCTATCTTTGTAAAATATTTTCTTGTGTTATTTCTAATGTGTTGACTCTAAGTTGCATGGTTGGATAGTTCTTTCCAAACCCTCCATCTATGACTGCAACACCTCTTTCATATGATATTCTCTTAGGTATGTCCTGGAATCATGCCATGACGGGAGTCTCGTCTACTCTTCATCATGAGATGAAGTAAGAATATAATAACAAGAAATACACGATTAAGGCTTGTGTAATATTGAGTACCCTTGCGATAGGCCTATGAGCCTTGGTTATTCGCCCATGAGGCATATGATGCATGTAAGATAGCCAATTCCATAAATATATATGTTTGCAAAATATTTTCTTGTGTTATTTCTAATGTGTTGACTCTAAGCTACATGGTTGGGCAGTTCTTTCCAAACCCTCCATCTATGACTGCACCACCTCTTTCATACGATATTATCCTAGGTAGGTCATGGATTGATGCCATGAAGGGAGTCTTGTCTACTCTTCACTATGAGATGAAGTAAGAATATAATAATAAGAAATACACGATTAAGGCAGATGAACAAAGTTATAATTCACAAGTCCAAGATAATCATAACACTTCCAACCCTCTTAATATTTTGATTCTAACTTCAAAGGTAGAACCTATACAAGTTGATGATAATCTAAATTATCTTTCATCTATAACAAAAATATTGGATGATGATTGGGACTCATTAGATTTTACACCCTCCTTTATGGGAGAGTACAAAATCTCATAGTCTAAACCTAAAGAGTCTTGTGTTTTATCTTGTTCTACATTAATGGATTCAAAAATATCACCCCATGATAGTGATGGGGGGTCTTTAACCTTCATCCCTCATGAGTAGAATATTCCTAACTTTAAAAAACTTAAAAAGGATTTGTGTTCTCATGAGAGAACCAATTCTTCTCATGAGCATTTAGATACAATTTCTTCATCTGATTTGGAAGGGTGTTATGGGCTTGGATACAAAATTCTTTCTAAAAATGGATAGAATGAAAATATGGAACAAAATGATAAGGATTAAGTGAAGTCTATACCGTACTTTTCTAAACAGGGTATAGGTTTCCAGCCCTTTTTCCCATGATCTAATACTTTATCATCTACTGTATTTATGACATCTTGTGGTAAGTGAGCAAGCTTTTCTTCACAAGAGAAATAAATGTCTTCTACTATTGAGCAAGAGCATATTTTGTCAAGGCTTCTCAAATCTTGCTTGATTATTCTTGCTCTGAAAAACATGAAAGAAATTTTATAACAAAAACTCATTTTGTGCATATCATTGAGTGCATGGTCATTCTATCAATGAATGTTGAGCCTTGAGTAATAAAATACAACAAATTTTTGATCATGGTGATTGTGGAGCCACTCTAATGTCTAAGTAAACTAGTGATACAAATTATACACAACTCAGAGGACCTAAGGATTCCTAATTAAACAGTCCATTATTCATAAGAGGGTTGCATTTAATTATCAACCAGGGAGTTGTAAAACTTTAGATAGTGCTGGAAAAATATATGCATTCATAGATTCTAGACACATCCTAAATCAACGGATTATAGGCAAATACACATGTGCAAAGATAGTAAAAAGTTGGAAATTGGAATAAACTACTAATTCACAAAATAAGGGAAAAAGAATGTGAATAACTACCTTCTGCTATGGGTACCTAATATGTAAGACTATAACTATTAACTATTAAAAACTAAAGTGGACCCTAACCTAGCTAATTCCTCTGGAGTATGAAACCAAACATTAAGGTACATAATTCAATTCATAAATTGCAACACTTGCATTCATAAACATATAATTGAAAACTACCAACTGAATTCAACAATGCATTATCTAATCTAACAACAAAAAATGAAGTGGGTTAATAATACCTCAAGTGGCCCTTTCTTGAGTTGTTGCTTCCACAAAAAATTTCAAACACTCACTCAATAAATCATGATATCAAACTAATTTCCTTGCTAGCATTCTAACACTGAATTACATGAAATATAATAGGAATATGTTGAAGATCTCTATAATGTAACACACATTCTATTGTTACAACTACTAAGTAATAATGGTAAAAATAGATAACCTAGTAATTAGCTAACTGGTAACTAGATATCATCCTCGACAAAAGATCCTATTATATAGGGTTTGTGAGGAGTTTCATTATTTATGGACTAAAAGCAAACTTATGAAACATTGTCAACTCTCCCTCAAAGATAGGAAGAGCACTAAGTTTGAAACAAAAAATAATAACTATATGAAGAAGGAGTAAAAAACCAAATTCAGATTTTGTGCCCAACAGTTTAACCGCTTATAATAGAAACTTGTTTACAAAATAGTCCTGTCATAAATCAATCTCGCTACAACTAGACTTCTTATCCTAACTGCCTTATTTGGTGATTAAGAGTTGTATGTGCTGACTCATGACTGATCAATAAATGATCACATTTGTTTCCTTCTGAAAGTGTCATGCCTTGGTCATTTGACTCCTTCCTTGCAACAATTTACAATCCTTATGTTGTGGGTTGAGAAACTTGTTGTTGCAGGTTGACAGTTCTTCTTGTTGCAATGTGTCAATCTTATTCCTAAGGGATCCACATTATTAACAATCATAAATTAAACATACAATCCCACTGAATTTCATAGAAATTCATACATACATATATCAACATAACATATTTCTATTTCCACATACTTAAGACTGCTTAAAAGTATATAAAAGTATAAAAGGTCTTAGTAAGGTCTTGAAACTTAGCAGAAAGAGATAATGAAAAGTGTGAAAGAGTGAAAGGAAACTATCTAATTATGGAGCCCACCAGTGATCTTCCATGTGTGGATGCACCTCATCACTCTAAATGATCTAATGATATTTATTCTATGGTGTTTCTCCTCACTATGTGGCATTTGTAGCTTTATTTGTTTTCTCATTTTCATTCATGGTGGTACAATCTTAGGTACAACCATATTTTTCCACGGAAACAACACGATAGTCTATGTCGTGGTTGTCCTTGTCTCCACAACTAGGGGGAAGGATAACTAGTTTTGAAGGTGCGCATTCTTTTCTCCTTAAAATACCAACATAGCAATTATGTTGACATTTTAAGGTGGGCATATATTACCCCTATCCATACACATATTGTGCTATTTGAAAAACTAACATACCCCTTTAGTAGTGGTTTTGTTTGTAACACCCCCTAAGGCATGACTATCAATTCATCCCCTTGGACATTAACAATTTTTAGAAAATACTTTGCTATACAAATTTTTCTATAATTTCTATGGGATGTCAAGTGTGCATTCTATAACTAATGGAGAGCATGTTGGTTTCTCAAGAGAGACTAAAATGCCATATTTTTTTTTGCTTGGATGCATGGAAGCAAGCCTTAATTATTAGATAGTGTGTAATAGTTGTTATGGAAAATCATTTGATCTATTGTGCTAAGATTATAAAACCCTTATTTCTACCAATGAGTGATTATTTGATATATTTTGCACCTATATATTTCAACCATTGACATAAGAGAATAATGACAAACATAGTTATGAAACAATATTTATGAAAGAAGTCTTGGCTAGCTTGAAGTTGCAGCTCAATTAGTTTAAAGAAGATATGGATATATATAAATGAACTTGATGTTGGTGGATAAACAAGACCAGAGTAATGGTTGAAGGTCACACATAAAACCTTTATGAAATCTTAGAATTTTAAGGTGAAAGGCAATTGATCTTACTGTGGTTCATCCCACAATAATGGGTTACATTTTTTGGCCAAACTTGACATTAAAATCAACATTTTGAGAAAAATTTCCACTTTAAGACACCTATAGTAGGTAAAGTATTAGGAATTTGAAGATGATGCAAACTAGTGATTTGTGAGATTTTATCTATAGATTTTAAATGTATTTTTTTAAAAATAAATTGAAATTAAATTGTATTTTTTTGTGTCTCCTTTGATAACTAGTTTTTAATAGTAAACAACATTTTTAAAAAGTGATGTGCACTTCACCCTGCATAATTTTTTTTCTACAAAGGATAAAATTTTGATTTTGTTGAATTTAGGTTGGAAACACTGATATCTAGTGCTTTCATTTTATTTCATAATATTTTGTTGAACATTTTTCTTTTAATTAAGTTTTGAAGTCAAACCAATTATAATTTAGACATAGGCACACTTCATCTCGCATAAATGTTTTGTGTATTGAATTTTTTTTTTTTGAAACAAGGACATCAATACCTAGTGTGTAGATATTTTTCAAAAAAATTTCCACTCATTTACTATTTTTCCACAATAGTTTTTCACTGAACTTGATGTTTGATGAAAAACCTATGTTCAGTAAAACCAAAATAAAATAAAAATAAAAGAAAAATATATCAAATTTATAGTTGTTAAAAAGATTTTTCTAGGGACTACGATTCTCCAACTTGATTTATCTAGTTGACTCCATTTCCACCTCCGGATCAAGCTTCAAAAGTCAAAAAATGCATTGAGTTTGCAATTGAAAGGGCTAGGTGAAAAAATATGTTCATTTGAAGCCCCCTTTAAATGAAGGAGGATTCAAATGAAGGGGTAACCTTTGTTCAAAGCACCCTTCATTCAAAGGGGGATTTGAATGAACCCCCCTATATGCTCCAATCAAACACATTCTATTAATGTTTAGACTAAACTTAAAGTAAATCAGGTAAAGTCTTATTTTCGTTGCTTATGTTTAAGGGCCTTCAAATGAAGGATGGATGGTTCATGTGAAGGGGGATTCATTTGAAGCCATTCAAATGCATGCATGTTTGTACTAAGGCCCTTCATTCAAAGGGGTACCTTCATTCGAAGTCATTTTTAATTTTTTGGATGGGCGGGGCTAATTTTTGTTCGTGCAAAAAATTGTAACCCATTATTGTGGGTTCACACTGGTAGGAAAACTTGTACTAAAAATAGGAAATGGAATTGATTGCTATCCTCTATAGAGCTGGATTTTTATATGACATATTTTTTATGCAAGTGGTGAACATCTATTAGTTATCCTTTTTTTGTAGTGCCATTTGAAATATGTGAAGGTTGTTTCCATAATGGGGGCCCTCTTCAATACGTATTCATTGAGGGGTTTGTTTTTGATATGGAAACTTGTGACTTTGATAGATGTGGTTCCCGATATGATTGTTGTAGTGTAGGAAAAAGTATCCATTTTTCACACTTAATTTGGGAATAAATAATATTAATAAAAAGGACTAAATGATGCCTTAATTTAGTGTTGTAATATGTATTTTACATATTCACATTAAGTTTAGGGCCTTATTAATTAAAATGGACTTAATTGTGCCTTATTTATTATGTTGTAAGGTGTACCTTTACACTTTCACACTAATCTAGGGATTAATTATGCCTTAATTGGCCTCTTTAATTCAAATCCAAGCCTAATTAAATGCAATTTCCGAAGGATAAAACCTAACATTCATCAATGCCATAACATACTACTTAACATTGGAGAATGTGTGTCCTAGGTAAGTGACCTAGGACCCATTTTCCCAAGGGCGAATGGGTCCTCACTTAGGCCAAGGAACTTAATTTAAAATATGTTTTTGGCAGTTTTTCAATAATTTCAAATGTATATTCACATGTCGGCTTATGTTATTTGAATTTCAAGAATTAATGCTAACATATATATAAATAAGAGGTCATTTCACTATATTTCACCTAGAAAATCTAAGACTTTCAAGCAATCTAGAAAATTCAATTTATCTTAAGAGTACTTTCACAAGAGCATTGATAGAGCATTTCAAGAGCATTTTCAAGGAATTCAAGGAAAAATTATTAAAGAATTATTGCAACATTGAAGATCCTATTGTCATGTCAAAGTCTTCTTGCATTATTCATGCTATTTGAGCTAATATGTTGATGTAGTGTTCAAGATCCATTCAAGCATTCAAAGGAATTGTTTCAAATCAAGTTTCATGATCAAGATCCACATCCATTGAAGCCATTTTATGCAAGTTTTAGATCTACACTCCAAGGTTCAAACAAGGGTTTGGTGAGTTGTGACATTGCATTTATTCATTCATCATTTCTTCATGCTATTTCATTTCATTACAAGGTCTAATTACCAAAACGGGGTTTGACCAAGGTAAACCCCCATTCACCTAACAAACAACATTTTTTTCTCTTGATGTGTGATTGCAGATTTTAGGTGGAAGATCTCTTGAAGAGAAAAAATGAAAAGTTATCAAAGTTATCACCATTCTTGCAATTTCATGGAAACTAACCTACAAAATTTATTTCTGACTTTTCGATTGCAAGATTCGAGAATCTGGGAGTCCAGACATGGGAGAACAAAACCCAAAAACAATTTTAGGAGCCCTAGCTAGGACCCATTCACCATAGGGCGAATGAGTCCTCAGTTTGCTTTGAAAAAACACTTTTGGTGACTGGTACACATCACTTTCTTATTCTCAGATCTGCAATTTGACTATTGGTTCCTTTAGAATTGAGCTTAATCTTCTAGATGCACTTTATAGATCACAATTTGGAGTTGTTTTGCTATTTTTAATCTTTCTCCCCAAATTTTTGTTTGAATCATAGCCCCATCTTTGGATAAAAGGGAAATTTGTAGATTCACACTTTGACTTGACTCATCTTTTGGTTGACAGTCATTTTATTCTTTAGATCTCATTTCCTGAATGAAACAGTGGAAAATAAGGTTATTTACTATCATTTTGGTGAACCCCCCTTTTTACAATAAATCCACCAATAACCCCACATTTTTCTATGTTTCAATTGTGAATATTATGGATCTTTCATATACTATTGTATGTTCTAATGTTATACTTAGAAGATATTTTTAGTGTTGTTCAAGGATCCTATAGAGCATCAAATCTTAGGATGGACACAATTAGCTAATGGGAATGATTTAAATTTAATCCTTTAAAGAGTCACTTTGTCTGGGTAAAAATTATTGTGTCCCATTAGACTATTTTAGGCAAAGATGGAAATTTTTTAAGTGAATATCAATTTATGTATGAAATCACTAGTAATTGATAAAATTTAAATTATTCACGCATGCATGTTGAGTTGGATATGAGATTTTTTTTAACAACTTACATAAAGATGTATTTTTTATTTGTTTTGACTCTTGAGCATGGTCATCCAACAATGCATGCTCAAATAAGATGTAACAAGAGGCTAAGAAAGTAGAAGAATAGAGGTAAACTATGGATAACAAATCAAAGGAAAAAATTGTGGAAAATCAAGAATGAAAATGGTCACTTGGTAACCTACATAACATACCCAATATTCACTTAACAATTTTCAACTAATTTTCAACTCAGAAAGTGAATAACACAAGTTTCCAAAAATAAAGATATGAAAATTTTCCTTTTCAATAACATAATTGCACATTGCATGAATAATTTTCACTTGTCATTGCATAAATGGTATAGCATTATATAATCCCAAATAGATGTAACTTATCTTTTCAAATATAGATTACAATTGATTCGTGATCATGTTCATATACAAATTCATGTTATAAGAGTTCAATGGTCAAGGTGTCCTCATCTAGATCACGCCTCTTCTATTCCATAAGCCTCAACTACTGACTACAAGAGGGAGAGCATCACCCAAGAGATTTTCCTCCAACCTTGGATTTAAGTGGTCCCTCAGACATCTTCCTAGCTAGAAGTGGCCCTACCCTTCAATAAAGAGTTTGGTATGGAAACATAATAATGCACATCTAAGTATTTGGTGGTTTCCTACATTACTAATATGACTATACAACTATGGATCCACTCCAACTACGTATAACAATACTGGCTAGCTATGCAAACCTAGGTCACAATGAATCGACAAATTGTAAGCAATTAATTTTACACCTACTCCGACCATAGTTTTCATATATATAATAAATCCACTTTCTTTGAAGTGGTGTCGTATGTTCACCCACCTTACTCGACTTGGAAACTCCACTGAATTGTGGTTAGCTCTTCTCTTGGTTTTCCCCCAAGGTCAACAATCATAACACATAATGAGACCATAAATTGTCTCATATTTTATCAAAGAAAATAATCTATTTCTTCCTAATGCATTAGTGTTAAAGTGGATTTGAGTAATGATTGAAAGTTCTTTAACTTGTTTAAAGTAGAATATAAAGTAAATGTTTGGTTTATTTTTGGTAATCTATGTGATCCAAATTGTTTCTAATATCACTTCACAAGTGTGTGTAAGATGCTATAATTCAGGTGAATACATTATTGAATAATTCGTGACAATAAAGAGCTTCATAAACACTTGCAACAAAGAGCTCTAAACACTTGAAGCAGTTAAATCCTGACAGATTTAGAAGGCTTTGAAGAAATAATGAGAAGATAGAGAATACTCTCAATGAACTCCTACATTCATGAAAAATCATGGAGAATCATTCATTCCTAAATTAATGGGATGAGTATTTGTTTCATGTTGAGTTTTAAGATCTCTCATAGTTATTAAATTTCATGCTTCCTTCTTCCACCAAAGATAACTCAAGTTACCACATCACTCAAATGTTGTTGCATGATTGTAGAATGTTATTCATTCTAAGGATCAATTATTTGGTCAACTGAACTAAAGAATAATTTCTTCATTCACGTCCAATACTTGAAGACTTCCTACAAATCAAGTGCCCAGAAATTGTCAAAAATGAAGTCTCATTAAAACATCGATATCTCCCTCATTTCTCAATAAAATTCTAAAAAATCTAGAAAGTATAATGGAAGGTATAAAAATCCTTTTGATCATTTGGCATGATTTGCATTAAGGAAGGAGCAGTACGTGATAGAAAATGACTAAGATAAGGGTGGCGAGATTAAAAGTAACTGCTCTAAAATGTTCCAAGTTTAATGAATGACCCCTCCAAAATAGGATATTGGATCCACATTCTTAGTGGATTGGCTGGGTAGATGGAATATGAATTCTATAAATACAATTTAATAATTTGATCAAGAGGGGGGATTAGAAAGGCTTGTTTTGGCCTAAGGAAATAGGATAGTTTCTAGTTTCATTTCAAGCAATGTATTCCAAAATTTTTTAGAGTAAATTTGAATTCAAGAAATTTTTCATTTCCAGCAAGTGTGAAGTAGTTTATCCTTTTAAATTCTTGCAAGTGTTCCTTAGATTAGTTCCCTTTTATGCAAATAGGATTTATTTCTGTAAGTAGAATAGACTGTCAAGCAATTTTTCTACTTCCTCTCTTGCAAACAACCATGGACACACCTTGGATTGATAAGTTAAATGATGAGGATTGCAATGAACCCATCAAAAAAATTTCATTCAAAAGCGATGAAACACTGACATTGATTTCATATATCAAATAGGTTTGAAACATTCTCTTGAATACCCTGTTACATACTTGTAACAAACTGGGACTGGTTACTACCTCTTATTCAAGTCCTTAGTTTCAATCATGGAATTAAATACTCTCTTACTTAATACACAATTAGTTAATATTGATGACTCCATGTCACTGACTTAGAGACACACCTGGTCTTAATCTAAAGCACTGACAATATGTCAATATGTATAATAATTTAGTATTAAACTTGAATTGAAGATTACTTCTTCGTATTAAGTTTCATAATCTTCGTTTATACCTAGTATAACTCCATCCTTCTAGGTTTCCATAACCTATTTGGTAATTCATGACATTAAATATCATTTAATTTGATTGAATATAATATCTTATGTTCACAGTAATATCCAATAATAAGTCAACATAATAAGCCATTTAACTTCTAATAACTCATCTAAGAACCTTTTGACTAATCTCCAATTTCCTCATGGTTCTTTCTAAGTTATTCTTTGCATCATTTATATAAGGTAACTATGTTTGCATGTAAATAGACAATCATATATCTTTTCCTTCAATATGGCACATCTATTCACATGTTTAAATGTATGATAAGTTCATATCCAATATGGAGAACATTTTCTACTTCAGAGGATTTTGTGCTTCTACACATTAGAATCTCCTCGAATTATGGCTTTGGTTTGCCAATATAGCCTTTTGGTCAAAATATAAGATAGTATTGTTGAGAAATTGGGTCATCTTAGAACAAAACATCTAAGAATAGTAGTGTCTTCAGTGATTTTAATTCCTTCAAATTGCCTCAAAGACACGTACTACTATGCCATAAAGTAGAAATTGGCACAATTAATTTCCCACATTAACCCTTCTGAGAAAAGCACATGCAACTTAACCAAATTAAACACTTATGCACAGATTCAAATTACATAATCAAACAAAATGAAAGAAAAACAAATGAGCACATAGATTTACGTGGGGAAAACCCTTTCGGGTAAAAAACCCCACCCTCCAAAACACCCAGCTCAATAGTATTACTCGACAACAAGAATAGTTACAAATACAACTTAGAGCTATGCTCTTCAGGAGTTTACATTTTGTCCATTTGGAGAGTACAAGCACCAATATTTTTCAAAATACTCACACTATTCTAATTTTCTCACACAGCATACAATGCAGATTCATTTCTGGTCGAATCACGTAGCCAACCTCTCAGCCAACACAACCTCACAACCACCACAAGTTCACATTCTTCTTTATTTTGTGTCTCAGTGTTCATAGTTACAATGCTATGCACATTTTGCTCGAACACTCTGATCTGCCAACCAACAACCATTAGGGTATATTTTAATTACTTCATTGACAAGCTTCCTTCATCTCAGGTTATGCACACTACCTTGCAACACACATCGGGCCACCCAACGTTAAATTTTCGGTTACAGAGAATATTACTATATTTGCACTTTTTCAACCCTCGAGTTAGAATATGCATTTAATGCAAATATATCGCTAACATAAAATAAAGCTTTCGACCAATGATTATTGATTTATAATAGTGATGTAAAATCAACCAATGAAATTGTGCCACATGTCAACACATCACTCGTCCATCGCTTTTGACTATCGCGCCAAACTGTTGGTAGTACCTTGTGGTCTTTCCACCACGCCACCACTAGTCATCCAGAAGACCCCCGAGGTATGGCGGTATAACGCGCTATCGCTCAACATCCAAAAGACCCTCGAGGTATGGTAGTATACCGCTCTACCGCTTGACATCCAAAAGACTCCCGAGGTATGACGGTATACCATGCTATCGCTTGACATGTGTGAAGCCTTCATGATATGGCGGTATACACCGCACTACTATGTCGTAGCTTGAAGACACCCGCGGTATGGCGATACCACCACCAGAAAACCAAAGGATCCTCGAGGAAGGATGGTGCCCCATGCTACTGCCAGGAAGTTAAGAGACCCCCATAATATGGTGGTACCCTGCACTACCGCAAGCAGTCAAGAGACCCTGCGGTATGGAGGTAAACCGCTCTACCGCATCTCTTCCACAAACACCTAGCGGTATGGAGGTAAAGTCATGTACACAAAGGGGAAATTCACCAAGTCCTTTAACAGACATTCAAGCTAGCAAGTTGAGGCACATTTTCCAACAAGCTCCCACTTGATGAAGACTTTATGGCTTCCTCCAAACCTGAACTTAATGAAGATCATAGGCCCCACCAGTTCAGACTCAATTTAACAGCATTCAGGACACCCAACCAACACGTTTCCATAGATAACAGTCTATTAGACAATCTGCAACATAATCAAATATCCAGCTACAACAAACCACAGTCTTCCATGAAACCACATAGATCTCAATCATGCTCTCATGCTCCATCAAGACCTTTACAACAACATCTAAAATGTCCATCGTTCAGGCAACAATCCCTATCATCCTCCAACATGCAACCTATGGAAGAAAGGTACAAGCCAAGGTGTATATGCACCAGTCCAATGAACACAAGCAAAAGATCCCAGTGATATCAACAACAAAAAACTATCATCACTCTATAAAATAAGATAAAAGACATCAACTAGGACAACAATCAGTCTCACTGCTCCTTTCCAACTGATAACCCACGTGACTAAAAATTACACCCACAACAAGTGCTAGTTCATCCAATCACACATACCTTCAATGTATCCACATTAGTAAACTCCTGCCAGTAGCATAGCCAACCCATCAACCTCAGATACAAGCACCATGTACAAACCAATCGAAGAAGACCAAATAGATCCAGGTACTCCCACTGCTTGGGTAATGCCAATTCTAAAAGATCAATGACATAACAAGTTTGCCAATTTCAACACATAGAAAGTATAACCATGTAGTACCAAGGAAATATCCACAATGAAGTGCATAACCTGCAACCAATTGCTACAATAATCATTTCTCTCAACAACCTTCCATAGTTCTTCCAAGTTCTTCAATACCCAACATAGGAAAAAGATAAAGAACCTCCAAGTCACCACTCAAAAATTGAGTGAAAACAAAAGCTTCGACCAAATCTCAACTAATGTAAAATGAAAAAAAACTTCCAAGAAGACAACCAAGACCAAAGAGAGAAACTTTGCACAACATATACCTGTAGAACATCCTCCTACATACACCTCTAAAATCCAGTTGTGACAAGTATGACCTCCTTCACATCCCATAGGAAAATCCATAACAATACCCAACCGTTAAAACTTAACATATGTAACATGTAACCAATCATGGATGTAAGCCTCTCAAAGAAGATCAAACTACTTCATTTCCCATTTCAGGAAAACAACCCATATAACTATCTCCTACCCGTTCTCATAAAAAATGATATAACACAACAGCTCAAGGAGATAAACTATGTCATCCACCTTCCACTATGAATCCTCCAGAACCTTAAAACAACAATTCAAGATCCATATCATGAAAGAAAGCATAAGACACATCTGAAAGATACAGTGGCAAATACCTCAAATAAACTTCACTTCCGAGAAGACCAAGAGTGGGAAAAGAAAATGATCCTCCAAGATATACAAGCCACCATGACTCATCCAAGAGAAATCTCCTCATTGGTCTTTGTTGAAATCACGTTCAACCAAGGTGTAGGGTACTTGAAATTTCAACTATAATCAACACCTTTCTCATCGCAAGAGAATCACAACCTCACCTCATTCTCCATGTATCCATGAGCACCAACAACCGATCATCCCATGCTAAACTCCAATCTGCATTACTGCACTTAACACGAAGTTCTCAAGCATATGACCAATGTACTCAAAACATAGAGAAACTACAGACCACTGTCAAAGCTCCAAACATCTGAAACATGAACTTAATCATGACATCATGATCTACACATCCCCCTTAGGAGATACCATGCTCCAAGTGACTTTACCACAGTCTCAAGAGAAAAACCTCATGCCAAAACTCTAATGCACAAGCAAGAGTATACATGACATCAAGCAAACAAACTCCAAACCACCATCACCTATCAAGCACCACCAATGCCTCAACCAAAGACTCCAAACATCCTCCATGGATCCAAGATGTTTTACATCCTCAAATAGTTTCCATGCAAATGCGAAAGAACCCTTCTGCAACAACGAGATCTAAGGGTCCCTCCTAGTAACATCTGCAACACTAAAGAAGATCATTCACCACCAAGTGATGAATTAATAGTCATTGCTACAATTCCCACTGAAACGTGACATCTAAGCTTTCCAAGCATCATGACCAAACATTTGCTGATCTAAAAAACCTCCAGGTACAATCGACAACATGTCCATCTGACAACAATGCCAAATAGCACCAAGATCTCCAAACCACACAGACCACACTATCACTGTCAAAAACTTACACTATAATGTGTATCAAGCTCTCCATGACATCGTGATACATACACTATAGGTCCCCATAATCGACTATTCAAGTACTCAACACCATCCTTCCTCTCATTCAGAAGCAACCACGCCAATGCACAAGTGACCATAGACAAGGTCAGCTAACAGATCTGCACCAACACTGAAAAAACCTCATGGATATTGACAGTCCACTTCCGAGTTGTCCTACAACAAACATGTAGGTAAAGACAAACCACAACATGCTCAACCCATAGATTCAATCAATGAAGCCTGAAAATCTATCATCACATTGGAAACTGCAAAAATGAGATCTTAAAGAGAACAACAATGTAGACAAACTTGATTGAAACACCAGATCAAAACCAAATCAGATTTGCCAATCACATCCACAACTCAAGCACCATAGTCTAGGAAACCAACAAGCAAATACTTACATGTAGAACTGCAACTATCTCATGCAGTAAAGCCCCAAACAGTCAGGGTCTAGAAAATAGTTTTTAC
Source organism: Sequoiadendron giganteum (assembly GCA_007115665.2). Lineage (NCBI taxonomy): Eukaryota > Viridiplantae > Streptophyta > Pinopsida > Cupressales > Cupressaceae > Sequoiadendron > Sequoiadendron giganteum. The sequence continues at coordinate 76,677,474 of VCHN02000014.1, read as the reverse complement.
AAGTAGCTCCACAAAACCACAAGTTTTTCTTGATCATGCAAAACCTGCAAAACCACCATATTTATAAAACACCCATGCACATCCATATCCACTGCACATCTGGACAACCTAAGAGTCTGCACCCAACCATCATGATTAACCAAAACAAAGAAATAACATGAATATGCATCATAGACTTTTTAGGAAAATCTATAAAAAAAAATCTTTCAAAACCAAAGAACATGAATCTGAACCATGCAAGTACAAGGTATCCATAAAAGAAACAAGTAGTATAGGAACTTTAGGCCCATTCCAAGCCAATTCCAAAACCACAAGCATGCACATGCATTTGAGAGAGTGAGGCTATTCAAAAGTTTTTAAACGATAGATAATCTCATGGTTAGAGTGAGGATATGGTTTGAAAGTTAGAAGAGATGAAAATTGCTTGGCGGTGAATGAGCTCTGCTAGGGTTTTGTGTTTTCTGAGGTCATCCTTGGCCCCTCCTACGTCATACTGTGCTTCCTGCATAGGAATTTTTTTCCTTCATTGAGTACGATCACATTTACTACGGTTTTAGGGGTTTATTATGCCTTCAACTAGTACTAACCCAGCAATTCATGCTAGTGTTAGCGGTTCGTCAACGCAGTTTAATGGCTCCCCCACCGAACAAACGCCCTCAGAAATTTGTTCCGAAAGTCTTTTACGAGGTAAGCATTCTGATGCCCCTGTTGATGTAGTTTTACCTTTACCTGATTTTGATTTTGCATGCCAATGGCTTGAACAACACACCCTTGTGGGTTATTTTGTTGGGAGGACTCCCCCCGAAAGTGTGTTGAAAGAATGGGTCAGTGAGGCCTGGGTCCCTCATGGGGTCCGCCTTGATATGGTCCAAAATCTAACCAAAGGGATTTTGTTCCACTTTGCGGAAGTTAGTCATGTCCAAGCTATTTTGGGTCATGGACCCTGGTATGTTAGGTCCTCCTTGTTGGTTTTCCAGGCATGGACCCGGGATTTTGCTGTCTCAGATGACACCAAAATGCGTGTCCCGGTCTAGATTGAGTTTCTCGGGTTACCTCTGCCATGCGTGCCCTTCCTTAACCATATTTCTTCCTCTTTGGGGAGGGTTGTTTGTATCGAATCTGATAGGTTCTTCCAAGCCCGACCACAAAAGAGGGTTTGTGTGGAAGTTGATTTATCCAAGGATTTGAAAGAGTCTGTAGACATTCAAATTGGTGCTATTTGACACACCCAGAAAGTGACATATTTCAATCTGCTCAACACGTGCTATCAGTGCCAGTTAGTTGACCACAAGATCAAGGACTACCCTTTGACAGTTCCTCGTACATCTTCATAGTCACGGGATGTTGAAAAACCTTGTCAGACAGAGCCTTCTGCTAAGGCTGAAACAAAGTGGACTACGGTTTCAAACCGGAAAAATAAGTCGTATGGTTCTGGGTCGGCTCCCAAGGCCCCTAAACCAACCAAATTGGTTTCAAACCCTTTAGAGAAGGGGACAACTGATCCCTCAGGAGCCACTTTTGTTGCTGTGCAGCCCAGGTCAAAGGCCACGCCTCAGCCTGCGGCTGTTGTGTGCTCAACCGACTTTTCCTTCTGTAATGGGAGCTCAATGGTGGTCTCGCAGCCTGTCTCCACCACCGAAAGAAGGAGAATATGTGCCTAAAAAATGGAGGTTTTCTCCTCCTATTCATATTGGTTTTGTTCCACAAGAGTTTTTGAAGAATAGCTTCTCTTCCTTGGTTGAAGAGGACCTGGATTTTGCAAGTATGGAAGATTTTCATCCATGAATTTTATTTCATGGAATGTCCGAGGTCTAACTGACCTCTCCAGGAAGTGTTCTGTTAGAAATACTTTGCATAAATACTCAGGGATTGCAGTGCTTTATCTCCAGGAAGTTAAAATTTTAGATTTTTTTGCTCACTTCGGCTTGTCGCTCTATTTGGCCAGTCAATACTATGTTTTGCACTTTGCATGATGCTGGTCATGGTGGAGCTGCCACTCTTTTGGCCCCACGATTACATTCTTGCATGGTGGACCATGGGGTTGACCCCTCTCAGCTGGTGGTTTGGGTTCTTCTCAATATTGAGAATCATTCCTTCAGAATTATTAATGTTTATGCCTCTAATGATTCCGTGGAGCACTGCCTACTTTGGTGCTGGATTGTTGATTCTCTGCTAGTTGCCACCTGGTTGCTCTGTGGGGACTTTAACATGGTGGAGATGGTGTATGAAAAGGATGGCACCTTGCCTTTCCATTGGGCTACGGGCGAAAGGGAGGTGTGGTTTTACATGTGCAATAAATTGGGGATTTTTGATCCCAATATGGGTTGTCGCCATTCTCATTCTCTCTAGCACACTTGGTGTAACTATAGGGTTGGTTCTGACAGAGTCTTTAAACGCCTTGATCGTGCCATGATCTTGGCTCAATCTTTTTTTTTTCCTTTACTAGTTCTGCCTTGCCAGTAAAGTCGTGAGTGGATGTGACTCTTTCTGATCACTTCCCAATTCAATTTCGCATTGAATGGGCGTCTCGTCAGCCCCGCACATGTAAGACCCAATTTTTTTTGAACACGTCTTTACTTTGTCACAAGCCCACCCTAGCCCACATTCACTGGGTGTGGAATTTGGAGTGTAGGCCACCTGGCCATACAGGCTGGATTTCTTGATGGAATGATGCCATCATTCATACTGCGCGTTTCTAGCGCATTTATGGGCGACAGTTGGCTATCTTTCGTCGGTGGTCTTATGAGGCCACCACTACTGACTTGCATACTGCTATGGAGGCTTTGGCAGCCAGTCCTTTCTCCCCATCACATCAAGTCAGGGTGACAGATTTAAGGTAACAAAAGCAAGTGGCTGATAATTATATTGATAGAGGCGCTCAAATCAAAGTTCGACTCCATTGGCTTAAAATTGGTGATCGTGCCTCCAAAGAGTTTTTTTTGGCCCTTCATGCCAAACACTCATCCCCAGGCATCAAAGCAATCAAAGATGGTAACCAAGTGCTCTCTGAGCTACCTGACATTCTCCAGGCCTTTGTGCATCACTATGAATAGGTTCACTATACAGGACTCCATGTCTGTGCGCTAGCAAGCCCTTCAGAACTGCCTTGTTGTTGTGCCACATAGGCTTTCTTTAGCTCAGATTAATTTTTGTGATCAATTGTTAACAATTGATGATCTCAAGGAAGTTGTTTCCTCTATGGATGATGACAAGACTCCTGGGATTGATGGCTTCCCTTATGAATTTTACAAAGCTCTTTGAGACTGTGTTGGGAGTGATTTGCATCATGTTTATCTTGAAGCCTTTCAAACTAACTCTCTAGGCAATTTAATAAATAAAGGCAATATAAAATTCATACCTAAACTTGGGGATCCGGAGGATATTTGCAACTGGAGGCCCATCACGCTTCTCAATGTTTCCTACAAAATCATTACTAAAGCCCTGGCTTTGAAAATTCACCACCTCTTACCTCAGGTTGTGCAACCTGAGCAGACGGGTTTCATTAAATCCAGGTTTATTCTGGATAATATTATTGCTGTTTGGGAAGGCATGGAGTGGACTCGGCGGTCGAACCAGAAAGTGGTGTTCATTAAAATTGATTTTGCCAAAGCCTATGACCGCATTGAATGGCCTTTCATTCTTGTGATGTTGCAAGCCTTGGGATTTGGACCTAATTTTATTCAGTCTGTTCGTATGCTTTTTTTCGATGCTTCAGCTTGCATTACCATAATGGCTGCTAGTCTTCCGCTTTTGGTCTTTTTCGTTCCATTCGCCAGGGGTGCCCTCTTGGCCCTGCTTTGTATGTGTTGGCTACTAAAGGCTTTGGCTATCTTCTAGCCCATGCTATCTCTCAGTAGCGTGTTAAAGGGATCTCTCTCTCACACTCCCAGGAGCAGCTTGTCAATGGCCACTCTGCGGATGATTCTTTTCTCACTCTCTTGGAAGATGAATAATCCATCACTGCTGCCCTTGATTGTCTTAATACTTTTTGTCTTGCCTCTGGTTCTACAATTCAATTGCACAAGACCTTATTCTACAAACAATCGGTGCTCCCAACTCCTGTGTGGCTCCAAACTTATAACTGAAAGTAGATTGGGCAGGGAGAAATCTTTCATTTTCTGGGCATCCCCTTCGCCTTTCAGGTTTCCCCTCGGGAGCTTTGACAAGCCGTGCTCTCCAGGGTTGAGAAGAAGTTGGCCTATTGGATTACTATGCCTCTCTCATTGGCTGGTAAATTCCAGGTTTGCTCTAAAATTTTGGTAGCCACTCATGTCTACTACTCTTCCTGTTGGGCTCCTTCAAAATTTGCCTATAGTAGGCTTGGAAAATTGCTTCGGGATTTTTTATGGGCTTCTTCTGAAACCCACAAAGGTTTTCATCGGGTCACTTGGGAGTATTGCTGTCTCCCTAAGGACTCTGGAGGACTTGGGATTCTCTCCACTCAACAACAAGGGACTGCTCTTTGTGTCAAATGGATTATCCAGGCTCTTACCGGAGATGAAGCCTGGAAAATTCTCTTCAGGCATTGTATTCAGTCTGGTTTTCCTATTCACAGACCCGCCTAGAAAGGAATTGGTCTCCAAACCCTCTTGATTATGAAGGAGCCAGTTCAAATTATTGGGTCCTTTGTGGCCAAGAGCATCTGCCGCTCTTGGGAAACTATTAAGCCGTGGCTCCGTTGGGCCGCGACTAGATTTCGTGATGGGCTTTCCATCAACCAGCAAAACTTATGGTGGTATCCCCTTCTGGTTCAGAATGGTCAACCCCTGGCCAAGTCACCTTGGCTCAAGGTCCTTAGATTTCACAAAAAGGGCATTCAAACCCTGCATCAACTCTTTCACGAACACACTATATGTCTTTTGCAGTGGGATGCTTTTAAAGCCCAGTACAGTCTTCAAAATCATGACCGTCCTACTTTCAACGGGCTAGTGAGTGCCATTCAGTGGACATGCTTCACAAAGTTGGAATTCGTGGGCACAAACCTTGGTGGAAAGACTATAAATGGTTTCTAGACACTCCTCTCAGGAGCTACAAGCCGCGGCTTGGTTATAGGTGGATTTCACCCCATTTTCCTATGATCAATACTTTGAACCAGAGGTGGCTTCTTATTTCCTTTGCCTATACTTGGCGTAAGAGGTTTGATGCCACCTGGTCTGCAATTGTTAATCCGAAGCTGACCCACTTTTCTTGGTGAATTCTTTTCCAAGGCTTGCCTGTGGGTTCTTGGCTTGTTCATTTGGGGGTTCCTGACCCTCGCTGCCCTTTTTGTGGGCAATCTAAAAGCTTTAAGCATCTTTTTTGGTTTTGTCCCAGAGCTCAATAGCTTTGGAATTGGATTCATGATTTCTTTCGACCTTTTCGGCTGTAGCACTTCTCTTGGCATATGGTTCTGTTGGGGGACCCGCTTGGAATCCCGACTAAGTTCACCCAGCTTTGGCACACTTTTAGGGTGGAAATCCTCTTCAATATCTGGAAAGACAAAAATGCTTGCATAATTTTGCATTCTCATTTGGATGTTAATGTCTCTCTTTATGCTAAAGCAGTTATTTATTCTAATGTTCTCCTACAGATGCAAGTGAAAGCCAATAAGGTTGCACTAGAGGTGGCTCACCTGCAGGTCCTCCTGAACCAGTGGGGCAATGCCCCTTGTGCTGTGGCTCAGATTTCGGATTCTCCCTCCTCCTCCTATGATCGGTTGCCCTCTCAGGGCTGAAAGCGGAATGATTCCGCGTGTCCCCGCTCCCAGCCTCCTACTCAGCAGGATTCTCGGCCTCCCAAGCGAGATTGTTCTCCTCCACCGTGACCTGGTCAGGGCTGGCTCTTTGGTGGTGCTACGAATAGCGATGGTGGCGGTTCTAGGTGGTCCTTTGATGCTCCGCTTGCTTCTGGCTCTGGCTGGCCTGCTAGTGGTAAAAGTTTTTCGCGGCTGGCTCTTGCAATCTCGCCCCGACGCGAGGAAGAAGATAAAGATAAAGATGATGATGGTTGGGGTGCTCCTCTTGATGCGACTCCAAACCTCGCTGATGTATGGGGGAAAAATTTGGATGACAGGGATCCCCCAGGCTCTACTGGCACTGCTTTGGCCGCGTAATTGCCTATTTTTACTTCTTGCTTTTAGACTTCTGGGCTAGGCCCATGTGATCGGTTATTTTGGATTTTTTGGGCTCTACCCATGTGACTTTCGGGGTGTGCCTTCTTACCACCTGCCCCTTTTTTTATGAATTTGTATTTTTATCTTTATATTAATATAGATATTTGCCTATTCATAAAAGAAAGAAGAGTTTTTAGACCACCCAGAGATCAACTTCATAGCCTTCATGCAATCAGGGTATCAGAGAATAAAGCCTTGAATGCCAAGTCAAAGAACCCAACACAAGCACAATACTCTATGGCTGAAAAACAACCCAAGCATTTCCATACCATCAGGGAGCCTATCACACAGATACCCCATATGAACCATGCTCTGCTGCAACACAACCATAAGCATAAACTCACACCCCTTGCATCAGGATCATTTGCTACCAACTAGGAGCCTCAGACCACATCATCACAATATGATCAACTCCAAAATCTCCATCTTCAATGTCTTTCACACTGCGTGTTGTCTCAAAAGAGCAAGAACTTTTACTCATCAAAAAAAGGATCAATCATCAACTGATTCCTCCAGATTTCCTCAAGCCTGATAAACTAAGAAATCTTCACATGAGAAATACCTAGAGCCAGCAAACAGAAGAAGGCTTTGATACAACTTATTGATATCAGAAGAGTCCTTGACATCCCTTTACCAGCTCTGATACCACTTGTTGAGAAATCGGGTCATCTTAGAATGAAACATCTAAGAATAGCAGTGCTTTCGATGATTTAAATTCCTTCAAATTGCCTCAAAGACATGTAATACTATGCCATAAAGTGAAAACTGGCACACTTAATTTCCCACATTAACCCTTCTGAGAAAAGCACATGCAACTTAACCAGATTAAACACTGATGCACATATTCAAATTACAGAATCAAACAAATGAGCACATAGATTTACGTGGGGAAAACCCTTTCAGGTAAAAACCCCACCCTCTAAAACACCCAGCTCAATTTTATCACTCAGCAACAAGAACAGTTACAAATACAACTCAGAGCTATGCTCTTTAGGAGTTTACATCTTGTCCATCTAGAAAGTACAAGCAACAATATTGTTTAGAATCCTTGCACTGCTCCAATGTTCTCACACAACATACAATGCAGATTAATTTCTAGTCGACTCACTCAGCTAGCCTCTCGGCCAACACAACCTCACAACCACCACAGGTTCACATTCTTCTTTGTTTTGTGTGTCTCAGTGTTCATAGTTACAATGCTATGTGCTTAATGCTCGAACACTCTAATCTGCCAACCAACAACCATTAGGGTATATTTTAATTACTTCACCAATAAGCTTCCTTCATATCAGGTTATGCACACTACCCTACAACACACATTAGGCCACCCATTATTAAATTTTGGTTACAAAGAATATTACTATATTTCCACTCTGTCAACCCCCGAGTTAGAATATGCATTTAATGCAAACATATCGCTTAACATAAAATAAAGCTTTCGGCCAATGATTGTTGATTTACAACAATGATGTAAAATCAACTAATGAAATCATACCACATTTTGACACATCACTCATCCATCGCTTTTGACTATCACACCAAACTATCGGTAGTACCTTGTGGTCCTTCCACCGTGCCACCGCTAATCATCTAGAAGACCCTTGAGGTATGGCAGTATACCATACTACCGCTCGACATGCAGAAGACCCTTGAGGTATGGTGGTATACCGTGCTACTGCTCGACATCTAGAAGACCCTCGAGGTATGGTGGTATATCACGCTATCGCTTGACAGGTGTGAAGCCTTCACGGTATGGCAATATACACTGCACTACCGTGTCACAACTTGAAGACACCCGTTGTATGGCAGTACCACCACTAGACAACCAAAGGACCCTCAAGGAAGGATGGTGCCCTGCACTACCGCTAGGAAATTAAGAGACCCCTGTGGTATGGCGGTACCCCGCGCTACTGCCAGGCAGTCAAAAAACCCCTACGGTATGGCAGTAAACCGCTCTACCGTATCACTTCCATAAACACCTAGCGATATGGAGGTAAAGTCATGTACACAAAGGGGAAATTTTCCAAGTCCTTTAACAGAGGTTCAAGCTAGCAAGTTGAGGCACATTTTCCAATAAGTATCATTCAAAGATAATGAGGACGTATTTACTTCTAATACATGTTCTAACTCTCTTGTTGAAAAATGATATAAACTCTTATTCAAGTGTATACCCTAACCCTAAGGAATAAATTAATCTCCCACTTTAAAGGGTTATAAGCAATCGAGAATGTAAGTTATCCACCCATGTTAAACTACCAAATAAATATATTCATAAAATAACATCATTCCCTAGATAGTAATGGCATAATACTTCTATTAGGATTTCAATCCCTTCCATTGGAAAGTAGTATAACTCATATAGATAATACAAATACAACCCTATATTGCGAGGATATTAACATAATACCCTATTTATCTTCTCTTTGCTATGTTAATCAATCAACATAATCAAGATAGCTACTTATCATACTATTTAGATTCCCTAATCAAGCTTATATATAATCTAGCTAAATGCATAAGGTCTCATAAACTATCCAATAACAATAGTATACACACAATGATAACACAAACAATTTCAAACCAATTTCAAACTTAGTTTCAGAATTAAAAAGAGAAAGAGAAGTAGATATTTCAAGCATTCCTGGTACAAAATAGCTCCCAATGACAATCCTATAACTCCTTGCTCAATTCACAATGGCTTTGCCTATGACATCCTCTATTCTCAACTCTTCTTGATGCTATTACTTCAAATGATATTAACAACTAACCAACTCAATCCTTTCCTCATACTAAAACAAATGCTCTATGCTCTTCAAACTCATAACTATGTCACTCTCAATCTCACAAACATGCTGCTCTCAAACTCACAAATATGAAAAATGATTTTAGAATGAACCCATAAAATAGAGAGTTGTTTCTCTTCTTATATAATGTAAATGGAGATATCAACTACTAAAATAAAGTTGATATTATTACCACTCTCTTATTTTTTCCAATCATGGGTTGTAGTTGTGTATTTTTTAGTTGCATATATGCAAATAAAAAACCAACTCTACTTCCTCCCAAGTTGATTTGACATGTTGGATGTTGCTTTTCTATTTGTTGGCACCTTCTTATTAGCAAGAAAAATTCATAGATATTGGCATGTAAAAGTCCCAAACATAATCATCTTTTACCTCTTTGCTTAATTGCACAAGTTCATGGCTTCAAAATAGATTATTCCACATGCTCTTTACCTGGTCAAAGCTTCCTATAATATGTTGCACATGGTTTCTAAAACTCTATTTACACTTTACTTCCTTCATGGTATTCATGCCTTCTATTTCTTTTCCAAGTGCATGCCTATGATGGGTGGCTTTATTGTTTATAAAAACCACTATAAATGGTTTCCAAACTTGTCAATGCATGGAATTTACCTATCTATCAAGAAAAAATCCCAATTTGGTGTTGTTAATCATGCTCTAGTGACTCAAGCAGGATGTGAATCTCTCCTCTCAAGGGAAACTTGGGCCTCATCTACCTCATAAAACTCATCACTCATCGACTGGACATCCTCATCATCATCACCTTCATCAAGAAATAAATTTGGTACTTTCCCTCATCCTTTGAATCTCCATCAATGACCCCATTGTCCCCATCATCCCCACAACCTGGAAGAGTCCCACTTTGCCCATGGGATGATGTATAAGAAAGACATGAGCTGGTCATGCTCCCATCCACCGTTGCTTATAGCCCAATATGGTGCTTACGTCATCAACATTTGAGACTGGGGGAATGTTGTGGTCCTTGTACTCTGAATCACTAAAATCCACATTATTGATGATGAGATGACGACTATCTCTAGGCTGAGAGGCACTTTGTGCTGATCGTATATACCTAGGTCATGGCCTAGGTTGAACGTAAACCTACCTAAACTATCGCATAACATGATCTTAGTAAAAGGGCCTCACTATGTAATCGTGTCACCCTAGTACAAATCGATCCTACTACATCCTAACTAGCTGGTGTGTGACATCTGCCCACTAAGGTATCATGAGGTACGCTCTCCATAGTATATCATCATCCTCCAGATAGTCGAATATGACCCTATAATATAATAAATCTCCATCTTTCCATGATCATCTCAGAGGATAACTATAGGCCCGTGGATAACCCATGGCTGCCACTATTGGATAACCTATCAGCCTAGTACATGTGATATGCTCGAAGCACTACAAGTTTATAAGAGTGTATAATGTACTATGATGTCTAGCTCCTGATAGATGAAGCACCCTAGATCATTATATAAATGTGCTATCATATTGTGACCCCATGCATACATGGTCTAATGCTACTCCTTATCTCGTATAATGTGAACTAGTCCTCCATCCAAGTGTGTGCCTTTTCCATCCGTAACTAGCACTAGTTTCGTGGCAAGGATCATGATGCACCTCAATAATGGCAACTATGAGTATAGTATCCATCTGAGCTTGCAGCAGGGTTCGATGATTGCCTCTTGGATGGGACGACCTAGGTAGTACTCAATATACTCTCATATCTCCTAATATGATTGCTCCTCTATTGAATGGACAATTCATCACAAATAGGTAACCATAGGATGTGGTGAATGTCCTCCAAGGTAACTGTCATCCCTCTTGTCGGGAGGTGAAAGGTGTACGTATTTGCATGCCACCTCTCTACTAGTGCCATAAGCATGGAATCATGATACCTCATAGGTGGCATGAGGTATACCCAAAATAATCCAATCTTGTTGAAAATATCAATCTCCTCCTCTGAAAGCTGAGAGAGATCCTCTCAGAGGTGACAAAACCGTCTGCCTCCTAGATGTTGGTGGGCTTAGGGAGAGGGCTAAAGAATAAAAAGAAAAAGAAATCATCACTAAAATTCCTAAATATTTGCATAAAATAATAAAAAGTACACTAAAGTTTCTCTAAGACACTTTGCAACAAACTTCAACATTTGGGCCATTTTTGGATGGGGGTCCTGGACACTTTAGCCATTTTTGGACACTTTGCAATAAAGTGGGACAGTTTGTGACAAAAGAGGACACTTTGTGACTTTTTTTCTAGGGTCCTAAAAAATTATAGAAGTGCATAATAAATAATATAAATACATAATGCGAAGATAAAGCATAGTAGAATCTGTTGAAAATAAAGGTAAAACTGTATTAAAAATATGCTTAAAATTTGTAAATCTTGTGTAACTGTAGATTCAATTTTAGTATTTTTTGTCACAATCTCTTGTGTATGATTAATCTTGAATTAGATCAATTTTAATGTTGTAGAAAGTAGACAAAAGATTGATAGAAGAAATATAAGACATAATAGAAAGGACACAACATGTACGTGGAGAAACCCTTTCGGGGAAAAACTCCACTAGAATTGGTCTTGCTTGTATTATTTAACCTTTGAATAAGTTACAATAACATTGATTTAATTCTCCTTGATATGCTTCCTTGTTCTTCAACAAATCTTCTTCACAACCTACAATATTTTCTCACAAAACTCTCTCATACAATTGCTGCAATGATAGACAATATTCTTGTTTACAAACTCATAAGAGTTAAAATATATAATATCACAAAGCCTCTTGAGAAAATCCACGCCTAGGGTTGCCAAGTTGAGTTCAAAGATGCATGGAAAAGTCAAACAAGAGTCCCCCTCAAAGTTGGCTCCCAACACTGAAGTTTTAACCTTGTAGTTGTCAAAAATATATTCTACAAGCTCATCCTCAAAGTAGGCGTCCAAACTGGGTCCCACTTAACTGAACACTATAAATATATTTTCCATGCAATAGTTGTAACTCAAAGATGCCAACTTGGACACCCAAGGTGGGCCCAAGTTAATCTTTGTTAACTGAAACACATCTATCACTAATTGATGCAAAACAATATGCATGCATGATCCTCCATCTATTAACTGAATGTATCAACCTGTTATCTGTTTATGCAACTCAAGTCAACTAAGATTAACTAACATGCAACTGAAGATGAATGCAACATAACTGAATTGAATTGAATTGAATTGAACTGAACTGAACTAAATTGAACTAAACCGAAATGAAACATCAATCCCTATTTTATAGGTACTCAACATGCATAAATCAAAATCCCTATTTTGTAGGAACCTAGGATGCATTTATGAAGTGTACTCAATTCACCAACCAGTTAATTGAACCAAGGTGGATCCCACCTCCCATGTGGGCACCCATGTGCTCCTATTTTGTAGGAGCTCTCCCAAGGTGTCCCCACATGCTCCTATTATTTAGGAATAACTACAAATGTCAAATTAAATGTTTATTTCATTCCAAATTAATTTGTTCCTAATCCTAGTTTTGTGCAACACATTCCAAGGAATTAGGAGATACATGAAATATGCTTAGAATGCAATTAAATGACATCCTATTCCCAAAATTCTCCCACTTGACATTATACATTGTAATTATTCTAAACAAGGAATCATTTAATATAAATCAAGTACAAGACTCAAGGCCAATAGCCTTCCTGCACCAACTAATCAATCCATGCCAACTTCAAATGCAACCTGCATAATCATGAAGCTCCAAGTAAATGATTAATACTCAAAACCAAGAGAACTTATTTGTAGGAACTAGTTTCATAAGATAATCTACACCATTAATTAAAGTGTCAACTTTCTCAATTAATACCTTTCCACTCTCAACCATTTCTTGCACAAAGTGATACTGAACATCAACATGCTTAGTACGAGCATGATACATAGGATTTTTGGCTAAATAAATAGCACTCAGACTATCACATTCAAGTCTAATATTCTTGCAATTAAAACCAATACCTTTCCCAAGTCTCTATAACCAAACCGCCTCTTTGGAGGCAAGTGGAACTATCGAGTGTGTTAAACTCACGTCCAACCAAGGTGTAGGATTCTCGTTCTTTATTGTTGAAAAAGATTTTCTTACAAGTAACCATTCCAACATATATCTCTTACCATAAGAGAACTCAAGCCTCACCTATTTCTCCAAGTATCCATGAGGACCTGTAACCAACCAATCCATGCCAAACTCCAAATGCAACACAACACCATCATGAAATAATCAATAAAATGATTAATGTACCCAATACAAAGAGAACTACTATGATCAATGTCAAAGATCCAATCATGAATTAGAAACATAAACATGACATCCATGATCTAACCATCTCCTCCAAGGAGATCACATGCATCATAACATACACACACATCCTAGTCTCAAGAGAACAAGTACCATGTCAAACTCTAAATGCAACAAGATTAAACCATGACATAACCACTCTAAACCAAGAAAAAATATCCCCAATCATATGAAGATAACCATACCAATGATGCATCCACATCATTGCCAACAACTCACACTGAACCGTGGTACTGAGTCACACATGGCATTGTGACTACCATCCTCTCCATGAAGGTCACTTTAAAACATCAAGAAAAGATTTATCACAAACAATATTAGTTAAAATAACCAATGCATCATTACTGTCATATGAGGATTCCTTTGTAGAAGAATCAAAAATATCTTTCTTGTTCTTACAATCCTTCTTCACATGTCCTAGTTTCCCACAATTCCAACACTTTACCTTACTCTTACCATGGGTTTTAGACCATCCTTTGGACTTACCCTTTCCTTCCTTGTCTCCCTTAGGTTCCTTTTTCTCAAGCCCATCTTTTACAAACAAGGCATCTTGGAATTCCATTTTAGACTTCCTCCTCATCTCCTCTGATAGGAGAGTAGGAATTATATTGTCCATCTTAGGATCTACACCACTACCATTGATAGCAACAATTAGATTTTCCCAAGACTCTGGTAAAGAACAAAGTAACAAAATGCATTTATCTTCATCTTCTAGCTTTACACAGATTCTAACTAACTTAGAATCAAATTAAAAGAATCCTAATGATTTGCAATAGAATCACCATCTTTCATCTTTAAAGAATACAACTGTCTTTTCATATACAAAGTTTATTAGTAAGACTTTTGGTTTGATAGATATCACCTATTCTCTTCCACAACTTATATGTGGTAGTTTCCTTTGAAACATTCAAGAGAACAACATCAACAAGACATAATCATATGGTCCCTCTTGCCTTCTTATCAAGCTTAGCCCAATCCTCATCTGACATCATTGTAGGTGATTTTATCTCATTACCAATAGCTAACCAATGATCTCTCTCTTCAAGGAGATCCTTCATTTTTAGTTTCCACATCTCATAATTAGATCCATTGAATCTTTCAATATCTAAATGAGAATTAAAACTCATTGTAACAACACTAATTTTACAAATCAGCAATTGGCACAATATTAAAAGCTCCCACTACAGCCAAAAATCCTTCAAAATTTTAAGAGAAAGGTGTCCCAAACTCTACCCAACCATTAGCTCTAATACCAAATATTGAAAATGAAGGTAAAACTGTAGTAAAAATGTAGCTTAAAATCTATAAATCCTATGTAACTGTAGATTCAATTTTACTATTTTTTGTCACAATCTCTTGTGTATGATTAATCTTGAATTAGATCAATTTTAATGTTGTAGAAAGTAGGCAAAATATTGATAGAAGAAATATAAGACAGAATAAAAAGGACAGAACATGTACGCGGAGAAACCCTTTCGGGAAAAAACTCCACCAGAATTGGTCTTTCTTTTTTATTTAACCTTTGAATAAGTTACAATAAAATTGATTCAATTCTCCTTGATATGCTTCCTTGTTTTTCAACAAATCTTCTTTACAACCTACTATATTTTCTCACAAAACTCTCTCATACAATTGCTTCAATAATAGACAACATTCTTGCTTACAAACTCATAAGAGTTAACATATATAATATCATAAAGCCTCTTGAGAAAATCCATGCCTAGGGTTGCCAAGTTAAGTTCAAACATGCATGAAAAAGTCAAACAAGAGTCTTCCTCAAAGTTGGCACCCAACATTGAAGTGTTAACCTCATAGTTGTCAAAAATATATTTTGCAAGCTCATCCTTACAATGGGTCCAAACTGGGTCCCACTTAACTGAACATTATAAATATATTTTCCATGCAATAGTTGTAACTCAAAGATGCCAACTTGGGTGCCCAAGGTGGGCCTAAGTTAATCTTTGTTAACTGAAACACATCTGTCATCGACTCATGCAAAACAATATGCATGCATGATCCTCCATTTGTTAACTGAATGCATCAACCTGTTATCTGTCCATGCAACTCAAGTCAACTGAGATTAACTAACATGCAACTAAAGATAACTGAAACATAATTAAACTAAACTAAAATGAACCAAACTGAACTGAAACATCAATCCCTATTTTATAGGTACTCAACATGCATAAATCAAAATCCCTATTTTGTAGGAACCTAGGATGCATTTATGAAGTGTACTCAATTCACCAACCAGTTAACTGAACCAAGGTGGATTCCACCTCCCATGTGGGCACCCATGTGCTCTGATTTTGTAGGAGCTCTCCCAAGGCGTCCCCTCATGCTCCTATTATTTAGGAATAACTACAAATGTCAAATTAAATATTTATTTCATTCCAAATTAATCTCTTCCTAATCCTAGAGTTGTGCAACACATTCCAAGGACTTAGGAGATACATGAAATATGTTTAGAATGCAATTAAATGACATCCTATCCCCAAGAAAATCCACTCACCATATGTTGAAGCTTGCCTTGTGCCACCTCATTACATAAAATCTCCAATCCTAGAGGCATGTACGCTCATCTGCTTGACATCTTCAATCACTCTACACAAAGGTAAATTCTCAAAAGGTAAATGTCAAAATGATTATCAAAACCATAACCTTTCATTAAAATATACTAAGCATTCTTTATTTTATTTCCTTATTAAAAGCACTTTTCATTTAAATTAACATAATGGGGGCTAGCAAACTTTGTTTTCAACACTATTTGTTGCATTGAATTCATAATTTTGCTCCTTATCTAATCCAATGTCTATCAATATGTTGTGTTGTACTTCCAATACCCTATGATAGAAATAAAGAAATTTGATGGGGTTACATGGCTACGCTGATTCCACCTCCATAAAGCAAGTGAAATCTGGGGGCATAAATCTATCCTCAAATTTGATTCTCTGTAGAAGTTTGATAAGAATATTTTTGAACAAATAATGAATTGGTGTTGCAGGATGTAGTTCCTAACATTGTGGTTTTGTAGATAATTACATTGGGGGCTTCATTCTCCCTATTTATAAATGAATCCATATGAGTATCCTTTAAACTGGTCAAGTTACTTTAGCTTGTATATGCACGTAGTGTCATATGGCTGCTAAAGTGGGGGCTAAATGTAGTGTAGAAAATTGTACTCCTTTCTAAGTGAAATTACAATTTCACACTTAGTTTAGACCTATTTTAGTGACCTTGCATTTATGCATTTTTAAACCTCATTAATGGGCCCCTAATACCCTTTATTATGCATCCCAAGCCCTATTTTAGTTATTTCTTTACAATATAACCCACATTGAATAAATGCTATTAATTGATTTAATGCCCTGACATAATCTAAGTCCTGATAGGCCAGGACCCATTCGCCCATGGGCAAATGGTGTTGAATGAAAAAGACAACCAAAAGGGGGGGGATGAATCAATTGTATCTAATCAAAACATCAAAAACCCTCAACAGTAATTAGATCCACATGCATTCAATAAACCCTTATTCTGTTAATGTGATTAATCATGAAATGTAGATAACAAAAACTGAAATAACACCATACACAAGAGAACATCAGATTTATGTGGAAAAACCAATGAGGAAAAAACCATGGTGAGGATTAGTTCACAATATAAGTAATTGTAAAATTGGTGCAAAAGGGCTCACTACTAGAATAGGACACACTGTCCAAAAGGCTCAAATCCAGGGCTCACTGCCACAGAAAGAACAAGAAGATAAAAGAGAAATGTTACACAAATAACACTTTCTCAATGCAACAAGGAGTCTACCATAATTCTCCAGAAAGCTCATAGTCTAGCATGAAAGATTTTGGACACCTTCAACTCACTACATTCAAGAATCCAATACTTTGAGATTTGCACTGCTCTACTCAAATTTGCATCACACACATCACTTGCATTGATCTCACATCTATCTTACTTCTCTCTTGATTCTTTCTCCCTCCAACTCTCAACAAATCTACTCTTATTTATATCAACCTCAACCTTAAACATCTTCTCCAAGGTCAACATTCTATCCATTATATTTATAAATTCAAATTAGGTTGGCACGTAAACATTCTTGTGTCGGGATGATCCCACAATATTGGTTTACAATTCCCTTCATGAACAAAAATTGCAAAAAAGCTCCAAAGATTTTTTTTTTAGGTTTTTAGGGGTTCACTCGAAGGAGGGGTTGCTCAAACCCCCCTTCAAGCGAACCCCTTGTGGTGTCATCCCATTTTCCACACGGTTTTTTAATGAAAACAAAGGAAAATTGCAAAAAAAGGGGGAAGGGGGTCCAAGGGGGTTTGCTCGAACCCCCCTTTTTTTCCCTTCTCCACCTCTTTTCTTATTTTACTACAAAATTTTGCCTTTCCAAGCTTGGGTTGAAGATGGAAATGGAATGAACTTCACAGACCCAACTGGATGATGGTAGTCCTCAGAACGAGCTGTCCATCAAATATAATTTTAAAATATTTTGGTTTTATTATGTATTTTTTTGGTTTAATTAAACATAGGATATTCACCAAAAATCAAGATCTCTATTCTACACATGTGGAAAAATACTATATTATAAAAATAAAATTTTGAAAATATGTTCATGCTAGGTATTGATGTCCTTGATCCAGAAAAAAAATTGAATTTTGATACATACAAAAAAAGTTATGTTGTATATAGTCCATCTATGTCTAAATTGTAATTGGTTTGACTTAAAAAATTAATTAAAAAAAGATTCAATAAAACACTATGAAGCCAAATGAACATGCTAAATATTGTAGTTACAAAGCTAAATTAAAAAAAAAAAGAATTTTATCCTTCATAGAAAAAAAGTTATGTTGTTTACGATGAACATCACTCTTTAAAAATGGTGTTTACTATTAAAAACTAGTTTTCAAAGAATATGGAAAAAGAAATGCAATTTGATTCCAATTTTTTTTTAAAAATATATATTTAGAATCTACAAAAAAAATGTCACAAATCACTAGTTTGCATCTTCAAATTCCTCATGGTTTAGCATCTATAGGTGCCTGAAAGTGAATATTTAGTTAAAGAAATTCAGTTCAACGTCTAGTTTGGCCCAAAAGTGTAAACCAGTATTGTGGGATCACCTCGCGATGGATAGGAATGAAAGGGGACCAAAACCACACTTAACCGAAACCCAAAATTAATTCTCACATGCCATGCTATGCATCCATTAATACTTGAACATTTTTGAATGTAGTGTAGACACCATGTTGGTCGTTACCCATGAAAACACATTAAATATTAAGTACATGCTTCTGAAACTTTTGATACACATAACCACAAATCCTCTTGACATAAAATAGAGAACAAAATCATTGAATCTCCTTCAACACCACAAGTCCTGAAAAGTAACTACGAAGAAATGTGGAGCAAAGACATTTCTCCTTGACACCTTTGTACAACACTGCAAAACCAGTTCACAAACTAGTGAACACAACTTCCTTTCACCAACGATCTAGAACCCAAAATTTTGAATATGGAAACCTCTAGCAACCTTGAACAACATAATAAATTGAAACAAGCATATCATCAATACATAAGAAATACGAAGCATGATCTAGAGCACATTATAAGCACTTGCACAACACTATTTTCTGTATTTATCAAATTTTCTCAAAAGCACTCAGAAATCAAGTACCAGAGACATAAACTCAGCTCATTACTTCATTCCAAATCATCTCTAGACACTGCAACAAAAGATAGCTCCATGTACTCACAACACTTCCTCAATATCTCAACTACATATACACAACCTGTAATAACCTATTTCCCTCTTTTCCACAATTTTCTCAATATCCTCAACATTTTCATCATACAATAACTTAACACACAAATGAAATCAATTACAACACTAATTAGTATAAATCCTATTGACATCAATGAAAACACCTTCATACTTGCAACAATCTCCTCCTTTGTCATTGATGGCAACACATGATGTGAAAAACCATCAAAGACAACACAACAGTTCTGAACACACTTTCTTTTCTCCCCCTGAATGATTTGACAATATAGACAAATTTCTCCACTGATACCTTGCACTTATTCACATGATACTTTCTCCCCCTTTGCCATCAATGGAAAAGGATAATTTTTTTGCATTATTCTCCCCCTTTGACACTAAACCAACATACCTGCTCTGAATACTCCCCCTTAGGAGTATACCCAATCAAATTAGAAACTCAATGATAACACATGACACTACCTACTCCCCCTGAGAGGTAGCCACCAACACTAGTCCAAAAAAGGAGATAGATCCATATATGCACTAGATTGATGCATCTCCATATGCATCTAGTTCAATGAAGGAGGGCTAATAATCCCCAACCTCTCTCGAAGATACTCACAAGATCCTTAGGAAGAGCCTTAGTAAATATGTCAACTATTTGATCCTTTTTAGGTACATACTCAAGTTTCACCTCATTCTTCATAACCTTCTCTCTCAAAAAGTGATACCTAGTAGATATATGCTTTGTCCTTGAGTGCATCACTAAATTCTTTGAAATGTTAATTGCACTTGTATTGTCACAAAAGATAGATATAGGCTCATCATATGCAACTAGATAATATCCTTCAATATATGTCTCATCCATAAAACTTGTGTACAACATGATGCCGCTGCAATATGCTCAACTTCTACAGTAGACAAAGAAATTGAATCTTGCTTCTTACTCAACCATGACACCATTAATCTACATCCAAGAAAGAATGCACCACCACTTGTAATTTTCTTGTCATCAATGCAACCAACCCAATCTACATCTGTATAAGCACTTAATGTGAAATCAATATCCTTAGGATACCACAAGCCATAATCTAAAGTGCCTCTTAAATATCTGAATATCCTCTTTATTGCTGCAACATGTGTTTTTTTAGGATCTTATTGAAATCTACCCACAAGACAAATGACATGCATAATATCTGGTCTAGTAGCAATTAGGTGTAGCATTCCACCAATCATAGATCTATATTTGCTTTGATCAACCTTAGGTGAATCATTACAACCAATCACCATAGGAGTGCACACCGGTTTGGAGTCATACATTCCAAAAAATTTCAACATTTCTTTGACATACTTAGATTGTGAAATAAAAATCCCTTTATTTGTTTGTGAACCATAGATTTTTGGGGACAGGGATTCCTTGCACTTCTAGGGTTTTGCACCTAAAAGGAGAAAGGTATCCCACAAAAGGATCTAAGGGTTCATTCAAGACTAATGCAAATGTGATTGAAATATTCCTAAATGGAAGGTCCTAAATGATGTAAGTTGATAAAAGAGATGAACTATTAATGCAAAACTAATGTAATGTAAGATGTTTGAATTTACACAATGTGAAATGACCTAAGAATGTAAACAAACTGTAACATAAATGAAAGGGGCTGGAGAGGTGCACCTGGAAACTGGAATTTGATGTATAGAGGCTCTGGAATCCTATAAAATTTGCTGCTGAAGCCAACTGGGAAACTTACACCAAGCTGGGCGACTTAGTCCTGTTTTGAGGAAATTCTACTAGAACAGGTTTTGAGAAACTAGGTATCCAAAACTACAGAAAACACTTTTCAGGCCCAATAGTGGGACTAATTTTCCATTGATGGCGACTTAGTCCACTTTTAGCTTTAGGAATCTCGAAGATGCAATCTGTAACTTTCGGTTTGTACTTTAGCTCTTGGAAAGAATCTGGATCTGAATTTGCAGACTTTGACCTGTAGGTGATTTCCAAGCTTCTTTTAGGGTTTTATTGACTTTGAATGATGTTGACACCTTGCTTTTTGACAAATTTGCATACAAGACCTACAAAACACACATGCAAAGAGGGAAAAAGGGTTAAGGGTTAGAGAATAGGGGTTTGCCTTAGTCAAACCCTAGTTTGGTAATCAAATCCTTGAAAATGAAATGAAATGGAAAGAGATTGATGATTGAACAATATGCAATACTACAACTCACCAAACCCTTGAAGTAGAAATCTAAAGATATGCAAGTAGATGCTCCAATAGATGAATAATTGAAATGCCTAGAATGCTTGAATGCTTGGATGCTTGAAGAATGAATTGTTGGGGGGTGAAAATGAGAGGAAAACCCTTTATTTATACATGATTGTGCCCTAATTCCCGAAAATATCTCATCACAGGCCAACCTCAAGGTCTAGAGAATAATATCATGCTAGAATTATAAAATAATTTTGATTTTTAAGCCAAATGGGACTAAGTCACCCCAAGTGGCGACTTGGTCCCACTAGGGAAATTTTACTTGGTGTTAGGAATTAAAGTGTATTTAATGATGTTTAATGGGATTATTCTCTGAAACACACTTAAGTAAGGCCTGTAAGTGCATAAAGGGGCCATTTAAACATAAGAAAGGATCAAATTATTGATGACAAGCCTAGGAAAGTGTGAGAGTTTGTTACAAATCCTTACAACACTTTGAAATAAGGCTTGGTAAGTGATAAAAAGAGGTCGTTTAGGTGAAATACATTAGAAAGGTCTTAGAAAAGTGTGAAAGTGTGTTACAACACTTCACAACACCTTTGCAAGACATCATAAGGTTTTTATTGATTTACAAGAGTTCAAGACCTAATGTGAATGTGTTGGCCACATTACAACATTAAATCTAGGCAAAATCAGGCCAAAATCCATAAGAAAGGCCCAAATGAGCGTGAAAATGTCCAAGGATATAATGTTCTATGTTACATTTAGCCCCCACTTTAGTGAGAGAATGAACTTGCTTCAAACTCACACTAAAGTAGCCAAACATGCACATCAAGAAGGAATCGAATGTACTCATGCTAACATGATGAGACAACAATCAAGAGGGATGATCAAGCCCCCAGGATCAAGATCCCATGGAAAAGAAATCATACACACAAGAAATGATGCAAAACAAGACAAGAAAGGGGAAGAGATAATCGGATCAAGCTTCGATCATTTGTCCAACTCGCTGTGGATCAGATCTAGGTTGTTTGTCCAAGAAGATGCATAATCACTCTAAGGTGACATAACTCATGGTTGTCTATCAGGTGAGAAGGCCTAAAAAGGTGAGAAACATATAATCATGGTTGGTATGAACTCACACACACACTCAAGTGGCTATGGGGAAAGTCATGCCTCAAAATGGGCTTCTCACTCAACCATACCAAAGTTATACCTCCTGATAACTTTAATAAGGCGCCAAAAAAGAAAATGACTTTTTGAGCTTCACGAGACAAACTAAACTTCGTATGCTTGGAACTCATGAATAAACACAATGGCACCATAGGCAGGCAAGCTGTGTTATGCAAGGTGGCCATATAGAAAATGCAAAATGCAACATGCAAAGAATGTTTAAAGGAGTCTTGCTTAGTTCATGCAAGGTATTTAACTTAGGGAACATTGTGCCTAATGTCTCCAAGAGAGGATCAATCAAAGAATAGAATATTCACAACTTAGGGGATGCAGTGTGTCACATCAAGCCACCAAGAGGAATGTAATATGCTAAGATAGATCATGCTCATGAAGGAAATTACACCCAATGTCATCCACAAAGCGAAAAATGCATCATATGAAATAAAAAGGCTTCACTAACAACCCAGGAAAAGGAAAAATGCAAAAGAAATAATGCCAATGTATGCCCCCACTTTAAAGGAATTTTGTAAACACTTTACTGTGAGCAATTTCTTTAAAGTAGCAAAATGAAAAATGCAAACAAGAAAGGAAAAGACATGAGGGCCAACTTGGAAAGCCAAGTCATATGTTTCCGAGTAAGGCCATGTCATGCAAAAGAAAAGAAAGGGAAGGGGTTTCCCCCAAAATGAAAACACCAAACACATAAGGGATTTATGGATTTGGGGTCAATATGTTCATTGTTGTAATGTTGTTAGAGAGCTCAGAACTATCATCATCCCCCAAATACATAGAATTGGAAGAAGGACACAAAGAGAGTGAAACCAAAGAAAAGGAAAGATCCTTTTGGGTCAACATGGAAGAGACATAGGGTGTCTCGATGCTTTGCATCATCCCCAAGAGGAAAAAAAGTGAAAGAGAAAAGAAAAAGGCGAAAGAAAAAATGAAAAGATTTTGGGTCAACATGAAAGAGACATGGAATGTATCAATGCCTTGCATCTTCCCCAAAAAGAAAACACAAGCAAAAGAAAAAGGCAAATAAAAAGAAAAGGAGACTTTTGGGTCAACATGAAAGAGAAATTTCAGTCTCAATGCCTTGCATCATCCGTAAAAGGAGAACACAAGTAAAAGAAAAAGGCAAAGAAAAGGAGCCTTTTGGGTCAACATGAAAGAGACATGTTGGTCTCAATGCCTTGTGTCATCCCCAAAAGGAAAACACAAGCAAAAGAAAAATGAAAAGAAAAAGATCCTTTTGGGTCAACATGAAAGAGACATGTCGGTCTCAATGCCTTACGTCATCCCCAAAAGGAAGGAAAAACAAAAGTAAAAAGGGAAAAAGCGAAAGAAATGCATGACATATAAAAGAATGAAGGTACAAATAGAGGAATTTCACAAAGAGAAAGAAAATCAAACAAAACATCACAGGAGAACACGTTACACACCTATAGACACACAAAAGAAAAATAAAATGAAAATGACTAGTAAGGAAAATTCAAGTCAACCATCTAACAAGCCATCCACCTCCCAATCTTGTTTAGTGTATAGTGAGGGTGGGCGACTGGATAGAGGGACAACAACAATTGCAGAACTAGTATCAAAGTCAATACTCATCCTAGGAGAATTGTCATGCAAGATCATGGAAGAGGAAAACAATGTGTTTAGATCATTATGCACCTCTTCGTTGATTTTAGCAATCTCATCCTCATCATCCAGATTAATCACAATAGGAGGACGAATGATGATGTCTATTGAAGAATGTAACTCTGGTTGTGGTTGGGGAGGAGGATCATCATGCATTGCTTCCGTCAAGTGTGGATTGTGAGTTTCTTTATCATCTTCTTCATGTAACTTGCAAGCAAGGGCACAACATTCATGCCTACGCTCCCTAGAACCTCTATTTCTTTTGATTCTGTTATCGAGTTGTGTTCATGAAGGAGCAGGTTTATCATCCATAGGTTTCTTTTCATCCCTAAGGGGAGGAACAAAATGAACCATGGAGGGTTGTTCATCCACTTTCTCCTTTGCTTTGTAAACTTGTTTTATGTGAGGAGGCATGACAAAGTTACTTTCATAGTCTCATGGTCTCTTGGATGATGTCAGGGAAGTGTCAGGTGTTGGTTGAGCTTGGTTGTGTGGTTTTGGTTTAGGTTGGAGCATTGTTTCATCTAGGATGGGGGTGTCCAAAGTGGATGGAGACATGTTGCAGAGAGACAATTTCGCTATTTTATTTTCTTTATATTTTTGGTAAGCAATGAAAAAGAAATCATTTCAAGGCGTGATGGGTTCCATGGATTCGGGCCAAAAGGCTTCTAAGGAAAAATTTCCGTTGGAAGACAAGGGGTTAAAGCTGCTATGGTGGACAATGAATATGACATTGTCAAACGAAAAATTTAAGCATTTGTGGATAATCGAAGGGATAACTTTCATTGAGTGAAGCCATGGGTGGCCTAGCCTCAAACGAAACTGGTCTGACTACGGGATGATGTAGAATGTAACATCCAATGTTTTAGGTCCTATTTATAATGTAAGGATGATCGATCCTAATGTAGAGCAAGAAAAACCATTGTGTTTTTTGATCCATGCTTTTGGTTTATCATAGTCATCTTGATAAAGATCATGTAATACCAAAAATTCCTCGGTGGTCACGTTCTCTCCACAGGCGAGATCTATTAATATCCCATTAGTGGGCTTGTCATAGATACGACCGACTACATAAAGAGGACCATCAGGGAGATTTTTAAGTATGTCTTGAGAGTAGAAAGTAATATCAAGACATTTCTTAGGTTGTCCCTTATGAGGGATAATGTCTATCACACCTACCATTTCATCCATAGGATTAACATAGGTCACATGTGTGATAGGATCATAATTTTCATCATCGGTAGCAAAATTCATCACACCATTCTTCGTAGTTTCACTAGCTTTGACAAATGAAATATTATATTTGGGCATTGGATTGGTAAAAAATTGCAAGTTTTGATTTGGAGGGGCAATAGACTTATTGCCGTGATCATTAACACCAACAATGGATAAACGTCCAAAATCAATGAGGTCTTGAGCTAGATGCTTAAGACGCTTGCACTATTTCGTGTCATGTCCATTTTATCTATGATAATGACAATAAGCGATGGATTTTAAGTTTGGGGGTAAAGCCTTAGTAGGGTTGGGTGTGTGAATAGCAGGTAAGGTAATCATTTGTTGTAAAAGTTGAGACATTGTGTTATAAGGGGTATTTGGTAAAGGTGTGAAGTATCTTTTTGGATCTTCATAACTAAAGGGTATTGCGGCTTTAACAGTAGCTACTTGGTTGTTGACAGGTTGAGTTGGTTGTTGAGGGGGGTTAAACTATATGAACCCTTTGTTTTGTTTTCTAAATGGTTGGTAATTATTTTAGTTTGCATGTTCAAATTTCTCAACTCGACTAGAAGTGGATCATGTATCTCAACTACTAATTGAATTGTGGTAATCACAAAGGGCTGTGCATAAATGCATGAAAGAGGGGAATTTCATCATAGTGAGTTTGTCTTGAAGTTGAGTTTGCAAGTTTTCTATAAACATCTTTTGGAGATGTGGGTTAGGGATCTTGACATCGATTTGGGAATAAATCAATTGATATTGTGAGATAAAATCAATTATCTTTTCATCATTATTTTGCTTGTGTTGGTGTTTTTTCCTGCTAAACCCCAGACTTCTCTAAAGGGGCGCCATTCCTTATATTCAAGATATTCCTAGGCTAGAAGGCCAACATAATGAGTAAAGATTCTAAGGCCTTTAATCCTACTCTTTAGGCTCTGTGAGACCAAGGAGGGTGTCCCTTATTTTGTTCATATGATATTCAAAACCTCAAGAACACTTCCACACATAGATTTGTACCTACTGAATGCAAATAGACATTATTCATCAAAGGTTTGGATAACCTTAAAACAAATAACCACTAAGTTGTTAGGAACATTGGTATATATGAGACTTACATCTCAGCATGGATAAGATTTGAATTAAGTAGTGTTCCAACCTTGAATCCATAAATGGGTATTTTCTGATTTTATTAAACTATAAGAATTCCAAATGAATAAGCCAGTGCCTCATCAAATTGGGCAAGAGTCAAGCATGAAATATTCAGTCATACACAATATTTAACCCTGAAATAAGTGGACCATTTTCACAATGCATTACATTATAAAAATTCACAGTACTTAAAACATCACTTCTTATCAAATCCTTAGTACATTATCACAGGCCTACGACTCTTTCTCAAGCATTTGATTAACTCTTTGAGTTGAGGCAAGAAATAGAATCATACATTCAAATGAACCATTGAATATAAACAAAAATACACTTGATACTTTCATTTATAGTCTGTAACAACAATACATAGGAGAGCACATACTTTAATTTTACATATTTGTTTTGATATCAGTAATTTGTGTAGTACAATTTAAGAGTATTTCATACATAAACCCTACTCAAGACAATTTGTGGTAGATTCATTAATAATTCTGCATTGTGTGTGATAGGCTGTCATTAGGTCCCATTACTTTAGAAGATAAAAGTTCAATATGTCGACCGGGCAGTGTCCAAGGCAGTTTGCAATAGAAGAAGACTCGACTATCTCCCTTAGATTTTTTATCTTTTTAGAGCAGCTAATGTTAATTTTTAACCTAAGGCCATCTAACTATCTAACTGGAAAATAGTTTATCTTAAAGAAAGCTAAGAGTACATCAAACTAGAAAGCATAAAATGACTAACCTAGAAAACATGATAACTAAATAAGAAAGCATAGAACCAATTAAACTAAAAAGCGTATGAACTAAAAAAGTAGCAAAACTTGTAAATAAACTAGGAAACATCTAATTGAATACAGTAAATAAATGGTTCACAACAACTAGCTTACTATAGAAATAACAAACAGTGAGTGCTCCAGAACTTTAGACTCTACAACAACAGTGTTAATGACTCCTACAAGATTTAACATATGCAAGTGACTATACTCATAATTATCATGCATGCAATAAAAACAATAGAAAGTAAATACTCATCTATTTAATCTACTCTCCCTTGAGTGGCCATCTCGCGGGTTACTATGTTCATCCTCAGGTCACATACACAACTGATTCGAAAGTTCTTCCATTAAAAATAATTTCCATCCATACTCAACAACTCAAAAGTTGAAATGTAATAATCTCTTTATTCATATGTATTCAGTAAACATGTTGACAACATAACATTACTATATTTTTCATTTTCTTTTGCTTATGGAGATTACATCTTTATAGAAAACTTCTAACTAAGTCCTATATTTTAGATGGCGTAGATGACCATTGAAAAAGTCTATAAAAGATTACAAGTGAACTTTTATGTCTTTAAGACCCATTACATAGTTATTAAAGAGGCTCGAGTCGAGCCATGAAGTCTTTGAACTTAAAAATATAACATAAATTAAAACTAACAACTATAACTTCGGTCCATCAACCTAAAGTTCTAGAGCATATTTCTAGCGCACATCTTTAATCTTTTCTGGAGCACGTGCTGGTGGAATGCTTTCCAACTGCTGCTTGATGGCCGATTATTATCCTACAAAATACTTAAAGTAACCCATTAAATCTGTATTGGCAAGATACTTCAATAAATCACAAGAAATAATGTTTGTACAATTTTTCCTTAAAAGACAAGCAATTATTTCTCCTAAAGTTTAATTAATTGGTAGAGGATAAGGATTTTGCATATATGGAATAGGACTTTATTATGTTATTATGATGAGGTTATTTTTACCTCATTAGTGTGCATTCACTATACCCTACCTAGACCTTACTGGATTCAAAAATATGACTTGTGTAATGAGACTTGAAATCTCTTTTATAACACAAGAAAGAAACAAGCATCGAGCTCATTAAAGTCACATTTTATCATAATTTCATTTCAAAACAAAATTTCATTTGCATTTCAAAATCCCAAATGGTTAGATGCAATTATGTACCATGTAGGGGAATCAAAAATCATAACAACCAACCAGTGTTACCCCACCCATTGCAAAATTCCGTTAAGGCCCCGCCATCCATATCCACGTTGAACGAAAAAGGGACCCAACACACATTGTGACCAAAAACCAAAAAACCATCACCATCACCATTGAACCAAACCAACACGAGGGCCACAGTACTTGCACCCACTTCACATCCTTGCGATAGTAGGAGGCAAAACCACCACTCCTTCCTCATCACCAACACATTTCTCATCACCAAAACTAGTAACATCACACGGTGACACCGTGGAAATTGGAGAAACCGTGAGGATCTCTTCATTCACACCAACCATCTCGATCAATACCACTAAGAATTTTCCATAGTCAGAGTCGATTTCTATGTCACTATCACCATAACTATCAAAAACGTTAATGGGTGAATTCTACCTACCCAGAGATCCACAACCATACCTTACTTTGGCCTTTTATCTTCACTCAAACTTCACAGACCTTTCCTCTTGGCCACACACTTCCTCTTCTGTAATTGCAACCTGATCTTTTAGTTGAGAGTTTCACCTAGTAACTCCTGGGATGGGCTTCACGCATTCCATCTTCAGGCTGAGAGACCCTTGAAGACTATTCATCACCCGACCTTTGAACATTAACTCTAGCTGACCTACGCACAAATGATGGAGAAGTGCTCGACCAAATCATCTCACATTGATAAATAGAACTTCACAAAACCAATCACTAACCACAAAAAATTTAAACTCCCAATTGCTGTGACAGAAATGATGGATCTTCATCCATATTTATGAGCCAATTGATGATGTCGATCATCAATTCTCCAAAGGAGAACGAGCGAGTGATTACTCGCTGGTGTCTATTTCATCACCGTTGATTCCCAGGTACATGGAAATCGGTGTACCATTCATCATAATTTCCAGGAAGTGGTTCTTCACACACATGGAGATCAGGCTGATATCCTCTGAAGAGCATACACCATTAATGCTCGCTATTTGCAGTGTCCAAACGACCATCACATGGCCAATTATGTACTTTGAATATGAGCCATCGATCAATCGTTGAGATGGCACTTCAGATGACTCAGATCGAGTCAAAGATATTTGAAAATTCCATGTTGTCGCATGGCTAGTCCACCGACCAGTGGTGTCTTTCCCAGTTAGAAAACACATCCATCACTCGCGGGCCCCATCCAGCTTTCATACGCCGCCAACAGAATCCACGTGTTTCCATCACGCAGACCACACATAAAATTAGGTGACATTATTTAATATTCTCCATGACACACGCTCTATGGCTTAGATTTGATCAGACGGTACATTGGAGCCATCGATTTACCACCAGTTAAGACCATACCGATAGTGGAGATTTGGTCCCACTCGAATTGGAGGACGCGTGGCACAATCGCGCACACCACATGACCCAACCAAAATACATTTTTAAAAATACTACGTGACGTGCGCACAAGGGCTCAGATTAAATCCAATAGATCAAACTTTATGCACGTGCACATATTTTCTTGTTTATAAGGAAGGGGCCATGAGCTAGGCAATGGGTAACGACCCCTCGATAAAAATTAAAGACTTAAGACTTAAGCCTTTAAAAGGTGAAAAATTTAAGGCCAACCATGAAATATTAAAATTTGACAAACACCCGATGATCGACGGGCTTAGGAAAAGGGGTCGGTAATGACAATGGGCCAAATGACATAGGTCATTACTAAAACAACTGACAACCTAGTGAAGGGGTCAATGAAGAGACATAATGCGAGGGTTTAAGGCCCAATAAATTTGAAAAGTGTGAAACAATGGCATTAGACCTTAAAACCCAAGGTCAAACCATCAACACAAAGGTGAAAGTGAAAAATGTCAAGGAAACAACCTAAAAATATCAAAATTTTGAAGTTCTATCAGCTTTCCTCACATCAAATCAGCCAAGGTCTTCTTGGGAATCATATCCCCAAGTTCATTAAATGAACGAATTAAATTGTTTAGTAAAGAAGAAAACCATTCCAAGGCATAATCTTTTAAAGTCCTAGGAAACAATTTTGCTAACAGTTTATCATCAAGGACAAAGTCACTACATAAAGCGGTGTAGACATTAACATGGTTAGAAGGATTGCCCTTCCCTCCATATTTCTCAAATCTAGGCATCTCTAATCCTTGTGGCATCAATCTTCATAATATTTCCAAAGACAATGGGCTGCTTCAAACATAATATGTGGGTGGGCCATTCTAATTTTGGTTGATGGTAGATATTTTTTGTTGCATGGATGAGACAATTTGGAAAAGTTGTGTTATGAGAGAGTCAGTGTAAGTGGTATGAGGTGGAGAGAAAGTGGTGATGGGGTGTATGTAGTGGTAAGGCAAGTGAATTGAATGCTTACAGATGGTACTGTACTAGAAGATAAAACATGCGATGCCACATAGGAATGAGGGATGCTAGCGGGAATAGTCGAGGAAGGAATCACATTACTAACTTGTTGCATTGTGGTGGTGACATTAAGAGTTGTATAGGTAGGTATAGAGGCTACTATTGTGGGAGGAGGAGTGTGAGGCCCTCCTTGGATAATCATAGTGTTCACTTGGTGAGAGACAATAGAGGTGGAAGGAACATGTTTTTGATATATCTCAACTATTTGTTTCACAACATCTAGGCCTTCGTCACTTTCAAGCATGCGACATGGATGTTTTCTATAGTTGGAATTATGGTGGCTGAAATATTTTCAAGGCTCACTTGATGTTGCAAGTGTCCTAAGTCCTTATGAATGTGAATGAGCTTTTCTTGTGGGATATCATCAAGCCTATGTTCAATATGCATGCTACTTGAATGCCAAGAGTTACTAAGGGTATTTTCCATGCCTAGTGTACTATTATCAATACTAGGAGTGGAAGCTCTAGATAACCCAAGATCTATAATGTGTTATCACGAGATGCAATGAGTCTTGAACTTCTTCTCACTAAGGTATTAGCAATAGGACACCAAAAACTCATGCGAAGGTTTCCAAATATAGGGTGAATGCAAATGCAATGCAAACAAAGAGCACTAAAATGCTGGTAACTAAAATTCTGGAAAGCAACGCAAAAATGCAAAAACAACAAGCAAGAATGCAGAAATTACAGAGTAAATTCCAAAAAATGCAATAAGAAATATGCAACTGGACTAAGTCGTCGAAGGCGGCGAATTAGTCCAAGTAGTGATTTTTTTAACAATTTTCAGAATTTATTTAAATGAAATTTTATGATTTTTAGGTTTTCAGATGCAGATACAATATGAAAATGTAGAAGATTTTGGAATTTTTAATGAAATGCAATGCAAGAATGCAAGCTATATGAGCTTTTCACTAATGCAAGTTTGAAAACCCTAGAATGCAAAACAATGCAAAACCTAATGCAATGTTGATGCAAGCTATTCCTAGGATGCAAATGCATTTGAAATCATAAGTAAAAATGTCCTAAAGGCGGGTTCACCAAAATGAACCATAGAACTTTGGGGATAGGGCTTCCTTGCACTTCTAGGGTTTTACACCTAAAAGGAGAAACGTATCCCACAAAAGCATCTAAGGGTTCATTCAAATATAATTCAAATGTGGTTGAAATGTGCCTAAATGGAAGGTCCTAAATGCTGTAAACTGATAAAAGAGATGAAATA
>VCHN02000014.1:76397271-76644627 GCA_007115665.2 Sequoiadendron giganteum | reverse complement strand
AGTGTGTTACGACACTTCACAACACCTTTGCAAGACATCATAAGGTTTTTATTGATTTACAAGAGTTCAAGACCTAATGTGAATGTGTTGGCCACATTACAACATTAAATCTAGGCAAAATCAGGCCAAAATCCATAAGAAAGGCCCAAATGAGCATGAAAATGTCCAAGTATACATTTTTCTATGTTACAGTTTGATTGATTTGTAACCAAAGGAAGAAATTCATCTCCCCAAATATCGATATTTCAAACTCTTTTTGCATCTCTTCAAAAAATTTCTTACACATAGCTTCATCACCTCCAAAGATAATATCATCCACGTATACAACCACTATCAAGATTTTGTCTTCCTCAATTTTGAAGTAAAGATTACTATTTGTTGTGCCTTTACTGAATCCTTGCTGTATCAAATATCTGTCCAATCTTGCATACCAAGCTCTGGAAGCTTACTTCAACCCATATAGCGCCTTCTTCAATTTACATACCATATTTGATTGATTTGATAACTAAAATCCTTTCGGTTATTCCATGTAAACTTCTTCTTCCAATTCTCCATTCAGAAAAGTAGACTTCACATCCATCTGATAAACTTTAAAGTCCTTGTATGTTGCAAATAAAAAAAACATTATGATAGCTTCCATACTAGCCATAGGAGCAAATATCTCTTCAAATTCCATTCCTTCCACTTGTGAGTAACCTTTACACACAAGTCTTTCCTTATTCCTTACCACTTATCCATTGTCATTTAGCTTATTTCTGAATACCCACTTAGTTCCAATTATATTCTTGTTTGCCAATCTAGGAACCAATTCCCAGGTCTATTTTTCTCAATTTGCATAAGTTATACTTTCATTTCCTTCATCCAATGTTCATCCTTGCATGCTTCACTCATTGTTTTTGGTTAAAATTTAGAAAGTAAACACAAATTTACCTCAACTTCAGTAGCTTTGCTTCTTGCCAATACACCTTTCCTTTTGTCTCCAATGGTTTGTTCTTCAAAATTATTCTTTTGCACATACTTAAGTATTATGGGTCTTCTCCAAAGCTTCTTCCTCTTCATTCTGCACTTCTTCATCAAATTTTTCTTCTTCTATTTCTCTGCAATGAGGTTCATCTAACACATATCCATCCATTGTAATTGAATTCTACAAGTTTTCATCAACCTTAACATTTTAACTTTCAAATATCCTTTTTAGCCTTTTGTTGTAGCATTTGTAAGCTTTTCTTTTAGTGGAATATCCAAGGAAGATACCTTCATCAAACCTTGCATCAAAATTTCCTAAGATTTTTTCTTCTCTATTGATATAACATTTTCTTCCAAATACTCTAAAGTACTTCATAGTAGAAATCCTTCCATACCATAACTCATAGGGAGTCTTTGTGCTATTAGCTTTGGCTTGTACTCTGTTAAGTCTATAAACAATAGTATGAATTTATTCTCTCTAGTAGACTTCCTGTATATTTTCATCTTTCATCATAGTCCTAGTAGCTTCTTGAATCATTTGATTTTTCCTCTCAACCAATCCATTCTGCTAAGGAGTTCTAAGGGCAAAAAAATGCCTCTTTATTCCATGAACTTCACAAAACATGTTGGACTCATTGGAGGTGAATTCACCACCTCTATTAGACCTCAAAAATTTTATTTTCATATCCATTTCATTCTCAACCATAGCTTTATATGCCTTGAAGTTATCTAGTGCATCATATTTTTCTCTAAGAAAAGTAACCCATGTCATTCTAGAGTAATCATCAATCAAACACATAAAGTATCTATCATCTTGTAGACTTATCACCCTTGTAGGACCACAAATATCTATATGAAGCAAATCTAGTAGTCTGGTAGTAGATTGTTCCTTTCCCTTGAAACTACTCCTTAATTTCTTTCCAAACTGACAATCCTTGCAAACAAAATTGATAGGCTTTGTGATTTTAGGCAAGTCTCTCATTGCATGAACTAAACTGATTCTCACCAAATTATCAAAATTCATATGACACATCCTTTGGTGCCATAACCAACTATCACTAATCTACGACATAAAGCGATGACCATCAACACCCTTAAGCTGATAGATGTTTCTGTCTATTCTCTTACCAACAACAATCATAATTCTGGGTCCTTTTCTGATCTCACATGTTTCACCCTTAAACACAAGATTATATCCCTTACTATACATTTTTCCAAAACTCAAAAGGTTATGCATTAAAAGCTTAACATAATAAACATTATCAATGTTATGCTTGCCATCAAAATTGATTGAACCCATTCCACAAATCTTAGCTCCCAAATCATCTCCAAATTTAACTAGTCCTCCATCATATTTTTCAAGTTTAAAAAAATTACTCTTGTCTTCGATCATGTGATTAGAGCGGCAATTCTCAACAACCCAATAATTCTTATCTTCTTTAACATGAAAAGTAGATACCAAAGTACCTTCTACCTTATCCTTCTCCGGAATACTTTCCTTCAAACAAATTTTAGAGTTAGTAGAACTAGGTTCTTCTTTTATAGCCAGGAACAAACATTCATTATCATTAAAGTCTCCATAATCAGATTCATCATTAGAAATTGCAGTGTAGAAAAAAGTATCCTTTTTTCACACTTAATTTGGGAATAATTAATATTAAAATGAGCTTAATTATGCCTTGATCTAGTGTTGTAATGTGTTTTACACATTCACATTAAGTTTAGCACCCTTCTTAATAAAATGGACTTAATTGTGCCTTATTTAGGGTGTTGTAAAGTGTATCTTTATACTTTCACACTAATCTAGGGCTTTATTAATTAATTGAGGTAGATTTTTCTTAATTGGCCCCTTTAATTCAAATCCAATCCTAATTAATTGCAAATTTCGAGGGATAAAGCCCGACATTCATAAATGATATTACACAACACTTAGTTTTTGAAGGTGTGTGCCCTAGGTTAGTGACCTAGGACCCATTCTCCACCTACTGAATGGGTCCTCACTAGGTCCTAGGACCCTATTTTCACATGATCTTTCACATTGTTTGAAGTGTGTCCTAGCTAAGTGAGCTAGGACCCATTCACCACATGGCGAATGGGTCCTCACTTAGACCCATGACCCCCCCTTGGGATATGTTTTTGGCAGTATTTTAATGATTTCAAATCTTAGATCTCATCTCAGCTTGTGTTATTTGAATTTCAGGAATTAAGAATAAGATAAGTATAAATACAAGGTTATTTCACTATGCTTTCACCTAGAATTTCATTAGCAATCAAGAGTACTTTCACAAGAGAACTTCAAGAGTTCACAAGAGCATTTCTAAAGAATTAAAGGGTAGATTTGAAGAATATTATTTCAGAAATCAAGAGTCATTTCATCATGTCAAAGGCATAGTGCATCATGCATGTGGTTAAGCTAATGCTGTGATGTAGCATTTTGGTGCAGGAGCACCTTGACACAAAATTCTCTCAAAAGGAAAAAAATTGAAAATTTGAGCTTTCAAATGTAAAAGCATGTAAATAATTGTAAAAAGGTCTTGAGTGGTCATATTTAATGTATTTGAGTCATTCTAGGGGGTCAAAAAGATAGAAAAAAACAAATTTTGGAAAAATGCTAAAGTTGCTAATTTTATACAAAGCAAAAGATGCAAAAAAAGCAAAAATCAAAAGTTGAAGAGTCATTGAAGGAAAAATAAAGAGATAGGTCGATCAAGGAAGTTAAAGAGTTAGTTATTGAATGGGAAAATTCTTTAATAGGTTTGTAAAGGTCGATAAAAGATGAATCAATTGTATTCTTGAAAAGTTATTGCTAAATAAAGCTCCATGTTTTTGAATTTCTAAGTTTTCCTTCATTGTTTCTCCATTTTGCATAGTCCATACAATAGTTTGGGGTCTTGAATCTCATTGTTTTAAGTTGCATAAGGAATTAGTTTTCATTTCCATCCATTTTGGGAGGAATTTATTAAGTATATTTCTTGTTTAAGTAGAATTTCTTGAATTCGGTCTGCAACCTTATATAAGGTTTTGAGAGTCTAATCATATTTTAAATGACTACTCCACCGATTAGGGATTTGTAGTTCGGTGGAGTAGGTTTGTATAGGATTATTTAGGTTGTTTTTATGTTGAAATATGCAGGGGAAGGTGAGATTATAGTGTGAAGGCTGCTGTCCCGACATAAAAATAATGATTTCCTTATATAAATGAATGGCTCCAAGGTGCTAAATGATGTAAAGGCATGCAAGAAGGTTGAATAATTATTCCTTAAGCGTGTGCAAAAATATTCCCATGTTTTTGAAGAGTGGATGAGTGAAAAGATGTTTGGAAGGGTAACTTTCAATAAACCCTCACATTCTTTGATCATTGGTAAGCCTAAATTCAAGGGTTTTGAAGTTTAGAGTTTGTGGAGATTTTTAGTCCCTAAAAATGATTGATTTGTAAGTTTGGAGACCTATTATACTACTTCCTGGGGGTGTGAGGTGTTTAGAAGTTGATATTTTGGTGGTCTCTTTGTAAATTTGGCCTAATTTGAGGCACTTTTGAGCATACAGTCTAGTTTTCTATTTTTTTTTTTTAAACAACAATACCTTCCCTTGAAGTATGTTAAATTAGGCCTAAATGGGTCCTAGAATATGGTTTTGGTTTATGGATATTCATTGTGGTTTTAGAGAAATACCCGATTCGAGCTGTATGGAGTAGTAGTAGGATTTGGTGTCTTGGAAATGCATGTTGAAAGAGCTGATTGTTTCACAATTTTTTCAATGGGTTTTTGATTTGATTCAGTCAAATTTAAGTTTTTGAAGATGTATTAAGGTTTGGTGAAAGTGTAGAAGCAATATTTGGTGATTTGGTGCCTTGTAGCAATGAGAAATCAAGTGTTAAAGAGGTGAACTTTGTTGACAGTTTAAATAAACTAATGGTGAATGTGAAATTGATCTTCTCAGGTTGAGTTTTGGGTCTCAAGTACCCCAATGGTTTATAGTTTTGGTAGATTCCCTTGCATCAATTGGTATTAGAGCTACTTGATCTGGGTTGTTGAGTTGTTGTTGAGTTTG
This sequence comes from Sequoiadendron giganteum, assembly GCA_007115665.2. NCBI lineage: Eukaryota > Viridiplantae > Streptophyta > Pinopsida > Cupressales > Cupressaceae > Sequoiadendron > Sequoiadendron giganteum. The sequence continues at coordinate 76,639,615 of VCHN02000014.1, read as the reverse complement.
GTTGCAGGTGCTTGATCCATCTAAGCTGCAGAGAGAAAGTCCAAGAGACTAGGTAGAGAAAAGAGGAGATGCCTAGGTGAGGCAAAGAAGTTTCTGAGTTGTGTTGCAGTAAGAACCAGATGGATACCTGATTGTGAAGCACTTGAGTTTGTAGCCTAAAGAGTACTCCACTGATGGGAGTAGATGAAAAGATGAAGACAAGTTGGTTAGAGAAGGTCAAGGATGAATTGTGAAAGAAAGAGGAAAGTTTGCAAGGAAATTCCTGTGTCCTTGGTTGAGGAGAATTTGATGGAATTTTAAGATTGGTGAAAGGGAAGTCCTGTGTCCTTTTGAGGGAGAAAAGTGATTGTGAACCTTATGATAGAAAGAGAAAGGCAAGAGGTAAGAGAAGACAAAGATGAAGATGGATGGAAAAGGAAAAGTGAAGACAAAGTTGAAGACAAGATTGGAGCCAAGATTCAGAAGAGTAAAGAAGTCCAAGGCATATTTGAATTTGTTTTGCAGGTACAAACAAATTTGATATGTTTCCAAGGGACTTGGAAAGGTTTTGCTGGTTGGTTGTATGGTGTAGGAGCAGCTTGATAGAAAATGCTCTCAAAAGGCAAAAAATTTGAAAATTTGAGCTTTCAAATGTAAAAGCATGTAAATAATTGTAAAAAGGTCTTGAGTGGGAATATTTAATGTATTTGAGTCATTCTAGGAGGTCAAGAAGATAAAAAACAAAATTTGGCAAAATACTAAAGTTGCCAATTTTGTACAAAGCAAAAGATGCAAAAAAAACAAAAAATAGAAGTTGAAGAGTCATTGAGGGAAAAATGAAGAGATAGGTAGATCAAGTAAGTTAAAGAGTTAGTTATTGAATGGGAAACTTCTTTAAAATTTTTGTAAAGGTCGAGCAAAGAGGAATCAATTGTATTCTTGAAAAGTTATTGCTAAATAAAGCTCCCTGTTTTTGAATTTCTAAGTTTTCCTTCATTGTTTCTCAATTTTGCATAGTCTATACAGTAGTTTGGGGTATTGAATCTAATTTTTTTAAGTCTCATGAGGAATTATTTTTCATTTCCATCCATTTTGGGAGGAATCTATTAAGTATATTTCTTGTTTAAGTAGAATTTCTTGAACTCGGTCTGCAACCTTATATAAGGTTTTGAGAGTCTAGTCAGATTTTAAATGACTACTCCATCGATTAGGGATTTTTAGTTCAGTGGAGTAGGTTTGTATAGGATTCTTTAGGTTTTTTTTAAGGTGAGATTATAGTGTGAAGGCTGCTGTCCTAACAAAAAAATAGTGATTTCTTTATATAAATGAATGGCTCCAAGGTGCTAAATGATGTAAAGGCATGAAAGAAGGTTGGAGAATAATTCCTTGAGTGTGTGAAAACATATTCCCACATTTTGGAAGCAGTGGATAAGTGAAAAGAGGTTTGGAAAGGTAACTTTCAATAAACCCTCACATTCTTGATAATTGGTAAGCCTAAATTCAAGGGTTTTGAAGTTCAACGTTTGTGGAGATTTTTAGTACCTAAAAATGATTGATTTGTAAGTTTGAATACCTGTTCTACTACTTCCCAGGGGTGTGAGGTGTTTAGAAGCTGATTTTTTGGTTGTCTCTTTGTAAATTTGGCCTAATTTGAGGCACTTTTTAGCATACAGTCTAGTTTTTTGATGTTTTTTTTCAAAACAACAATACATTCCCTTGAATTATGTTGAAGTATGCCAAAATGGGTCCTATAATCTGGTTTTAGTTTATGGAGATTCACCGTGGTTGTAGAAAAATACCCGATTTGAGCTGTATGGACTACTACTAGGATTTGGTGTCTTGGAAGTGCATGTTGGAAGAGCTTATTGTTTCAGAATTTTTTCAATGGGTTTTTGCTTTTATCTAGTAAAATTTAAGTTTTTGAATATGTATTAAGGTTTGGTGAAAGTGTAGAAGCAATATTTGGTGATTTGGCGCCTTGTAGCAATGAGAACTCAAGTGTTAAAGAGGTGAAATTTGTTGACAGTTTAAATAAACTAATGGTGAATGTGAAATTGATCTTCTCAGTTTGAGTTTTGGGTCTTAAGTACCCTAATGGTTTGTAGTTTTGGTAGATTCCCTTGCATCACATTTCAAGATTCAATTCAAGCATTGTTCAAAATCAAGTTCATGATCAAGATCTATATCCATTGAGGCCACTTCGTGCAAGATTGATGATTTATACTCCCAGTTTCAATTGAGGTTTGGTGAGTTGTGACATTGCATTTTGTTCATTCATCATTCATTTATGCATTTTTTCATTTCAAGGTTTAATTACTAAAAGGGGGTTTGACCAAGGTAAACCCCTATTCTCTAATAAAATAACATTTTTCTTCTCCTTTGATGTGTGATTGCAGATTTTAGGTTGAAGATCATTTAGGAAGCAAAATTGCAAAAGTTGCAAAGTTGTCAAAGTTGTCACCTTTCTTGCAAGATCATGGAAATTGAGCTATAAAATTTATTTTTAGGTTTTCAACATTCTTCGACTAGGATCTGGGAGTGTAGACATTGAAGAACAGAACCCAGAAAGCATTTTTCCAGAACCCTAGCTAAGACCCATTCACCACTGGGCGAATGAGTCCTCAATGAGGCCTGAAAAATCACTTTTTGCAACAAGTACACAACATTTGACCCTCTTAAAACCTGCCTTTTGATTGCTATATTAGTTAGGTTTGATTTCTGATTCTCATTTATGTATTACAACCCTCATAATTGAGTGAAACTAGGAAGAATAGGTGCATTGGTTCATCAATTCATTTTAGTGAATCACAACACCTCATTTTTTCTATGTTCCAGAAATAATAGCATCTTCTCTAACACAGTAAGCTTTCTTAATCATCTTTCCTTTATTCTCTTCACTCTTATTATTTACAACTCTTTTTAGGCATCTAGAAGAATAATGACCTATATCACCACAACTAAAACATTTGAAAGGTAATTTACCTTTGTACTTATCGGTGCCCTTCTTCATTCTTCTTACAAAATTATCTTCCACATCATCATGATCTTCCTTATCTGAATCCTCAACCTTTTCTGATACTCTGGCCTTGAAAGCAGTTTCTACATTTATACCATTTTTCAAACCCTTTTTCCATATTTCAAAAGAAGTTAGTGTGCCAACCATCTAATCTCTAGAATAAGTATCTAGATTTGAAATTTCCTCAATAGCAAATACCTTTTCACTAAAATAATTAGGAAGAGATTTGAGAAATTTCTTTTCTGCTTTAAATTCTTTGAATTGTTCACCAAGACCTCTCATTGCGCTCACCAGCTCGTCAATCTCTACATTTAGATTTTGATTGTTTCATCTTCAGATATATGCAGGGTCTCAAATTGTGCCTTGAAATTTTACAACTTTGCTTCTTTGACTTTTTCATCAACTTCATAGATTCTTTCTAGCTTATCCCAAACCTCTTTAGCAGTCTTCAAACTCATGAATTTTACTAATTCAGTATTTGAAAGACTATTCACAATAATAAATCTTGTCTTAGCATTGATCTCATGTGCCTTGATCTCTACACTTGTACTTGGACCATTTGCAGGTGGATTATATGTAGTCTGATAAGCCTTTTCAACCTCAAATCCCTGAGCTGCCAGATATCCTTCCATCTTTGTCTTCCAAAATGCATAATTTGTGCCATTGAATCTAGGGTATTCCAAAGAAACCTTTTTCGCCATCTTGGATCTACCTCAAGAGGTTAAGCTCTTCTCCAAGGAGCCTTACTTTGATACCAATTGTTGAATGAACAAGACAACTGAGAAGGGGGGTGAATTAGTTGTATCTAATCAAAACATCAAAAACCCTTAACAATAATTAGATCCACATGCATTCAATAAACCCTTATTCTGTTAATGTGATTAATCATGAAATGCAAATAAAAAAACCTGAAATAACAATACCATACATAAGAGAACACCAGATTTATGTGGAAAACCCAATGAGGGAAAAACCATGGTGAGGATTAGCTCATAATATTTAAGTAATTACAAAATGGGTACAAAAGGGCTCACTACCAAAATAGGAAACACTGTCTAAAAGGCTCACAACCAAAAAAATAACAAGAAGATAGAAGAGAAATGTTACACAAAGAACATTTTATCAATGCAACAAGGAATCCACCACAATGCTCTGGCAATCTCCCAGCCTAGCATGAAAGATTTCAGACACCTTTGGCTCACTGCATTCAGGAATCCAATACTTTGAAATTCACACTACTCTACTCAAATTCGCATCACACACATCACTTTCATTGATCTCACATCTATCTTTATTCTCTCGTAATTTTTTCTCCCTCCAACTCTCAACAACTCTACTCTTATTTATATCAACCTCAACCTTAAACATCTTCTCTAAGGCCAACATTCTATCTATTATATTTACAAATCCAAATTAGGTCAGAACCTAAACACTCCTACGGTGGATAGGAATGAAAGGGGACCAAAAATAAACTTAAACGAGACCCAAAATTAAGTCTCACATGCCACTCTATGCATCCATTAATACTTGAACATTTTTGAATGTAGTGTAGACACCAAGTTGACTATTACTCATGAAAACACATTAAACATTAAGTACATGCTTCTAACACTTATGATACATCTAACCACAAATTCTCTTGACACAAACAAGAGAACAACACCATTAACAATCCTTCAACACCACAAGTCTTGAAAAGCAACAACAAAGAAATGTGGAGCAAATACATTTCTCCTCGACACGTTTGTACAACATTGCAATACTAGTTCACATACTGGTGAACACAACTTCATTTCACCAACGATCCAAAACCCAAAATTATGAATATAGCAACCTCTAGCAACCTTGAACAACATACTAAATATTCACATGCATAGCTTCAATACAAAAGAAACATGGAGCACGATCTAGATAACATTCTAAGCACTTGCACAATTTTTTTCTCTATTTATCAAATTTTCTCAAAAGCACTTGGAGATCAAGTACTAGAGACATAATCCCAGCTCATTACTTCATTCCAAATCATCTCCAAACATTGAAAAAAAAGATAGCTCCATGTACTCACAACACTTCCTCAATATCTCAACTACACATGCACAACCTGCAACAACCTGTTTCCCTCTTTTCCACAATTTTCTCAATATCCTCGACATTTTCATCATGCAACAACTTCCTTAACACCCATATGAAATCAATGACAACACTAGTTAATAGACATCATGTTGAAATTAATGACAACAAATTCATACTTGCAAAAAATGGTTCCCCTTTGAGCTCTTATACTCAAATTAAAATATGTTTTTGGCAAAATTTCAAGGTCATAAATTCAAATTTTAAGTTTCAGCTTTCTGGATTTAATAAATGGGGGATTAGAAAGGAATCCTATTAAATGAAGCCTTTCAATATTTTTTCACTAGAAAAGAGAGAGATTCACATGAGATCACAAGAATTTACACTCAAGAGCAAGGAGAAATCAATCAAGCATTCAAATTTGAAGTCTTGGAGCAACATTCTATTTATTTTTGTAGGTCTTCAAACTCATTTTTCCAACAAGATTAAGCATTGTCAAAGATTGATGATAGATGCCTATGGAGGATCATGATGGATTTTAGGTTTTGGGAGATGCACCAAGCCATTCAACCAAGCCTAATGACTTGTTTCCTAAGTGGTTTCATCTTCTATTATCATTCTACTTTCTACCTAAAGGAAGGCATTATCAGATTTATGATTTATTATGGTGATTTGATATCTACCAAAGTAGGTATTCATCATTTTTCATGTTTCATTTAGGGATCTTATTCTAACATACTTGAGTAGGGTTTCTTTGCATTTTAGCTCTTAAACAATCTTAGACACACTTAAGATTAGGGTTTGTACACACTTTCATGTTTCAGATCTATGCTTTTAATTAATGTTTAATTACCAAACTTAGGTTTTGATCAAAGAAAACCCATACCCACCCCAAAACAATAATTTTGTTTTGCAGATTTATCACAAGTTTATATCCGAGAGTGAAAATTCAGAAGTGCAAGAAGGAAGTGCAGACAAAGGACTCAGATCTCAGTTTTTGATTTTCTAGAAAGGGAGACCTAGACCCATTCGCCCATGTGAGAATGAGTCCCTAACAACCTCACGAAACAAGCTTTTATGATAGGTGCATAGTGATTTTTTCTTCTTAGATCTACCAGATCTTTTCTATTTCTCATAGTTTTATGCTTCATCTACAAGATCCAAGTGTCAGCTCGCATTTTTGAATTGATTTACTATTTTTTGTTTTTCTCCCAAAAGTGTTGTTTAGCTTGATACCCCCATCCTCAATCATAAGGAAATCAATAGATTCCCTCATTGAGTTGACTCACCTAAGGGTTGTAGGCCAATTATTTGTGTGGATCTCATTTCCTAATGAAAATAGGAAGATAGGTCCATCATACCCTCATTTTCCCCATTCCATACTTGTCTTACCTATTTTTCTATATTTCAGATCCCTCCCACCCATCCATATATTCCATCACTTGAATCCACTCCACCTTTATCACCAAAACATAAATGTGAGCCTTATCTTTCCCAATTGAGATAAATACTAAAAATCTCATCACCTTCCCCGTCATCTAGTCCAAAATATAAGTTCACATGGTTGATAGTGCTCATGATCATGTTGGTAGTACTATTGTAACACCCATTATGGTATATTATTATGACCATTAAGATGATAACATGAATGAAAAACAAGATCATAATGAACTATCTCTTATATTTGCACAATCAATGAATTTGGCTAAGAGCAAGCATGGTGGTCCTGGTTCAATGAGTGACTCTCCACATGTTGAAACTAGTACTTCTCCTTGTACTGTACTTGCAATATTCCCTTTAGAATATTGTCAACCTTCTATTTATTATAAGAAATATTGGGATGTGAATGATTTTCTATAAATTATCTTTCATGTGTGGTACCCCTTGTGTCTTTATGTTTTGCTTGCACATAATGTGAACTTTTTGGTAATGTGCTGCTTAGTATGTATTTATGTTTGTTAGTTCTATTTGGATGACCCTTGATTTTCTTATTGGAAAAATGATACTAAGAAAATGAATATTTACATGACATTCCTCTATGTGTATTTTCATTCTCCTTTTTGTCGTAAGTTCCTTTTATTCCTTTCGAGATTGATGGAAAATGTCTGAGCCTTTAGGTCTCTTCGATGTTGATCCAAGATAATTTTATTTTGTTTTCATGCGCTATTCCTCCTTTGTGCTCATATTTACACAAGAATTTTGGGAATTTTGTCAATTCAAAACATGGTTATTGTGATATATATTATCTATCGTTCATATTTATCCTGAACCTTTGGATCCCTAATGTGCTATTTTATGATATTACTTATATGGCATTGTTTTGGGGCAAAAATCTCATCATGAGCTAGATTTTTTGGAGCATATCACTTGGCATGGCTTCCCTAACAAGCTCTAATTCCCATCATTTTGAAAATACCAAATTTTCTACCTTATGTAGTATTGTAAATTGTCACCCTTGACAATTTCACACTAGTTTTTGCTCCCCCTAACTGTTTGGACCTAATTATGCACCTAATTTCCTAATTATACATTTAGTGACCCATTTTAAACATTTATTGGAAAATCAAATGTGAAATATAAAATTATGCATTTAACATTTTCCCCGACACTTGGATTTCGAAAAAGGAGGGATCTGGTCTAGGGTACCTTGCGCCCTAGAACTCTTAAGTTGGCCCCAAATTTAAATATGTCGGCATTGGTAATTTATTATTTGAAATTAAATTCCTAATTATTGGTCATCGAGATTTCATTTTTGAGAAATTAGAAGAATTGCATATAAGTACATAGTATTTTCATAATTTTAATAAAAAAAATAATTGAGAAAAACTATTGAGGAAAATAATTCAAAAATCAATTCAAGAGAAATCAAGAGCATATTTTTTCAGAATTATTGCATTTCATAATTTAAGTATCATGTCAAGTTTTTGTGAGTTTTTTCATGTTTTACATGCATTTTTTTTAAAGTATTGACACTTGTAGGTCTTCAAATCAATTCAAGTTGCATTTGATCATTGAAGGTGATGAGCATGACTTTAGTCCATCAAGGAGATAAAATATGAGTGGTGAGTTGTAGTGCAAGTTTTTGAAATTAATTACTTGTTATCATTTAGTCTATATCCATCAAAATGATATATGGCTCTCCTTTATCATTAAATTTTCCATTGTGGGGGTAGAAATACCGACATTGGGTTTGACTGAGGCAAGCCCCTATATGGCATAGCCCTTCTCCTCCTTTCATGTGTGTAGGTTGCAAATATAAAGGTGAATTGGAGATATATTAAAATCTATTCATTCATTAACCCTACAAGTCATCAAGTCATAGAATGTGCATTTTATCAATAATAGATGAAGATATGACAACTAAATCTGAAAGATAAAAGCTATAGACTAGGGACCTCAGGCTTGTGAAAGATATATGCTCTCCTTTATCATTAACTTTTCCATTGTGGGGGTAGAAATACCGACATGGGGTTTGACTGAGGCAAGACCCTATATGGCATAACCCTTCTTCTCCTTCCATGTGTGTAGGTTGCAAATATAAAGGTGAATTGGAGGTATATTAAAATCTATTCGTTCATTAACCCTACGAATCGTCAAGTCATAGAATGTGCATTTTATCAATAATAGATGAAGATCTGACAACTAAATCTCAAAGACAAAAGCTAAGGGAACTTAGGCTTGTGAAACCAGTTTCCACATCTAGGTCCTTTATATAGGGAATCCTTGCACCCTAGACCTCCTAGATCCTACTCAAATTTAAACTCCAAGTGCATTAGTGTCTGCCTTTTTCTTTTTTGGAGCTAGAATTTGTTTGTGTTTTTAATTTTCCTTAATTCATAACATAACACTATATTTTTATAGTTACATAGTATTATCATTGCATCACATCAAAATCCAATATCTAAGGCCATTAAAGAATCAACTTTTAGATTTTTAGTCAATCTCCTTCCCTTTTCAATCTCAATTCCAATGTTTAATGGAAAAGGGATCGATCTTAGTGATCTAGAAATTAGATCTAGGATCCCTTTTCCAATGAAAATTTTTGGTGAATCTGACTAATTTGCATTATATATCTTTTGAAATTTGAAGCATATCATCCTAGCTCTGATTTTAATCATAGTTTGTTTGCATTTATCATTTAGGCATACATCATTTCATGAAAAAGCATTAAAAAAATATATTTTTTTGCATAGAATATTACATTCAAAGTTCAAATAGGGTTAATTTCAGTCATCATAAGTCAAATCTACATCATAATTGCATTTAAAAGTCTACATTAGGACATTAGATCTAAAATAAAATCTGAAAGTGTTGAAAGCATTAATCTAGGCATATGCATATAGTGGAAAAAGTGCCTTGTTATTGTTAAAAAATGACATCAAGCTTTTCATTTCCAAATTTCACAAGCTAGGATAAGTGAATTTCTACATTTTATAATCTAAACATTGCATTTACTGGTTGAACATATTGAATATTGCTTACATACTTGCATTTCACATTTTAAAATCACAAATTTATTGAAATCTAGAGATTTTATTGTCAGACCTGCATAATCCTAGAGTAGGACACTCAAACACTACAATACACATCCAAACTTTGATTTTAATATAAGAACTTTCCAAACTAGGGTATCCTTGCACCCTAGACCAGTTAAATTTACCTAAATTTTGGATCACAGGCCTATTTCAATATCTTATGTGTGGTTTTGCTTTCTAATTTTGCACCTTGTCTGATTTTGTTGTGCACCACTCATTTGATCCATAGGGAAAATAAAATGAAACCTTTTCAAAGATGTGGTTTTGATATGGTAATGCATTGCTTGCATAACTATAATTTTTCTACCTATGAGAATATTGAAGAAACAAAGTGAAATCAATAACAATCATGACAATCATGTTCATTATTCTCCCAACATCTCCCCTACTTGTGAGAGTGTTTTGGTACAATAATTTTCAATCATTGATACTCATAAAAATCATGTTTTTTCTTCTCTTGATATCTCATATCCTTGTGAAGGTATCTTGGTGTCAGAGGATCCAATTATTGAGCATAATGAGAATCTTGTTTATTTCTCTCCCTCTACCTCTCCTACTTGGGAAGATATTGTGGCACAAGAAGATGAAATCATTGATAAATTTCATTCTTCAAAAGATGGTAAGATGTATTGCATAGATGAAGATGCTAAATTGATATTAGATCTCCCATCGATAGAAGATCATCAACAAGCGATTAACTTAGTTGAGGTTATGAGTGCACAATTTCCAATTGGATCTCCTTTAATAATTAGACCTCTTAAAACTCCTCTGATTATTGGAAGGTCTCATAAATCACCTCTCATTATGGGAACTAGGAACTAGTGAGAGGAGGAAATTTCTTCAAAATCACATTAAAGTAGACATTCAAGAGGGGTCCACATGTATCGATGTGGATGGTATAGGATGACAAAGATCAAGGGGGTGGGAAAGCCCCCAAGATACAAGATCCTACATCAAACCAATATAAGCACAAAGGGACACACACATGGTGTATGATATGCAACAAAACAAGATACATAAACATGCAATATCACAAACATAAATATGAAAGAAAAAGAAAGAAAAGGTGGATCAAGATTTGACCGTTTGTCCCGCATGGTGTGGATTAGATTTAAACTTGTTTGTTTGAAATGAATGTTCAATAGGAGGCAAAGAAACTTCAGGCTATCCACTGGGTGAGTATCCAAAAAGGGTGGCTTACAAGTGGAACATGATGTCCACTATGCAAACCAAATGCACACTCACAAGGGCTAGTGGAACCTCAGGCCGTCCACTAGGTGAGCCCCCAGAGAGGTGAGACACATACAAACATGGACAATATGCATTCACACACACAAGCAAGTGGCTATGGGAAAGTAATGCCTAAGTTCAGCTCCCATACACTAACCATATCAAAGCTATACCTCTTGATAAATTTGATAAGGTGCCACACAACATGAACAACAAGATCCATGAGGTAAGCAAACATTTGTATTCTTGACACCCATGAACAAACAAGATGAACCCATAGGCAAGCAAAGTGTGTTATGCAAGGTGGCTATATAATGGGTATTGTAAATGAAAAATAGTGTAAGGAATGTTCAAATGGCTTTTGCTTAGTTCATGTAGGGTCTCTTATTAGGGAACATCGTGCATAATGTCTCCAAGAGAGGACAAACCAAAGAAATATCATTCTCTCAGAGGAAATCAAACCCAGTGAAACCACCAAGAAAATGACGCATCACAAGAATAAAGAAAAATCACACAATGAAACATGAGTGTCGATGTATGCCCCCAATTTAAAGCGGCTGCCAACACAATTGCTGTGAGAAATTGATTTAAAGTAGAAGAAGACATGAGAGGTTATTCAGAAAGCCCTATGCCAAGTCATATGTTCCCGAATTAAACTACATCATGAATAAGTATATCACATGCAAGCCAACTTAAGGCATGCCATCCACATCCCAAGATTGCTAGATTATATATATACATGGGAGTGGTCAACTAGCCAAAAGAGACAACAACAAGCGCCATATGAGGATAAGGCTACTTAACCCCTTGCCCCCACTTAGTGCAAGACAAGGGTGAGCCGAGATGATTGATGAAAAACATGAAAATCAGTATCAATTAGAGGATCTAGGTGCTTCAACATAAGGAAGAGCACCACAATCCTTAAGATTTTGAATTTTGTTACTCAAAGCCTTACATTCATTAGTAGAATGACCATGAACTCTATGATATGCACAAAATGAATTATTGTAGTAAAATTTCTTTCGTGTTCTTGGAGGGAGAGATATCAAATGATCTTGGAGGAGTCTCGACAAGATACCCTCTTGATAAAAAATAGAAGATTTTGCTTTATTTTGCGACAAAGATATCTCTTGCTTAGTACAAGTTGTCATACTTACACAAGACTCTTTAGATTCTGAGATTTTTTTCTCTCCTTGAAAGGAAGGTGTAAAATCTAATGAACTCCAATCAGTAGTGTTTTGCGTGATGCCATTGATATTAAGCAGAGATTTATTTGTTTCTTTCATTTCTTTCAAAGGATAATAATCAAGACCACTAGTGTATATCACTTTAGGATACACTAATGTTAAAGTCAGCTTAGAGGAATCTTTTGTAATAGTGTTGACATTAAGTGAATGCTTGTTTGTTTCTTTCGAGGGACAATAACCAAGACCATTAGTCATTTCTTGCATGTTAGGCTCTATAGGGAAAAAAATACCTTGTTCTCTAGCACCACATCCTTTTCCACTATATCCAAGTTGTTTCATCATTTCATAACCTTTTCCATAAAAAATTTTTAGTTCTTTTGGATCTAGTGATTGTGCATAATCAGTTTCATCAATTTTTTTTGTGTAATTTGCTTCTTTTTCTAAAGTGGTTGAAGTGGATGATTTTGAAGGGTCTTCTAAATTTTGTGTTGACATTGCTGCTTTTTCTTTTTCATGCTTTTTGTTATGATCTTCGATTTCCCATCAAATCTAGAAGTGAAATCTAACGATCCTAAATCATCTAGCGATAACATTGTAAAGGGTTCAGGATACCTATCTTTTTGTTCTTCTTGCATGAGTTCCACTTTTATAGTTGGTGTCAGTATTTTCAAAGGATTCTCCTTTCCTTTTTCAATGTTCAAACAATTGTTTGGTTCAAGGTCAGACTCACCAAAATGAAATGAAGAAAATTGGAGCTCTATGTTTTGGGAGATAGAACCACCAATTTCCTTCAAGTTTCATTCAAAGAAACCTTGGAGATCTCAATCAAGGGATGGAAATGAGAGAAAGAGATTTTCAATAAGGTGTCCTAGGGGTGTGATTAAAGACTAAAAGGGGGTTCACCACCAAGCAAAGGCTTGGAAAGAAAGAGATGAATGCAATGCGAAAACCTAACTATATGACATAAATATGGAATTGAAATACATAATAACAAACTGAGAATGAGCAGAGGGGTACTTGGAAGAAATATGTGGTCAAAAAAAGCCCCAAAACCTTGAAATTCTACTATTTGATGCTCACTAGGACTCATATGCTAGGTTGGGAATTTTAGTTCCAGACTAGAGTTTTTGGGCAGAGACTGGAATCTCTCAATGACTAATCTGGATCTTTTGAAACTGGAAAAAAGGTAGTACTAGGACTCATACACCCAAGGTGGCCTATTAGTCCCAATATTAGGGTTTGTATAAAACTTTTGTATTCTTTGGTGATCTCCTGTAGCTTCCCTCCTATCAAATCTCTAAGTCTGAAACCTTGAATTCTGACCTGTAGGTGACTTTCTATCATCTTGCAAGTAAGGAGACAACTTCAACAACTTTCTTCAATCTTTCCACTTAGTCTTCAAAGGATCTTCAAGATCTAAAACACCTAGATATCCAATCACACATGTAAAGAGAGAGAAAAACTTGTTGATTGTTAGGAAATAGGGGTTTTCCTTGGTCAAACCCCATTTAGGTAATTAAACCTTATGATGAAACAATGAAACATGAAATATGAACAATGATACCTTGAATGATGTATTGAAATGTAAATCAACAATCTAACATGAAGTGACAATGAAAAATGTAGATCTTGATCTTGAATTGGATATGAAACAATGCTTAACTTAGATATTGAATGCTACAACATAACACTAGCTCAACAACATGCTTGATGCCTTATGCCTTTGACATGATGGTGGATCTTGAATTGTTGTAACAAATGATGAAGAAATCTACCTTGGAATGCCTTATGAATGCTCTCGAATACTCTAGTGAAGTCTTGGGATGCTTGAATCTTGATTTTTAGGAGAAATAATGATTTGAAACCTTTTTTATATAAGCACCCCATCTAATTTATCGTTTATTAGATCCCAAATGTTGACATTCATGAAATTTGAATTTAAAACCCTAATTTCCCACTCAAAACCCTAAAAAGGGGCCAAATGGGACTCATATGCCCAAGGTGGCGTATAGGTCCTATTTGGGTGGGACTCATATGACCAAGGTGGTATATGGGTCCCACCAGGGCTTTTTGGGTAGAGGAAATATTGAGGGGGTTAAGATATTAAGTGTATTTGTTGATTATGTCAGGATCTCGATTGAAATAAGCCTCAAGATGCATAATAAAGGGTCTTAGGGGCCTATTAATGATTATATGAAGGTCATAAATGTAAGAGGTCCCAAAAATTAATGTGAAGGTGTAAATAAATACACTTTACAACACTAAATTATTTCAAAATTAGGTCTATTTAGCTTAAAAGGGCCCTAAACCTAACATGAATGTGTAAGTTACATTACAACACTAGATCAAGGCAAAATTAGGTTCATTTTAATATTTATCATTCCAAAATTAAGTGTGAAAAAGGGATGCTTTTTTCTACACTATAATTAGATTCCCCATTGATAGAAGATCATCAACAAGCGATTAACTTAGTTGAGGTTATTAAAGCACAATTTCCAATTGGATCTCCTTTAATTATTGGACCTCCTAAAACTCCTCTAATTATTGGAAGGTATCCTAAATAACCTCTCATTATAGGAACTCCAAAACCTCATGGACATATCCTAAACTTTTCTAAAAAACTCACTAGTAATCATGTACAATAAGATGTGTTACAAAAACCAAGCTAACACATAGTTTCTCTCACATAACACTAGAAATAATGAGCAACTAGGAAAAATACCAACATGATACATCCCATTACCTCAACCATATCTTTCACCCGGGCACCTATTCTTTCTTAAATTAGTGGTAAATAATATGATCTTGTTGAGAAACTTCATAATACTCCAATTAAGATCTCCCTTTGGGACTTGATTCAAGCATCACCTACATACCATGGGATGCTCTAAGAGGCTTTACAGAAGATTGATGTCTCAATTTCTTCAAAAAGAATGATGTGGCTACCTTTTCTGATTGCATGGAAGTGAAAAATTTGGATATTACATTCCCTCAACATGAATTACCCTCACTTGAGATCCAAAACAAAAATGAAGCTTTAATGATAATGATGGTCATTAATAAATTCGGGGTTAGACATACTCTCATAGATAATGGATCAGGTCTTAATGTTTGCAACATTAATATTTTAGATAAAATTAGTGTAGATAAGAATTTGATAGAACCTAATTATCTTTCTATTAGTGGATTTGACAATGTTAGTAGGCAACCATTAGGGACAATCATACTACCTATTAAGATAGGCCCCATGGTTTTTCCTACCCCTATCCACATCATGCCTATATATGTCTTTCATACAATCTTCTCCTAGGTAGACTGTGGATTCATGCCATGAAAGGAGTCTTGTGTACTCTTCATCATGAGATGAAGTATGAATATAATAACAAGATATATACAATTAAAGTAGATGAACAAAGTTATAATTTACAAATTAAAGATGGACATAGTATTTCTAACTTTCTTAATACTTAGATTCCAACTTCAATGGTATAACCTATAAATGTTGAGGAAAATTATGATTGTATTTTACCTATAAAAAAACTCTTAGATGATGATTAGGGTTCATTAGATTTTACACCATCCTTTGTAGGAGAATAAAAAATCTCACAATCTCAACCTAAGGAGTCTTGTGTTTTATTTGCTCAATATTGTTCTAAATAAAAAAATCTAAAAACATCACCCCATGATGGTGGTAGGGGATCTTTAGATTTTTTCCCTCATCTGTTGGTGATGGCTAAATTTAAAAAACTTAAAAAGGATTTTCATTCTTATGAAAGAATCAATTCTTCTCATGAGCATTTAGATAGGACTTCTTTATTTGAGATGGAAAAGTGTTATGGGATTGGATATAAAAATCTTTCTAAAAGTGGATATAATGAAAAAATAAAACAAGGAGATAGGGATTATGTGAATTCTATGTCATATCTTTCAAAAAAAGGTTTAGGTTTTTAATATTCATCCCCATGTTCATCTCATGCTCCATCATTTATTGTATTTATGACTTCTTGTGGTAAGTGAGCAAGCTTTTATTCACAAGAGAAAATAATGTCTCCTACTACTTATCCTATACTCAAGTAAGATCATATTTTATCAAGGGTTCTCAAGCCCATTTGATTACTCTTCCTCCTCCAAGATGTAAGAAATTTTATAGCAATAAATTATTTTGTGCATATCATCAAGTACATGGTCATTCCACTAATGAATGCTAGGCCTTGAGTAATAAAACACAATAGCTTGTTGATTGTGGTTCTCTTTCATGTGTTGATGCACCTAATCACTTTAAAAAAAGTGATATTTATTCTATGGTGTTGCTCCTCACTATGTGGTATTTTTAGCTTCATATGCTTGCTCATTACCATTCATGATGGTACAATATTAAGTGCAACCATATCCCTGTTTATGGTAGCAACACAATATTCTCTTGTGTGGTTGTATTTTCCTTTTACACTTGGGGGGCAAGGATAACTAGTGTTGGGAGGTGTATATTATTTTCAAGGATCCACTCTTCCCATTTTCTTCTTTAAAATACCAACACAACACGTATGTTGCTATTTTAAGGGGGGCATATTACCCCTATCTAGTTAATAGACATCTTGTGAGATTTGACTTATTGACATACCCCTTTAGTGCTAGTCTTGTTATAATGCCCCTTTAGATTTGGTTATCAATTCATCCCCTGTGATGTTAAACTTTATGCACCCCTTAAGGTGATTTGTGTTCATCCCATGCAATGTTAAACTTTGTGCACACCTTGAGGTGATTTTAATTCCCTATGACGTCAAAATTTTATGCCCTCTTTAAAGAAATATAGTCCATGGATTTGGCATAACGAAGCTTACTAATTCATGGATTTGAGAATTTTTAACATGACCACCTAGCATAACACACCTTGCTTGCCAATGGAACCATGTGTTTCATGAGTGATTTTACATCCTTAAATGAGAGCATCATTTTTTTTAAACATCACATTTGATAGATGACATTTGATATTTGAGACAAATTTAAGACTAAGGTCTCTTTTCCTTAATCAAATTGTTTTAGTACTAGCCTTGCATTTTTGTTTTGTGATTATTGTATGTGTGCATTACATTTGTGTTTTGTTTTATTTTCATTATGTTATGTTATGTGTCTTCATTGTGTATACTTCATGTTTTTTATGTTGTATTTCACTTCACATGTGTGTTCCTTTGTCATCTTGTTGTTTTACCATGGGATCTTGAATCCTAGGGGCTACCACATCCCCTAGATTCAACGTCATCTATCTCTTCAATATTTGGACAATGGAACCCCTCTTGATGTATACTTATTTTAGTGCGAGTCTAGGCATAAGTTCATACTCTCACTAAAGTGGGGGCTAAATGTAGCATCATAAATTATCACCTTTGAAAATTTTACACTAGATTTCCCCCCCTAAGTGGTTGGACCTAATTATGCACCTAATTTCTTAATTATCCATTTAATGGCCCATTTTAAACATTTATTAAAAAATCAAATGTGAAAGATCAAAGTATGCATTTAATATTTTTCCCTTGACAATTTGGATCTTGAAAAAGGAGGGATTTGGTCTAGGAACCCTTCACCCTAGACCTCTTAAGTTGGCCCCAAATTTAAATATGTCGATGTCGGTAATTTATTATTTAAAATTTAAATCCTAATTGTTGGCCAATAGGATTTAATTTTCAAGAAATTAGAAGAATTTCATATTGCAGACACTCAAAATTTGTCCTCACAATCGTCCTATTTTTTGTCTATTAATTAAATGGATATTATTATCTATTTGATTAATTCATTTACTATCTTCCTCTATTTTCATTAATCCACTTAAATCATTAAAATATTATAAGCATTTATTCATTCAATAATATTATAAGCATTTAATAATTTGCATAATCAACCTTTTAATCCATAAATCATTTCATATTGCTCCATTTGCATTAATCATTAAAATATCTATGCATATTAAATCATTTAAATACATAAAATAGTTTAATCATTTATCAAAATTCATAAATCATTAGATCATTTTATCTTTATCTATTACATAAAATCATTTAATCTATGCATTTAATTCATTTATACCATCCATTCAAAATTGCACTTTATTCTAAATTCATAAACCTACATCATATCATAAAATCCGCCCATTATCTCTCTCATTTCAATTAATTTCAATTAATTGCAATATGCATTTTCCCACTTCAATTTTTTTATCCCACATCTCTCCAACAACATGAATCTACCATGCGAGAACATCAATAAAAGCCCTTCTTCTCACCAAAAAGCACATACATTTGATACATTATCAATCTTCCTTTTCCGTTCATCACAACTTCTTGTTGCACTTGTGCTCATAAAAATCTAAGAGCATCAAATGCATAAATCAAAGCAAAACAATGGAGCTGATTTTCTTTTGAATGCATTTGTTTTAGTTTTTGCATAGTTTAATTTCATTTTACACGTGTTTTCATTTAAGAAAGGCTTCATTGGAGTTATGCTGGAATTTGACGTAATCTTTTACACTCGCTGTCAACTCTTGATTGATGATCTAAGAAATTATTTATGATGGAAGATTGAAACTCATTTTTAATTTGCATATGCTCTTCCTTGAGCACTCCATTCATGTTTCTACAATTTCTATTATTTATGCTTTGCTTTGACAACAGTTGGATTATTTGGTATGCCTGCCAATAATGCTTGCTTAAAGCCTTTTCAACATATCTCTTGAGCAGCAACAATTTTTATTTTCATTGTACTTATTTTTACACACCTGTCACCAACTTTTGATGGCTGAGTTCGAACCCCTGTAGGAGCAACAATTTTCATTATTGTTTTTACACGTCAAATGGAGGGAAGCACAATCTTAAGAATGACATAAATTTATTCCTTCATTTTAATTTTTTGTGGCTGAATGTCATTTACAATTTCAAACAAAGGCATTTTGTGCATGCCTATAATCATGGCATAATCAAAGCTTTCAATTTTCTACCCCTCTTTGTTTGCTGACTTGATGATTTAAATTGGAGTTAGATTATTTTGTTAATTATTTCTGACATTTTAGTTTTGATAATTTAGTATTTAGTTCTAATTTAGCTTAATTTTAATTTAGACTAATTTTAGATTTAATTTAATTTACATTTAAATTAGAATTAGTTTTTAATTTGGACTTAGTTCATTTTTAATCTAGATTTAGCTTGTAATTTACATTTAAATTTAAATTTAGATTTTTACTTTGGATTTAGCTTTTAGCCTTTTAGATTTAACTTTTTTTATTTTTATTTTTTATTAGACTGCAAGAATCGGGTAGCACGACCCCCTATTAACTGCAGTGCGCCTGGTAAACTTTTTAACGTGACCAACGGCGCTGGTGCAACACAGCCTCCGGTACCACGAGGGTGGGGGAGACTAGACCTCGTGACCAACCTCCTGCAACAGGAAAGATTTAGCCAACCGAGCTAGGGCCCCAACCCCTTTTTAGATTTAACTTTAACTTTTAGTTTAGTTTTTAGTTTTTAATTTAGATTTACCTTCTAATTTTTAAATCTAGTTTGTAGTTTTTAATTTAGCTTTTTATTTGGATTTAATTTCTAATTTAGAACATAGGATTAATTTAATTTAGAATTTAGAATTAATTTAGCTTTTTAGATTTCAAATTAAATTAAATTTGGATTTTAATTAGAATAATTTAATTTAGATTTTAACTTTTAAATTTAAGCTTTAGTTTAGATTTAATTAGAATTAACATTAGTTTAATTTTTTAGAATTGAACTTTAATTTAGATTTGAACTTTTAAATTGAACTTTTAGTTTAGATTTAATTAAAATTAACATTAATTTAATCTTTTAGAGTTGAACTTTAATTTAGATTTTAACTTTTAAACTTAGTTTTTAGTTTAGATTTAATTAGAATTAACATTAACTTTTAATCTTTTAGATTTGAACTTTTAAATTTAACTTTTAGTTTAGATTTAATTAGAATTAATATTGGTTTAATCTTTTAGATTTGAACTTTCAAATTTAACTTTTAGTTTAGATTTAATTAGAATTAAAATTAGTTTAATCTTTTAGATTTGAACTTTTAGTTTTATTTTAATTTTAGGGCTAATTGGGTTAAGTTGGTTTCTCTTGCAGGTTCGCATGACAAAAGACTCAAGGCTGAAAACATAAACACACATTTGTCGAAGAATTAAATTTAAAACTACTAATGACATTTGATGTAGGACGATCGTCGAAGACTTGATTTTGAAATCAATTATCTTTTAGATTAGAAAACATTTCAATTGGTGCTTTAAAACAAACAATTGTCTTCTCTCACATAGATTTAACTAGGAGGTCAATGAACACTATTTACTGTGCTTGAAGGGGTGGTAGGTATTATGCTCTCACCTTGCACACACTCGGTGATCAGAAAGCTAGACCCATCCAATTTTGTGTTTACCTCTTAGAGGGCCTGCCTTGGTGGGAAAAAGTACTCACCCCAAGGGAATGACCCAACCGATAACAGGCTAAAGCCAATCTACTTCCAGTCGATATATAAAATGGGTGCTTGAGGAAAGTTCAAGTACCATGAATGGTTATGCTAACAAGTGATTCCCTTAGTACCTACATGGTGCGTGAAAACCTATAAGAGCATAACCTCTACAGGTTGGGAGTCCTCCTTAATGGAGCTAATCTTGCTGCATGTATAGCCCACCTGAATGGATGCCCTTACTAGACACCTCTTATTTGTAGTTGCCAAAATCCTTCTAATTGTTGGTGCAAGAGGTTGGATCTTTGAAGCCGTCCCACATACTTACGATTCTTAGTAGAGATGAAGAGTTTGTCATGGGAGATTCATGAGAACTCGAAGCTTGGTTGAACTGAGAAGTGAGTGTCGTGTAAGGGGGAGCCAGTGTGGCCAAGCTTCTAAGTCATTCGCTAAGAATAAGTGCAACTAGCTTATCTAAGTGGGAACTCAACAAATATTGTCCTTTACCAGCCATAGGTTGTGCTTGTCTTCAAGTCAAGTAAAAACATTCAGACATTGTACTTTTTTGTTTGAATTGAATTATTGTCACAAAAATTTCCAATCACACTCAAACATCATCACCTATGGTCCAACCTTTGGGTTCCATAACCTTCATCCATCATAATAATCATCCCTAAACCATCTATAACCTTCCCAAAATTTCACTAATCATCCTACAACACCTCAAAACATTCCCAAAACCATCAACCAAACATGTCTAACCACTATCCTCCATATTCATCCTCGACCTATGAATGAAACCAAAGGACTAAATATATTGGAAATCATTTGAAAGAGATTGAAAAAGAACTAGAATCCTGACATTTGAATGAAGTGATGCAATCATCCCATGAAAATCCTTTATCCTCACCCATAACTACATCTTCCAAGTTCAATGTCCATAAATTTTTGCAAAGGCTAAACGAGAAACCCAAATCTAAGTCCCCAAACACAAATAATATTGTTCAATCCTACCATGTCATGCATATATCTTCATCCCCCACAAATGAAAATATACCTCATGATTCTTTCACCCAAATTAATGAATCTATCCAACCATCCTCTCCCATCATACCATCTACATCCAATGAGTCATGTCAATCTCTTAATCCAAAGCATGCTAACATAGACTCCCCTATACATCAAGATCAAAGTATTCTTTCCACTCCATCCAATGATACCAAAAATCTCCAACCCCTTCCAATCTTTGACCAAGATCCCATCTCTCAAGAACCTCATGATGATCCCCTTATCTCTTTTTGTTTCATCCAAGATGATCCCCTTCCATATCAAGAGAAAATAATCCTTCCAAGTCCTCCTTCCACCTCATGATCTAATGAGTCCATGCCATCTCATGTTTCCATTGCATCCCAAGAGCATGATAGTTCTTCCATCATATCTAATGATGTCCTACCATCTGATGATCAAGATATATTTTTACAAAATCTCAAGATTCCCTTCCTCATCAAGATAAAGATATACCCCCATTCAAAGATACCTTTTCATTCCATGATGCTATTCATCCTTCTCATGATAAAGATATGTCTTTCATACCATTTCATGATGGTTTCATACCTAATAAAGATCAAGCTACTCCATATCCTACACCTCATGATCCTTTTCCAAGTCAAGATCAAAGTACCCCATTATCCCCATGTCAAGATCATATCACCCATCTTAATTCCCCTCATGATCACAATCCTCCACAAGAGCTTATCACACCTATTCAAGCTATCCATTAAACCCACACCTATAAAATGGGTTCCTCCACCTTTATCCACTTTGGTTTACTTCCAACACGTATCCTTTCATCCATATCATATCCCCACCAAAATGGACTTGCATCTTGTTTCATAAATAATACATAACCCATTGGCAAACGAATGTGTCAAATTATGAACTACAAAGGCAAAGGACTAGGCCTTCATGAACAAGGTATCCTAGAACCCATTTATATCCAAGAAAATCCATATTATCATGGCCTTGGTTATACACCTCACGCTCAAGACATTGGTACCTGTATCATGTTGTTTTATAAAATGTGTAAGTTTAAAAGTAAATCAATACAACACAATCAATGAAACATTATATTAGAGAATTCAAATAAAAATCTAATCGAATTGAAATAAACAAACTCTCTAAAGTCGTCCCGTTGTCCTCTATCTCCAAGGATTTTTTTTCAAGTCATTATGGCTCTCAGATTGTATGTATGCACATGACTTGTTAAATGACAACCTGAAGAATGAGATGCTGGAAATGCAATAAACCTTTCTATATGATTGATTGCTAAAATGATATGCTGTAGATGATTGTGCAAAGATTATGATAATGCTAGGATATTGATAATGAAAATTCTATGATGCAACTACATAAATTAAGATGCAGCTAATGCTAAAGCCATGATTCAATCTAAGTGATGCAAAGATGTAAATACTAAAATGATCAATGCTAATGCTAAGATAACAATGCTAGTGAAATTTTTGTAGAATCTACTTATGCTCAAATCTTTATATGAAATGCTGTAAATGAGGCTATATTTATAGATTTCTCCAAGGCATTAGCCAATGTGGTAGGATTCAATGATCTGGATTTGATTTGGAGAGATGGGCAGTCGAATGTGAAGAGGTTAGAGAGAATCAAGGAGAGTGTTCCCTTTAGTAGAACAAACTGCCAAGTGTAGAGGAGAATCAAATGAAGGAGATGGCCAAGTGTCTCAAAATTGGTTAGAATTTTTTGAGATAAATGCCAATTTAAATATTAAGAATATTTAATTTCATGAGACACATGATGAGGTGGTAAATGAGAAGTTAGTAAAAATGTGACTGGGTGATCCCACAAAGCTAGTTTACAATTTCTGAGAGGAACTGATTTTTGCTGAAATCACATATTTTTAGAAATATAATTATTTAAGCCTTAAAAAGTTCCATTTTAAGGATTCCAATTGAAGAGGGTTTGATCAAACCACCTTAGATCAAATTCACTTGGATAGAACCTTGCTAGTTTTAAACCATACCTATGAATGAGTCTCCTTTACACCTATCAAAATGCTGATAAAAAATCACTTTTGATTTACCTTTTGGGAGATCAAATGAATTCATTTAAAATTTATTTCAAATGATTATGGTAGTCCTCATAATGAGCTATCCAATGAATATAATTTTAATATGTTTTGGTTTTATTATGTATATGTTTTTTTTAGTTTTATTAAATATAGGTTTTTCACCGAAAATCAAGCTCTTTGTTCTGCACATGTGGAAAAATAGCAGATTATCAAAATAAAATTTTGAAAAATATGGTCGGGCTGGGTATTGATGTCCTTGATCCATTAAAAAAAATAAAATTGAATTTTGATACATACATAAAAATTTATGTTGTATACAATCCTCCTATGTTTGAATTGTAATTGGTTTGACTTCAAAACTTGATTGAGGAAACAATATTCAATAAAACACTATAAAACTAAACTAAAGTGCTAGATATCGTAGTTACAAATCTAAATTCGAAAAAATGAAAATTTTATCCTTCATACAAAAAAAATTATGTTGTATATGGTGAGCGTCACTCCTTAAAAATGTTGTTTTTAAAAAAAAATAGTTTTCGAAGGAGATGGAAAAATAAGTGCAATCTGATTCCAAAAAAATGAAAAAAATATATTTAGAATCTATAGAAAAAACATCACAAATCACTAGTTTTCATCATCTTCAAATTCCTCATGGTTTAGCCGCTATAGGAGCCTGAAAGTGAAGATTTAGTTAAAAAAAATTAGTTTGGTGTCTAGTTTGCCCAAAAATTGTAAACCAGTATTGTGGGATCACCCGACTAAATTCAAATATAAAATTTGAATTTAATAGAAGGGATTTAATTAAACAAAACCAACTAATTAAAGTTTATTTAATTAAAACATGAAGAAAATGATTTTAGATAAGAAGAATTTAATAAAGCGAACTATATAAATAAATTTGTCAATTTATTTATAAGTAAAAGAATTAAAGATTTATTAATTAAATAGCCTGTATATAATTAATTAAACCTCCAGAACAAATTTAGGTGTATACAGTACCCATTGTAAGTCTAAATTCCATCAAAATAAACCTAAGTATCCTAGTCCATCAAACCTTCCATCTATCCTAAGTCCTTATCCTAGTCCATCAAACCTTCCATCTATCCTTGGTCCTTATCATCCGAACTCTATTCCATCAACCCTTCCATCCATATTGGGGCCCTACATCCCTCCATATCCTATTCATCAAGAACAACAAAGGCACACATCCTTGATGCCCTCTAAAAATTCTACCTACATTAACCCATCCATAATACCTCAATATCATTCATTTCCATCCACCTATCCTATTGCTCTTGGAAGCAATTTGGGTTCCAAATGTCAAAAGCTTCCATATAAAAATTCAGATATATCAAAGGATCAACATGTCTCCTCGAAGAAACATGCAAAAATAAAAGAAAATCTGATCCAAAGTCAAAAGAAAAAATTCCAAAGGCCCAAAAATCAAAAATAAAACTTTCAAAGGCCACAAAGGTCCATAAGGCAAAAAGAAAAATCTCAAAGGCCACAAAGACCCACAAATAAAAAATCAAAGTCAAAATCTATGTGGATTCCTAAAAGTCTCATAGAAGCAATAAAATCTAAATTGGCATCCAAATTTGATAATCCAAAAGCTTCCTCCAATCGTCCATCTAAAAACCTGTCACCTTCAAACTCCATTTTTCCTCCATCACTCCACCACCCTTCAAGGTGTGTGATGATGTTGATCTTGCAATCCTTTCCATCTATCCATCAACAAGTGTTCCAACCTCCTATCCATTATCCAACATTCATCCCCCATTATCCTCCTTTAATCCAAACCTTTGCGTAAGTCCTTAGCTTCTTCCGTCATGCCATTATTCTATCAACATTTATGAGTCTAACTCCCATTGCCATGGTTTATTAGAGCAATGATCGAGGGATATTAGCCATGAAACTTGATGCTTGAGTCCTTCCTATTCATATCTTATCTTCCATATTCCTCTTGCACTTTACACTTGGGGGCAAGTTTCGTCCATCTTATCATTCATATCCATTATCCTCTTTATGTTCATTCTTTACCTTTACACCTTTGATCTTGACAAGGTCAAGGATCTTCTTGAATGTCATACATCTTATCCTATTCACTTTATCCATATCTTCCCTACCATATCCTTCACCTTATCCATATTCCACCATTTTATCTAAATACATCATTTCTTCCCTTCCTTGGTCTTGATGAGGAATAGGGGTAAAATACTTAGGCATTGTGTCCATACCTTAGCTATTTTATCTTGATCATCCTATTCATTAGCCTTATCCTTGCAACCTTTCATTTCGTATCTCCCAACTTATCCAAATCTGTGTCCCATTTCCTTTGTTCTTGATGAGATTAGGGGAAAAATTACAAATGCATGCTTTAGATTTCCTTTCATATCCTTATGAATTACCATTCCATCATAGTCCACATCCTTATCATTTATCCATGATTACACTACCCTAGGGTGGGCCATCATATCCCTTTGCAACCTTGAATCTTATCATGTGCAAATCATATTTGAGCCTAGCTGTAAAACATTATCTAATCCTCATATCTTTTGTCAATCAATCATCAACAATCATCAATCTTATCATACTTAGAGGAATCAATGATATTAAGTACTTATCATCATCATTCCTTATGGAATCAATCATTCTTGACATCTTAATCAATCAACCATTATCATCTTTCGACAAGAGATATGATGCTTGTGTGACATGTTTTGCAATGAATCTTTCATTTTGGTCTATCATTTATCCATGGTTGCATTACCTCTCTCGTGGAAGATCTTATTTCTTCAATCATTCATCTATCACATTTCATATCACTCCATCTTTAAAACTTAAAAAAAAATCCCTAAAAATCATAAAATGTCCTGAAAAATTAAAAAAAAAATCAAATATTCCAAAAATCCAAAAAAACAAAATATTCCAAAATCCAAAAAAAATCAAATATTCCAAAAATCCAAAACAAAATCAAGTATTCCAAAAAATTCAAAAAAATCAAATATCCCAAAAATCCAAAAAAATCAAATAACTTCAATAAACCCTAAACAATGACACTTTCAGATCACCACGCAACTTTGCACTTCAACAAAATCAAATCGTGCCACAATTTCCAATCAAGCAAACATTACAACATACCTATCAATCCATCTTTTCAAATCCAACCAACCACATAAACTGTGACAAGAATCAGATTTACATTAAAGCATGGTGCCTGTTTGTTTGTTGATCTTTGATTATTTTATGATTTTATCTTTGGTGGCATGTCTTTTAGCTTCTCGAGGATGTCTTGGACTAGAGAGGCGAGGATGGGGCATGTTCACTTATTTTCTGTTCGTGGACTGTTTCTTATTCACAGGATGACTCGTCTTAAGATATGGTTGTCTAAAATCATCGAGGACATATGAGTCTCATGTAGGTAAGAACATTCCTTGTCTGATAGTGTTTTCCATGCAATAAGTATTCAGGTCATCTAAGGTCCTTATTCCTAGATGCTTATACTTCACTGCTAAATAAAAATGCAAATAGTATTTAGGTCATCTAGACGTTCATGTTATCTAGATACTTATACTAATTTACGACATAATAAGCTCTATGATGATAAAATACTATGTAAAGCACAAGAAGTTTCATCACATTCATTTTCTTCATATCTCTTTTCATCTATCATTTCATTTTCTTCATGCTCCAGATTTCAAAGAATGATTAATTGGTTTATATAACTGATGCTTGTCTTCAAATATCAAATCAATAAACTTGATTTTTAGCATGGGACTCCACTGCTCCCTAATCACTCAATCTATTAATCAATCATTGTTTTGCGCTAGCATCAATCTCAATCAGCTTAATCAACTCATCAACCTAGCTATACTGATCATTTAGATCAATTGTTCAGTTACGCCTATTAGTTGTGCAATTTTATCAAATGTACATCTTCGCTTATCAACTGTTTATTTTCATCAAATTTGCATCTCTGCTTAATCACTCATGCAAAATCAATTATAAAATCTTCTCCTCATGATCTATCGAGAGATTAATCTTATCACAACTTGTTCGATCAATCTCTCGAGGGGGCATATCATATTCATCATCATCCTTACTAGGATATCCCTGGGGCATGTATCAGTTAATCAATCTTTTTGTTTGAAACAATGCGACAAGCTGCATTGTCTCAAAGACGGACAAAATGTAGACACTCAAAATTTGTCCTCACAATCGTCCTATTTTTCGTCTATTAATTAAATGGATATATTATCTATTTAATTAATTCATTTAATATCTTCCTCTATTTTCATTAATCCACTTAAATCATTAAAATATTATAAGAATTTATCCACACTATAAGCATTTATTCATTTAATAATATTATAAGCATTTAATAATTTGCATAATCAACCATTTAATCCATTAATCATTTCATATTGCTTGGACATTTGCATTAATCATTAAAATATCTATGCATATTAAATCATTTAAATACATAAAACCGTTTAGTCATTTATCAAAATTCATAAATCATTAGATCATTTAATCTATGCATTTAATTCATTTATATCATCCATTCAAAATTGCACTTTATTCTAAATTCATAAACTTACATCATATAATAAAATCCACCCATTATCTCTCTCATTTCAATTAATTGCAATATGCATTTTCCCACTTCAATCTTTTTATCCCACATCTCTCCCACAACATGAATCTACTGTGTGAGGACATCTATAAAATCTCTTCTTCTCACCAAAAAGCACATACATTTGATACATTATCAATCTTCCTTGTCCATTTATCACAACTTTTTGTTGCACTTGTGCTCATAAAAATCCGAGAGCATCAAATGCATAAATCAAGAATCATGGTGAAATAGGAAAACAATGGAGCTGATTTTCCTTTGAATGCATTTGTTTCAGTTTTTGCATAGTTTAATTTCATTTTACATGTGTTTTCATTTAAGAAAGGCTTCATTGGAGTTATGCTGGAATTTTGATTTGAGTTTATCGATTAAATCATTCAGCTTTTAATTTTCAGCATAAACAAATATAAATACATAATATTTTCATAATTTTAAGAAAAAGAAGAAATAATTGAGAAAATACTTCAAAGATCAATTCAAGAGTAGTCAAGAGTAGAATTTTTAGAATTATTGCAGCATTTCATCATTCAAGCATCATGTCAAGTTTTATGCAAGTTTGTTTATGTTTTGCATGCGTTTCATTTTTGAGTACTAAAACTTTAGGTCTTCAAATCAAATCAAGTCAAGTTGTAGTTGATCCTTGAATATGATGGGCATGACTTCAGTCCATCAAGGAGATCAAATCTGAGTGGTGAGTTGCATCAAGTTGTCAATTCATTATTTTTTATTATTTAGCCCCTATCCCTCAAAAGGATACACTCTCTTTTATCATTAACTTTTCCATTGCAGAGGTAGAAATATCAACATGAGGTTTAACCGAGGCAAGCCCTTATATGGCACGACCCTTCCCCTCCTTTGATGTGTGAAGGTTGCAAATATAAAGGTGAATTGGAGAGAGATTTAAGGCTATTCATTTATTAACCTACAAGTCATCAAGTCACAAAATCTACATTTTCTCTATAATGGATTAAGATACGACAACCAAATTTGAAAAAAAAGAAGCTATAGACCAAGGACCTTAGGTCTGTGAAAGCAGTTTCTAGATCTAGGTCCTCAATCGAGGGAATCCTTGCAACCTATACCACCTAGATATTGCTTATATTTAAACCCTAGGTGCATCAGTGTTTTCCTTCTACTTTTTTGGAGTTGAAATTTGTTTGTGTATTTTTAGTTTTCCTTATTTCATAACAGAACATTGCAGTTTCATAGTTACATAGTAACATAATTGCATCACATCAAAATCCAATCTCTAAGGCCATCAAAGAATACTATCCAAGGTTGATTAACTCACCTTTTAGGTTGTTAGTCAATCTCCTACCCTTGTTGATCTCGATTCCAGTGTTTAATAGAAAGGGCTTGATCCTAGTGATCTAGGATCCATTTTCCAATAAAACACCCTTAAAAGCATTTGCTCCTAGTAGGCGTTAGCAATTAATTTAAGGTGGGGGCATACATTCCCCTATGTGTTTCACTTTGTTTACACACTATGAACTTAGTGATTCTTCCATGGCATATTGATAATATCTGTAGCACCTTGTTGGATTTATTTAGAAAATAATGTGTTTTCCTATAGTTTTCAATATGGTTGACATGAAAACTCACTAGCCTATGTGTTTTATTTTACTATCCTTTTGAAACTCACTTAGTGAATACCGAACTTCACTGGTTTCTATTGTTTCTTGTGGAGCTTACTTAGTGAATTTCATACTTCACTAGCTTGTGATGCTTTCACCTATCCATGAGCCACCTAGAAAATATCAGAATTTTCTAGTCCATGACTTGTGGATGTCTTTGAGTGTGGATACTAGTAAGAATTTATAGATATTTCTAGCTCGTAATATCTTATACCCTTTTGTGTATTCCTTTTTATGTTTTGTGTTTTTATCGTGTTTTCTTCATGTTTGCTTTGTGCTTGCTTCACATTTGCTTTGTGTCTTCTTTATGCATGCTTTATATTTTTATTGTCATTTGTTGTATTCATGTCTTTTATGTCTATGCATTCTTTTATCCTAATTTTTTTGTTTGGTAGGATCTTGAGCTTGGTGGCTAGCGCATCCCCTAGCTTAGTGTCATATTATCTCTTCAATGTTTTGATGAAATGACCATTTTTGGATTCTTCCTACTTTAGTTTGAGTATAAGTGTAAGTTCATACCCTCACTAAAGTGGGGGCTAAATGTAGCATCATAAAATGTCACCCTTGATAATTTCACACTATGTTTGACTCCCCCTTAAGTGCTTGTGCCCAATTATGCTTATTAATTGTTTATTTAATTGCCATTATTTAAAAATTGTAAAATTTTAGAAATTAAATTAAATATTTATTTGACAAGAACCTAAAAATCCAAATAGTGCTAGACTAGGGCACCCTTGCCCTTGTCTCCCCTATTTTGGCCCAAAATCTCAAGATTTATGTTGGCCTCAATATGGTTTCAAATTCAAAATAATTTGTTGGCTTATTAAAAAGATTAATGTGAAATATGTAAAAAATCATATAAATATAGGTCTTTCCCTCCATTTAAGTAGCTAATAAATTTGAATATTTTTTGAGAATCCTAAAGGCAATTAAAGAGATTTCAAACAAAGAATAAGAAAAACATCTACAACACTTTATCAACCAAGATCATGTCTACAACACATCAACAAATTTGTGTTTATGCATAATAAGATGTTTCACATGTTTCATGTTTGTTATTGTTATGAGCACTAACACTTGCAAATATTCAAGAAACTATCAAATTTTCCTTGTATGAGATGAGCTAAAGGACCTCAATATAACAAGGAATACATATTTGAGTGGCGAGTTACAACATTGTGGTTTATCATTCATTTTATCCATTTACCTCTAGTACTCGACTGAGGGTAAGCACTCTTTATCATTATCATCATAGCCATTTGTGGAGGTGAAAACACTAAAATAGGGTTGGATTAGGGCAAGACCCTATATGACACAACCATTCTTCCCTTATCCTTATTGCAAGTTACAAGTTTGAAGTGAATTGAATATCTTAAGAGTTTAAAACCCTAAGACAAGCATCCAAGTATCTTCGCAAACTAATAGACTTCAAGAAGTAAACCTTAGTAGAGAAAGATCTATAGACTGTGATGATCCTATATATACTTTGAAGCTCTTGAAAGCACAATTTCCAAGCTAGGGTTTCCTTTCCCCTATCACACAAATTCTACCTCAAAATTTGATGCCAGGTTCTCTCCTCTCTACACTCTTCATTCTTTCTTTCTATTTCTACACTTCTATTATGTATTCCTTAAATTATGTGAGTTTGCTTCTTTTCTATTGTTTCACCTAGTTTAGAATATATCAGTAACACACATACACCTCATATCAATCCAAAATTCAAAGAAAGGGGACCAAAACCCTGACTAACCGTTTAAGCTCTTCCTTGAGGATAATAGCCTAATAGTGTTTCTTGGTTAATTTTGTGTCCCCCAATGATAATGGTGGAATATGTGGTTTAGGTTAGCGATTAGCCTTAGATCCAATTTTACCATCTTACACTTCCATCCTTGGAGGTTCCTTGCATCTATCACTCTCTTCATGCACTTGTAACACCTCTTCTATCATTGCAAGTTACAACTACTTGTAGCATCTTGTGTACAACACTATGCATTCTCTCTTCTTTTGTCTCCATACCTAGAGAATCTTTGTTACTTGTTGTCTTTACTTGTAGCATCTCTCTTGCAACACCTTATTAATTATTTTGGGCTTTATTCTCCTACATCCTTATTTCACTATCAATCACTTCTCTAACTTGCAATACTTCAAAGACTCCACTATAAAAACATACCTCAACAAATTCAATTCTATTTGTTGCATGTACTTGGAATATATCCTACATAGCTCCTTGTTCACACCCTTTTTCTACATAGATACTAGCAGAATATATCTACTACCCCCTTCTATTTTCATTATTAGCATCTCTCTAATATGTTCTGTTTCTCTAGTTTGTAGTATCTCTACAACTACATTATATCTACTTGTAGCTTCATTTTTTCATCTATTGTTGGCTGCACCTACTTGCATATTATTCTATGCAACATCTACCTTGCACTCTTTGGACACACTTGCACTACCTAAGTTGCTTCTAATTATAGCTCCTTGATAACCTCCCCTATTTTCCTTGTAGCCTCACATTTAGATTAATCCTTCATTATTGTTCCTTGTAACACCTTAGGAACCCTTTCATTCCCACTTGTAACCTCTTATTTTTATTCTTCATTTGTGCACTACTCATGATATCCTTACTTGCTTGTCAAGATTTCTTGGTCTAAATTAACAACTTATAACATCTCTTTTCTTGCTACATCTATTACATACTTTACAATTTTATTGCTCCACTCTTTCCCTCTAAGAAAAATTTAGGTTCACACACTAGCACCTCCATGTCTTCCTCTTGGAACGCCTCTCTTGCAATCTCACCCTCTATCATAAGAATTTATTCCTCTTCTAATTTATTGTCCACTATACTTACAAACATAAACATGTAAGTGAAAACATGGGGCTCATTATTGACCCCTTTAATTATCTGCACCTTGGTTGTCCTCTCAATTGTGTGTAATGTTTTATTCTTTGACATGACTATTATACCAATTCTTGCATTGTGTTTACTATAATTTCTTCCTTATCTTCATCTACATGCACTCTCTTCTCCTTTATCCATTGTCCATGAGGTCTTCTACATGGGTTTCACCTGACCATATTTCATCTATGAGTGGATCACATGACACATCTACTCATCCATTACCTCTCAAGGCAATCTTCTCCATGTTATTTTGTTATTTTTTAGTTCTCCCCTTTGTCCCCTATTCTAAGAGAACTAGTGCATGTCCATGAATTTTTATTTCTTCATTCTCTAGGGCTTCTAGCCTTCCTTTAGCTTCCATCAAGGTCTTCACTATAGAATCAAAATTATTTAAAAAGTGTAATGCTAAAACTTCAACTCTTCCTTCATCCTCGCTATCATTTTCTAGCTTTTCATGAGCATGATCTCCCCTCTTTCTATCTTAGAAGAGATCTAATATTTTTTATTCCACTTATACTTTTCATCACCTCATAATCTTACCTGTATCTCCTACTACTATACCAATTTTAGTCACTGTTCTCCTTGGTGGAATTTTTATTTCCCTACTCTCATCCTTGTACAACCTAGCTTCTATTATAGGGACACACAAAATCATTTATCTACACAAACCACTACATTCGTTGGACTCTATCCAACTTTCAATGGAATGATGTACCTTTCTTAGAGCTATAGCTTGCTCCAATACCATGTTGGTAGGACCATCTATGAATTGAAGTGTCAAATCAATCAAACTCCACACACTTGTGGTGGATAGGAGGATATGTTTCCATAGGCAATATTTGTAAAATGTCCCTTTGACATAAATAATTTCTATAATTAATGTCGACATCTCCAAATACTCAAGATAATTCTAATCGATAAAAAATCATGTCTAGCATTGGAAAAAATGAATTAAGGTGTAGACATAAAAAATGGAGGGTAAACAGAAGAGAGATGGGTGCGCACAAGGGCTCCAGGTGATTCACAATTGTTGCGCGGGTAGAGGATGTAGAAAAAGAATGCTTGTCACTGGAAAATCGGCCAAGGCAGGAAGTTGTGCTATGCATTGACAGAGGCCCTCCTCTATAGTCAGGCAAGGATGCTAGGCTTGAGTGGAGGCCACTATGACATTCAAATGGGGGAGGTCAAAGGGGTCAAGGTTTTAGGAATGTAGGATTTCAGAACCCTAGAAGGCGTCGGCTGCCATGGATGGAAGGGTGGCATTAGGAGCGAAGGAGGCAACCTGGAGCAGTGGAATCTAGAAAGTGGGTGCAGTCACAGCTAGGGTATGGGACAAAGGCAAACAAAAAGATCTTTTGGGAGGCGTAGTGGTAATAATGTAGCTTACAACACAGATTACTAGGGGGATGACAATCATCTAATGAAAATATGGGAAAAACAAGCCAAAAGTGGGCCAAAAAAAGGCCAAGCATTGAATCACAAGATAGGGCCCTGAAGGAACCTTGGGCTAATGGTTCAGATCAAGAGAATGATAAGGCTCTTGTGGGCACTTTGCGCATCTCTATGGTGATCCTGGTGATGGTTTCAGAAGAATACAACTTCAAGCTGGAGGATTATGCGATCATAGAGAAATGGTGGGGAGACAGCTGCACAAAGATTCACATGAGGTCATGGTGGGAAGAGAAGTGGTCGAGTAAAGTTAACATCAAATTTTTATCAAACAATTACTTTCTAATCCTGTGTGATACTCCAAAGTTGAAGAGTGAAATCTTGAGTTCAAGGCACCTATCAATGGATGGGTACGGTTTTTTCTTCAAGAGCTGGGTAAGGCATTTTGATCCGATCCTTTCACTTGCAGAGAATGATGACCTGGGTAGATTTTGAAAACCTACCCTCTAAACTTTGGACCACTATAGCCCTAGTGGTCATCGGTGAAGTACTTGGATCGTTTGTAGGAATAGATGAAGTGGCTGCAAGGGAAGGGAACAAGGGTAGGATGCAAGTACTGATTGAGGTGATGTCATGGAGCTTGATATGGGATGAGATTGGGTTAATTCATAGGGGAATCAAATGGTTACAGAAGATCGGATGGTATTGGTCTCAATGCCAATCGACTATTCAAAAATTTTTGGAAAGAGATGGCCTCAATCATGGGTTAGTGCAGGACCTAAAAGGGAAAAAAGTTGATGAGTATGGGGAAGGCACCTCCAAAGGTGGAAAATGTAGGTCTAAAGTAGAAATGGGGGAGGTTGATGAATAAATTGTACCTTAGGATCAAGTGATGGCCACGGGCTAGGCACATAACACAGATGGTGGCATCTTAATATTGCTAAAATTGGGAGAGAATCAAGGGCCTTGGGTGTGGTAGGGTGTGGAGCTTGATGAAAATGAAGGCTTGGACAAGGATTTAAATGAATGGGAGACTATCTTAGAGGTGGGAAACAAACTGAGAGCAATGTCGGAGGAGAAAGGCCCATAATGGAAAGCATCTGGTTTGGATGAGGAGGATTGGGGAAGAGGAAACAATCTACAAATAATTTCATATGGGGAAATGCCCTGGGGAACGCAATCAAAAGGGGAAGTGGATGGTGAGTTTTCAGGGGAGACGGAGGCAGAGGCTCCAAGGGAAATGAGACTGAGCAATAATTGATGAGCAGGCCGATCAACAAGAGGAAGCTTGGTGTGCAGTGTCAAGGAAATGGGAAGAATACTCTTGATTGCAGGGAAAAGAGGAAGGTTGGGAGGAAAAAAATGAAGAAAAGCGGTCTATGGTTGGAGAAGTTGCA
Source organism: Sequoiadendron giganteum (assembly GCA_007115665.2). Taxonomy (NCBI): domain Eukaryota; kingdom Viridiplantae; phylum Streptophyta; class Pinopsida; order Cupressales; family Cupressaceae; genus Sequoiadendron; species Sequoiadendron giganteum. The sequence continues at coordinate 76,604,074 of VCHN02000014.1, read as the reverse complement.
AGACAACAAAATATCACAATGCACTTGAGGTCAGGGAAGGGAGGCCCCCTTCTTGGGAGATAATGAGGTTGCTAAGCTAGAATGTTAGGGGCTTAAATTCCCCTAGAAAAAAGTGTCTCTTACGGTGCTTAATTCATGACAAGGCGGTAGAAATAGCATTAGCACAAGAATCCAAGTTAAATAGTGAAGAAGCCGAGAACTTGAAAGAAAAATTAAAATCTTGGCATATGTCAGTGGTTGATGCATCTAGGGCCCCGAGCAGGATCATTACAATGTGGCATACTCAAGTTGTATAGGTTGAGGAGTTGGCAGATGGTAGATGGTGGTTGATAAGTAAAGTAAGGAGTTTGTAGTCTGACTTGGCCTTTGTTCTGGTCAATGTCTACGGACCCTTTAATTGCGCCTAGAAGAGAAGAACTTGGAGCGAGATCAAGGTGTTTATGAAGGAGCGTAAGGAGCAAGTTTGCATCCTTGGTGGGGATTTCAACGCAATATTGTGGGTTGAAGATAAGAGGGGAGGGGTTAGCAGAAAACTTCAATCTCAAGAGGACTTTGAAGATTTTGTAAACAAAAATGCTATATTAGACATCCAGTTGTCGAATGGATGTTATAGATGGATGAACCAAAGGTTAGACTTTAGAAACATCTCAGAGAAACTAGATAGATTCCTATTATGTGGGGCCTTGTCATCCTTTCCTTATGCTCTGGAGGGAAGCATACTTCCATTTTCTGGCTCAAATCATTACCCGATTCTTCTAGAGGTTGTTGGCGAGCGAAGAGCTAATAGATGTCCATTTAAATTTGAGAGGATGTGGCTCAGGGATCGATAATTTTCTCAAAAGGTGGTAGAATGGTGGCATGGGGAAAAGGTGGATGGCAATGGGTTATTTAGGGTAACCAACAAGCTAATTTTTTTGAAATAAAAGATCAAAATTTTGAGCAGAGAAGCGCCATCTAGAGGAAGATCTTGGGAAACTGAACAATCAAGTCATGAATGATGGGATGAGTAGGGACCTATTCCTACAAGAGAAACACCCACTGAAGTAATGGGAAGAGGTGCTAGTAAGGCAGGAAATATTTTGGCACCAAAAGTCGAGAGATTTGTGGGTAAAGGATGGTGATAGAAATTCAAAATACTTTCATAATGCCACACACGCTAGAAGAGAGGCAAATAGGATCTTGATCCTAAATGGGGGGATGGCAGTGTCATTGAAGGGAAAGAAGGCATAACTGTAGAAGCTGTTAGTTACTTTCAAAATATCCTTAACAATTGGGATGGCTCATTGAGATTGGCGTAGGAGGAACTTCTAAATGGCATCCCATCCTTGGTCACACAAAAGCAGAAAAATGCATTATTAGGGCCTTTTGCTTCGAATGAGGTGCGAATGGCGGTGTTCCTGCTCCACCTTGAGAAGGCGCCTAGCCCTGATGGTTTCCCTGTGTGCTTCTTTCAATCCTTTTGGGATACTGTGGGGAAAGAGGTGGTTGACACTCTAGAAGAGTCCAGAGCTTCGGGGTAGCTGCTTAGAGAGGTCAATAACACTTTCCTTGCCTTGATCCCTAAGAAGTTGAAGCCCTCCTCTTTAGATGAATTTAGGACGATCTCTCTATTTAACACCTTATATAAAATCATGACGAAGGTAATGGTGAGCAGATTGAAGACCATTGTCCCAGGTTTGATTTCTGAAGAGCAAATTGGATTTGTCCTTGGATGGTCCATCTTTGATGGAGTCATAATAGCCCAAGAGGTGATATACTTGCTCCAGGTGAGTGGGCGCCCGAGAATGTTGGTGAAGCTATACATTAAGAAGGCATATGATAGGGTGGATTGGAGGTTTTTATGTAAAGTCTTGGAGGCCTTCTATTTTGATAGGGTGTTGGTGTCATGGATCTTCACATGTATCTCCACTCCACGTTACTCAATTTTGATAAATGGTGAACCTACTGGTTTTTTTGAAGCCTCTCGTGGCCTTCTTTAGGGGGACCTGCTCTCTCCCTTCCTGTATATCTGGATGGATGAATCTCTCAACAGAAGCATTGGTTTGGCCTTGACACATAATGATTACAAAGGTATTCAGGTGACCAACAGACTCCCGACGGTGACACACCAACAATTTAAAAATGATATGATTTGCTTTGCCACCCCGAATTGGAGTGAGGCTTTGGCCTTGAAAGGAATCCTAAAGAACTATGCATTGGCTTCTGGCCAACAGGTAAGTGATCTAAAATCTAAACTTTTCTTTTTAAATACAGATCAACGCTTAGCTGTGCAGGTGGCAGGGATTTTGAATTTTAAAATCGGCCAGCTACCAATGACTTACTTGGGTTTCCCTCAGGAGAAAGGTGTGAGGTCTGGGAAAATTTGGGAGCCCATGATAAATAAGATAAACTGTAGGCTCTCCTCGTGGGATGGAAAGTGGATCTCTTGGGAAGGAAGAATCGTCATGCTGAAGGCTGTCATCTCAGCTTTTCCCATATATTTGTTCTCATGTCTCGCCATTCCTAGTGGCAAAGCCAACACCATAAATTAGAGTATGAGGAGATTCCTTTGGTATGGGTCATTGGATCAGCATAAATTCTCTCTGATTTCTTGGGAGACAATATGCAAGCCAAAATATTCTAGTGGTATTGGGATTTGTGATTTGCTGAAACTGAACATGGTGCTTGGTGCAAAATTGATCTAGGCTATGTACACTCAAAACCAAGCAAAATGGGATCGGATTCTACAATACAAATATTTGGAGGGTGATAGTTCTTCTACCATTTTGACAATTCCAAACTTTCCAAGTGGCTCTAGAGTGTGGAACTTCATGAAGGCTTATACAAACCAATAATTCGAGATTAGTTAACCTGGGATGTGCAGGATGGTTTGAAGGCAAGGTTTTGGGAGGATTCTTGGGGTGGATTCCCAAGTATGGACAACAAGTTGGGATTTACTCAAGCCAAGAACATCCTATCCCAATATTGGGGGGTTAATGTAAGGGACTACTTGGTGGCGAGTTTGTCAGATGGGGTTCTAGAGTACACCTGGAAGAATTCATTTGCTGGGAGGGTTTTGAGGACAGAGGAAGTTAGATTATGGGAAGAATTAAAGAATAGATCAGTGTTCATCCAAGCCAAAGAGCATAGGATGGTATGGGCGGGGTCAGCCTTGGGGAAGTGCACAACCAAGGATGGGTACTTGGCTTAGCTTGATGTGGAGGATCCATCGACACTTCCTTTGCACCTATGTTGGGATCGGTCTCCTACCAAAAGCTGAGAACTTCGCTTAGAAAACAATCAGAGGCTGAATTTTAATAGCAGATAGATTTTAGAAGATGGGTTACTAGGGACCATCACGCTATGTAATGTGTTGCAACTCATCGAAGAAGATGATGACCATCTCTTGGTGGGTTGTCACTTTGCGCAAGCAAGTGCTGGAAATGGCTTTGTGCAATGTTGGGATGGTATGGAGAATTTCCCAATGACACCCACTCTCTTTTTGTCGCTTGACCAATTTTAAGAAAGAAATTGTTATATCATGAAATTTGGATATGAAGTCCATCAATAATAGTTTGGGAAATTTAGAAAGAGCGAAATAGGAGGTTATTTAAGGAGAGTGTCAAAGAATTCCCAATGTTTATCAATAAGCTGGAAGCTTCAATCGTGGAGGTTTTAACATCAAGGAGGGGTAAAAATGCTATTAAATCAAGGAAGCGATACAAAGAAAGGGAATTAAATAGCCCTATCAAGTTCCACCAAGTGATCCAACTGATGAGACAAATCCGGGGGTAGTTGACCTTGCTCCACCAAATCCCAATCATGAATATGATCGGAAGCTCATTTAGCCAAGTAATCAACAACACCATCCCATTCTCTAGGAATATGAGTGAAAGTAATATACTCCAAAGAGGCACAAAGAGTGAGGATTTGTTCAACAATCAAAGCCAACTGCCAGCTCACATCATCTAAATGCCACCTATTCAGTAAGTTCACCACAACCTGGTATGAAGACTCACATACAATCCTTCACCATCCCAATTGACTGCCCTGCTCCACAACCAATAAAATGGCCTGAGCCTCCATAAGATTATTAGTATGAAGACCCAAGGTTATAAATAGAGAAGATAAATTGAACATCTCCAGAGCTATCCCAACCGACACCCCCAATGCTAGCATGACCCAAATTACCGCGAGAGGAGCCATCCAAATTGATTTTTAGGACTCCATGAGGAGGAGGGGTCCATCTTCCCTCCCTATTCACCTTCCGGGTAGGATGTCTACATCTATTGCGCATGAGTTTCCATTGCGGAGGAAGAAAATGAGGACGATTACAACAACCAACATCATGAGGGTCCACCATCATAGACATATCACACTTAGCCGCAATAGTTTCCCCTAAAGAATGCATAATTTTCCACCACAGGTGAGGGGCCATCAACAACGAATCTTGAAATAATCCACCTATTCCTTTCCAACCACAGGTTCCAAGTAATAAAGGATATGCCAAGAGCCCAAGCAGCTTGAAGATAGGAGGTAGAAATAGGGGCCCTGCCCCACTATTCCCCAAACTCCACCAAAGAGGAGGCATGCCAGCAGGTCGTATTTCACACCCCCAATTAGAAATGCCAAATCTCCCTAGCATAGGAAAATTGGAAGAAGAGATGGGAGACACTCTCTTCACAACCACGACACAAAACACACATAGAAGGGCCTTAAAAACCACGCTTACATAAATTATCCCAAGTAAGACACCGATTTTGAGCCACTAACCACATGAAGAAGTTGCACTTGGGCCATGACAACTTGTGCCAAACTTGCTTCCACCAAGGGACCTCAATGTCCCCATACAACTGCCTACCCAATTGCTTATAACCAACCAACACAAAGTACTTTCCAGACAAATCTGAACCATCCCAAGCCAAGACATCAGGACCCCTCAAAGAATTACAAGCACGGGTAGCCAGAAGCTGGGAAAGCTCACGCCTATCCCCCTCAGGCCCTCCAGGCGACCACTCAAAAGGATGTTTCTAGTGAAAACTTACAACCGATCCACCATGCTGCGCCACCTTATATTGCTCCACAGTATCCCAACTAGTTGCAATAAAAAACATCATAGAGGGATTGGAGGTGACGAAAAGAAGAGAGAATAGGAGGGTGACCATCCCAAGAATTTGACCAAAAAAGAGCCTGTGACCCCGAATGACAGATCCAAAAAAGTGCACACTTAATCAATTGTGCCCCCACTTTTAAAGTATGCTAAATCATGGAGCCACTCCCTTCCAAAGGATAACGAGGAACCTCAAAAGAAGCAACACCCCAAAGATATTTATGGTTGAGAATACGAGCCCATAATTGATGCTAATTGGTACACCAACGCTAGTAAAGCTTGGCAGCAAGAGCTTTTCCATTCAAAATAGCAGAATGCAAACCGAGACCACCCTCCTGCTTTGGTCTACACATCAAATCCCACTTAACAAGGCTCCACTTTGAAGACAACAAATTTTTGCTCCAAAGAAATTGACGTGAAAGAGCATCAAATTCCTTAAGGAAATATAGAGGAGCCGCTTGAACAAAGCACCTGTAGATGGGAAGGGCCTGGATAACAAACTTGAGAAGAGTCACTCTAGCAGTAGTAAACTACCATCGATGAGTCTATTGAGTAACCTTTCGCCTTAGCCTATCAAGCAACGACTGCCAGGAGGACTTGGGCTGACGACCAACAATAAGAGGAATACCCAAATAAACAAAGGGAAGAGACCCAATTTGAAACCAAAGAATAGATGCAATCCGCCTTTGAATAGCCCGAGGAGTATTAAAGAAGAAGATAAAAGACTTCTTCTCATTGAATTTTTGGCCTGAAGCCGCCACGTAGATGTCCAAAGCTTGCTTGAAGGATTCAACCTCTCAAATACGAGCCAGACCCATAAGATAGGTGTCATCGACAAATTGGAGATGATAAAGCATTGGCAAGCCCATCCCCCACTGCCACCCATGAATCAAGCTTTGTGAGACCCGAGATTTAAAAAGCCGACCCAATCCCTCTGCCATTATAATAAACCAATAAGGAGAGAGCGGATCTCCCTGACGAAGAGCCCTAGTAGCCCCAAAAAGCTCAGAAGGTTTTCCATTCACAATAACCGAAAAAGAGGAAGAGGTCACACAACTCAAAACCCAGCTCACCCAATCAGAGGAAAAACCAAAAGCCAACAGAATATTCTGAATAAAACTCCATTTAACTCTATCATAAGCTTTGGCCATATCTAACTTGATAAACATAGATCTATCCTTAGAGGTTTCCATGGAATGAATGACTTTAGACGCAACCACCACCCCATCCAGAATTTGACGACCCACCACAAAGCCACCTTGCTCCTCAGAAATGACCATAGACAAACAAGATTTAAGCCTTTCAACAATCAATTTCGTAATAATCTTGTACACCACATTACAGAGAGCAATAGGTCTAAAGAGATCAAGTTTGTCAACACCTTCCTTCTTAGGAATGAGAACCAAAAAAGTAGCATCAGGGCACGAAGCATCTGCTTGCTATGAAGAGACTCTCGAACCACCTCCAACAAATCCAACTTCATAATATCCCAAAACTCCTAGAATAATTCAATAGGGAAACCATCAGGGCCAAGAGCTTTCCCCTTATTCATCCCAAACACAACCTCCTCCACTTCTGACAAAGTCACCGGGAGAATAAGAGAAGCATTCAACTCATTAGAAATCAGAGAAGGAATGCAATCAAGGACCATATTCTCATAAGCTTCAGCAGGAAGTGAATCCTTAGTTAACAGATTAGAGCAGAACTGACAAGCCTCTCTAGACAAATCCTATTGCAAAGAGATCGAAAGACCCTTCGAATTAACAAGAGAAAAGATAAAGCACTTATTCCAATGAGCTTGCATTGACTGATGGAAAAACATAGTATTCTTGTCACCCTCTTGAAGCCAATCAATCCTAGCCTTTTGTTTCTAGAAAATATCCTCACGAAGCTCCCACTCCTCCACCAATTTCAGAGCCGGGGCCTCAGCATGCCCAAGAGCCTCTGAGAATCCCAAATCCGAAATTTGGTGAGTAATAACAGCAAGGCCATCTTGCACTTCTCTTTTCCTGGCCTGAAAAATTACCAAAAAATGACCTATTCCATCGCTTAAGATGATACTTGACATATTGAAGCTTCTTAACCAGAGAATACATAGATGTACCATACACAAGGGGCTCCATCCCACCACCACTGAGCAACAAGATCACTCAAAGACAAATCCCGCAACCACATAAGTTGGAATTTGAAAGGTGGATTCTTTGGATTTGGGAAAGCTGAAGCCAAAAATTTAATTGGCCAATGATCCAAGCCACACCAATCAAGAATATTTGAGCAAATGACCAAGCTACCTCTAACCCAAGAGCTAAGACAAGGAAACGACCTAGCCATTGGGAAATTGCTTTAGGCCCACTCCGTCTATTATTCCAAGTGAATATCCCGTTAGAGGGTTTAACATCCACTAGAGCAAGAGAGTCCACATTATTTTGAAACAGATCTGAAGCAGAACCAAGCCTAGGTAGCTCACCCCTTTTCTCCTCCAAGCTCAACACATAATTGAAATCGCCAGCTAAGATCCAGGGCAGAAAAGGCACACAAAACCTAACATACCTGATATGTGCCCAAAGCTAGATTTTTCCATGGATGTTAGTCGAAGCATAAACATTACTAACCAAAATAGTCTACTTGAATTCAAAACTGAAGCCACCATAGAAATAACATACTGGCTTGAGATCCACCAACGAGGAACAACCTTATGAGGATCCCAGAAAAGAGCCAGAACTCTAGAGGTTCCCCTAGAACCAATACATTGAAACTGGCCAGAAAACCAAATACGTGGAGCATGTTGAAGCATGAGGTCCACCTGAAGCTTAGTCTCCTGAACACAAAAGATATCAGGAGAATGAACAATAATCAAATCTTGAATAACCTTTTGACGGGAGGTTCTATTCAACCCCCTTGCATTCCATGAGAGAATAATCATGAAGAAGGTTGAGAGAAGTGAGCCTCAAGGGTCTTAACAGAACCAGATTCCACCAACAAATCCCTAGTAGATTTAAGCTTGTCCACATCTTTCTTACGACCAACTTTTGAAGGATTTTCAAAATGCCCCTTCTTGAGAGGGCATTGCAGCACCCCCAGAGTAGGAGACGATCCCCGACCTTTACCTGAAGAGAAAACCGCCTTAGCTAAATCCGCTAGAACAATATCATCCTGCACATCTATAGAGGCCCCAAGAGGCTCAGAAATCCCCTTCTCCAGAGCTGGAGAAATACTCTGAACAACAATAGCTTGCTCCAACCTTGTATCCAACCCAACATCCATATCAGTGGCCCCAAAAGAAATCTCAACAGGAATCCCTTCCTCCAAAGCCTGATTATCCAGGACCTCAAACCGATTGAAACCTGATCACTCTGTCTGTCCTTATAGGCCCGCTTCTGACCCCTCCCTTTAGCTCGTTGCTTAACTGGAATAAAGCCATCCTTATCAGGCCCACACTCCACCACAGGCGCCTTGCCTTTATCCCCCTTCTCCACCAAACGCACAAAAGAAGGAGAAGAAGAAGCCCTCACCGTTTTGGGTGCCTGAGGACATTGGAATTGAAGGTGTCCATACTCATGACAAAAGCGACATCGAAAAGGAAGGGACTCATAATCTAACGGTTGAATCCATGAGGCAGAGCCAATACAAATTTCCAAAGAATCTGGCAAAGGGTTAGTAGGATCATGGCAAAGAACTTGGAAGATTGGGAATTCATAGCTTGGTATACGATGATGAAGCGTAGTTGGCATGATGTGGGAATTCCTAAGGCAGGATCACAAAAGTCTGCAGTGAAGAAGGAGAATCAGAAAAATGCAAAATGGTCCTCCACAAGGATTGGGTGGCATAAGCTAAATTTTGATGGTGCCTCTCATGGAAACCCAGGCATTTCTGGTTTGTGGTGCTACATCTCTGACGATAAGGGTGAGGTGGTGGCGAAAATATCGAGCCCCCTCCTAAGTGGTACAAACACAGAAGCTGAGGTCAAGGCGCTAATTAGTGGCTTGAAGCTATGCAAAAGATTGAACTTGCGTTGAGTGGAAATCAAAGGTGATTCGATGGAGATAATCCAAGCTTTTAAGTGCGACTCACTGGTTAACTAGAAGGTGCAATCTTTGTTGGACCTGGCAAAAGAGGCAGTTAGTGGGGTGATGGAATACACAATAAGACATGTGTATAGAGAAGCCAATGGAAGGGCCGACAAAATGGCAAATGATGGGGCCGATGAGGTTTCAATGACAAGATTAAGAGGTGTGGAGGTGGACCAAGGTTGATGCTTTTATCTCCCTCCCACGACTGTTGGGTGGAGGTATCAATTTTGGTGCAACCTAGGTGGCATTTTGTGGGGTGCATAGTACCCAGCTGGCATGAATGGGGGGATTGGCGATGAAAGGCATTAATTTCCTATAGGATTGTCTTGTTGGGTACCGACGTTCGTACCCGCTAGTGAGCTGGCTTTCAACTTGAAGTGGTGGCCATAGGAGGTTTTGGCTAGCGCATTCTGCGAGGTAGTCTCTCGCCCAAATTATGGGAAAGGTTGGGTTTCTTATTGTTGCAAGCAAAGCTTTTGTTATCGGCTGTGGATGATGGAGAAACCAATATGCTTGCGGTCTGGGAGAAAGCTTTGGGATTTCTTTGGAAAGATTGCTCACGAGAGGCTCAAATTTGTGTTCAAATATTGAGATCCTCTTGTATTGGAGGTGACTGCATTGTTGCTTGGCAAGGATTTTATGGAGTCGACGGAAAGGTGGCTGACCAATGTAGACATTGTCGCTTGATTTATGGAAGTGCTTCTCGATTTGGAGGTTCCTAAGGCGGTGGCTCTACTGATGATACACAAACTAGTCTGGGATAATTTGACAGAGGGGGAGGATGTTATAATCATTGCACAACTGGGTGTGGGTATCCCTCGTCTGCGCAACTTAAACCGAGATCTTTTGCCTGGTGTGAGAATCAAATGGTTTTCATTTTTGTTGGACCTGAAAGGGGAGAAGCTCATGGATCATAGAAACCGAGCGATGTGCAGGCTAATATTTTTGAAACATCACTTGCATTTTGAGTCGTCGGGTGGTGTTGATTGGAGGGGGCTCTTCAACGATGATCTAAGGGCTGAAGGCGTGGAGCTGGGAGGATAAGGGGTGGTGTTGGTTATAGTTTTTGGTGCAATATGGGGAAGTTGTGGTAGCTGTTGTAGTGTTCGTGTTGGGAGGTGGTTTTGGCGTGTAGGGGATCGGTGACTGAAGTTTTGAAGTTTGGAAGTTGTATGTTTTTCTCTGGTATAACACTTAGGCGTATAGTTGGGGTTAGATATGGTTTTTTTTTTTTGCTGAATCTATGTTCTGAACTCTTTGGTTCTGCCCCCATGAAAGGGCATGATGTAAATTTTTTTGCTATCAATAAAAAACTATTTACCTATAAAAAAAAGACAACTCTAATCGATTACATGCTTAATCCTATGATTACAAGCAACACCTAATACACTAGACATAATAACCATCCTACACAACCCAATCCCATAGAAATAAGAAACCATTTACAATCTTGAGAAGAAAGCAATAGGAAAATACACCCCAAATTTAGCAAAGACAGAAAGACACATTTCCCAATACTGAGCAACCAATAAACTTATTAGTTCATTATACTCTAGAATATAACTTGTATGCATTTAAATTTAACGACAATATACAAAATGGAAGGGATTTAATCTTCCTTCACTCACAAGTACATAGAGGTTACTCCTCCTCATATGAGGTGCCTCTATTAGCACGTGGCTCTTATTGATAGCCTATCCTAACCTCGTACACACAACTCCTTTATCATTCTCATGTTAGCAAAAAATTAATCTCCCTTTTACTTGCTTCTAGCTAGAGGGTTAGTAAAATCCTACTCTTTTCCTCTACGAACTCCTCCAAAGCCCGTCCTTGTACCTTTCCACATGATTATTTTCCTTACACAATTCCTTTTCTACTTACTCTTTTCCACTCTTGCGACATAGATTGACTCATGGCCCTTGGGATGGCAACCTATCTTGTAACTTCCACATGCTAGGCATTTACTTGAGCATCCTTCTATAGCACACACATGGAGACTAATTCTTCTTCCCTCGATTTTTCCCTTGCTTGGTTGCTCCTTCCTTTTCCCACATTGGTAGTTTCCACCTTCTCAATGGACCTTGCTTTTCTTCCTGGAGTAGGGTGATTAGATAATGTCTAGTTTAGATATCTGCATCACCTTATCCTTCTACGACTTGATTATTCCTTCATTTTTGGTCTCTCTATTGCTGATTTTCATCTTTTTATACAACTTCTCTTGTTGCTGTGCACTCTCAAAAAATTCTGCCTATTTTAAGATTTAAGATTTTTTTTCAAAATGCATGAGCTTTGACTTGTTTAAATGATTTATCTGAAATAATACTAGTTTCTATAATAAGATCTATCTATTAATGTGATTTCAGATAAACCATTTAAGCAAATTAAAGTTTAGAGTATGTAGTTTAAGCTTGCTCGAAAAAGAACACAAGAAAACATGATCACAGTCCTTGTTAAAAAAAATAAAGCCTATCAGAAATCTCTTTTGCTTCATGGTTGTAGGACATGGGTGAAGGCCAAGATGGAGTGGAGGATGGTTTGGATCAGAGGTTTCGTTAAAGCCCTTTGATAGTGCCGCTATGACAAAGTAAAGAGTTACGTAAAAAGACCACAGGTTGTAGGGTTACAAAAGCTCTTAAGCATTGCAAAAAATTCTTAATAACTTCATCTTAATGTAGACATGTGTTTATCATTAAACCCCCATACAATATTCTTCTTAAACTCCTCTTTCGCAATGCTTTCTGGAAGAGGGGGGAACTTTGAATTGATTAAGCGATTTTAACTTTTGTTGCGGTATATGAAAAGTATAAATTGATTATTTGGTAAGATATCACACTCAGCTAAAGAATCGGCTGGTTGCCCCCGTCCATGTGCCAGCTCTATAAGCTTATCATGGCAGTTCATTATTCAAAAAAAGATAAAATAAATAATCATTTACTAAGCTACAGTACTGTCTCAAAGAGCTTTATTCTAGATGAATTTGACGTGGAGAAGATGTGGGGAAGTGGAAATAGGAATCTAAACAAAAACTCAAAAACAATAAGAACAGTTGCCGGGAAACATCACACCAGTGGCAAAAACATAAAACAGAAAATAGCATACAAGAATGCAGCTCTTGTTGCTGCAGTCTTTTCTATGAATGTAATATTTAACTTAAAAAAAAAATTCCAGACAAAAGGATAAAGACAATGGTGTGAATCTAGATTAGATTTTTAAAAATACAAGCCCATACTAAAACATATTTCCATCGAGAAAGTATAAACAACTGATGGGTTCTGATTAATTTATCCACTTCTACAAACTTTATTGTTGGCTCTACCTTTTTATCACAATATCACAAGTCTTTAGTCCACAGGCCTATATAATTCCTTGGCCTTCATCCCTTGTGCAATATCAACATTATATCTGTGATTTGTTCATATAATCAGTAATTCTTCAAGAATGGCTGCTCCCTCGGCTGCACTGCTGCGCTTCACGGTCGTCCTGTTGGGCATCACATTATTAATTCCGCAAACTGCTGAAGCGTTGAATATGGTATTCAATAATTCTGCGCAAGGAACTGCCGGCGGCGACCGGTTCGATCAACAGATCGGAGAGAGCGGAGCCTTGGAAATTATGAACTCCTCCACTATATTTATCTGGAATACTTTCGGTCAGCAATCACCCGTCGATAGGAAGAACGTGACGAAAGTTACTCTGATCGTGGAAAGCATGAGCGGCGTTGCGTACACAAGTGCGGACGGAATTCACCTCAGTTCAGATTATGTGGGCAACTACAGTGGGGACGTGAAGGCAGAAATTATAGGAGTTTTGTACCACGAAATGACACACGTGTGGCAGTGGAACGGGCAGGGCAATGCCCCCGGTGGCCTTATTGAAGGCATTGCAGACTATGTGCGCCTCACTGCAGGGTTGGCTCCTTCCCACTGGGTTAAGCCCGGAAGTGGAGACAGATGGGACCAAGGCTATGATGTTACTGCCTATTTCTTGCAGTACTGTGAGAGTATTAGGGCTGGTTTAGTTGCCTGTATGGATGCTAAATTGAAGGGCGGATGGCATCTCAGATTCTTCAATGATCTTACTGGGAAATCCGTGGACCAACTTTGGAAGGACTACAAGGCCAAGTACTCGTCTTCCACTTAACTGGTGATCTTTTTTGAGATGTACATATCTCAAAGAATAAAGAACAGCTGTAGGATGTAAGTGTGTAGCTGATAGTCATTACTAGATCCATTGGCATGACCATATTCCTACTATCTGTCTACTATTTTATACTTGAGCCGTGGGTAATATCTATTTGATCTGGGTAATTAAATAGCTATTGGATTTTATCTGAGCAATGTCTTAAAGAGGTTCATCACAATGCAACCAATTATAGCCTCAAAGTGTGATTGATGCCTTTGGAATGGTTGTTCCCCAATAGAATGTTTGGATTATTTCTTCATATTAGAATTCTTTATCGAGAAATAAGGTTTTACCTCACGTACCTTATAATATCGTATAACAAAGACCAAATGACCATTGCATAAAGATTTGGTATTCATCTAAATAAATGAATTAGTTATATATTTTTTATATGTTTATTTTCACTATGCGTGTTCTATGAGAATTTGTAAAATAAAGAAAAAGTTGTGTAATGAATAATGTTTGTGTTATAAGTTGAATAAGTACAAATTACAAATTTATTTCAATTGTTTAGAAAAATAAAAAAAGAGTAGAATTGAGATTTTTTTTTTGTATATTAGGCACTGTTATGTCATATGATCAAGTTTCATTTAGATATGATAATGAATCTTTGTATTGGTAGTTGTAACTATTTGCAAGCTGAACAAAGGAGTGTTAGTGATAGGGTATTGCCACTTTCAATTGGTTGCACTCATTGAATGGAAGGAATTATAAGAGAGAGAAAATAGTACATGGAAGGTAAATGCAGACTAAGAAAATAAACATATAAATCATGCAAAGGAGTGAATGCCATGAATGCACCATGTAACAAGAAAAATACATGGGATGATAGGTGTGAAAGCATATGGATTGGAGATAAACATCAAATTGTAAAAGTTTACTACTAGCATGAGAGAATGGTGAGGTGAAAATATAACTTAGGGGTACAATATAAATTGTATTGGGAGGCATGGTATCCCCAATGTAGCTTTTAGTACTTGATAAGGTATGAACACACACATAATACAATAGGTGTAGGAAGTATGCCCTTAATATGGTAAAGGTTGGGTTGGGAACATAATTAGGCATGCAAGCACAATAAGATATGGGGAAGCACAATGTCCTCCAATGTAATATGATAATTCAAGATAAGGCAATAGTAGCACAATGTAAAATAGGAAAAGAAAGATGTCCCCAGTCTAATAAGTAGGTCTAGAAGCATGATAGCCAATGTTGGTGCATATGGGGAAGCATAAAAGTATAGTTAACATGCATAAATCACATAGAGAAGGCATGGTGAACCCCAATATAATAAGACACTGTGGAAATGCAGGTACAATATCATAATCCAAGGGTGATAAGAATAGAACCATGGAAGAAGGCTCAGAGGTATGAAGATAACATCATGTAATCCACTTATGTGGTAAATATCACAAGTATAAGCATTGAGTAATCAAAGTAAAATATAGTTATCATGAGGGATGAGATCATGAGCATATACATAAACTATCATGAAAAAAAGTAAACATGATGATGCATAATCAATCACAAAAGTATGAAATTTAGAAAAATAAAAAATCAAAGTGGCAAATATAAGAAGGTTCCAAGAGCAATGGGTAAAAGATAAGCACAAAGGTGATTGAGTAAGGGAAGAAAAATAAAATGATCTCCAAGTTGGGGAATTCAACTAATGAAATAAAATATAGAAAATAAATGTAAAGTACAACATACACGACATAATAAAAATATTAAGTGCAAATAAATAAGTTAAATAAAAATTAGAAAAGGAAATATAAGTGTATAGGTATGTAGGCAATGGGTTCTCATGAACCATCAAACAAGTTTTGGAGGATCATTATCATCCTACAAAATACCATCATCATTCTAAAATGTATCATCATATTTTCTTCATTGATTTTTGCCCCCTTTTCTAATATATTTGTTTCTTGTGGATAATCTTTTGTGCTTGGCACAAACACATTTGATTTGAGTGACATGTTGCCAATGGCTTTCTTATCCCAAATCTCTCATTTCTTTACTTGTGGTTACAAAGAAATATTTGGAATTCGGTGTACCACATCAGTTTTATTTTTCCTTTCAAGTAGTCTTTTGTGAAAGTAACTTTGGTTTTTATACTGTTTCAACATCTACTTTTATTTTCTTCTTTTGTTTGTCTAATTTATTTTTATGAGTCACATTATGTTTCTCTTGTTATCTTATTACTCAAATAATCACTTTGGATACACCTCATGAACATCTATTTTAACTTTCTATAGATGTTATTTTGTAGTTTGAATGTAAGTATTTAAGATGGAAATGATAGAATCTACATTAGGATCATAGGAATCTCTTAGACTCTTGATAATTATTTCTTCATGAAATTTTTATGTAGTGATGTACAACTATAGTTACTACTCTTAAATGTCCTATTTATGGTCTACCAACTAGTACAAAAAATATATTTGATGAAGTAATAATATGGCATAATTTTTTTACTTCTTTAGGTCAAAGTTTAATTGGTAAGATGTGTTCAAAATAGGTGTTGTCATTGATGTCAACCGGATATTGGTTTCCATTGATGTCATATGTGATGCTAAAGTATGTACACTCTCCGAAGATAGTTGTCATGTTGTGATATCAAATGATGCAAGTCTGCAGGGCTACAAAAGGAAAAATAATGACCAGTATGTGAACTAAGTGTGTTTTGGAGGATGGTAATCATGTTTTGATGTTTCCATAATATGTCTACATTGATATAATCATAGGTTGATGTACCACACACAAAGATATGCTACAGAAGTTGTTGTAAAGCACTCACAGGGCAGACTCTATGTTAGAGTCATGGTATGGTGATCCACATTCTTCCAAAAAAATGTATTTTATCTTGTAATTCTGAAGGAAAGATGATAGTATTGTAAAGGTTCCACATCCAAGAAATCATTTCATCACACTTTCTGCAGAAAAAGTTATAAGTAATAGTGTTCCAGTATGAACCCTGACAGAGGAAAGCAATGATGGAAGCCTGGTGGAATGCTCCGTATTCTTTCGAAAGTGAAGGGATGATCATGCGGTTTTATAAATATATTCTACAATGATATAATTATACTACTTAGCAATATCAAGTAATGAAGTGGTCTACAAGTATAATTTTTGAATAATAGTTAGCTATAGTTTATCTAGAATGCTATGTTCTTGTACTTTCAATGGGGTTCTCCTCTTGTGCCAACATATTATGATCAGATTCTTCAGGAAAAGGTTGAATGAATATTATGCATGATCTATAATGCCTACATCTTAGTTTTCATAATGATTTTGGTATCTCCTCGACTATGTGAAATCAAACAGTGATAGTGTTGATGGTATTGATACTACTTGGGCTGACATGAATTGTTTCATTCTTTGTGGTCGATCTTGATCAATTAATCTTTCCTTGAAGAATATGTTATGATGCATTTGGGCCTTGAATTAGTGTATGATGATCCACAACTAATTCTCTTTTATTTTGGATGTGTTTTGGAGCTGACCCTTGCAATATCAATCGTTTCATCCAACGACCATCTTGGAGCTGACTTAGTTGGAGTTTTTTAATTATTGTGGAGGATATATATAGAAGATCAAATTCATTCATGAAGGTGATGATTGCAAATATTATGGAAAGAAAAAAATGAAAAAGATGAAGTGTCCAAAATCAGTGTAAAGGGTTAATTGTGCAAAATAGTGACTACATCATCAACATGAACATGATGCTTCTTTAAAGAAATTCATAATCATTTTCTTTCTAAAATTCATGTATCCTTCTCTGAGACATTGAGTCTCATAAGGTCCATTGTATCTTTCTCTAAGGCAGTTTACTTTAGTCTACAAGTCCATAGGAAGTGAGCCTCAAACATTGTAATTCGTGTTAGCAGTGAGCTACATATATTATGAGTTAATCCTCATCGTGGCTTTTCCCTCATTAGGTTTTCTAAATAAAATCTTGGTGTCTCTATGTGATGCAAGTGTTCTCTTTTGTTCCTTTCAATTAATACATGATGTGTCATTAATTTGTAAATGGAATTAGTTTAGTTTTAATATATGCCGATTCACCCCCCTCTCAATAGTAACACATCTTTGTGTTCAACAAGATGAGATGAAATAAATTATTTATTTTAATAATATATTATTTTTATATTTTTGGAGACTCTTGAATAAGCATAAGAATTAGAATTTAGATAGTGATAAATATGGAACTCTGTTATGTGTGTGTTATATTGGTTTGTGACATCAAAGAAAATACATTAATACCATGATCATATTTTTCTCCTAATATATACAACCCATAGTTATTTTTCAAAATTTAGACATCATACAATGTGATTTATAGCGTGGGAGGGGGAGATGAAGAATAAAGATTTAGTACCAAGTTATCCCATAAAAGAATGTGTGTGTGATGTATCATGAGATTACACATGAACATTATACATAGCATCATTATACTTATACATATCATCCATAACAATGTTACCATGTGCCTCAATGGTATTAAAATGATTTGGAAAATAATTTGTGTAAATTCCTAATCTATTATTAGTAGGTGCAACCAAAGGATTTATATTACAATTGAATCCTTAAATACATGAATCATGTTGTCCATAAAATCTTGTGCCTTATGTTTGAGACTTACACATGATTTTATATAGTGGCCCTTAACTCTATGAAAGTTAATAATATTCTTGCTCATTATAATACCTAGTAAGTGGCTTGTTTCCAATTATGGACTAAATGAAATTAAGGTAGTCCAATAATAAATAAAATAAAATACTATGTCAAAAGCACAAGGTATTAATTAAAAAATAATTTATTTAGTAATTTAATATGGAGAAGATGTGGGAAGGGGGAGATAGGAATATATAAAAATAATAATACAATGATGCAAATTTATATTAGTTTTTAAAATGAAGTAAGGCTAGTATACTAAAACACATTTCAAGGAAGATAGTTTTAAAAATAAAATACCTAAAGGAAGAATTTTGGTTCATTGTTCTATATATATTGTTCACCCTCAATGTCTTCTAGGTAAAAAATAATGGTTGTTATTCTAATTTATGATTTATCCTTACAAATCTTAGTAGCTTTCTATAGATGGTTTCTCCCTTAGTTGAAATGATATAAATAATAAATGAAAATATGTTGCAAAATAAAATAATCTAAGTATATAAAAATTGATGAATCATATATAGAAATATAAATAATTTCAAATATATGTAAACAATAACAAAATATATGCATGAAGAAACCCTTACAAGGGTAAACTCCACACCTAATGAAATCTAAACATTTTATTAATATTCAATAATAGTTACACCAATATAACTTATTCCTCTAATTTTATATAGCACTTAAATATTGCTTCAACCTATAATACAAATTGTCCTACCTTGTACTCAAAAACCTAATTTATAAGAAAAAGTAATACCGAAAATCATAAATAGTTTTTAATATAATGGACTTAAATAATGAGATAGGTAGTCTACATGCAAAATATATCTCATGGAATTTTTTTAGGAGTTACAAGAAAGTTTCTAGAAGATTCAAGAAATTTCTTATGAAATTGGGCATTCAACTTTACTAGAGGATAAGAAAATTAACACGAAGATAAAAATATATCTCAGTAACTCCAAAAATGGATAAAAAATTCTTATTTATAATAGTCAAAGATCCTTTATTACACATATTACAATATCATATTCCCTTCTAGTTCATCTCAAGCATTTAAAGATATTGTCATATGATAAATTAAGCTTTCCTACTCTTTGCATCTTATAAATAATATTCAAAGTGCCTAGAAAATAATATTGAGTAAAAAATATGTTCCTCCTCACATGGGATGTCTAATTATCCCTTCCATGATTCTTGGAGCCATATGAAATAATCATTGAGTATTAAAATTTTAAAATTAATATGCATAGCATATGCATTGTAAGGGTAGTATCATTAATCCTAACATTCCCCCACTTGTTATTTACATTGCAATGAAATATAAATAAAATAAAATAAGTAAAGTTAGGTACTAGGAGAGACAAGGACGATGACCTTCTTACATGAGAAATTACTTGTGCTAGTTGTCTTGGTTAGAGAATTTGCAATATAATCCAAAATATCAAATTTCTATAACATGACTCTACCACCCCAACCATTTCTCTAATAAAGTGATCAAAAACCAATTTTCATTGTGTACACATGATACATCAAGTTTTTAGCCAAAAAAATACCACTTTAAATATTGTATCCAACTCTAACATGTCTACAGTAAAATACAATATCTAAAAGTATTCGAGCTCAAACCATTATAAATTTTTACAATAATTTTTTGCATCCATACATTTTACTTATATAATGGACAACACGACTATAGTTTGATATTTTCTCATACAAAAAAACTCCTCTAAAAATAAAAAATATAACCACTTGTTGACCTCTTTGAAATCAAGATCATTAATCCAATTTGAGTCTTGAAAAATCCCTACAAATTGACCATCATGTTTGCATCAATATATTCATGATAGAAAATACAATGATTATAAGTCCCATGTAAATATTTAAAAACATGTTTTGTATAAGTATAATGTCCTTTACATTGATTTTCTATAAAGCTACTAATAACTTCCACTACTTAGGCAATGCAAAAGTCATTTACAACATTGCTACATAAGGCTACCTATAGCTATAGCATACAAAATTTTATACATCTCTTCAAATTCATTATTAGTTTTAAGGCATTGATAGAGAGATAGCCTAATGTAGCTAGATATGGAATACCAGTTCATTTACAATCATAAATGGAAAAATAATAAAAAATAGCATCAACACACTTCTTTTAATTTATCCATAATTTTTTTCCATGTATTATTGATTTCCATACTAAATATGTATTTGGTATCCCCTAAATATTTTATATCAAATATACTAGATAATTAATCCCTAAGTTTTTTGACAATCCCTTTGCTATTTGTAATCAAGAATATTTCATCAACACATAAGAAAATGATTAGTAATCAATCATCAATTAGTTTAAAGTAAACACAACAGTTATATTCACTCCTAGAGTAAATTCATGATCTATACAAAAGTGATGAATTTAAGATATCCAATCATTAAATATTACTTCAACCATACATGTATCTTTGAAATCTATAAACTGAATCTTCATATCCATTTACCACAAAATTATTAGATAATTTCATTAATATTTCCTCAACAAGGTGAGCACGTTAAAATGTTGTTTTAAAATCCATTACATCTCTACCTATAAATTTAATGTAGTAGTAGTAAATAAAGGAAAACTACTAGCTTAGTTAGTTTTTCTATGAAAGAAATCTGATTAAAATCCACTTACTCAAGCTAGGCGCAATCTTCATTAACTAATTGGGTCTTTTATTGCTCTAACCTTTTAGTTATTTTTATTATTAAATACCCATTTCCATCTAATAGATTTCTTTCCATTGAATAAATCAACAAGATCACACATGTCACATATCTCCAATTCCTTTATCTTACTTTTCATTAACTTTAACCATGATTTATTCTCATTTGATGATAAAGATTCATTCACATATCTAAGTTCATTGTCAGTACACAATAAAGAAACTAAATAAATATGATTAGAAGGCATACAATTTTCAACTAGAGGGTGATCCCACAATAGTGGTTTACAATTCTTGGCCAAACTGGACACTGGAATTATTATTTTTAACTAAATATTCACATTTGGGAACCTATAGCGGCTAAACCATGAGGAATTTGAAGATGATGCAAACTAGAGTCTCATCACATTTTGTCTGTAGATTCTAAAAATATTTTTTTCAAAATTTTCAGAATCATATCGCTCTTCTTTTTCCATCTCCCATGAAAACTGGTTTTTTTCAGAAAACAACATTTTTAAAAAGTGACGCACACCGTATAATGCATAAATTTTTTTCCATAAAAAATAAAATTATAATTCTTTCAAATTTAGATTTGTAACTCCGATATCTAGTGCTTCCACTTGGTTAGATAGTTTTTTATTGAATATTTTTCTTTAATCAAGTTTCAAATTCAAACCAATTACAATTCAGACATAGCGCGACCGTATAACGCGTAACGTTTTTTGAATATATTGAAATTCAATTTTTTTTTTTTTGTTGGATCAAGGACTTCAATATCTGGTGCACTCATATTTTTAATTTTTTTTTTGATAATCTTCTATTTTTCCACATGTGCAGAACAAAGACCTTCATTTTTTATGAAAAAACTATGTTTAATAAAACTAAAAAAATTAATACATAACAAAACCAAAACATATTAAAATTATATTCATTGGATAGCTCATTCTGAGGACTACCATAATCATTTGAAATAAATTTTAAATGAATTCATTTGATCCCCCAAAATGTAAATCAAAATTTATTTTTTATGAACATTTTGATAGGTGTACAGGAGACTCATTTATAGGTATGGTTTAAAACTAGCAAGGTTCTATCCAAGGGGGTTTGATCTAAGGTGGTTTGATCAAACCATTTTCAATTGGAATCCTTAAAATGGAAGTTTTTAAGGCTTTAATCATTATATTTTCTAAAATATGTGATTTCAAAAAAAATCAGTTCCTCTCAGAAATTGTAAACCACTATTATGACATCACCCTAGATTATGTTATCCTATCGATCTTTGAAAAGGCATAACAAGAGGCTCATATGGTTCCTCCTTAGAACTTGAATCTAAACCTTAACCTTCCTCAAAATTTTCATCATGTCATTATTTTATCTATTAATCCTCCCATTTTTCAATATTCTTATTTTTAGATAAAAGACAAAAGCCTAAAAAATATATATATTATAAAAGTTCAAAGTTACATGTGTACGACGAAAATATATATGTAGGTGGGGGACCAAAAAAGAACACAATGCCTCGAATATAAGAAGCTTTGACGAGAGGAGGCCAAAACAAAATGTAAGCCTCAAGCCAGAGAGTGTGTGAAATCTAGAGAGAGGACATTTTTCAACAGCGAGTAGGTTGAAACTGCTCATACCATAGGAGGGGTGCCATCAAAATCCACAATCCATTGGAGATCCGACATAGGATCCAAATTATTCACCTTTTTAGGAAGCAACTGCCCATACGCGCCAGCGCTTGATGTTGAAATATTGACACCATGTAATTTTTTTGGAGGAATGGAAGCCATTCCACTACAACACCCTCCGAACACATGCTTTGGATGTCCTGCAGCCTCAGAATTCCAAACCCCGATCAAGCTACTTGCAGAGTAGCCTCGAGCTCACCTAGATTATGTTTTTTGAATAATTTTTTTGTTAGAACCCCCACCAGCTCCTTTTTTTCTCCTAGGTCTAGGAGGGAAGCCACAAATCATGATGTGATATATGTGTTTACTCGATAGCACTCTGCTTCCCTTAGGAAATCAACACTGAGTATCATCTTTACTATTTTAAGATCCCTTCCTGCGAGGTGTTTCATAATCACCTTGAAACATTGGGATAGAACCATTAAAATATATCTAGCTCTTTGAGTCTATGAGAATTATTAGGGTGTCCATTCTCAATCCTGATACTAGCCAACTATGAGGGAAGAATGACATAGGTATTGCCTTACCACTTTAAATAGAGAAAACTACTACATTTTCCCATGCTCAGATGGGGGGATTTATTTCCACATTTATTTCCCATACAGAGAAATATTGATGTAGTTTCAAAGCACTTAATTAGCCTTTTGGTGCATGCCAACTCACTATAGAAGTACAACGTAGCCACTTGACAAAAATTACAACTCCTCGCAAAAGTACAATGCAACCACTTGGTAGAAATTATTTTTAGATTATCTTCGCTTTAGGTGAGATATTAAAATGAATAAAAAAGTGCTTCACTCCCACTTTAGCGTAGGGAAACTTTCCAATAAAGTACTATGCCACCACTTAGTCATAAATAGAAAATCCCTTAAGCACCAGGAAATTAGAAAAGGACATGAGCCAAAGTGCCGCCAAGTGAGTGACCGTATTGGAAATTGATAGATAATTTATGAATTCAAATTGATCAACATTGTTTTTGAAAAGGAAAAAATAGGTTTTACAGGGACCTGAAACCACAAAGTTAAAACACCAAAAGATAGAGCAAAACAAGTCCAAACAAACAGACAACTGTCCCAAAAAGGAAACGACAGCACAAAGAGACAACAGGGTCCAAAAAAAGGACCGCCAAAAAGCCAAAAACAAACACCACCGCACTACTCCAAGGTGTTCATCAACTCCTCGGTCTCCTTTTCAACATCCTTCATATCCTGTAACCCCTGCTTGAGGATTTGAACCATATGTGAAGAAATTGATCAACATTGTTAAATGTGGGTCCCATTAGCCATTTTGTGTAAAAAACCAATGTCTCTTTAAAATTTGGAAAATTGGGAAGCACTAAATCAAAGCTAATGAGAGCTACCACATCACATGTTTGCACAGTTTGAAGCAAATCATGGGAAGAAAGGGAACTTGAAATAGTGCAATGATACCATGTGTTTATGGCTTGGGATAGCAAGGGCATAAAATAGGTTAAGATAAGTACCAACTTAAATAAAGCTTGGATGCTTGTGAGCAACTAGGCATGACATGCAACCATCATTTTTTTTTCTTTTTTTACCACTTAGAGGACCTATCAAGAAGCCCAACCAATTATGCACTAGCAATATGTTATAGGGTGCAATAGCTTTCTCATCATGTGCAAATACAACACGTGGAATGCTATAGGGATGATCACTTAAAGAAAGGAGAAGATGCTAGCCTTTTTTTGGTGGTGCACATGGTCACCACGTGACACCAAAATACTTCCTACTTTGCACCGAGATTCGTGTGAGTGGGAGTTGTGTAATTAATGGAGCCGACCATTGTGACCTTCACCGAGCTATGCCAACATGAAATATGACACTTTATGTAGGGCACACCCGAGGACACCACGTGTCCACACAACGCATTGCAATTTGGGTTTAATCCACTAGGTTCTCTAGGAGCTACAAAAACTTTAGACAGTGTGAATTAAACCAACAAGAGTTCACAGATAAAAATAAATGAATGTCCAAGGGTCCGCATATATTTGGAGATGGTTATAGCAGGAAAAAATCAACACCTCACAATCTATGCAAAAGGTGGACTGCTAAAAGAAGTAAGAACCCAACACCTCGAGAGAGAGGAATTAGCCTTTGATGCACTAGGAGGTGGTTGTGGTGCTTGAGGGCTACATCGAGCTATGCTACTGTGGCATTTGACAATGAAAGAAACAACCAGATGACTAAGACCACCACTTGAAAAGAATCCCAAGACTTGAGACTAGGTGGAATTTGAGGTGACCATAAATTCACGCAATACCTAGTGCTAAATTTTTTACCTATTGGTGGGATTGATTCATACGAAAAATAACCCAATGAATTTCTAGCTCAATACAACCCACATTATTTGTTGTGTGGTATATGGAGCTGCAATGCTAAGGCATTACACACTAGCTAAGCCCAAAAATCCCAAGCTCTACACACTAAAAAATGTTAATTACTTAATTAGAGTATCCTATGTGGGGTAAGATTCATTGTTAGCCAGACATGCAAGTGCAGGATAGTTGGAAAGATATGATTGGTGCAATTATATTTCCCCAATAGCTAAATCACATGCCATATTGTCCAACATATCTAATTTTTTTCCCCTCTCTATAGCAGTGTGCGAGTTGGTAAGAGTCAAATTCTTACAACACTTTGAGTCCTTATTTAGTATGGTGTTTGACAACTAGCTTACTATATTTTCTTGCTTGCAAGCGTTAATTATAATCATGGAATCCCCCTCAATCCAAATGTGTTTAATACCTAATGAATTTTCCAATCTCGAGCCTACAAGTAGTGCTTGTGCCTTAAAAGGTTATTATTTGTGCCATATGGAAGTTTTATTTTGGAATTGTGTGCCTCAATCCCACTGGCCTAAATCTCTGAGAGAGAAATTTTGGTGTGACCGCTGAGATGTATGGCCAATCTGCATAGTGATCCTGAACTATCTGTGAGATCGGTGTGGCTTAGCTCGATCTAAATTCTCCTTGTGAAGTTCCTTGTTTGAACATATTGATGAGACCTTTGGTGTGTCCTGGCGATGAAGGTTGTCGGTGTGACCTGAACTATCAATGCGAGTTCTCTAACTCTCATCGATGATAGAAGTCCTGCCAAAAATTTATATCGGTGTAATTCTAGTCGATGATACTTTTTCAGGATGGCATGGAGATTCGGAAAGAGTCTTAACGGTAGAGCACATCTGGCTGAGATCGGTGTAATGCATGAAAACTCTTGCCGATGAATAGATCGTTGGGGTAACATCGTTCTTCGGTTAGACCTGAGAATGTTGAACCAACAGTAGGAATCTCACTGATGGTAGTACCATCGAGGTGACTCTGGCTGATGATTTATATCAAGGTGACTCTAGTCTTCGGTGGGACTTGTGGCTGTTGAATCGACAGTGTTGGTCTAGCCGATGGGCTATGTTCGGTGTGACTCTTGATGATGAAGTGTTCCAAATTGCAGCTAGGCTTAAGGTCATCAGGGTGACACCAAACTTCAATGAGACATTCTGATCCTTGTTTGATGGTGTTGTTCTAGCCGATGGATCTGTTTTATTGAAATTTGGTGCGACTCTTGGTGAAACATGGTCTTGATGTTCTTTTGGGACATTAGAGAGACCTTGACTATCGAGGTGACATCTTAGATGTTCAACGATAGTGTTGGTCATGCCGATAGACTTGTTCATGTTGTTCATCAGTGTGACTCAGGGCGACAAGACAGTTCGAAAGGTGTTTGAGCTTAATTTCATCAGGGTGACTTGAGGCTTCGATGTGACATTATGAACTCTTTCCGATAGACATTGTCTTGCCGATAGGCCTAGTCGAGACTTTAGGATGTTGAACAACATTGGGGAGACTTTGGTGATCCGTGTCTCTTTCAAGTCTATGATTGATAGAAAAATTTAGGCCAATGGATGTGAAGATGGGCTCAGTTGAATGAATGATGAATTTGTTGACCTGTCAATGTGTCGATTGTTCATTGGAGGAACACGATGAGTTGGAGGAGACTGTTCATTGTCCAAGATAGGTTGATGGTTGATCTAACTGTAGAAAATAAACTGAGTGGTTCTGAATTGGGATAAAAGATGATTGTATAGAATCGTTTGAAGGTTGGAGAATGAGAATGCTATTTTGAAGGAGGTGACTCCTCTCTCTTCATGGTTCGATTGTGAAACCTCTTTCTCTATGTGAATCTGCTCTGTATACTATGTGAGAGTATTGTAACAGTGTGAAGTTTGTAATGGACTGAGAGGTTGATCAGAGAAATGTAAAAAAGGAGAGAGGGAAATAGAACAAGATTGCTGCCAGTTTGTCTCTAGAGTGAAACAAGATGTAGTCTCTGTAAAGGCTTAGTGCTTGAGTTGTATTTGTAACTATTTTGTTGCATGAATAATATAGTGGTGATTTGGGCTTTTGGAGTGTGGGTTTTTTTACCCGAAAGGGTTTTCCCCATGTAAATTTGTGTGTTCATTTTTTTGTTTCATGTTTATTGGTTTTGTTTGTTGAATCTGTTTATGCAAGTTGTTGAAACTAAATTTGCATGAGATTCTCTGAAAAGTTTTAATGTGGGAAATGAACTGTGTCTGATTCCACTTTGTGACATAGTTGTACATATTTTTGAGGCAATCTAATTGAAATTAAAGTTATCGAAGGCACTACTGATCTTGGATGTTTCTCTGAGATGACCAAAATTTCCCTACAAGTGGTATCAGAGCCTTCTTCTAGTTGCTAGTTCTAGATATTTCCCTTGTGAAGTTTTCTTAGTCTGTTAGGCTTGAGGAAATTTAGAGGAATCGATTGATGTATTGATCCTTTGGTGAGTGGAAGTCTTGTGGTATTCAGAGACAACAAGCAGCTTGAAGGATGGTGAAGATGGAGACAATGGAGTTGGTCATATTGAATTGCTGTGATCCATGTCTCCTTGCTGGCAGTAGTATATCCTTGATGTATGAGGTGGATTTCTTTGCTTCGTGGCTGTGTAGCATTAAATATTTCATACTGGGTGTCTGTGTGAGAGGCTCCCCATATGGAGAGGCATGGGTTGTTTCTCATCCATGGAAGAGAGTGCTTATGCTGGGTGGTGTTTCCTGGTGTTGGAAGGCATTGTTTTCTGTTAACCTCGAATGCATGAAGGCTATGGAGTTAATCATTAGATGATTTGAAAGCTTATGAAATAGCCTATCTCTTTCTCAGATGCATGGGCATATTGGTGGTTTTGGAGTTGGCTTGAAATAGGCCCGGGGTTCCTAAATTACTATTTCTTTTTAAGGATGTATTGTACTTGCATGTTTTTATGGTTTTGCAGGTTTTACATGGTCAAGAAAACTTGCTGTTTTGTGGACATGCTGAAGAGCTATTTTCTAGACCCCTCCTTCCTTGGGGTGCTATTGGATGAGATAGTTGCAACTCTACTTGCATGCTTTGTGCATGGTGAGAGAAGGTTTGATTCTTTCTCTGAATAGAAATGTTTGGTATGTGATTAGTCACTCATCGTTTCTATGGTAATGCTTGATGGATTCCTAGACTATGGTGCTTGGTGTGGACATGTTTGGAAAATTGGATCTGTACTTGATTTGGTGTTTGAGTCAGGGTGTCTACATGTTTGTTCTCTTGTGAGACCTCATATTGTGCAAGACATTGATGTGGTAGTGATTCTTCATGTTTCATTAATTGGATCTACAAGTTGTACAGTGTTGTGGGCTGTCTTTACCTACTTGATTGTTAAGAGAACTCAGATGTGGGTTGTCTATATCCTTGTGATTTGATTCAATGTTTATGCAGACTTGATAGTTGGCCTAGTCTATGGTCACTTGTGCATTGGTGTGACTATTTTGAGGTAAGAGGATGGATGATAAGTGAGTTCCTAGATAGTCGATTATGGAGTCATGTAGCATGGTGAATCTCCTTACTTATGAGATCTTGCTTTCACTTGGAATAATTAGTAGTACAACTATATGTTTGTGGACTTGGAAGTTCTTTTTTTTCAGTTTTGGAGATGGTTGGTCATGATGCTTGGAAAACTCAGTATCACTGCTTAGTTGGAGCTTTAGCACCGATTGTTAATAATTTGTCTTCTTTAGTTTGTAGATGTTTCTAGGAGGAACTCTTTGATCCTATTGTTGCAGAAGGGTTCTTTCACATTTGCAGGGTCACTATTTGAAGATGGTTAGCATTTTGAAACCATGGAGGACTTGGGTGTTCTTTGGGTTGAGGTGTTGATGGTGCTTGACAGGTGATGTTGGTTAAGAGTTTGTTTGTTTTATGTTATGGTATACTCTTGCTTATGCATTGGAGTTTTGACATTGTGCATTGCTCTTGAGATATTGGTTTCTTCACTTGGAGCCTGGTATCTCCTCAGAGGGAATGGAAAGATCATGATGTCATGTTAAGTTCCTGATACTGCAATGAAAGCTGTGACATTGATCTTGGTAAATTCTTTGTGTATTGGGAGCTTTGATCATTTGTCTAATTTTTCATAATATTGCTGTGTTGTATTTGGAGTTTGGCATGAGGTGATTGTTTGCAAGTGCTCATGGATACATGGAGAATAAGAAAGTATGAGGAGCCTACACTTTGATTGATTGTGAGTTCAATAGAGACCTATGAGGAGATATTTTTTGGATTCATGAGTCATAGTGACTTGGATATTGTGGAGGAACTGTTTAATTCCCACTGTTGGTCTTCTCGATAGTTTATAACTTGAGAGGTAGTGCCCATTGTTTCTCTCAGGTGTGTTATGTATTTCTTTCATTGGTGGATCTTGAGCTATGGTTAGATGGTTTTGGAGGATTCATTGTGAGAGATGGATAACTTGGTTATCTCCTTGGTATGCATTTTTTATTTATGATGTCATAGGGGATGGTAGTGGGATGATTTCCTAAAATAGGAAATAGAGTAGTTTGATCTTCTTTGAGAAGCTTACATTCATGTGGTTTAATCAGTTGGATGTTGTTAAGGCTTTTCTTTTCAGGATGTAAAGAAGATACTACTTGACATAGCTAATACTTGGAGGTGATTTTTAGTAGGATGTGCTATGTATGTTATTATTTGTAGATTTTCTTTGGTCTTACTGATCTTCTTGAATGTGTGGTTTCACATAACATTATTTTCTTTGTTGGATGTGGAGTACATGGAAGAGTTGCCCAGACTGGTTAGAAGAGATGTTTTTCTTGCAACAACTTATTTGAAGGTTTTGCATATCAGTGTGGAGTTGGGTCCTTGGTAAGTTACATGGTTACACTTTCTATGTGTTGCAGATTGGTAGACTTGTTGTGTCCTTTGAAATTGTTTCAGGTTTTTGGCATGATTCATGTAGTGTGAGTTTCTGAAAGTGTTTGTTCTTCATCGACTTGCTTACATGTGGAGCTTGCAGCTGCATGTACATGGGCTGGTTATGTTGGTGGCATAAGTTTAATAATGTTCACTACCTTTAAGGTATGGATGATTGGATGATCTAGCACTTGCTGTGGGTGCTATTTTCAGTCACATGGGTTTATTATCTTGATAGAAGCAGCCAATTTGATTATTGTTCTAGCTGATGTTTTTATCTTTTTTTTTGGAGTGATGGCAGTATCTTGTTGTTGATATTACTAGGATCTTTTTCTTGTGTTTGTTGGACTGGTGCATATTCACGTTGGCTTGTACCTTTCTTCCATAGGTGGCATGTTGGAGGATGACAAGGATTGTTGCCTAAACGGTTGAAATTTTAGATGTTGTAGAAGTCTTGATGGAGCATGAGAGCATGTTTGAGATCTATGTGGTTTCATAGAAGGCTGTGATTGGTTGCAATGTTGGACAATAATTTGCAGTTGGATACTTGATTTTGTTGCAAATTGTCTGGTAGATTGTTATCTGTGGAAACTTGTTGATTGGGTGTCCTGAATGTTACTGAACAGAGACTTGAATAAAGCAAGGTCTGAACTGGTGGTGCCAATGTGATCTCAATAGTTCCTGAGTGCTTTGGAGGTGCCAGTGTGATCTTCGTCAAGTGGGAGATTTTTGAAATTGCATGCCTCAATCCCACTGGCCTAAACCTCATAGAAAGCAATTTTGGTCTAATCGTTGAGATGCCTGGCCGATATGGATAGTGATCCTGAACTGTTCGTGAGATCAATGTGACTCAGCCCGATATGAGTTCTCCTTGTGAAGTTCCTTGTTTGAACATGTCGGTGAGACGTTTGGTGTGTCTTGGTGATGAAGTTTTTTGGTGTGACCTGAACTATCGGCGTGAGTTTTGTAACTCTCGTTGATGATAAAAGTCCAGTCGAAAAGTTATATCTGTGTAAGTCTAGCCGATGATACTTTGTCGGGCTGACATGGAGGCTCAGAAAGAGTCTTAATGGTAGAGCGTATTTGGATGAGATCGGTGTAATGCATGGAAACTCTTGCCGATGAACATATCATCGGGGCAACATTGGTCTTCAGTTAGACTTGAGAATATTGAACCAACAATAGGAATCTGACTGATGGTAGTACCATCAGGGTGACTCTGGCCGATGATCTGTATCGGGGTGACTCTGGTCTTCAGTGGGACTTGTGATTGTTGAACCAATAGTGTTGGTCTAGCCAATGGGCTATGTTCGGTGTGACTCTTGCTGATGAAGTGTTCCAAACTGCAACTAGGCTGAAGGTCATCGAGGTGACATCAAAATTTGATGAGACTTTCTAATCCTTGTCTGATGGTGTTGTTCTAGTCGATGGATCTATTCTATTGAACTTCAGTGTGACTCTTGGTGACGTGTGGTCTTGATGTTCTTTTGGGACATCAGAGAGACCTCAACTATCGAGGTGACATCTTAGAAGTTCACTGATAGTGTTGGTCATGCTAATAGACCTGTTCATGTTTTTCATCAGTGTGACTCAGGCTAACAAGATGGTTTGGAAGGTATTTGAGCTTAATGACATCAAGGTGACTTGAGGCTTCGATGTGACATTATGAACTCTTGCTGATGGACATTGTCTTGCTGATAGGCCTGGTCGAGACTTTAGGATGTTGAACGACATCAGGGAGAATTTGGTGATCAGTGTCTCTTTCAAGACTGTGTCCAATAGACAAAGTTAGGATGATGGATGTGAAGATGGACTTGGTTGAACATTTGATGAGTTTGTTGACCTACTGATGTGTTGATTGTTCATTGGAGGAAAATGATGAGTTGGAGGAGACTGTTCGTTGTCCAAGACAGGTTGTTGGTTGATCTAACTGTAGAAAATGAATTGAACGATTCTGAATTGGGATAAAAGTTGATTGTACATAATCAATTGAAGTTTGGAGAATGAGAATGCTGTTATGAAGGAGGTGACTCCTCTCTCTCTCTGTGGTTCGATTGTGAAACCTCTCTCTCTCTGTGGTTCGATTGTGAAACCTCTCTCTCTCTCTCTATGTGAATCTACTTTGTATACTGTGTGAGAGTATTATAACTGTGCGAAGTTTGTAATGGACTGAGAGGTTGATAAGAGAAATGTAAAGAAGGAGAGAGGGAAATAGAACAGGGTTGCTGCCAGTTTGTCTCCAGAGTGAAACAAGATGCAATCTTTGTAAAGGCTTAGTGCTTGAGTTGTGTTTGTAAATTTTCTATTGCTTGAATAATACAATGGCAATCTGGGCTTTTGGAGTGTGGGATTTTTTTACCCAAAAGGCTTTTCCCCCGTAAATGTGTGTTCATTATTCAGTTTCATCTTTCATGTTTCATGTTTATTGCTTTTGTTTTTTGAATCTATTTATGCAAGTTGTTGAAACTAGATTTGCATGAGCTTCTCTTAGAAGGTTTAATGTGGGAAATGAACTGTGTCTGATTCCACTTTGTGACATAGTTGTACGTGTTTTTGAGGCAATCTAATTGAAATTAAAGTTACCGAAGGTACTACTAATCTTGGATGTTTCTCTGAGATGACCAAAATTTCCCTAAATTTTATTGCCCCCATATGCAAATAATATAACCTATATAGTTCCTCAGTACACATCCAACTCCAAAAGCTCCTAGGTTCATCAAAATTAAGTTTTACCACTCCCATTAGAGGGGGACAATACTACATTGTTATCTTTGGGCTTTAGTTTTGGTAACCATGTGCCCAGGTTTGGGGATGAATCAATTCCCATTGAGAAGATAAATTTGCATCCCAGTTTGAAAAGATTTTAGGTGTGCTATTTGATTTATATATATGTTAGATCTTACTAACTTAGAAATTAGCCTTTTAATTTTACATACCACTTCTTTGACTAAGTGATGCTCCTTTTTGAATATTCTATTATTTATTTCCCACCATATGCACCATACTACAATTGAGGGGCTTACTACCCAAATTGAAGAGAATAAAGAGTCTATTCATTAGCGACCATGAGGAAAAGGCCGCCTGCAATAAATCTTGGAGGGGTGTGGCCCAATTTAGTTTCTTTTGGAACCATGTCTAATATTGGTTTGAGAATTTACACGTTAAACTGAAAGTTGGTCTATGTTCTCTTCCTGTGGCCACATAACACACAGTTGAAAGGGGCCGAAATACCTAGTTTCACCAACCTCTCACAAGTATATGTATATGTATCTAGCCAACCAAGCAAATGAGCCATCTTTTAGAAGAATTGTAGAGTTCCAACATAATTTATGGGGACAATTTATTGGTTCAACATTACCTTTTTTAATGATTGAAGAGTATCCTAGGCTGACTTTGTAATTACCTAACTTGGAAGGGGCCCAAGTGAGTTTGTTAGGATCCATGGAGAAGAATATTTGACATTGCTAGAGGAGGTTTGACAGTTGATACTTTTGATTTTCTAGGAATTTACAACCATCAAAGTTTTTCCATTTGACATTTGAGAGGAGATTTTCTTTAGGCATAATGTAGTCTTTACTTTTGATCCCTAATGCTGTTTTAAATATATTTCTAATTCCAATAATCCTTCAATTTTAGATAGTGGTGGGGAGCCACCAAGAGTATCCCAAAACATAGATTTTTCTCAATTCTTTATGGACTAGGTTAAATATAGCCTGGTGATAAATTCTTTGCAATTTATGAAAAAGGTTCCACATTTTGGATCCCTCTGGGGGATTTGACATTGTGAAAATATGTTTGAGGATTGAAAAATCCATGTATTTTCTCTGCATAATTTTGGCCCATTTAGTTTGTGGCTTTGCAAAAACATTCCACACTAATTTGGCTCCCAAATCCAAGTTCCTTGCTTCTAATTTATGTAAGCCTACTCCTCGATGTTTTTTCATAGAGTTTGTCCCATGAAACTAACATAATTTTACTCTTTTTCTTGATGTCAAGGTTCCCCTGCCAAAGATTTTTTTTGATGCATTTCTTAATATCCTCTTGCACTACTTTTGGTTGTTTCAGGACTGACATGACATAGTTGGGGATAGTTGAAAGTATTGCTTTGGTTAATGTGAAATTTTCTACCATTGTTAGCCATATTCCTTTCCATGATGCGATTCTATTTTATATTTGAGATAAAATTTTGTTCTAGAAATCAAGTTTGTTTGGACCTAAAAAGAATGGAATTCCCTAATATTGGCTTGGCAATTCATCTTTTTTAAAATTAAGAATTGTTTAGATACACATGAACACCGTTGGAGAGGTATTTTGAAAGAAAACGCTTGATTTCTTATCATTTTTTTTTGGCCTGATACCCTAAAATAGTCCTCTAAGACTTTTTTAATGCCTCTTGCTTCTTGGACATTAGATTTGGCAAATAGAAGTGTATCATTTTTATTTAACGAGTGAGTCATATTTTTTGAATTTGGAATAACTATACCTTGCCATGATCCTTGAGTGCATGCTCTTGATATTACCCAACTCAACGATTCTTCCATTAGGATGAAAAGGAAGGGTGATAGAGGATCACCTTTTTTGACACCCTATGAGGAATTAAAGAAACATGTTGGGCTTCCATTTATCAAAATAGAAAACTTAGACTGTGATATTAAAGAATTAATCCAACGAAATAATTTGTGGGAAAAACCTATTTTTTGGAGCATTTTTGGAGGAAGTCCTAATTTAGCCCATATCATAGGCCTTCAACATGTCAAGTTTGATAATCATTATTATGATTTTGTTTACCTTGATGGAATGAAAATTTTCATGGGCTATTAGGGTCCCTTCTATAGTAGGGAAAACGCCTCCTTTCTCATCCATGATTATTCTTAGGATTATCTTGGCTAGTCTCGAGGTGATATCCTTGGAGAAGATTTTGTATATGGTATTGCATAATGATATGGTCTTGAAGTTAGCAAAGGTAGAGGGTTTTGATTTTTTGGGATTGGCACTATAAAGGTATTATTCAATTCCTTTAAGGTCTTACCATTTCTCCTTGATTCCTTTAATGATAATAACATATCTTTCCCCATGAACTCCCAATTTTTTTGGAAGAAAATGGTAGTGAACCCATCTGAACCTGGAGATTTGTCTAACACCACGAAGAAGACCACTTCTTTCACTTCTTATAGCGTAAATGGTTTTATCAAAAGTTCATTTTCTTCATTGGAGATTAGTGATGAAATATGTTGAATAAAGTCATCCACAATAGTGTTTCTTTCTTAGGCCATTTGCTAATCTGATACTCTTAGTAGAGAAGAAGTGGATTGCTTCTTAACTGATAAGTTTTTTTTCCTTCATATTATTGCCTGAGGGGGAAGTAATATTGGATATAATGTTAATTCTCTATTTGATTTTAGATGATATATGAAAGAATTTAATTTTCTTAGATCCCCTTCTTTAGGCCACATTTCTCTAGATTGCTGCATCCAATATATCTCTTATCTTGTTATAATCTCTTCAAGTTCCATTTGTATTTTTTTTTGCAAGCTGAAGGAGATAAGTTTCATTCCACATCGTATGATTTGATCATTGATCTCATCAAGTTGAGTTTGGAGAGACCTTTTCTACTAAAAGATGTTTTTGAAATGTTGCTCGTTCTAGGCTTTGATTTTCTATTTTATATATATTAACTTCTTTGCTAGCTAGAAATTTTTGGAGAAAATGATAAGAGGTGCACTTTCCCACTAGCACTTGAGTTGAGGTAGGAAATGGGGATCTATGAACCAAATTTCCTAAAACTTGAAAGATGATATTGGGTGGGGTATTTGTGAAGCTAGGGCCAATTTTATGAGGAAGTGATATGAGTCTAAAAATGGAAGGATAGATGAATACAGGGGACTATTTTTATAGCCCAATCTACAGAGATTAAAATATATCCAATCGTTCTGCAATTAAGTAGAAATATTTTTGCCTATTTTTCCCTGTAAATGTTCCATTTTGGGGAGGAGAATCTAATAGGTCATTTTCTGATATGAAGTCTTTGAAGTCTTCCACAACCTCTGGGGGATTATGCCCCCTTTTTTGTTGTGTTGCAATATTGCATTAAAGTCCCCTCCCAAAAACATTTTCTCCTCTTTTAGGTTTGATAAGACTAGGGATAAAGCATCCCAAAGAAATTTTTTCTCGATTGTTGATGTAGACCTGCATAAACATTAATGAGCCAAAAAATTAGGTCGAAGGATGTTATCTTCATGAGAATCCAATGATATATTGAGAAGATTAATTCCACTTGGGTGTTTCTATCATTCCACAACACTACTAGGACCCCTGAAGCACCTTGTGCTAGAGAGGGTATAAATTTACATTTTGTCCATTTACTAAAGACTTCTTGTGTTTGGTCATTAGTGAATTTTGTTTCTTGAAGAATAAAAATGATTCCATCACTAGAGTAAAGCTAATGTTTTATCAAGCATATTTTTAAATATTATTATCAAAATGAATTATTTCATTAGGATTCACCATAAGTTGCAATTTTTTTTTTTAATTAAAATACACTTAAATGATAGAACCCGTAGTTATAAAATAAAATATATGGTTGGTGACTAGAAGAAATAGGAACCTTGTAATTTCCACATCAATCTACATATGAAAGGAATTGGAACTATTGAGACCTTTTTCAAAAATTAAAATTTCTTTGTGGTTTTTTTCTAGTTTTATCTTATTTCCCTTGGGTGCTTTTATTTCAGTCAACTAAGGTAGAGTTGCCATTTTTCTTTGTACAAGGTTTTAGAACCCCTTAAAAACATATTTTTACCCTTATAAAAAAAGATTCTTAGAATACAATATTTTAATTACTACAAGATCCCAAAGCTTATAACCCTTTATTTTCTCTCTATTATCCATGAAACTATATTTATTAATCCTAAAATCAAGCTAAGGGAATTTTCCCTTAGGTACATGAACATGTCTCACAACCGAAACCTCTTAAATATGAAACCAATGGTTGTTTACATGTCCATACCTCATAGGGAGTTTTATCAACAAGAGTATAAGAAGGTAATCTCTTAACTAGATAACAAGTAGAGTGAACAACTTTAGCCCAAAATTATTGTTCAATCTTAATGCTACTTAACATGTTCTTGGCTCTATCAATTAAGCCCCTATTCATCCACTCTACACTCCATTTTTTGTGGTGAATATGGAGGTTTTTTTATAATTATTGCATGCTTGTAAGAGTCATCAAATAACCTTGAGAAAATTTAACCATCATTATCCATTCTTAATAACTTTACATTTCTACCTATTTATTTCTCACCAAGGGTTCAAAGTAAACTTTTCCTTTAAAAATTAAACCTATGAGTGTCTAGAATAATTGTAAATATAAGAGATATATTTTACATAGTATCAAAAAATGTGGTCTTGTACATTTTCACACTTAATTTGGGAATAATTAATGGTAAATTGAACTTAATTTCACCTTGATCTAGTGTTGTGAGGTGTTTTACACATCCACATTAGGTCTTGGGCCCTTTTTAAGCTAAATAAACTAGGCAACTTTGCCTTAATTTAATGTTATAAAATGTATTTATTTACATCTTCACATTAAATTTGGGAAGCTTATAAATTAAGTGGACCTAATCTAGTGTTGTAATGTGTTTTACACATTCACATGGGATTTAGGGCCCTTCTAAGCTAAAAAGACTTAATTTTGCCTTAATTTAGTGTTGTAAAGTGTATTTATTTACACTTTCACATTGGATTTTGGGCCCTCTTGCATTTATATCCTTAATATCATCATTAATAGGCCCCTATGACCCCATATTATGCATCCCAAGGCCTATTTTAACTAAAAAACCGACAATATCAACATATAAACCTAATTTCTTCACTCCTCGACATTCTAGTTGGAAAAATAGCCCCTGTGGGACCTATTTGCCACCTTGGGTGAATGAGTCCCATTTGAGCTATTTTTGAGGTTTGAGCGGGAAAAAAACTGGGATTTAAGTTCAAATTTATTCCATGTCAGCCTCGAGGATCAAATTAATGGTCATTTGAGTGGCTTGCCTATATAAACAAGCTTTCAAATCATTATTTCATCACACATTCATGTTATCAAGTCAAGCAAGCAAGAGTTAAGCATTCCAAGAGTTTACAAGATCATCAAGATAACATTCAAGATCAATTCTAAGGCATTCAAGGGCATAATTCTCCATCAATTATTGTAGAAATTTAAGATCCATCATCATTTAAAGAATATTAAGCATCAAGCATGTTATTGAGCTAGTGTTGTTATGTAGCATTGAAGATCCAAGATCAAGCATTGTTCTGTACTCCTATTGTCAAGATCAAGATCTACATCCTTCATGGCCATTTCATGATTGAGTTGCAGATTTATAGATATAATTTACAAGACATCATTTAAGGTATCATTGTTCATGTTTCATATCCTATGTTTCATGTTCTTGTTTCATTGTTTCATCATTTGGTTTATGTGAAGCAAAATTTTGCCTATGATTGTCTTTTTTGTCTCTGGGTTTTATTTTGGTTTTCAGGTTAATCCGTGTTCAGGGATTTTGTATTTTCAACAGGCACGCAATATACCACGTGGTGGATGCGCATACCTTAGTGATCGCCTTCTCCTCAATCAGAACTCAGACCATGTGTCGGCCTGGCAGGCGTTTCTTGCATTCGCTTTTTGCAAATCTAAGATTATTCACCCTTTTGACATGTCATCCCTTCATGCTATGAAGCCATAGCTTGGGAGTGTTCACTTGAAGTCCATTAGAATGAGATTTTCTTTTTCCAACGAAGGGAGATGAGTCGGTGTAGCCAAGGCCCACTTGGGTGATCGACAAGACCTTTGCCAAACTGTCTTTCTAGGATCAGAGCTATTACAAGAGCTAATCCCGCTGAAATATCTAAATGATGTAAATGCAGTATTTGAAAGTTGATGAGCAGGATTCCAGCGAGCTGATAAAAGATCTAGAATCAAATTTCCAAGCCATTAGGTTTGGACGTCTGGAAGTCATTAATTCTATGCAAGGTCGATGCTTTCCTCTTTTGGGCGGCTATATATATTGAAGACAACAACATAATGAAGGGTTGCTGAAGCTTTCTTGTCGAGAAAGTTTTCCCTTAATCGTTCTTAGTTAGTAGAAATATTTTTTGTTAAAAGGTTCATAGAACACTGCTTCACTCTGGCATGTTATATCTATTTTATGATCAAACTATTATGGGATTGGAATCCGATCTCTGTTTTAAAGTTCATCTTAATTTGAAGTATGAATTATTCTAAAGAAATATCTGAAACTGTGCATGATATGGTCTTTGTCAGTATTTATTTCTTTATATCTTCATCTAGGATAAAACACCGAGTCTTTCTTAATTTGAATAGTTTGATTATTAGATTTCCATGCTATTTGTGTATATGATTAAACTATAACCTTTAGAAACTGGACTATGTCTTTGGAATTTTCCGTTTTCTTAGAAGGGTTATCATTTCTTCATGATATGCTATATTAGGAGGAAGGGTTTATATTGCTTTTTAATGTTTTTTCTATTAATTCTGGAAACTTCTATGTTTGATTTAGATCTTAATACGTACTTCCTGTGGGTTGATTGAATGATTGCATCTGTGCTTGTATCGAGCCTCTGCTGTTCATTCTCCTCCCAACAATGAAGGGAAGTGATGTAATATGTCTATTATATCACTCACAGAGGAGGGCTTGTGGTTTTTGAAATATTGTAAAAGCACTGGAGCATCTCCATTTTTATGTTTTTATGTTTACATTTCTCTTTCCCTTTTCCCAAACTCAGAGAAGAACTGAATTTTTATAAAAATCCCAGAGGTATTCAGCGGGGCGCATATTGTCCCCCTACTCCCTGAATTTCCCATAAGATTGTCAGAGAGGCGCAAGCTTTTATGATCAACAGTTATTTTTTTGGCATGTCCAATGGGACTATTCCAAAGGCCTGATTAGAAGTTAGAAATACTTCTAGATCAGACCAGAGGAAGGGACTGGAATTTTCATGGCCAGGGTTCAAACAAGAGCATCATCAAAGGGTAACTTTTAGTACTCTCAGTTACCAACTTTGGTACCTAGGAGAAGAAGAGTTGTAGGTTCTGTATCACCTGTGAGAAGTAGAAGAGTAAGGAGTAAGAGTCCTGAGTTTAGAGCCTTATCTACTCCACTTGGAGGCCAAAGTTTCCAAATAAGAATACCAGTCTACCCGATACATAGGAATATTTTCTTCATTGTATCCCTCGAACTTTTTGATGAAATCTAACCAACCCACTTTCTCAAACAAACTGGAAATGTTGCTTAATCCTAGTAATTTTTTTGCTAAATTCGGCTCTGATTTCATCTTTGCACCCTACATTTTTTGTCTCTTATCTATCACCCTGCGAAAAAATTCAACAGTGCGAGAAGCTTTTGCACAGTTGTTTTTGACAATATAATAAAAAAGTGATTATTTATTTTGTCTTTGCTCGAAGCAACTATGCAATGATGCTAATTTGCATGGGGGAGTGCAAAAAGAGTGCCGCACTAGCAGTGAATTGCCAAGTGGCTCAAGTTACTAAATTAGGAAGGGAGAACTCGTGCCAATTAATTACGCCTGATTCAAAAATAATTACTTACTTAAAGCAAAAATTTGTACTTACTTACAGTCTATGATCACTCGAAGATCTTGTACCTTTACTGATTTGACAAGATCATGAAATGGTATTGGTTGAGGTGACAACATAGTTATTATGACATGGGTGAGGAAGTTGGTGAATGAAAAAGTCATCAATGAAGATAGGCTGTCATGGTGGATTCCATTTATGATGAAAATATGG
The DNA here is from genome assembly GCA_007115665.2 of Sequoiadendron giganteum. NCBI lineage: Eukaryota > Viridiplantae > Streptophyta > Pinopsida > Cupressales > Cupressaceae > Sequoiadendron > Sequoiadendron giganteum. Next base: position 76,563,562 of record VCHN02000014.1, on the reverse strand, counting down.
CAGCTTTTATTTATGACAAGGAAAAAATTTAAAAAGAAAGGAAGGCGTGTGTACTGAGTTGTGAAAATCAAAGCATCGAGGAAATTCAAATTTTATGGAAAGAGGCGGCAGAATGAAGATGGATAAGTTTCAAAGCATGCTTTTGATCATGTGCTCAAAACCCATGACTAAGTTCTAGAGCATGCTTAATGGCATGCATTTGAAACGTAGAAGATGAAAAAGTTCTGGAGCATCGCTGAAAGATGCAGCCGGATCAACAACCTAAGGAGATTCTGGAGCATCGTCAAAAGATGCAGCTGGAGAAGCAATCAAAGGAAGATTTTGGAGCATCGTCGAAAGATGCAGGCGAAGCAACAACCGAAGGAAGATTCTGGAGCATTGTCAAAAGATGCAGCCAAAAAGAAGAAAAATGGCTATGTATGAATGAACTCGAAGTTCAGGAGCTTTTCTCCACCAATCACCATTCTACAAGAACAACCATCTGACGTGATGAGTTGAGATGCAAGTTCCAGAGAATCTAGGCATCAAAGTCCACAAGTTTCAGAGCACCTTCACAACAAAGTTCATGCGTTCTAGAGCTCCGTCATGACAAAATGCAAGTTTCAGAGCACTAGGCATTTGGACCATCAATTTCCATAGCATCTTAGAAAGGTGCTGTAGGAGTTGTTTCTATCTTCATGAGAAGTCCTACAAAATGGGGACAGCATGTAGTTAAGTCTGAAAATAAGAACTAATAAAAAAATGCTTTAAAACAAATTGGTACACATGTCTTTTTTTACAATTTTTCATGGTTTTTTTTTTTGACATATTAGGTGGACTCTGGCTTGGCAGAGTCAATGCATTAGATTTCTCCCTGCATTTCTACCAGTTTTGTAAATTCTTCTTTGTTGATAGGCTTATGGTAGATACGTAGGTGATGAACATTGACTAAGAGAGTTTGTGTATCACCATCAATGGGTTTCAGCTGAACTGTGCCATTCGAGAAGACTTCAGAAATTTCATATGGTCCCAGCCAAAGAGTCTTGAGTTTTCCTTTATGATCTTTATATCTGGAATTGAATAGCAACGCCCAGTCACCGTTATGAAACTCTCTCTCTTTAATGTGTTTATCATGCCAAATTTTTTACTGGTGTTGAACCAACTCAGTTTGATGTACAACATGTAAATGAAGCTCATCCAATTCTCTTAACTATAAAACTCATTTTGCTTGGGCTTGTTTCAGATCTAGACCCAACTCCATAGCTGTTCTTAGAGTTTGGAGTTCAAACTCAATGGGAAAAAGAGGTTTCTTCTAAAAAAAAAGCTCATAGGGGCTGAATCCAGTTGTGGATTTCCATGTTGTGTTGTATGCCCAGACGAATTCAGGTAATTTTCTAGCCCAATCTCTTCTTCCTGAAGAAATCATTTTTGTCAATATGTTTTCTAACTCCCTATTAGTCACTTCTACTTGGCCATTTGCTTGAGGGTGATAGGGAGAAGACTTCTTGTGATTTACTTGAAAATGGTTCGTAAATGCCAGAAGAACTTTGGACATGAATTGGGGTCCCTGATTTGTAACGATGGTTCAGGGGGCTCCAAATCTAAGAAAAATCTTATTATAGAGGAATTCAACAACTTGTTCCTCTCTAGCAACATGTAAGGTTTGAACTTCTGCCCATTTAGTCAGTGCAGACAAGGATATATTATTTCTCTTGGGAGGAAGGGTCTATGGGACCAATGAAATCCAATCCCCATTTTTTGAATGGTTCAAGGACCAGCTGGGGCTGCAAGGGCATTTCTGCAGAAGCAGTTGGTCTTCATACTCTTTGAAATTCATCACAATGATGAATATACTTTTTAACGTCTTTATGCATTGAAGGCCAATAATATCCAGTGCCCAAAATTTTATGAGAAGTTCTTTTTGCAGAGTAGTGACCTCCAGAAGGATCATCGTGACAGGCTCTTAGAATACTGTAAGTTTCATCGGCCTTGACACATCTTCTCAAGACCATATCGGGTCCACAATAGAATAAAATCCCATTAATCCATTTAAATGGTGCACTCTCTCTAATAAGTCACTTCCTTTGTTTTGATGAAAAAATAGGCAATATTTCAGAAGCGGCTAAATAGTTGGCAATATCAGCGAACCAAGGTGTCTTTATAGAAATAGAAAACATATTTTCATCTGGAAATTCATCTTGCACCAGTGCACAATCACCATCTTCCTGTTTAATTCAAGACAAAAAGTCTGCCACTACATTAAATCTCCCTAGCTTGTCAAGTATTGTTAGATTGAACTCCTGAAGGAACAGTAACAACCTCATTATTCGACCATTAACTACAAGTTTATTCATTAGATATTTTATAGTTGAGTGATCTGTATAGACTGTAACTTTATATCCTGTAATGTAATGGCATAAATTTTTAATGGCACAAACCACAACTAGGAATTCTTTTTTCGTAGTACTGTAGTTTTTCTCAGCAGATGTTATGTTTTTACTAATAAAGTATATGGCATATTTACCCCCATTCTCATCTTCCTGCCCCAATAGCGCACCAATTACATCATTGGAGGCATCAACATAGATATGGAATGGAAGATTCCAGTTTGGCTCACACAGGATGGGAGCACAGACAAGCTTCTCCTTTATGGTTTCGAATGATAGCTGACACTCAGGTGTCCAAGTCAGCTAAATAACCATCAATGTGCACATTATTTATTTTCTTTGGTTTCCTTCTCAGGGTTACAATTGCTTGATCAACTGATTCAACTCAGGAATTTCCTTTATAGCTTGCAACAAAGGAATCTCTATTTGTAGTTTTTTGATTTCCTAAATTAATGTAGTTTCAGAGGTCAAAGATATATCTAGAGTATCTTTCGAAGTTGTCGATTTCAGACGCTTTGGAAATGTTGCTTGAATTTTCTCTTTTGGAGAGGTATCCTTTCTAAGTTTAGTTGAAGACTGACCTTCCTCCTCCTCCTGAGGTAAGTCAATAAATCTTGCTGCTGAAGGAGGTACAATATGGTTGGGTGGAGTATCCTTCTCAGGAGTTTTAGGAGTAGGCTCATCCATAATTTCTTCAATGGTTGGTGGTTGAATCGTTCGACCCGAGCACAACTGAACATTTCCACAATGTATGGCATTAAGTATGGTAACATTGTCTTGTTCAGTAGAGTATACTAGAGTATTTTGTCGATTATTATTTGGATTGGGAAGTGGCTGCCCTGGAAGCTGAGGCTGATTTATCTGTTCACTTTGAGGAAGATTCTAGGGTGGAGGTAACAAATTTTGCTGTTGATTCCTACGAGGCCCAATATAGAATTGATTTTTCCCTTGATTCCATTAAGGATTAGTATGTTGTGGATACCACTGCTGTTGAGTTTGGGTTGGCCACTGTTGAGTTCCCCATGATTGGTTCACCCATCCAGGGGGTCCCCAATTAGGTTGTTGAGGTGGTGGTTGAGGCCATGATGGGTTCCATTGATTACCAACCTAATTGTTTTGAGGTTTCCAAGCGAGAGTGGAATTTTGTCTATAAGGAAAGTTCCCTCCTTGGAATTGATTTACCACATTGATTTCTTCCTCAACATGTGCAATCCTTTTCTTGGAATTCTTGAGATTAATAAGGAGCTCACACTAGTTTGTAGGATGATTCTGCTCGTAAAGTTGATAGACATTAACCTTGTCTAAGGGACATTCTCGCAACAAGTGTTTATTTTGGCATCTAGGATAGTAAATGGACAAGGTCTCAAGATTACGTGTCTTAGCTTGTATGCCATCCAGAGTAGTGTTCAATTGAATGAGTATGTCCGTTTTAAGGTTTTCTATTTCCTCCCGGAGCTTACCTATGTCGTTGGACCCTTTAAAAAGAGTAGTTTTGTGAATTCCTCCAGGGGTATGTGAGAAATTCTAACACAACTTACATATTTCTTTAGGGCCATTTGAGACACGTTTCCCTTTCCCATCAAATCAAGGCTTCACCTTGCATCCTCGTCGAGTCCTTTAAGAAATATGGTTTTGAGAATGTTGTCACTAATGGTCTCTTCTCCACATCGTTTAGTCAAGAAAAGAAACCTATCTAGGTAGTCCTCCAGACTCTCATCCTCATTTTTTATAAGTGTAAACAACTCCCCTTTTTGATCACTCACCTTACAATAACTCTGGTATTTATGTAGGAAAGCATTCTCCATGTCCTCCCAAGATGTAATAGATCCTGAAGATAACCCCATAAACCAACACATGGCCATATTCTTCAAGGTAGAAGGAAACAACTTCAGTTTCTGGTTATCATTTTTATAGTCGTAGGTTTGATAAAGGACCTCGAATTCGAAAAGAAATTGGTCCAGGTCTTCCGAGGACAAACCACGAAAATTTGGCAGGAAAGCTGGAGAGATATTTTTCATTATGGTATCATCATCTACATCCAGAGTAATAGGATACATGAATGTTCGAGGTGGCTGAGGATCATTGTTATTACAGTTGGCATTATTTTAGTTAGGCTCATCCCTATGATCACCCATGATGTTTAGAGGAATACATTCCTCTAAGATAATTTCTTCGATGACGGGTTGTTCTACTGGACGATATTCAGGAAGATAATGGAAAGCCTTAGGTGGGATAGGCTCAAGTATTTTTTCAATGGAGTGGTCCTCTGAGATTTGGGCCTCCCTATGTATGATTGGAATGTATTTTGGGGGGGATTCAGTATAAATATTTCGTGAGGGCCTCTTTTCCTGAACATGTAGTTAAGGAAGCCGGAGGGGGGGTATTTTGTCCTAAAAAGAGGTATTTGAGGCATCTCCTATTAACACTCAAGCAAGAAAGCTATATCCTCAGCAACGGTGAAAAAAAGTGATAGGCTGTCATTAGGTCCCATTACTTTAGAAGATAAAAGTTCAAAATGTCGACCGGGCAGTGTCCAAGGCAGTTTGCAATAGAAGAATACTCGACTATCTCCCTTAGATTTTCTATCTTTTTAGAGCAGCTAATGTTAATTTTTAACCTAAGGCCACCTAATTAGCTAACTAGAAAATAGTTTATCTTAAAGAAAGCTGAGAGTACATTAAACTAGAAAGCATAAAATGACTAACCTAGAAAACATGATAACTAAATAAGAAAGCTCATAGAACCAATTAAACTAAAAAGCGTATGAACTACAGAAGTAGCAAAACTGGTAAAAAAAATAGGAAACATCTAATTGAATACAGTAAATAAACGGTTCACAACAACTAGCTTACTACAGAAATAACAGATAGTGAGTGCTCCAGAACTTTAGACTCTACAACAACAGTGTTAATGACTCCTACAAGATTTAACATAGACAAGTGACTATACTCGTAATTATCATGCATGCTATAAAAACAATAGAAAGGAAATACTCATCTATTTAATCTACTCTCCCTCGAGTGGCCAACTTGCAGGTTACTATGTTCGTCCTCAGGTCATATAAACAACTGATTAGAAAGTTCTTCCATTAAATATAATTTCCATCCATACTCAACAACTCAAAAATTGATATACATAATAATCTCTTTATTCATATGTATTCAGGAAACATGTTGACAACATAACATTACTATATTTTTCATTTTCTTTTGCTTCTGGAGATTACATCTTTATAGAAAACTTCTAACTAAGTCCTATATTTCAGATGGCATAGATGACCATTGAAAAAGTCTATAACAGATTACAAATGAACTTTTATGTTTTTAAAACCCATTACATAGATATTAAAGAGGCTCAAGTCGAGCCATGAAGTCTTTGAACTTAAAAATATAACAGAAATTAAAACTAACAACTATAACTTCGTTCCATCAACCTAAAGTTCTGGAGCATATTTCTTGCACACATCTTTAATAAGTTCTAGAGCATGTGCTGGTGGAATGCTTTCCAACTGCTTCTTGATGGCCGATTATTATCCTACAAAATACTCAAAACAACCCATTAAATCTGTATTGGCAAGATACTTCAATAAATCACAAGAAATAAAGTTTGTACAATTTTTCCTTAAAAGACAAGCAATTATTTCTCCTAAAGTTTAATTAATTGGTAGAAGATAAGGATTTTGCATATATGGAATAGGACTTTATTATGTTATTATGATGAGGTTATTTTAACCTCATCAGTGTGCGTTCACTATACCCTACCTAGACCTTACTGGATTCAAAAATCTAACTCATGTAATAAGCCTTGAAATCTCTTTTATAACACAAGAGAGCAACAAGCACCAGGCTCATTACAGTCACATTTCATCATAATTTTATTTCAAAACAAAATTTCATTTGCATTTCAAAATCCCAAACGGCTAGATGCAATCATGTACTGCATAGGGGAATCAAAACTCATAACAACCAGCTGGTGTTACCCCACCCATTGTAAAATTCTATTAAGGCCCTGCCGTCCATATCCACCTTGAACCAAAATGGGACCCAGCACACATCATGACCAAAAGCCAGAAAACCATCACCATCACCATCAAACTGAACAAACACTAGGGCCACAATACTTGCACCCACTTCATGTCCTTGTGACAGTAGGAGGAAAAACCATCACTCCTTCCTCATCACTAGCACATTTCTCATCACCAGAACTAGTAACATCACATGGTGCCACCGTGGAAATTGGAGAAACTGTGAGGATCTCTTCATTCACACTAACCATCTCGATCAACACCACCAAGAATTTTCCATAGTTAGAGTTGGTCTCTATGTCACTATCACCAAAACTATCAGAAACATTAATGGGTGAATTCTACCTACCCAGAGAACCACAACCATACCTTACTTTAGCCTTTTATCTTTGCTCAAACTTCACAGAACTTTCCTCTTGGCCACGCACCACCTCTTTTGTAATTGCAGCCTAGTCTTTTAGCCAAGAGCTGCACCTAGTAACTCCTGGGATGGGCTTTGTGCTTTCCATCTTCAGGCTGAGAGAGCCTTGAAGACTATTCTATTCATGTGATGGTAAGTCATCACTCGACCTTCAAACATTAACTCTGGCTGACCTACACATAGATGATGGAGAAGTGCTTGACTGAATCATCTCGCATTGATAAATAGAACTTCACAAAACCAATCACTAACCACGTTAAATTCAAACTCCCAATTGTTGTGACAAAAATGATGAACCTTCATTCATATTTATGAGCCAATTGATGATTTTGATCATCATTTCTCCAAAGGAGCACGAGTGAGTGATTATTCACTGGCATCTATTTCATCATCGTTGATTCCCAGGTACATGGAAATCGACGTACCATTCATCATAATTTCCAAGAAGTGGTTATTCACACACATGGAGATCAGGTTGATATCCTCTGAAGAGCATACACCATCAATGCTCGCTATTTGTAGTGTCCAAATGACCATCACATGGCCAATTATGTACTTTGAATATGAGCCATTGATCAATCGCTAAGATGGCACTTTAGATGACTTAGATCGAGTCAAAGATATTTGAAAATTCCATGCTATTGCATGGCCAGTCTACCGACCAGTGGTGTCTTTCCTCGTCAGAAAACACATCCATCACTTGCGGGCCCCATCTAGATTTCATACGTCGCCAACATAATCCATGTGTCGCCATCTTGCAGACCGCACAACATTAGGTGAAATTATTTAATATTCTGCATGACACGCGCTCTATGGCTTAGATTTGATCAGACGGTACATTGGAGCCATCGATTTACCACCAGCTAAGACCATGCAGATAATGGAGATTGGGTCCCACTCGAATTGGAGAATGCGTGGCGCAATCGTGCACACCACATGACCCAACCAAAATACATTTTTTAAATACTACGTGACGTGTGCACAAGGGCTCAGATTAAATCCAATAGCTCAGAGTTTATGCACGTGCACAAATTTGCTTGTTTATAAGGAAGGGGCCATGAGCTAGGCAACAGGTAACGACCCCTCGATAAAAATTAAAGACTTAAGACATAAGCCTTTAAAAGGTGAAAAATTTCAGGTTGATAATGAAATATTAAAATTTGACAAACACCCGATGATCGATGGGCTTAGGAAAAGGGGTCGATAATGACAATGGGCCAAATGACATAGGTCATTACTAAAACAATCGACAACCTAGTGAAGGGGTCAATGAAGAGACATAATGCGAGGGTTTAAGGCCCAATAAATTTGAAAAGTGTGAAACAAGGGCATTAGACCTTAAAAGCCAAGGTCAAACCATCAACACAAGGGTTAAAGATCATGAAAAATGTCAAGGAACCAACCTAAAAATGTCAAAATTTTGAAGTTCTATCAACTTGCCTCACATCAAATCAGCCAAGGTATTCTTGGGAGTCATATGCACTTGGAAATGATTGGTAAATGCATCCCCAAGTTCATTAAATGAACGAATTAAATTGTTTAGTAAAGAAGAAAACCATTCCAAGGCAACATCTTTTAAATTCCTAGGAAACAATTTCGCTAATAGTTTATCATCAAGGACAAATTCACTACATAAAGTGGTGTAGAAATTAACATGGTTAGAAGGATTTCCCTTCCCTCCATATTTCTCAAATCTGGGCATCTCTACTCCTTGTGGCATTGGTCTTTGTAATATTTCCAAAGACAATGGGCTGCTTTGAACATAATATGTGGGTGGGCCATTCTGATTTTGGTTGATGGTAGATATTTGTTGTTGCATGGATGAGACAGTTTGGAAAAGTTGTGTTATGAGAGAGTTAATGTAAGTGGTATGAGGTGGAAGAGAAAGTGGTGATGGAGTGTATGTAGTGGTAAGGAAAGTGAATGGAATGCTTATAGATGGTATTGTACAAGAAGATAGAACATGCGATGCCACATAGGAATGAGGGATGCTAGCATGAATAGTCGAGGAAGGAATCACATTACTAACTTGTTGCATTGTGGTGGTGACATTAGGAGTTGTATAGGTAGGTATAGAGGCTACTATTGTGGGAGGAGGAGTGTGAGGTCCTCCTTTTCTAATCATAGTGTTCACTTGGTGAGAGACAATAGAGGTGGAAGGAACATGTTTTTGATATATCTCAACTATTTGTTTCACAACATCTAGGCCTTCGTCACTTTCAAGCATGCGGCATGGATGTTTTCTATAGTTGGAATTACAGTGGCTGAAATATTTTCAAGTCTCACTTGATGTTGCAAGTGTCCTAAGTCCTCATGAATGTGAATGAGCTTGTCTTGTGGGATATTATTAGGCCTATGTTCAATATGCATGCTACTTGAATGCAAAGAGTTACTAAGGGTATTTTCCATGCCTAGTGTACTATTATCAATACTAGGAGTGGAAGCTCTAGATAACCCAAGACAGGTACAATGAGTGTGTTATCATGAGATGCCATGAGTCTCAAACTTCTTCTCAAGTTAAGGTATTAGAAATAGGACACCAAACACTCGTGCAAAGGTTTCTAAATGTAGGGTGAATGAAAATGCAATGCAAACAAAGAGCACTAAAATGCTGATAACTAAAATTCTAGAAAGCAACACAAAAATGCAAAAATAACAAGTAGGAATGGAGAAATTGCAGAGTAAATTCCAGAAAATGTAGTAAGAAATATGCAACTGTACTGAGTCGCCTAGGGTGGGGAATTAGTCCAAGTAGTGATTTTCTTAACAATTTTTAGAATATTTAAATGAAATTCTATGATTTTTAGGTTTTCAGATGTAGATATAGTATGAAAAATGTAGAAGATTTTGGAATTCTTAATGAAATGCAATGCAAGAATGCAAGCTATATGAGCTTTTCACTAATGCAAGTTTGAAAACCCTAGAATGCAAAACAATGCAAAACCTAATGCAATGTTGATGCAAGCTATTCCTAGGATGAAAATGCACTTGAAATCATAAGTAAAAATGTTCTAAAGGAAGGTTCACCAAAATGAACCATAGAACTTTGGGGATAGGGCTTCCTTGCACTTCTAGGGTTTTTCACCTAAAAGGAGAAAGGTATCCCACAAAAGGATCTAAAGGTTCATTCAAAACTAATTCAAATTTGGTTGAAATGTGCCTAAATGGAAGGTCCTAAATGTTGTAAACTGATAAAAGAGATGAACTATTAATGCAAAACTAATGAAATACAAGATGTTTGGAAACACAATGTGAAATGATCTAAGAATGCAAATAAACTATAACATAAATGAAAGGGGCTGGAGAGGTGCACCTAGAAATTGGAAGTTGATGTAGAGAGGCTCTAGAATACTATAGGATTTTTTGCTGAAGCTAACTGGGACACTTACGCCAAGTTGGGCGACTTAGTCCTATTTTGGGGAGATTCTATCGGAACAGGTTTTGGGAAACTGGGTATCCAAAACTACAGAAAACACTTTTCAGGCCTAGCAGTGGGACTAAGTCACCACTAATGGTGACTTAGTCCACCTTTAGCTTTTGGAAATCTCGAAGATGTAATCTATAACTTCTAGTTTGTACTTTAGCTCCTAGCAAGAATCTGGATCTGAATCTGTAGACTTTGACCTATAGGTGATCTCCAAGCTTCTTTTAGGATTTTATTGACTTTGAATGGTGTTGACACCTTTTAACACCTTGCCATTTGATAAATCTGCATACAAGACTTGCAAAACACACATGAAAAGAGAGAAAACGGGTTAAGGGATGTTAGAGAAAGGGTTAAGGGTTAGAGAATAGGGGTTTTCCTTAGTCAAACCCAATTTGGTAATCAAACCCTTGAAAATGAAATGAAATGGAAAGAGATTGATGATTAAACAACATGCAATGCTACAACTCATGAAACCCTTGAAGTAGAAATCTGAAGATATGCAAGTAGATGTTCCAATAGATGAATGCTTGAAATGCCTAGAATGCTTGAATGCTTGGATGCTTGAAGAATGAATTGTTGGGGGGTGAAAATGAGAGGAAAATCCTTTATTTATACACGATTGTGCCCTAATTCTCGAAAATACCTCATCACAGGTCGACCTCAAGGTCTAGAGAATAATATCCCGCTAGAATTATAAAATAATTTTGATTTTTAAGGCAAATGGGACTAAGTCACCCCAAGTGGTGACTTGGTCCCACTAGGGAAATTTTACTGGGTGTCAGGAATTAAAGTGTATTTAATTATGTTTAATGGGATTTTTCTCTGAAACACACTTAAGTAAGGCCTTTAAGTGCATAAAGGGGCCATTTAAACACAAGAAAGGGTCAAATTATTGATGAAAAGCCTAGGAAAGTGTGAGAGTTTGTTACAAATACTTACAACACTTTGAAATAAGGCTTGGTAAGTGATAAAAAGAGGTTGTTTAGGTGAAATACATTAGAAAGGTCTTAGAAAAGTGTAAAAGTGTGTTACAACACTTCACAACACCTTTGCAAGACATTGTAAGGTTTTTATTGATTTACAAGAGTTCAAGACCTAAAGTGAATGTGTTGGCCACATTACAACATTAAATCTAGGAAAAATCAGGCCAAAATCCATAAGAAAGGCCCAAATGAGCATGAAAATGTCCAAGGATACATTTTTCTATGTTACAGTTTGATTGATTTGTAACCAAAGGAAGAAATTCATCTCCCCAAATATCGATATTTCAAACTCTTTTTGCATCTCTTCAGCAAATTTATTACACATAGCTTCATCATCTCTAAAGATAATATCATCCAAGTATACAACCACTATCAAGATTTTGTCTTCCTCAATTTTGAAGTAAAGATTACTATTTGTTGTTCCTTTACTGAATCCTTGCTGTATCAAATATCTCTTCAATCTTGCATACCAAGCTCTAGGATCTTGCTTAAACCCATATAGTGCCTTCTTCAATTTACATACCATATCTGATTGATTTGATAACTAAAATCCTTCCGGTTATTCCATGCAAACTTCTTCTTCCAATTCTCCATTCAGATTAGCAGACTTCACATCCATATGATAAATTTTAAAGTCCTTGTATGTTGCAAATGCCAAAAACATTATGATAGCTTCCATCCTAGCCATAGGAGAAAATATCACCTCAAATTCCATTCCTTCCACTTGTGAGTAACCCTTACACACAAGTCTTTCCTTACTCCTTACCACTTATCCATTGTAATTTAGCTTGTTTCTGAATAACCACTTAGTTCCAATTATATTCTTGTTTTCCAATCTAGGAACCAATTCCCAAGTCTATTTTTTCTCAATTTGCATGTTATTCTTTCATTGCCTTCATCCAATATTCATCCTTGCATGCTTCACTCATTATTTTTGGTTCAAATTTAGAAAGTAAGCACAAATTTACTTCAACTTCAGTAGCTTTGCCTCTTGTCAATACACCTTTCCTTTTGTCTCCAATGGTTTGTTATTCAAAATTATTCTTTTGCACATACTTAAGTATTAGGGGTCTTCTCCAAAGCTTCTTCCTCTTCATTCTATACTTCTTCTTCATCAATTTTTTCTTCTTCTACTTCTCTGCAGTGAGGTTCATCTGACACATCCATCCATTGTATTTGAATTCTACAAGTTTTCATCAACCTTAACATTCACACTTTCAGATATCTTTCTTAGCCTTTTGTTGTAGCATCTGTAAGCTCTTCTTTTAGTAGAATATCCAAGGAAGATAACTTCATCAAACCTTGCATCAAACTTTCCTAAGATTTTTTCTTCTCTTTTGATATAACATTTGCTTCCAAATACTCTAAAGTACTTCATAGTAGGAATCCTTCCATACCATAACTCATAGGGAGTCTTTGTGCTATTAGCTTTGGCTTGTACTCTATTAAGTATATAAACAGTAGTATGAATTCCTTCTCTCCAGTAGACTTTCTGTAGATTTTCATCTTTCATCATAGTCCTAGTAGCTTCTTGAATCATCTGATTTTTCCTCTCAACCACTCCATTCTGATAAGGAGTTTTAGGGGCAAACAAATGCCTCTTTATTCAATGAACTTCACAAAACATGTTGGAATCATTGGAGGTGAATTCACCACCTCTATCAGACCTCAAACATTTGATTTTCATATCCATTTCATTATGAACCATAGCTTTATATGCCTTGAAGTCATCTAGTGATTCATATTTTTCTCTAAGAAAAGTAACCCATGTCATTCTAGAGTAATCATCAATCAAACGCATAAAGTATATGTCATCTTGTAGACTTCTCACCCTTTTAGGACCACAAATATCTATATGAATCAACTCTAGTAGTCTGGTAGTAGATTGTTCCTTTCCCTTGAAACTTCTGCTTACTTTCTTTCCAAACTGACAATCCTTGCAAACAAAATTGATAGGCTTTGTGATTTTAGGCAAGTCTCTCATTACATGAACTAAACTGATTATCACCAAATTATCAAAATTCATATGAAACATCCTCTGGTGCCATAACCATCACTAATCTATGACATAAAGTGATGACCATCAACACCCTTAAGCTGATAGATGTTTCTGTCTGTTCTCTTACCAACAACAATCATAATTTTGGGTCCTTTTCTGATCTCATATGTTTCATCCTTAAACACAAGATTATATCCCTTACTATACATTTTTCCAACACTCAAAAGGTTATGCATTAAAACCTTAACATAATAAACATTATCAATGTTATGCTTGCCATCAAAATTGATTGAACCCATTCCACAAATCTTAGTTCCCGAATCATCTCCAAATTTAACTAGTCCTCCATCATATTTTTCAAGTTTAACAAAATTACTCTTGTCTTCGATCATGTGATTAGAGCAGCCATTTTCAACAACCGAGTAATTCTTATCTTCTTTAACATGAAAAGTAGATACCAAAGTACCTTCTATCTTATCCTTCTTCTCCAAAATACTTTCCTTCAAACAAATTTTAGAGTTTGTAGAACTAGGTTGTTCTTTTATAGCCAGGAACAAACATTCATTGTCATCGAAGTCTCCATAATTAGATTCATCATTAGAAATTGCAGTGTAGAAAAAAGTATCCTTTTTTCACACTTAATTTGGAAATAATTAATATTAAAATGAGCTTAATTATGTCTTGATTTAGTGTTGTAATGTGTTTTACACATTCACATTAAGTTTAATACCCTTCTTAATAAAATGGACTTAATTGTGCCTCATTTAGGGTGTTGTAAAGTGTATCTTTACACTTTCACACTAATCTAGGGTTTTATTAATTAATTGAGGTAAGTTTTTCTTAATTGACCTCTTTAATTCAAATCCAATCCTAATTAATTGCAAATTTTGAGGGATAAAGCCTGACATTCATAAAAGATATTACACAACACTTAGTTTTTGAAGGTGTGTGCCCTAGGTTAGTGACCTAGGAACCATTCTACACCTGGTGAATGGGTCCTCACTAGGTCCTAGGACCCTATTTTCACATGATCTTTCACATTGTTCGAAGTGTGTCCTAGCTAAGTGAGCTAGGACCCATTCACCACATGGCGAATGGGTCCTCACTTAGACCTAGAACCCCCCTTGGGATATGTTTTTGGCATTATTTTAATGATTTCAAATCTTAGATCCGATGTCAGCTTGTGTTATTTGAATTTTAAGAATTAAGAATAAGATAAGTATAAATACAAGGTTATTTCACTATGCTTTCACTTTGAATTTCACAAGCAATCAAGAGTACTTTCACAAGAGCATTTCAAGAGTTCACAAGAGAATTTATAAAGCATTCAAGGGTAGATTTGAAGAATATTATTGCAGAAATCAAGAGTAATTTAATCATGTCAAAGGCATAGTGCATCATTAATGTGGTTAAGCTAATGCTGTGATGTAGCATTTTGGTGCAGGAGCAACTTGACACAAAATGCTCTCAAAAGGCAAAAAATTGAAAATTTGAGCTTTCAAATGTAAAAACATGTAAATAATTGTAAAAAGGTCTTGAGTGGTCATATTTAATGTATTGAGTCATTCTAGGGGGTCAAAAATATAGAAAACAAAATTTGGAAAAATGCTAAAGTTGCCAATTTTGTACAAAGCAAAAGATGCAAAAAAAGAAAAAAATAGAAGTTGAAGAGTCATTGAAGGAAAAATGAAGAGATAGGTCGATCAAGGAAGTTAAAGAGTTATTTATTGAATGGGAAAGTTCTTTAAAAGGTTTGTAAAGGTCGAGCAAAGATGAATCAATTGTATTCTTGAAAAGTTATTGCTAAATAAAGTTCCATGTTTTTGAATTTCTGAGTTTTCCTTCATTGTTTCTCCATTTTGTACAGTCCGTACAGTAGTTTGGGGTCATAAATCTCATTGTTTTAAGTTGCATAAGGAATTAGTTTTCATTTCCATCCATTTTGGGGGGGAATTTACTAAGTATATTTCTTGTTTAAGTAGAATTCTTGAACTTGGTCTATAACCTTATATAAGGTTTTGAGAGTCTAGTCAGATTTTAAATGACTACTCCACCGATTAGGGATTTGTAGCTCAATGGAGTAGGTTTGTATAGGATGCTTTAGGTTTTTTTTAGGTTGAAATATGCAGGGGAAGGCGAGATTACAGTGTGAAGGCTGCTGTCCTGACAGAAAAATAATGATTTCCTTATATAAATGAATGGCTCCAAGGTGCTAAATGATGTAAAGGCATGCAAGAAGGTTGGAGAATGATTCCTCGAGTGTGTGCAGAAATATTCCCATGTTTTTGAAGTAGTGGATAAGTGAAAAGAGGTTTGGAAGGGTAACTTTCAATAAACCCTCACATTCTTTGATCATTGGTAAGCCTAAGTTCAAGGGTTTTGAAGTTCAGAGTTTGTGGAGATTTTTAGTCCCTAAAAATGATTGATTTGTAAGTTTTGAGACCTATTATACTTATTCATGGGGGTGTGAGGTGTTTAGAACTTGATTTTTTGGTGGTCTCTTTGTAAATTTGGCCTGATTTGAGGCACTTTTCAGTGTACAGTCTAGTTTTCTGTTTTTTCTTTTCTTCAAAACAACAATACCTTCCCTTGAAGAATGTTAAAGTAGATCCAAATGGGTCCTAGAATATGGTTTTGGTTTATGGAGATTCATTGTAGTTTTAGAGAAATACCCAATTTGAGCTATATGGACTACTACTAGGATTTGGTGTCTTGGAAGTGCATGTTGAAAGAATTGATTGTTTTAGAATTTTTTCAATGGGTTTTTTCTTTGATTCATTAAAATTTAAGTTTTTGATGATGTATTAAGGTTTGGTGAAAGTATAGAAGAAATATTTGGTGATTTGGTGCCTTGTAGCAATGAGAAATCAAGTGTTAAAGAGGTGAACTTTGTTGATAGTTTAAATAAACTAATGGTGAATGTGAAATTGATCTTCTCAATTTGAGTTTTGGGTCTTAAGTACCCTAATGGCTTATAGTTTTGGTAGATTCCCTTGCATCAATTGGTATCAGAGCTAGCTGATCTGGGTTGTTGAGTTCTTTTTGTTGAGTTTGGTTGCATGTGCTTGATCCATCTAAGCTATAAAGAGAAAGTCCAAGAGACTAGGTAGAGAAAAGAGGAGATGCCTAGGTGAGGCAAATAAGTTTCTGAGTTATGTTGCAATAAGAACTAGATGGATACCTGATTGTGAAGCACTTGAGTTTTCATCCTAAAGAGTACTCCACTGATGGGAGTAGATGAAAAGATGAAGACAAGTTGGTCAGAGAAGGTCAAGGATGAATTGTGAAAGAAAGAGGAAAGTTTGCAAGGAAATTATTGTGTCATTGGTTGAGGAGAAGTTGATGGAAATTTAAGAGTGGTGAAAAGGCAGTCCTGTGTCCTTTTGAGGGAGAAAAGTGATTGTGAACCTAATGATAGAAAGAGAAAGGCAAGAGGTAAGAGAAGACAAAGATGAAGATGGATGGAAAAGGAAAAGTGAAGACAAAGTTGAAGACAAGATTGGAACCAAGATTCAGAAGAGTAAAGAAGTCCAAGGCAGATTTGAATTTGTTTTGTAGGTACAAACAAAGTTGATATGTTTCCAAGGGACTTGGAAAGGTTTTTTTGGTTGGTTGTATGGTGCAGGAGCACCTTGACACAAAATGCTCTCAAAAGGCAAAAAATTGAAAATTTGATCTTTCAAATGTAAAAGCATGTAAATATTTGTAAAAAGGTCTTGAGTGAGAATATTTAATGTATTTGAGTCATTCTAGGAGGTCAAAAAGATATAATTAAATTTTTTTTTGGCAAAATGCTAAAGTTGCCAATTTTGTACAAAGCAAAAGATGCAAAAAAAGAAAAAATTAGAAGTTGAAGAGTCATTGAGGGAAAAATGAAGAGATAGGTTGATCAAGGAAGTTAAAGAGTTTTTTATTGAATGGGAAACTTCTTTAAAAGGCTTGTAAAGGTCAAGAAAAGAGGAATCAATTGTATTCTTGAAAAGTTATTGCTAAATAAAGCTCCATGTTTTTGAATTTCTGAGTTTTCCTTCATTGTTTCTCCATTTTGCATAGTCTATACAGTAGTTTGGGGTCTTGAATCTCATTTTTTAAAGTTTCATGAGGAATTAGTTTTTGATTCCATCCATTTTGGGAGGAATCTATTAAGTATATTTCTTGTTTAAGTAGAATTTCTTGAACTCGGTCTGCAACCTTAAGAGTTTAATCAAATTTGCAGTTCGGTGGAGTAGGTTTGTATAGGATTCTTTAGGTTGTTTTTTATGTTGAAATATGCAGGGGAAGGCGAGATTACAGTGTGAAGGCTGCTGTCCTGACATAAAAATAGTGATTTCTTTATATAAATGAATGGCTCCAAGGTACTAAATGATGTAAAGGCATGCAAGAAGGTTGGAGAATGATTCCTTGAGTGTGTGCAGACATATTCCCATGTGCTTGAAGTAGTGGATGAGTGAAAATAGGTTTGGAAGGGTAACTTTCAATAAACCCTCACATTCTTGATCATTGGTAAGCCTAAATTCAAGGGTTTTGAAGTTCAACATTTGTGGAGCTTTTTAGTACCTAAAAATGATTGATTTGTAAGTTCAAAGACCTGTTCTACTGCTGCTCAAGGGTGTGAGGTGTTTAGAAGCTGATTTTTTGGCGGCCTCTTTGTAAATTTGGCCTAATTTGAGGCACTTTCCAGCGTACAATCTAGTTTTTTGATGTTTTTTCAAAAAAAAAAACCTTCCTTTGAAGTATGTTAAAGTAGGCCCAAATGGGTCCTAGAATATGGTTTTAGTTTTTATGGAGATTCAGTGTGTTTTTAGAGAAATACCTGATTTGAGTTGTATGGACTACTACTAGGATTTGGTGTCTTGGAAGTGCATGTTGAAAGAGCTTATTGTTTCATAATTTTTCAATGGGTTTTTGCTTTGATTCTCTAAAATTTAAGTTTTTGAATATGTATTTTAGTGAAAGTGTAGAGGCAATATTTGGTGATTTGGTGCCTTGTAGCAATGAGAAATCAAGTGTTAAAGACCTGTGAACTTTGTTGATAGTTTAAATAAACTAATGGTGAATGTGAAATTGATCTTCTTAGTTTGAGTTTTGGGTCTTAAGTACCCTGATGGTTTTTAGATTTGGTAGATGCCCTTGCATCACATTTCAAGATTCAATTCAAGCATTGTTCCAAATCAAGTTCATGATCAAGATCTATATCCATTGAGGCCACTTCGTGCAAGATTGATGATTTATACTCCAAGTTTCAATTGAGGTTTGGTGAGTTGTGACATTTAATTTTGTTCATTCATCATTCCTTTATACATTATTTCATTTCAAAGTTTAATTACTAAAATGGGGTTTGACCAAGGTAAACCCCTATTCTCTAATAAAACAACATTTTTCTTCTCCTTTGATGTGTGATTACAGATTTTAGGTTGAAGATCATTTAGGAAGAAAAATTGCAAAAGTTGCAAAGTTGTCAAAGTTGTCACCTTTTTTGCAAGATCATGGAAACAAAGCTATAAAATTTATTTTTGGGTTTTCGACAGTCTTTGACTAGGATCTGGGAGTGTAGACATTGAAGAACATAACCCATAAAGCATTTTTCCAGAACCCTAGCTAAGACCCATTCACCACTGGGCGAATGAGTCCTCAGTGAGGCCTGAAAAAGAACTTTTTGCAACAGGTACACAACATTTGACCCTCTTAAAACTTGCCTTTTGATTGCTATATTGGTTAGGTTTGATTTCTAATTCTCATTTATGTATTATAACCCTCATAATAGAGTGAAACTAGGAAGAATAGGTGCATTGGTTCATCAATTCATTTTAGTGAATCACAACACCTCATTTTTTCTATGTTCCAGAAAACTAGCATCTTCTCTAACATAGTAAGCTTTCTTAATCATCTTTCCTTTATTCTCCTTACTCTGATTATTTACAACTCTTTTTAGGCATCTAGAAGAATAATGACCTATATCACCACAACTGAAACATTTGAAAGGTAATTTACCTTTGTACTTATCGGTGCCCTTCTTCATTCTTCTTACAAAATTATCTTCCACATCATCAGGATCTTCCTTATCTAAATCCTCAACCTTTTCTGATACTCTGGCATGGAAAGCAGTTTCTACATTTATACCATTTTTCAAACCCTTTTTCCTTATTTCAAAAGAAGTTAGTGTACTAGTCATCTAATCTTTAGAATAAGTATCTAGATTTGCAATTTCCTCAATAGAAAATACCTTTTCACTATAAGAATGAGGAAGAGATTTGAGAAATTTCTTTTCGGCTTTAAATTCTTTGACTTGTTCACCAAGACCTCTCATTGTGCTCACCAACTCATCAATCTCTACATTTATTTATATTTTGATTGTTTCATCTTTAGACATATGCACTATCTCAAATTGTGCCTTCAAATTTTGCAACTTTTCTTGTTTGACTTTTTCATCCCCTTCACAAATTATTTCTAGCTTATCCCAAACCTCTTTAGCAGTCTTCAAACTCATGAATTTTACTAATTCAATATTTGAAAGACTATTCACAATAATAAATATTGTCTTAGCATTGATCTCATGTGCCTTGATATCTACACTTGTACTTGGACCAAACCATTTGTAGGTGGAGTATATGTAGTCTGATAATCCTTTTCAACCTCAAATCCCTGAGCTTCCAGATATCCTTCCATCTTTGTCTTCCAAAATGCATAATCCGTGCCATTGAATCTAGGGTATTCCAAAGAAACCTTGTTCACCATCTTGGATCTACCTCAAGAGGTTAAGCTCTTCTCCAAGGAACCTTACTTTGATACCAATTGTTGAATGAACAAGAAAATTGAGAAGGGGGGTGAAATAGTTGTATCTAATCAAAACATCAAAAACCCTTAACAATAATTAGATCCACATGCATTCAATAAACCCTTATTCTGTTAATGTGATTAATCATGAAATGAAAATAACAAAAACTGAAATAACAATACCATACACAAGAGAACACCAAATTTATGTGGAAAACCCAATGAGGGAAAAACCACGATGAGGATTAGCTCATAATATTTAAGTAATTACAACACGGGTACAAAAGGGCTCACTACCAAAATAGGACACACTGTCTAAAAGGCTCACAACCACAAAAATAACAAGAAGATAAAAGAGAAATGTTACACATAGAACACTTTATCAATGCAACAAGGAATCCACCACAATGCTCTAGCAATCTCCCAGCCTAGCATGAAATATTTCAGACACCTTTGGCTCACTGCATTTAGGAATCTAATATTTTGAAATTCACACTACTTTGCTCAAATTCGCATCACACACATCACTTGCATTGATCTCACATCTATCTTTATTCTCTCTTAATTTTTTCTCCCTCCAACTCTCAACAACTCTACTCTTATTTATATCAACCTCAACCTTAAACATCTTCTCCAAGGTCAACATTCTATCTATTATATTTACAAATCCAGATTAGGTCAGAATCTAAACACTCATACGGTGGATAGGAATGAAAGGGGACCAAAACAAAACTTAATCGAGACCCAAAATTAAGTCTCACATGCCACTCTATGCATCCATTAATACTTGAACATTTTTGAATGTAGTGTAGACACCAGGTTGACTGTTACTCATGAAAACATATTAAACATTAAGTACATGCTTCTAAAACTTATGATACACCTAACCACAAGTCCTCTTGACATAAACAAGAGAATAAAACCATTAACAATCCTTTAACACCAGAAGTCCTGAAAAGAAACAACGAAGAAATGTGGAGCAAATACATTTCTCCCCGACACATTTGTACAACATTGCAATACTAGTTCACATACTGGTGAACACAAATTCCTTTCACGAACGATCCAAAACCCAAAATTCTGAATATAGAAACCTCTAGAAACCTTGAACAACATATTAAATATGCACAAGCATAGCTTCAATAAAAAAGATACATGGAGCACGATCTAGATAACATTCTAAGCACTTGCACAACAATTTTCTCTATTTATCAAATTTCTCAAAAGCACTTGGAGATCAAGTACTAGAGACATAATATCAACTCATTACTTCATTCCAAATCATCTCCAAACACTACAAAAAAAGATAGCTCCATGAACTCACAAAACTTCCTCAATATCTCAACTACACATGCACAACTTGCAACAACCTGTTTTCCTCTTTTCCACAATTTTCTCAATATCCTCGACATTTTCATCATGCAACAACTTCCTTAACACACATATGACATCAATGACAACACTAGTCAATAAACATCATGTTGAAATTAATGACAACACATTCATACTTGCAACAAATGGGTCCCCTTTAAGCTCTTAAACTCAAATTAAAATATGTTTTTGGCAAAATTTCAAGATCATAAATTCAAATTTTAAGTTTCAGCTTTCTGGATTTAATAAATGGGGGATTAGAAAGGAATCCTATAAAATGAAGCCTTTCAATAATTTTAAACTAGAAAAGAGAGAGATTCACATGAGATCACAAGAATTTACACTCAAGAGCAAGGAGAAATTAATCAAGCATTCAAATTTGAAGTCTTGGAGCGACATTCTATTTGTTTCTGTAGGTCTTCAAGCTCATTTTGCTAACAAGATCAAGCATTATCAAAGATTGATGATAAATGCCTATGGAGGATCATGATGGATTTTAGGTTTTGGGAGATGCACCAAGCCATTCAACGAAGCCTAATGACTTGTTTCCTAAGTGGTTTCATCTTCTATTATCATTCTACTTTCTACCTAAAGGAAGGCATTATCAGATTTATGATCTATTAGGGTGATTTGATATCTACCAAAGTAGGTATTCATCATTGTTCATGTTTCATTTAGGGATATTATTATAACATACTTGAGTAGGGTTTCTTTGCATTTTAGCTCTTAAACAATCTTAGACACACTTAAGATTAGGGCTTGCACACACTTTCATGTTTCAGATCTATTCTTTTGATTAATGTTTAATTACCAAACTTGGGTTTTGATCAAGGAAAACCCCTACCCACCCCAAAACAATAATTTTGTTTTGCAGATTTATCACAAGTTTATATCCGAGAGTGAAAATTTAGAAGTGCAAGAAGGAAGTGTAGACAAAGGACTCAGATCTCAATTTTTTATTTTCTAGAAAGGGAGACCTAGACCAATTCGCCCATGGGAGAATGAGTCCCTAACAACCTCACAAAATAAGCTTTTTATGATAGGTGCACAATGTTTAACCCTTCTCAGATCTACCAGATCTTTGATGTTTCTCATAGTTTTATGCTTCATCTACAAGATCCAAGTGTCAAATCACATTTTTGAATTGATTTACTATTTTTAGTTTTTCTCCCAAAAGTGTTGTTTAGGCTGATAACCCCATCCTCAATCATAAGGAAATCAATAGATTTCCTCATTGAGTTGACTCACCTAAGGGTTGTAGGCCAATTATTTGTGTGGATCTCATTTCCTAATGAAAATAGGAAGATAGGTCCATCATACCCTCATTTTCCCCATTCCATACTTGTCTTACCTATTTTTCTATATTTTAGATCCCTCCCACCCATCCATATATTCCATCACTTGAATCCACTCCACCTTTGTCACCAAAACATAAAGGTGAGCCTTATCTTTCCCAACTGAGATAAATACTAAAAAGCTCATCACCTTCCCTGCCATCTAGTCCAAAATATAAGTTCACATGGTTTATAGTGCTCATGATCATGTTGGTAGTACTACTGTAACACCCATTATGGTACATTATTATTCCCATTAAGATGATAACATGAATGAAAAACCAGATCATAATGAAATATCTCTTATATTTTCACAATCAATGAATTTGGCCAAGAGCAAGCATGGTGGTCCTAGTTCAATGAGTGACCCTCCACATGTTGAAAGTTCTAGTACTTCTCCTTGTACTGTACTTGCGATATTCCCTTTAGAATATTGTCAAGCTTTTATTTATTATAAGAAATATTTGGATGTGAATGATTTTCTATAAATTATCTTTCATGTGTGGTACCCCTTGTGTCTTTATGTTTTGCTTGCACATAATGTGAACTTTCTCGTCATGTGCTGCTTAGTATGCATTTATGTTTGTTAGTTCTATTTGGATGACCCTTGATTTTCTTAGTGGAAAAATGATACTAAGAAAATGAATATTTCATGACATTCCTCTATGTGTATTTTCATTCTCCTTTTTGTCGTAAGTTCCTTTTATTCCTTTCGAGATTGATGGAAAATGTCTGAGCCTTTAGGTCTCTTCCATGTTGACCCAAGATAATTTTATTTTGTTTTCATGTGCTATTCCTCCTTTGTGCTCGTATTTACACAATAATTTTGGGAATGTTGTCAATTCAAAACATGGTTATTGTGATATATATTATCTATCGTTCATATTGATCCTGAATCTTTGGATCCCTAATGTGCTATTTTATGATATTACTTATATGACATTGTTTTCCAGGGGAAAAATATCATCATGAGCTAGATTTTTTGGAGCATATCACTTGGCATGGCTTCCCCAACAAGCTCTAATTCCCATCATTTTGAAAATATCAAATTTTCTACCTTATGTAGTATTGTAAATTGTCACCCTTGACAATTTCACACTAGTTTTTTCTCCCCCTAAGTTTTTGGACCTAATTATGCACCTAATTTCCTAATTATACATTTAGTGACCCATTTTAAATATTTATTGGAAAATAAAATGTGAATTATCAAATTATGCATTTAACATTTTCCCCGACACTTGGATTTCAAAAAAGGAGGGATTTGGTCTAGGGTACCTTGCGCCCTAGACCTCTTATGTTGGCCCCAAATTTAAATATGCCGGCATTGGTAATTTATTATTTTAAATTCAATTCCTAATTATTGGTCATCGAGATTTCATTTTTGAGAAATTAGAAGAATTGCATATAAATACACAATATTTTCATAATTTTAATAAAAATAAATAATTGAGAAAAACAATTGAGGAAAATACTTCAAAAATTAATTCTTGAGAAATCAAGAGCATATTTTTTTAGAATTATTGCAGCATTTCATAATTCAAGCATCATGTCAAGTTTTTTGTGAGGTTTTTCATGTTTTACATGCATTTTGTTTTTGAGTACTGACACTTGTAGGTCTTCAAATCAAGTCAAGTTGCATTTGATCATTGAAGGTGATGGGCATGACTTTAGTCCATCAAGGAGATAAAATATGAGCGGTGAGTTGTAGATTTTTTTTGAAATTAATTACTTGTTATCATTTAGTCTCTATCCATCAAAAGGATATATGACTCTCCTTTATCATTAAATTTTCCATTGTGGGGTTAGAAATACCGACATGGGGTTTGACTGAGGCAAGCCCCTATATGTCATAGCCCTTCTCCTCCTTTCATGTGTGTAAGTTAAAAATATAAAGGTGAATTGGACATATATTAAAATCTATTCTGTCATTAACCCTACAAGTCGTCAAGTCATAAAATGTGCATTTCATCAATAATAGATGAAGATCTGACAACTAAATCTGAAAGACAAAAGCTATAGACCAGGGACCTTAGGCTTGTGAAAGATATATGCCCTCCTTTATCATTAAATTTTCCATTGTGGGGGTAGAAATACCGACATGGGGTTTGACTGAGGCAAGACCCTATATGGCATAACCCTTCTCCTCCTTTCATGTGTGTAGGTTGCAAATATAAAGGTGAATTAG
The DNA here is from genome assembly GCA_007115665.2 of Sequoiadendron giganteum. NCBI lineage: Eukaryota > Viridiplantae > Streptophyta > Pinopsida > Cupressales > Cupressaceae > Sequoiadendron > Sequoiadendron giganteum. Next base: position 76,538,678 of record VCHN02000014.1, on the reverse strand, counting down.
AGATATTAAAATCTATTCGTTCATTAACCCTATGACTCGTCAAGTCATAGAATGTGCATTTTATCAATAGTAGATGAAGATCTAACAATTAAATCTAAAAGGAAAAAGCTATAGATTAGGGACCTCAGGCTTGTGAAAGTAGTTTCCAAATCCAGGTCCTCTATATAGGGAATACTTGCACCCTAGACCTCCTAGATCCTACTCAAATTTAAACTCCAGGTGCATCAGTGTCTACCTTTTTCTTTTTTTGGAGCTAAAATTTGTTTGTGTTTTTAATTTTCCTTAATTCATAACATAACACTATATTTTTATAGTTACATAGTATTATCATTGCATCACATCAAAATCCAATATCTAAGGCCATTAAAGAATTAACTCTAAGGTTGATTGACTCACCTTTTAGGTTGTTAGTCAATCTCCTTCCCTTGTCGATCTCAATTCCAATGTGTAATGGAAAAGGGATCGATCTTAGTGATCTAGAAATTGGTCTAGGATCCCTTTTCCAATGAAACATTTTGGTGAACCTGACTAATTTTCATTATATATCTTTTGAAATTTGAAGCATATCATCCTAGATCTGATTTTAATCATAGTTTATTTGCATTTATCATTTAGGCATATATCATTTCATGAAAAGCATTGAATATATATATATATATATATATATATATTTATAGCACATTAAATTCAAAGTTCAAATATGGTTAATTTAAGTCATCATAAGTCAAATATACATCATAATTGCATTTAAAAATCTACATTAGGACATTAGATCTTAAATAAAATCTGAAAGTGTTCAAAGCATTAATCTAGGCATATGCATATAGTGGAAAAAGTGCCTTGTTATTGTTAAAAAATGACATCAAGCTTTTCATTTCCAAATTTCACAAGTTAGGATAAGTGAATTTCTAAATTTTACAATCTAAAAATTGCATTTATTGGTTGAACATTTTGAATATTGGTTACATATTTTCATTTCACATTTTAAAATCACAAATCTATTGAAATCTAGAGATTTATTTATTGTCAGACCTGCATAGTCCTAGAGTAGGACACTCAAACTACAATACACATCCAAACTTTGATTTTAATATAAGAACTTTCCAAACTAGGGTATCCTTGCACCCTAGACCAGTTAAATTTACCTAAATTTTGGATCATAGGCCTATTTCAATATCTTATGTGTGGTTTTGCTTTTTGATTTTGCACCTTGTCTGATTTTGTTGTGCACCACTCATTTGATCCATAGGGAAAATAAAATGTTCCCTTTTCAATTATGTGGTTTTGATATGGTAATGCATTGCTTGCATAACTATAATTTTTCTACCTATGAGAAAATTTTGAAGAAACAAAGTGAAATCAATAACAATCATGACAATCATGTTCATTATTCTCCCAACATCTCCCCTACTTGTGAGAGTGTTTTGGTACAATAAGTTTCAATCATTGATACTCACGACAATCGTGTTTTTTCTTCTCTTGATATCTCATCTCCTTGTGATGGTATCTTGGTGTCAGAGGATCCAATTATTGAGAATCATGAGAATATTGTTTATTTCTCTCCCTCTACCTTTCCTACCTAGGAAGATATTGTGGCACAAGAAGATAAAATAATTGATGAATTTCATTCTTCAAAAGATGGTAAGGTGGATTGCATAGATGAAGATGCTAAATTGATATTAGATCTCCCATTGATAGAAGATCATCAATAAGCGATTAACTTAGTTGAGGTTATGAATGCACAATTTCCAATTGGATCTCCTTTAATAATTAGACCTCCTAAAAATCCTCTGATTATTGGAAGGTCTCCTAAATCACCTCTCATTATAGAAACTAGGAACTAGTGAGAGGAGGAACTTGATTCAAACTCACACTAAAGTAGACATTCAAGAGGGGTCCACATGTATCGATGTGGATGGTATAGGATGACAAAGATCAAGGGGGTGGGAAAGCCCCCAAGATACAAGATCCTACATCAAACCAATATAAGCACACGGGGACAAACACATGGTGTATGATATGAAACAAAATAAGATACACAAACATGCAATGCCACAAACGTAAAGATGAAAGAAAAAGAAAGAAAAGGTGGATCAAGCTTTGACCATTTGTCTCGCATGGTGTAGATTAGATCTAAACTTGTTTGTTTGAAATTAATGCTCAATATGAGGCAAATAAACTTCAGGCTATCCACTGGGTGAGTATCCAAAAAGGGTGGCTTACAAGTGGAACATGATGTCCACTATGCAAACCAAATGCACACTCACAAGGGCTAGTGGAACCTCAGGCTGTCCACTAGGTGAGCCCCTTGAGAGGTGAGCCACATACACACATGGATAATATGCACTCACACACACAAGTAAGTGGCTATGGGAAAGTCATGCCTAAGTTAAGCTCCCATACGCTAACCATATCAAAGCTATACCTCTTGATAAATTTGATAAGGCACCACACAACATGAACAAAAAGATGCATGAGGTAAGCAAAAATTTGTATTCTTGACACCCATGAACAAACAAGATGGCCCCATAGGCAAGCAAAGTGTGTTATGTAAGGTGGCTATATAACAGGTATTGTAAATGTAAAATAGTGTAAGGAATGTTCAAAGGGAGTTTTCTTAGTTCATGTAAGGTCTCTTATTAGGGAACATAGTGCATAATGTCTCCAAGAGAGGACAAATCAAAGAAATACCATTCTCTAAGAGGAAATCAAACCCAATGAAACCAACAAGAAAATGATGCATCATTAGAATAAAGAAAAATAACACAATGAAACATGAGTGTCGATGTATGCCCCCACTTTAAAGCGGTTGCCAACACAATTGCTGTGAGAAATTGATTTAAAGTAGAAGAAGACATTAGAGGTTATTCAGAAAGCCCTATGCCAAGTCATATGTTCCTGAATTAAACTACATCATGAATAATTATGTCACATGCGAGAAAAATTAAGGCATGCCATCCACATCCCAAGCTTGCTAGATTATATATATACATGGGAGATAGTCAACTAGCCAAAAGAGACAACAACAAGTGCCATACGAGGATAAGGCTACTTAACCCCTTGCCGCCACTTAGTGCAAGAAAAGGATGAGTTGAGATGATTGATGAAAAACATGAAAATCAGTATCAATTAGAGGATCTAGATGCTTCAACACAAGGAAGAGCACCACAATCATTAAGATGTTGAATTTTGTTACTCAAAGCCTTATATTCATTAGTAGAATGACCATGAACTCTATGATATGCACAAAATGAATTATTGTAGTAAATTTTTTCTCGTGTTCTTGGAGGGAGAGATATCAAATGATCTTGGAGGAGTCTCGACAAGATACCCTCTTGATAAAAAATAGAAGATGTTTCTTGATTTTGCGACAAAGATATCTCTTGCTTAGTACAAGTTGTCATACTTACACAAGACTCTTTAGATTGTGAGATTTTTTTCTCTCCTTGAAAGGAAGACGTAAAATCTAATGAACTCCAATAGGTAGTGTTTGGCGTGATGAAATTGATATTAAATAGATATTTCTTTGTTTCTTTCGTTTCTTTCAAAGGATAATAATCAAGACCACTAGTGTATATCACTTTAGGATGCACTAATGTTAAAGTCAACTTAGAGGAATCTTTTGTAATAGTGTTGACATTAAGTGAATGCTTGTTTATTTCTTTCGAGGGACAATAACCAAGACCATTAGTCATTTCTTGCATGTTAGGCTCTATAGGGACACAAATACCTTTTCCACTATATCCAAGTTGTTTCATAATTTCATAACCTTTTCCATAAAATGTTTTCAGTTCTTTTGGATCTAGTGATTGTGCATAATCAGTTTCATCAAAGTTTTTCGTGTAATTTGCTTCTTCTTCTAAAGTGGTTGAAGTGGATGATTTTGAAGGGTCTTCTAAATTTTGTGTTGACATTACTACTTTTTATTTTTCATGCTTTTTGTTATGATCTTCGAATTCCCATCAAATCTAGATGTGAAATCTAACGATCCCAAATTATCTAGCGATAACATTGTAAAGGGTTCAGGATAGCTATCTTTTTGTTCTTCTTGCATGAGTTCCAATTGTGTAGTTGGTGTCATTATTTTCAAAGGATTCTCCTTTCCTTTTTCAATGTTCAAACAACTATTTGGTTCAAGGTCAAACTCACCAAAATGAAATGAAGAAAATTGGAGCTTTATGTTTTGGGAGATAGAACCAGCAATTTCCTTCAAGTTTCATTCAAGGAAACCTTGGAGATCTCAATCAAGGGATGGAAATGAGAGAAATATATTTTAAATAAGGTTTCCTACGGGTGTGATTAAAGACTAAAAGGGGGTTCACCACCAAGCAAAGGCTTGGAAAGAAAGAGATGAATGCAATGCGAAAACCTAACCATTTGACATAAAATATGAAATTGAAATACATAATAAAAAATTGAGAATGAGAAGAGGGGTACCTGGAAGAAAGATGTGGTAAAAAAAAGCCCTGAAACCTTGAAATTATGTTATTTTATGCTCACTAAGACTCATACGCCAGGTTGGGAATTTTAGTCGCAGACTAGAGTTTTTAGGCAGAGACTGAAATCTCTCAATGACTAATCTGAATATTTTGAAACTAGAAAAAAGGTAGCACTAGGACTCATACACACAAGGTGGCCATTTATTCCCAATATTAGGGTTTGTATAAAACTTTTTTATTCTTTGGTGATCTCCTGTAGCTTCCCTCTTATCAAATCTCTAAGTCCCAAACCTTGTAGGTGAATTTATGTGATCTTGCAAGTAAGGAGACAACTTCAACAACTTTATTCAATATTGCCACTTAGTCTTCAAAAGATCTTCAAGCTCTAAAACATCTGGATATCCAATAACACATGTAAAGAGAGAGAAAAACTTGTTGATTGTTAGGAAATAAGAGGTTTTCCTTGGTCAAACCCCATTTAGGTAATTAAACCTTATGATGAAACAATGAAACATGAAACATGAAACATGAAATATGAACAATGATACCTTGAATGATGTCTTGAAATCTAAATCAACAATCTAACATGAAGTGACAATGTAGAATGTAGATCTTGATCTTGAGTTGGATATGAAATAATGCTTAACTTAGATATTGAATGCTACATCACAACACTAGCTCAACAACATGCTTGATGCCTTATGCCTTTGACATGATGATGGATCTTGAATTGCTGTAACAAATGATGAAGAAATCTACCCTGGAATGCCTTATGAATGCTCTTGAATACTCTAGTGAAGTCTTGGGATGCTTGACTCTTGATTTTTAGGTGAAATAATGATTTGAAACCTTTTTTATATAAGCACCCCATCTAATTTACTATTAATTAGATCCCAAATACTGACATTCATGAAATTTGAATTCAAAACCCTGATTTCCCACTCAAAACCCTAAAAAGGGGCCAAATGGGACTCATACGCCCAAGGTGGAGTATAGGTCCCATTTGGGTGAGACTCATATGACCAAGGTGGTATATGGGTCCCACCAGGGATTTTTGGGTAGAGGAAATATCAGGGGGGTTAAGATATTAAATGTATTTGTTGATTATGTCAGGATCTCAGTTGAAATAAGCCTCGAGATGCATAATAAAGGGTCTTAGGGGCCTATTAATGATTATATGAAGGTCATAAATGAAAGAGGGCCCAAAAATTAAAGTGAAGGTGTAAATAAATACACTTTACAACACTAAATTAAAGAAAAATTTGGTCTATTTAGCTTAAAAGGGCCCTAAACCTAACGTGAATGTGTAAAATACATTACAACACTAGATCAAGGCAACATTAGGTAGGACTTCTTTATTTGAGATGAAAAAGTGTTATGGGATTGGATATAAATCTCTTTCTAAAAGTGGATATAATGAAAAAATAAAACAAGGAGATAGGGATTATGTGAATTCTATGTCATATCTTTCAAAAAAAGGTTTAGGTTTTTAATATTAATCCCCATGTTCATCTCATGCTCCATCATCTATTGTATTTATGACTTCTTGTGGTAAGCGAGCAATCTTTTCTTCACAAGAGAAAATAATGTCTCCTACTACTTATCCTATACTCAAGTAAGATCATATTTTATCAAGGGTTCTCAAGCCCATTTGATTACTCTTCCTCCTCCAACATGTAAGAAATTTTATAGTGATAACTTATTTTGTGCATATCATCGAGTACATGGTCATTCCACTAATGAATGTTAGGCCTTGAGTAATAAAATGTACAATAACTTGTTGATTGTGGTTCTCTTTCACGTGTTGATGCACCTAATCACTTTAAAAAAAAGTGATATTTATTCTATGGTGTTGCTCCTCACTATGTGTATTTGTAGCTTCATATGCTTGCTCATTACCATTCATGATGGTACAATATTAAGTGCAACCATATCCCTTTTTATGGTAGCAACACAATAGTCTCTTGTGTGGTTGAATTTTACTTTTACACTTGGGGGGAAAGGATAACTAGTGTTCGGAGGTGTATATTCTTTTCAAGAATCCCCTCTTCACATTTTCTTCTTTAAAATACCAACACAAGGGTTGGTGCAAGAAGTTAGGTCCACGAAGAGGGGAAGTTTCAGATGAAAAAAAAATTCTCGCACAAAACGCATACGCGATCCTAAATCAGTAACGCGTACGCGTTACGGTTCGGGTTACGAACCTAAAATGCGTACGCGTTAATAACGCATACGCATTAATAACGCGTACGCGTTCATAACATGTACGTGTTCATAACGTGTACGCATTAATAACGCGTACGCGTTCATAACACGTACGTGTTCATAACGCGTATGCGTTTCTAAAGACTATTTATTTTTTTAAATAAGCGACTGTGAAAGTCATTTTCACAGCCGACTTTGGAGCGCTAGGACAAGAAACAACAGATCGCGTATGCATTTTGGATAGCCGAAATCTGCTAAATTTTCACTCTCACCTCCTCCAGTTAACACACCTGACCTTAGCGACCTCCAGGTTGGTTGAATTCTACAATATTTTTGCATTATAATTGCTATTTAGTTATTTTTGTTTATTTTGTTTTAATTTAATATTTAATAGTTTTTAAACTGCATTTAATTAACCGAAAACATCAACGAAACAAACAACATAAAATTTTAAATCGAAAACCTAAATTTGACACATTTAGTTTTGAAATTTAAAACCCTAAACTGTAGGTTCTAAAAAACTAATTTACTCAGACCGTTAATCTTTGAACCTAAACCCTAGAAAACGTAAACTAAAACCCTAGAAAACGTAACATAAACTAAAACCCTAGAAAACATAAACTAAAACCTTAGAAAACGTAAACTAAAACCCTAGAAAACATAAACTAAAACCTTAGAAAACGTAAACTAAAACCCTAGAAAACATAAACTAAAACCTTAGAAAACGTAAACTAAAACCCTAGAAAACGTAACGTAAACTAAAACCCTAGAATTTACGTAAACTAAAACCCTAGAAAATGTAACATAAACTAAAACCCTATTTGTAGGTTAAAATTAGGTTAAATCTAGGGTACAATTAGGGTTTGGCTTAAACTTTAATATATATTGTATAGTTAGATTTCAAAATTACAATTAGGGTTATGAATAGGTTTACTTGTTTAATATTAAAGAATTCAATTACCTGCTTCTAGGGTTAAAATTCATTCTAGGGTTAGGGTTCTAAGATAAATATTCGGGTAAGGGTTGAGGTTAGGGTTTGTATTCAACTAGGTTTAGAGTTAGGGTTATATTTTTATTAGGGTTAGGTTTAGGATTATGAAATTATGAATTAAAATTTAAGATGCAGGTTAGGGTTGGAGTTAGAATTAGCCCCGTCAATTGGTGTAGGGTTCTAGGGTTGGGGTAAAAATTAAATTAAGAGTCTAGGGTTAAATGGTTGTAATTTTGGTGAGAGTTAAAAATTCAATCAATATTTAATTAGGTTTATGATTAAAAAGTTTATATGCATTTAGGGTTAGTGTTCAACTAAGGTTATGATACCCGATTTAATTACAATTAGGGTTAGAGTTCAAGTTAGAATACATTAGGGTTCAAGTTATAATTAGGGTCTATGGTTCAAGTTATAATTAGCCCGTCTATGGTTCAAGTTAGAATTAGTGTGATAAAAATTCTAATATAAGGCAACATATCCCTAGATGAAATCGTATTTTAAAAAATTCTTCATCTATATCGATTAAATTTTTTATCTTAAACTTGAAAAATAAGGATTTAAAAATCATGAATACTAGTGGAACTTTTTAAAACACATAGGGTTTTAGTCTTATTTCTTCAATTTTTGTTTCTCACAATCTTAGTTTTGAAAATGTTTATTTACAAACTTATATAACAATGGGGTCTTTAGGTGTGATCAACAAAGTTTATTTTTAGTAGAGATAATTGTGAGGTATCACAAGACAATGCATTTCCCTCAATTTGTTATAACAACCATAGACTTTTAGTCATAACATATTGAATTTTCATTCCCTTCACTCTTGATTCAACATAATCTAGGTCGATTGTTACTATTTTGTCAAAGGGGACCGTCCTAGAACATCAACTTATAGATTTTCCTTCATTATTATTACTCAAAATTTTAAAAAATCATGAAATTAAAATGTATAACTCTAAATTCTATAATTGGTGAAGGATTGGGTTGCAAAATTTCTTGGATTTGACCCTACCGAATTGGTAGTTTGGATTCCTTATTTTTTTGCATAATTATTACTTTTAATCACTATAATTTTAATTTATTTGCATCCTTTAAGTTTCATGTAGTATACTATTGTTTAATAATTTATTATTAAAATAATATTTAATTCTCATACCTTTTATGTCTCTCATATGAACAATATTTTGTGTTCTATGGTAACTCCTATTATCATTTCCCCTTTTCAAATGTACCATGATTCCTATGTTTCTATTATTATATGTTTAAATGTATTCTTAATATGTTTAAATGTATCCTTATAACCAATTTTTTAAATTTCTAGATCTTAATGGTTATTACATTATTCTAATATACATAGACACTAAACCCTACATTCTAAAATATGAACACAAACCCTTACCCAAAACTCAAATTGTAAACCACAAATTTGAAATTTTCAAAACTTGTACAAACTTAAATTATAAACTTTAAAATGTGTACATGCTATGGATTTTTAATGAACATTACTAATTTTTTAATGATAAATCGAATGGTCTTCAAATGAATTGCATTTTGGATTTGTGCACGTTCAATGTGATTTTTAAATAGTTCTTTCAAATTGTCTGCATTATTTAATTAGTTTGTTGATATGTTTTTTAATTGTTTAACATGTGCAGTTGCCATTTGGTTGTACATTCACATGGATCCACTATTTTGCATTGAGGATTTTATGCCTGAACCACATATTCCTATAGATCCCATAGATCCTAACCCACCACCACCAGAAAACCCCATTCCTCCTAACCCACCACCACCAGAAAACCCCATTCCTCCTAACCCCCCACCCCCTATAGTAGACCAGGATCAGTTGAGAGAGAGCATTAGGGAAAATCTTACAGTCATTCAAGAAAATATAGATCTGATAAAAAATGAGCCTAGAATTCCCCCCCATCTCTCACGGTTTGCATCTACGATGCAAATTATTGTCGATTCTGTTCGATCTATTGATGCAGACCTAGATAGGTTCCATCAATGGAGAGATGAGAGGAGAAAATTCTATGCAGATGGATTGTCTTATAAAGAAATTAACGACCTTAAAATTACCAAAGAAGCCATGTGCCAATATTTTTTTAACCCTCAAACTAGCCAACCAATTCCACCCACCAAAAAATGAATTTCAATTTTATGGTGTAGGCACCCCTTGATAGCTGCACATTTTTGGGATAGATGGTGGATGGTGTTTGATACTCCACCACATGGAAATTCTGAGGTGCCCCTATACTTTTTGAGAAAGTTATGGGTAGAGTTTGAGTTGGGTTTAAAACCCAACTATTTTGATATGAGGTCATTTCAGGGAGCTGGGCGTGGCATGCCCCAACATAGATTAGGAGCAAGTGTTGATCCTCAACGATGTGCTCCAATTGCTCCTATTGTTCCTCCTGCTTCTCCTAGTGTTCCTACTGCATTTCAGTAGCAAACCATGCTATCGACATTAGGAGCATTGAGTTCACTTTCAGGACATCTCACTCATCAGACTTCACACGCGGCGGCTGAAGTGGTCAATAGAGAGCATGGAGGCTCCAACAATAGGAATACTCAGGCATCCACTTCAGGTGACCCACCTGCATCTGAGATAGAGTCATTTATGGATTTACTATATTCTGAGCATCATCTTACACAGGTATGTTCATCTTTTGAACTTAATATATTTTTTTGGAATGTGCAAAATTCATGTTTAAATAATAACATCAAATTATATATATAATACATTATTAATTCAATAAGTGTTTGGTGTAGACGCATGATCAGACAATGCCTGAAACTCAAAATGATCATGTCTATATGTCGAGTGTTGTAGATATGGGCTCACCTTTTGGTCAGGTACTTAAACCAATATATATTAAATTTAGTTTGTGTGGATATATATATCTAATTTATTTTGAATGTTTACACATGATGTGTGATTGATATATATTATATCTAGATGCAGGGAGGTTAGATGAGCATGCCTAGTGCTGACCAAGCACAAGTTGTGGTGAGCGCTCCTGAGTCATCATCAGCTCAAGGTGCATTCTTTCAAAAAGTTTGTTAAGTTTGAATTAAATACACATCATAGATCTAATTTAATTTTTACATTTACATACACATGCGTGAATGATCTATACAAATTGTTGTACATATATATGCAGGCATTTCATGAGACACCCATTGCAGGTGCACCTGAGACATCATCAACATTTATGCATGGGCAATCTCAGGTGCATGATCTTGAGGTCATATCATTCAAGGTTGTAAACTTTACTAAATATCCTAAACAATTTTTACGGATCTTTTATATATATATATATATATATATTCGAGGTTTTAACATATTGATTGCTTTATATGAATATGCAGGATATAGTAGATCAGGCATTTGAATCTTCTCAAGTGACAGTTATGCTACCCGTTGAACAAAATGTTCCAGTAGATCCACATGATCATATGGTAAATTATTCATGTCTTAAAAATCATTTTTATTGTATTTACTAGATATTTAATTAATTTATTTATTTTTATCCAAAAGTTTATATTTTGTCAGGTTTAAATATGTTTAATTATATCAAAATTTATAAATAAATTTAAATCTAATTTCAAGTTACTTGTACTCTTTTACAGCATGATGTAGGTACATCTAATCGACCTGGAACAAAGAGGAGACTTGATTTGACTGATCAGCCTGATAGTTAAATGGTTTTAAATTTTAAATAGACCAGACATCTCTAGTTTTATTTAAAATTTTATGTGTTGGACTTGACATATACATATTTTTGTTTATTTATATCAAATGACTTTAATGTGATGATTATATATATGCAGTCAATTATGATCATGTTATGTTCATTTTGATGATTATATGCACTCATATGTATATGTAGATCTAGATATTTTATCTAATTTTCAAGTAATACATGCACTAGATATAAATTCTTATCTCTACAATCAAATTTCATAAATATATAATTTATCACATGGTTAAAGGTGATAAATTTAAATATTCCTTAAATAGTTTAGATTATATTCATAATAAATTAAGAGCTCGCGTAATTTTAACTATTTACCAATTCTAGAAAATATTTGAACAATTATATGAAATGTATAATCTATAAAATTGGAATGAGATTTTTAAAATGCTACTAATAAGTTAATTGAAAATCATACAACTATACAACATGATGAAACATATATGTGTGCACATGTATATCCAATTATTTAGCTTATCAATTTTTACGTGAAGACCAAAAATTGATATTTACATAGTCTCTTGATAAAATAATTTTTCAGTGACAATCGCATGGTAGACCGACTTGATGAGAACCTGCAAAAATAATTAATGTAAACTGTAAGTAGTTCTATAATTTTTTTGATTCATTTAAGTAAATATATAGTAAAAGTTACAAAATTGGATCTTATAAATTTCATAAAAATTCAAATGATGTTTTCCATAGGATGGATGAATGGGATGCATGTCATGAACCCTAAGGTATGGCTTAATGGGTCCTATGAGAATGGCTTAAGGGGAATTATGCGAGTGACTTAAGGGATGCAAGATTGTGGAATAAGGGTACATGTAAGAGGATATGACTTAAGGGTCCTAAACCCTTAACCCTAAACCCTAAACCACATGACCTAAATCCTAGGAGATCAACGCTAAACCATTAATCCATATAAATTTGTTATTCTAAGCATCACATGAACCCTAGAAACCCTAAACCCTAAACCACATGACCTAAATCCTAGGAGATCAACCCTAAACCATTAATCCATATAAATTTGTTATTCTAAGCATCACATGAACCCTAGAAACCCTAAACCCTAAACCACATGACCTAAATCCTAGGAGATCAACGCTAAACCATTAATCCATATAAATTTGTTATTCTAAGCATCACATGAACCCTAGAAACCCTAAACCCTAAACCACGTGACCTAAATCCTAGGAGATCAACCCTAAACCATTAATCCATATAAATTTGTTATTCTAAGCATCACATGAACCCTAGAAACCCTAAACCCTAAACCACATGACCTAAATCCTAGGAGATCAATGCTAAACCATTAATCCATATAAATTTGTTATTCTAAGCATCACATGAACCCTAGAAACCCTAAACCCTAAACCACGTGACCTAAATCCTAGGAGATCAACCTAAACCATTAATCCATATAAATTTGTTATTCTAAGCATCACATGAACCCTAGAAACCCTAAACCCTAAACCACGTGACCTAAATCCTAGGAGATCAACCCTAAACCATTAATCCATATAAATTTGTTATTCTAAGCATCACATGAACCCTAGAAACCCTAAACCCTAAACCACATGACCTAAATCCTAGGAGATCAACGCTAAACCATTAATCCATATAAATTTGTTATTCTAAGCATCACATGAACCCTAGAAACCCTAAACCCTAAACCACATGACCTAAATCCTAGGAGATCAACCCTAAACCATTAATCCATATAAATTTGTTATTCTAAGCATCACATGAACCCTAGAAACCCTAAACCCTAAACCACATGACCTAAATCCTAGGAGATCAACCCTAAACCATTAATCCATATAAATTTGTTATTCTAAGCATCTCATGAACCCTAGAAACCCTAAACTCTAAACCATGTGACCTAAGGGGATGGCTTAAGGGGATGTCTTAAGGGGTGTTGAGAGAGTGACTTAAGGGGATGCAAGAGGATGGATTAAGGATATATATACAAGGATATGGATTAAGGGGTCCTAATAGAATGAATTAAGGGGAATTAATAGAGAGACTTAAAGGGGATGCAAGCGGATGGATTAATGGCACATACGAGGATGGCTTAAGGGGATATGAAATAAATTATAAACTTTTTATAAAATGACAATGAGTTAAATTTAGTTTTATATTTATACTCTCAACTAAATGTATCTACAACTATATATAGTTACTTGTCTGTAGATTCGAATTCCATTGTAATAAGAGTGCATCTCCTCTCTTTTTTGTATCAAGGGAGACCTGAAACAAAAAATGATATAAAACTTTAATAAGGAAATGAATTTAAAGACAAATATATATATCAATTAAATATATACATACAACTAGATATACTTACCAATATTTATTTACTTTGTTGTACCATCCACATCCTCTCTTTTTTGTAATGCATCTATGATTGTCTCATGATCATCCATTGAAAGTGTCCATAAAACTTTATTAGCAGGCCTCCCGTGATATCTAACTAGTTTTATATTGGTTGCCAAAATCAAATGTGAATAATGTATAATCTTCTTGTGTCTTTCATAATCTTCAAATGCAGGCAAGCCATTCTTTCTTATCAAATATTTTTGAAGCCAGGTGCCAACAACAACGACTGAACCAGTTGGATACTCAAAGTTATCATCATCCACTCTAGGATGTACCAACTTATATTTTCTCTCAACACATCTAGCCAACCAGTACTCTGTCTCCTCTTCATTCCCCTCGGGTGCAACAACAACATACACATGTCCTACAAAAATAGATAAAAAATTCAATAAAGAGCACAACTTATATTTAATTCATGTATATAAACATGCATACATATAAAATTCATCTCAATAAATAATGTACCTTCTTGTACAAGATCAGAAACACGGTCATAATCATCTGATGCGAACGCTTGATTATCTTCAATTATTGTTCCATGTTGAACATGTGTCGATGTAGGTGTTAAGGCTCTTTGTTGCCATTGTTCAACCCATTCCATATTTTCACAAGCCTCCCAATCACCTGCAATACAAAATTGACAAAAGCATGCCAACTCCCTTGTCCATATTGTCCATGTGTTTGCATTCAAACTCTTAAATGAATGCCATTTTGCAGATCCATTAATTGTTTCACAATCTTGTCGAGAACAAATATCATTTTCTTCAACTAACCAAAAGAAGCGGTGAATTATTGAGCTCTCACTTACTCTTGTAGATAATTTGGTATTGCACCAATCTACAATTGCATGTGCATCTCTAAATTTTGCAGCATCCTCAAATTTTAGTTGCTCTCTAGCAAGAGCTCTTTTCACACATGCACCTGCTCCATCGTGTTCTCCCTTACCATGACCGGCTTCAAAAAAACTCCATATGTGCTGGATATTATTTTCCTTATGAACTCTACATAACCAATAAAACATCCTAGCATTTTTGAATTGACCCGTGCAATTATCTGACCATATGAGATGTTCTAGCAATTGAATTCCTCTTTCTTTTAAATTTTTGTAAAATATATCAAAACAATATTGAACAAACTCAGATGAATGTAATCGATTATCACTTACATAAAAATGGTACTCTCTCAAAAAATTTCTATTATCTTCTCTACTATCATCTGCATGTCTATAAACAATATGAACAAAAATAGATACTTGCACTGAATTATAATACTGTGATTGAATTTCTTCTTGTGGAGCAAGAGTATAATTTTCAGCAAAATCAACAACCGACAATATAGTTCCAATTGGGAATGTGTTTTTACATAAACAAAATTGATTATCAAGCCAATGAGCATACTGAGAGTGTTGAACATATTTAGGTACAATCTTATCTTTAAATTCTTTAATAAATGCATGCACAGTATTTTTTTCCATAATTAGCTCACAACGTTTTCCAGTTTTTCCATCTTTTAAAGAATACTCAACATTTTTGAATCTTTTTACATCCACTAATTGTTGTCCAAATTCATTTAAACTACTTTCATGCATACATTCACCTAATAATGAAAAGTTAGCACATCTATCACATTCTCTAGAAATACATGATTTTAAATAAATTAAGTTTCCGTTAGAGGGTTCACAAAATAAACCTGATATAAAATATTTGATTCTTTCAGGTGGCATATTAATACCACAAATGTCCTGCATAATTTGGTTAACATGCAAATTGCATCGTATATATCAAAAACTATCATAATAATAACGAAATTGTAAATGAGTCTTACAACAACAAGAAATTCGTTGCTTATTAATTCTAACATACCAAGGTTTACACTTTTCGAATGATCTTTGACTTATTTTAATATTCAATGGTAAGATTGAAGCATCTAAATTTTTTTTATATAATTTAGTTTGAGTCATATCTAAGAGATGCTTTGGATGAGGTACACGAATTTTGGAACCCACCCTTAATTTTAAGACATCTCTAATGTTAGGTGATACTCTTGTATTATCATGCCAAAATTTATCGATTAAAGATTTAATTTCATTAGTTAATTTCATGTCTGATCTTGGGAGTCTACCACTAAAACTCCAACATTGATTAATTGGATCATTTTCAATATTTTCTCTTCTTTTAGCAGCTCTAATCAAAGTTTTGGGATTTACTTTTATACATTTACTAATCCTACTTAACATTCTTTTATTTGAAGTTGCTTTATCAACTAAAGCAGTTGTTATTGCACGACGAGCCGCATTTTTATCTTTAGATCGACTTTTCTTACCTATAAAATCAATAGCATTAGCAACACTAGAAATGACTTGTTCTACTGAATCATCTTTCTTTTTTGGTTTTACAAAAATACCTAATTTTTTCATCACTTTTCTCATTTTCCACATTCTCATCAATTGCACCATGAGTTGACATTGGAATCCTAATTTCTTTCTATAAAAAAACATTTTATATATTTTATTTCCATAAGTTCTAATTTGTCTCCAAGAAACTTTACCACGAAGGTTATCTAACACATCTTTTTCAATTGTAAAAAAAACATTTTCATCTTCATCCATACAAGGGGTTTCATTTTCATTCACACAAGGGGTTCCATTTTCATTTTCAAAAGTAAAAAAGATTTCATTCTCATTTTCATCAATATGAGGGATTTGATTAGCATTTGTATTCTCATAAGATATATTTTCATAATTTTTTTGTTTTTGCATTCTTTCAACCCTATAATTATTGATATCATCAATGGTGTATCCAGCTTCATCTAAACAAGCAAAATCAATATTATCAAGACTTGGGTTTGAAAGAATACCTAGAGAGATTGTTTGAATAGGTGCATTTTCCATATCATTGGGAGGTGGATTTGAAGACATACCCGAAGCTGTTTGCATATGTACTGTTTCCATATCATTCAAAGTTGTAGTTGAAGACATAGTTGAGTTTCTCTCCATAATTGTATTTTCTTCTATATTCACCATCTCCACATTTGCATCATCTACATTCATTTCATCATTCACGACTTTCTCTTCAACATTCATTGAAGTAGATGCTTCCAAATTTTTCATTTGACTAATTCTTTCTCTTCTATCTTTTTGTCTTTTTGCCTCCATATCTTTATTTGCTTGAATTTCTTCGGGTGTCATTGAAATTCTACACTTTTTTCTTTGTCTTTGTTTTGATCCCATGGTTACAAAACCATTTTTGATGAAAAAACAAATGATTTACTTGTAACCAATTTTCAAATTTTTATCTCCTTCAAATATTCAAATAACACTTTGTACTATGAAGATCCTTTCTTCTTTGGACTTTGAAGTACACAAAAATATCATGAATACATCCAAATTTTTTTTTTTGAATCTTCTTGTAAATTATTCTTGTACTTGATTCCACTTCAGAAAATTCAACCTGCACTTGAATTTTCAACCAATTTGCAATAGAATATGCCCTGCACAAGACAAATTTGTAATAAAAAATGCAGAAAATCAAACTTGCGGGCCGTACTATAGAAAAAGAATGTTGCAGGAAAACTGTACTGTATCAAAAAATGTCAAATCAGGATAAACGGATATATTAGAAACGTGTACGCGTTATGAAACGCGTACGTGTTCTTAAAAAGGAATGCATACGCGTTTCATAACGCATACGCGTTACCTTTACCCAACGGGTAAAAACATAACGCGTACGCATTATGAAACGCGTACGCGTTTTGTTTCAATAACGCGTATGCGTTATTAAAAAATTTGTTTCCCAACCCGCCTGGAGACTTGGTTTTAGGTTCAGGAAAGCTTTGGCAATCCGAGCCTTAGCCTTTGACCTGCAACTAAAAAACTAAGGCAGATTGAAGAAGAATGTTCAACTTTCACAATATGGTTGATGAATTTTTTTTCTGAATCAATCTATAAAATTAAAACCCATTACAGAACATGATGTCTAGTTTTTATATATATAATTTTTATTAAGATTGGATTATATTTTCTATTTTTTAATTAATTTCAAAGCAAACTAGTCATTAAACTTGAAATATTAGACTTTTTTTGTTTTTTAATAACTTTTTTTTGGTTAAATTTTTTAGAAAAAATTATATGACATCAATCTTTAGACAATTATTTACACAATGAAAAAAAAAAAATTCAAAAAAAGTTTAGTTTAGGTCAAATTATGCTGTCCGTACACGTTGATTTTTAAAAACAACAATTAAGGCCAATAAAAATTAAATAATAAAAAAAATATTCAACAAAAAATTACAAAAAAAATTCCTCATCAATCTTCATGTTGTTAGCTCTCTTTCCCCAAAAGGAATTAGTAAAATACTTTTATTTGATTCAAAAAGTGTTGTCCGTACACGTGCATGGTATGGTAAAAAAACAGGGACTTTTAAAAAGTGGTTTTTATAGATCTTTATCAAAATTTAGTTTCTACAATCTGGGTATTTGAATAATTTACATATTTATAAACTAGATTCAAATCTCTAAATTTCATATTACTGACTTTTTTAAAAATTCATTGTGTAAGTGCCTCAAATTTTCAGTTCAAGTGTGACAAATTCTGAAAAACAGCAAAAACACTTCCACTTTTTGAGCTTTTTGTGGACCCAACTTCTTGCATCAGCCCACAACAAGTATGTTTCTATTTTAAGGGGCACATATTACCCCTATCTAGTTAATAGATGTCTTATGAGATTTGACTTATTGACATACCCCTTTAGTGCTAGTCTTGTTATAATGCCCCTTGAGATTTGGTTATCGATTCATCCCCTGTGATGTTAAAATTTATGCACCCCTTAAGGTGATTTGTGTTCATCCCATGCAATTTTAATCTTTATGCACACCTTGAGGTGATTTTCATCCCCTATGACGTCAAAATTTTATTCCCTCTCTAAAGAAATATAGTCCATGGATTTGGCATAACGAAGCTTACTAATTCATGAATTTGAGAATTTTTAAGATGATCACCTAGCATAACACACCTTGCTTGCCAGTGGAGCCATATGTTTCATGAGTGATTTTACATCCTTAAATGAGAGCATCATTTTTTTTAAACATCACATTTGATAGATGAAATTTGATATTTGAGACAAATTTAAGACTAAGGTCTCTTTTCCTTAATCAAATTGTTTTAGTACTAGCCTTGCATTTTTGTTTTGTGATTATTGTATGTGTTTTCATTACATTTGTGTTTTGTTTTATTTTCATTATGTTATGTTATGTGTCTTCCTTGTGTATACTTCATGTTTTTTTTATGTTGTATTTCACTTCACATGTGTGTTCCTTTGTCATCTTGTTGTTTTACCATGGGATCTTGAATCCTAGGGGCTACCACATCCCCTAGATTCAACGCCATCTATCTCTTCAATATTTGGACAATGGAACCCCTCTTGATGTATACTTATTTTAGTGCGAGTCTAAGCATAAGTTCACACTCTCACTAAAGTGGGGGCTAAATGTAGCATAATAAATTATCACCTTTGAAAATTTGACACTAGATTTTCTCCCCTAAGTGGTTGTACCTAATTATGCACCTAATTTCCTAATTATGCATTTAATGGCCCATTTTAAACATTTATTAAAAAATCAAATGTGAAAGATCAAAGTATGCATTTAATATTTTTCCCTTGACACTTTGGATCTTGAAAAAGGAGGGATTTGGTCTAGGAACCCTTCACCCTAGACCTTTTAAGTTGGCCCCAAATTTAAATATGTCGATGTCGGTAATTTATTATTTGAAATTTAAAAATCTAAGAGCATCAAATGCATAAATCGAAGGAAAGCAATGGAGCTGATTTTCTTTTGAATGCATTTGTTTTAGTTTTTGCATAGTTTAATTTCATTTTACGTGTTTTCATTTAAGAAAAGCTTCATTGGAGTTATGCTGGAATTTTGATTTGAGTTTATAGATTAGATAATTCAACTTTTAATTTTCAGCATAAACAAATGGCGAACCCGTGACGTGAACACATCGATAATTTGAATTTTGATGTTTTGATAAATATCTTGCAGGAATAGTTTGAGGATTTCATCTAAAATGCAAGGATTCTTTCTTTACAGATTATGAATACTGTTTAGTGTTTGCACAATCTTTCCTGTAATAGAAGTGGCTAAATGAAATAATAAGCTTACTGGTTTATTTACACTAGCTGTACACTCTTGATTGATGATCTAAGAAATTATTTATGATGGAAGATTGAAACTCATTTTTAATTTGCATATGCTCTTCCTTGAGCACTCCATTCATGTTTCTACAATTTCTATTATTTATGCTTTGCTTTGACAATAGTTGGAGAATTTGGTATGCCTACCAATAATGCTTGCTTAAAGCCTTTTCAACATATCTCTTGAGCATAAACAATTTTTATTTTTATTGTACTTATTTTACATGCTTGTCACCAACTTTTGATGGCTGCAAGAGCAACAATTTTCATTGTTTTTTTTACATGCCAAATGGAGGGAAGCACAATCTTAAGAATGACATAAATTTATTCCTTCATTTTAATTTTTTGTGGCTGGATGTCATTTACAATTTCAAACAAAGGTATTTTGTGCATGCCTATAATCATGGCATAATCGAAGCTTTCAATTTTCTACCCCTCTTTGTTTGCTGACTTGATGATTTAAATTGGAATTAGATTATTTTGTTAATTATTTCTGACATTTTAGTTTTGTTAATTTAGTATTTAATTCTAATTTAGCTTAGTTTTAATTTAGACTAATTTTAGATTTAATTTAATTTACATTTAAATTAGAATTAGTTTTTAATTTGGACTTAGTTCATTTTTAATCTAGATTTAGCTTGTAATTTACATTTAAATTTAAATTTAGATTTTTATTGTAGCTTTGAACTTTGGATTTAGCTTTTAGCTTTTTAGATTTAGCTTTTACTTTTAGTTTAGTTTTTAGTTTTTAATTTAGATTTACCTTTTAATTTTTAAATCTAGTTTGTAGTTTTTAATTTAGCTTTTAATTAAGAACATAGGATTGATTTAATTTAGAATTTAGAATTAATTTAGCTTTCTAGATTTTAAATTAAATTAAATTTAGATTTTAATTAGAATAACTTTAATTTAGATTTTAACTTTTTGTTTAGATTTAATTAGAATTAACATTAGTTTAATTTTTTAGATTTGAACTTTTAAATTTAGCTTTTAGTTTATATTTAATTAGAATTAACATTAGTTTAATCTTTTAGAGTTCAACTTTAATTTAGATTTTAACTTTTAAACTTAGTTTTTAGTTTAGAATTAATTAGAATTAACATTAGTTTAATCTTTTAGATTTGAGTTCTTTAATTTAGATTTGAACTTTTAAATTTAACTTTTAGTTTAGATTTAATTAGAATTAACATAAGTTTAATTTTTTAGATTTGAACTTTAATTTAGATTTGAAGTTTCAAATTTAACTTTTAGTTTAGATTTAATTAGAATTAACATTAGTTTAATCTTTTAGATTTGAACTTTAATTTATATTTTAAATTTTAGTTTCATTTTAATTTTAGGGCTAATTGAGTTAAGTTGGTTTCTCTTGCAGGTTCACATGACAAAGAATCAAGGCTGAAAACATATACACAAATTTGCCGAAGACTTAAATTTAAAACTACTAATGACATTTGACGTAGGACGATCGTTGAAGACTTGATTTTGAAATCGATTGTCTTTTAGATTAGAAAATATTTCAATTGGTGCTTTAAAATGAATAATTGTCTTCTCTCATGTAGATTTAACTAGGAGGTCAATGAACGCTATTTACTGTTCTTGAAGGGGTGGTAGGTATTATGTTCTCACCTTGTGCACACTTGGTGATCAGAAAGCTAGACCCATCCATTTTTGAATTTACCTCTTAGAGGGCCTACCTTGGTGGGAAAAAGTACTCACCCAAGGGAATGACCCAACTGATAATAGGCTAAATCCAAGCTACTTCCAACCGGTATATAAAATGGGTTCTTGAGGAAAGTTCAAGTACCACGAATGGTTATGCCGACAAGTGATTCCCTTAGTACCTACATGGTGCGTGAAACTTGTAAGAGCGTAACATCTATAGGCTAGGAGTCCTCCTTAATGGAGCTAATATTGCTGCATGTATAGCTCACCCGAACAGATGCCCTTACTAGACACCTCTTGTTTGTAGTTGCCAAAATCCTTCTAATTGTTGGTGTAAGAGGTCGGACCTCTGAAGCCGTCCCACATACTTACGGTTCTTAGTAGAGATGAAGAGTTTTTCATGGGAGATTCATGATAACTCAAAGCTTGGTTGACCCGAGAAGTGACTGCCGTGTAAGGGGGAGCCAGTGTGGCTAAGCTTCTAAGTCATCCACTAAGAATAAGTGCAACTAGTTTATCCAAGTGGGAACTCAATGAATATTGTCCTTTACCAGCCATAGGTTGTGCTTGTCTTCAAGTCAAGTAAAAAAATTTAGACATTGTGCTTTTGTGTTTGAATTGCATTCTTGTCACAAAAATTTCCAATCACACTTAAACATCATCACCTATGGTCCAACCTTTGGGTTCTATAACCTTCATCCATCATAATAATCATCCCTAAACCATCTATAACCTTCTCAAAACATTCCAAAAACCATCAACCAAACATGTCTAACCACTATCCTCCATATTCATCCTCGACCTATGAACGAAACCAAAGGATTGAATATATTGGACATTGTTTGAAAGAGATTGAAAAAGAACTAGAATCCCGACATTTGAATGAAGTGATGCAATCATCCCATGAAAATCCTTTATCCTCACCCAAAACTACATCTTCCAAGTTCAATGCCCATAAATTTTTGCAAAGGATAAATGAGAAACCCAAATCTAAGTCCCCAAACACAAATAATATTGTGCAATCCTACCATGTCATGCATCTATCTTCATCCCTCACAAATCAAAATAAACCTCATGATTCTTTCACCCAAATTAATGAATCTATCTAACCATCCTCTCCCATCATACCATCTACATCCAATGAGTCATGTTAATCTCTTGATCCAAAGCATGCTAACATAGAATCCCCTATACATCAAGATCAAAGTATTCTTTCCACTCCATCCAATGATACCAAAAATCTCCAACCCCTTCCAATCTTTGACCAAGATCCCAACTCTCAAGAACCTCATGATGATCCCCTTATCTCTTTTTGTTTCATCCAAGATGATCCCCTTCCACCTCATGATTTAATGAGTCCATACCATCTCATGTTTCCATTGCATCCCAAGAGCATGATAGTTCTTCCATCATATCTAATGATGTCCTACCATTTGATGACCAAGATATATTTTCTACAAAATCTCAAGATTCCCTTCCTCATCAAGATAAAGATATACCCCCATTCAAGGATACCTTTTCATTCCATGATGCTATTCATCCTTCTCATGATAAAAATATGTATTTCATACCATTTCATGATGGTTTCATACCTAATAAAGATCAAGCTACTCCATATCCCACACCTCATTATCCTTTTCCAAGTCAAGATCAAAGTACCCCATTATCCCCATGTCAAGATCCTATCACCCATCTTAATTCCCCTCATGATCACAATCCTCCACAAGAGCTTATCACACCTATTCAAGCTATCCATGAACCCCACACCTATAAAATGGGTTCCTCCACCTTTATCCACTCTGGTTTACTTCCAACACCTATCCTTTCATCCATATCATACCCCCACCAAAATGGACTTGCATCTTGTTTCATAAACAATACATAACCCATTGGAAAATGAATGTGTCAAAGTATGAACTACAAAGGAAAAGGACTATGACTTCATGAACAAGGTATCCTAGAACCCATTTATATAAAAGAAAATCCATATTATCATGGTCTTGGTTATACACCTCACGCTCAAGACATTGGTAACTGTATCATGTTTTTTTATAAAATGTGTAAGTTTAAAAGTAAATCAATACAAAAAAATCAATGAAAAATTATATTAGAGAATTAAAATAACAATCTACTTGAATTGAAATAAACAAACTCTCTAAATTCGTTCTGTTGTCCTCTATCTCTAAGGATTTTTTTTTCAAGTCATTATGGCTCTCAAATTGTATGTATCCACATGACCTGTTAAATGACAACCTGAAGAACGAGATGCTGGAAATGCAATAAACATTTCTATATGATTGATTGCTAAAATGATATGCTGTAGATGATTGTGCAAAGATTATGATAATGCTAGGATATTGCTAATGAAAATGCTATGATGCAACTACAAAAATTAAGATGCAGCTAATGCTAAAGCCATGATTAAATCTAAGTGATGCAATGATGTAAATACTAAAATGATCTATGCTAATGATAAGATAACAATGCTAGTGAAATTTTTGTAGAATGTACTTATGCTCAAATCTCTATATGAAATGTTGTAAATGAGGTTGTATTTATAGATTTCTCCAAGGTATCGACCTATGTGGCAGGATTCAACGATCTGGAGAGATGGGTGGTTGAATGTGAAGTGGTTAGAGAGAATCAAGGAGAGTGTTCCATTTAGTAGAACAAATAGCCAAGTGTAGAGGAGAATCAAATGAAGGAGATGGCCAAGTGTCTCAAAATTGGTTATAATTTTTTGAGATAAATTCCAATTTAATTATTAATAATATTTAATTTCATGAGACACATGATGAGGTGGTAAATGAGAAGTTAGTAGAAATGTGACTAAATTCAAATATAAAATTTGAATTTAATAGAAGGGATTTAATTAAACAAAACCAACTAAATGAAGTTTATTTAATTAAAACATGAAGAAAATGATTTTAGATAAGAAGAATTTAATAAAGCGAACTATATAAATAAATTTGTTAATTTATTTATAAGTAGAAGAATTAAAGATTTATTAATTAAATAGCCTGTATATAATTAATTGAACCTCCAGAACAAATTTAGGTTTATACAGTACCCATTTTAAGTCTAAATTACATCAAAATAAACCTAAGTATCCTAGTCCATCAAACCTTCCATCTATCCTAGGTCCTTATCCTAGTCCATCAAACCTTCCATCTATCCTTGGTCCTTATCATCCAAACTCTATTCCATCAACCCTTCCATCCATATTGGGGCCCTAAATCCCTCCATATCATATTCATCAAGAACAACAAAGGCACACATCCTTGATGCCCTCTCAAAATTCTACCTACATTAACCCATCCATAATACCTCAATATCATTCATCTCCATCCACCCATCCCATTGCTCTTGGAAGCAATTTGGGTTCCAAATGTCAAAAGATTCCATATCGAAATTCACATATATCAAAGGATCAACATGTCTCCTTGAAGAGACATGCAAAAATAAAAGAAAATCTGATCCAAAGTCAAAAGCAAAACTTCTAAAGGCCACAAAGGCCATAAAGGCCCAAAAATCAATAAGAATAATTTCAAAGTCCACAAAGATCCATAAGACAAAAAGAAAAATATCAAAGGCCAAAAATGCCCACAAATAAAAAATTAAAGTCAAAAGCTATGTGGATTCCTAAAAGTCTCATAGAAGCAATAAAATCTAAATTGGCATCCAAATTTGATAATCCAAAAGCTTCCTCCAATCATCCATCTAAAAACTTGTCACCTTCAAACTCCATTTTTCCTCCATCACTCCACCACCCTTCAAGGTGTGATCTGATGTTGATCTTGCCATCCTTTCCATCTATCCATAATCAAGCCTTCCAAACTCCTATCCATTATCCAACATTCATCCCCCATTATCCTCCTTTAATCCAAACCTTTGCGTAAGTCCTTAGCTTCTTCCATCATGCCATTATTGTATCAATATTTATGAGTCTAATTCCCATTTCCATGGTTTATTAGAGCACATAATCAAGGGATATTAGCCATGAAACTTGATGCTTGAGTCCTTCCTATTCATATCTTATCTTCCATATTCCTCTTGCACTTTACACTAGGGGCAAGTTTCGTCCATCTTATCATTCATATCCATCATCCTCTTTACATTCATCCTTTACCTTTACACATTTTATCTTGACAAGGTCAAGGATCTTCTTGAAGTCATACATCTTATCCTATTCACTTTATCCATATCTTCCCTACCATATCCTTCACCTTATCCATATTCCACCATTTTATCTAAATACATCATTTCTTCCCTTCCTTGGTCTTGATGAGGAATAGGGGTAAAATACTTAGGCATTGTGTCCATACCTTAGCTATTTGATCTTGATCATCCTATTCATTAGCCTTATCCTTGCAACCTTTCATTTTGTATCTCCCAACTTATCCAAATCTGTGTCCCATTTCCTTTGTTCTTGATGAGATTAGGGGAAAAATTACAAATGCATGCTTTTGATATCCTTTCATATCCTTATGCATTACCATTCCATCATAGTCCACCTCCTTATCATTTATCCATGATTACACTACCCTAGGGTGGCCCATCATATCCCTTTGCAACCTTGAATCTTATCATGTGCAAATCATATTTGAGCCTAGCTGTAAAACATTATCCAATCCTCATATCTTTTTTCAATCAATCATCAACAATCATCAATCTTATCATACTTAGAGGAATCAATGATCTTAAGTACTTATCATCATCATGCCTTATGGAATCAATCATTCCTGACATCTTAATCAATCAACCATTATCATCTTTCGACAAGAGTTATGATGCTTGTGTGACATGTTTTGCAATGAATCTTTCATTTTGATCTATCATTTATCCATGGTTGCATTACCTCTCCTGTGGAAGATCTTATTTCTTCAATCATTCATCTATCACATTTCATCTCACTCCATCTTTAAAACTGAAAAAAAAAGTCTCTAAAAATCATAAAATATCTTGTAAAAAGCCATAAAAATCATAAAATGTCTTGAAAAAATCCCTAAAAATCATAAAATGTCTTGAAAAAGTCCAAAAAAATCAAATATTCCAAAAATAATAAAAAATCAAATATTCCAAAAATCCAAAAAATTTAAATATTCCAAAAATCCAAAAACAAAATCAAATATTCCAAAAATTCAAAAAAAATCAAATATCCCAAAAATCCAAAAAAATCAAATAACTTCAAAAAACCCTAAACAATGACACTTTCAGATTACCACACAACTTTGCACTTCAAAAAAATAAAAATGCGCCACAATTTCCAATCAGGGAAACATTACAACATACCTATCAATCCATCTTTTCAAATCCAACCAACCACATAAACTGTGACAAGAATCAGATTTACATTAAAGCATGGTGCCTGTTTGTTTGTTGATCTTTGATTATTTTATGATTTTATCTTTGATGGCATGCCTTTTAGCTTCTCGAGGATGTCTTGGAATAGAGAGGCGAGGATGGGGCATGTTCACTTATTTTCTGTTTGTGGACTGTTTCTTATTCACAAGATGACTCGTCTTAAGACATGGTTGTCTAAAATCATCGAGGACATATGAGTCTCATGTGGGTAAGAACATTCCTTGTCTGATAGTGTTTTCCATGCAATAAGTATTCAGGTCATCTACGGTCCTTATGCCTAGATGCTTATACTTCACTGCTAAATAAAAATGCAAATAGTATTCAGGTCGTCTAGATGTTCATGTTATCTAGATTCTTATATTAATTTATGACATAATAAGTTCTATGATGATAAAATACTATGTAAAGCACAAAAAGATTCATCACCTTCATTTTCTTCATATCTATTTTCATCTATCATTTCTTCCATCATCCATTTTCTTCATCTTTTCATTTTCTTCATGCTTCTAATTTCAAAGAATGATTAATTGGTTTATATAATTGATGCTTGTCTTCAAATATCAAATCAATAAACTTGATTTTTAGCATGGGACTCCACTAGTGCCTGATCACTCAATCTATTAATCAATAATTGTTTTGCGCTAGCATCAATCTCAATCAGCTTAATCAACTCATCAACCTAGCTATAATGATCATTTCAATTAATTGTTCAGTTATGCCTATTAGTTGTTCAATTTTATCAAATGTACATCTTCGCTTATCAAATGTGTATTTTCATCAAATGTGTATTTTCATCAAATGTGCATCTCTTCTTAATCACTCACGCAAAATCAATTATAAAATCTTCTCCTCATGATCTATCGAGAGATTAATCTTATCACAACTTGTTCAATCAATCTCTCAAGGGGGCATATTATATTCATCATCATCCTTACCAGGATATCCCTGGGGCATGTATCAGTTAATCAATATTTTTGTTTGAAACAACATGACAAGATGCATTGTCTCAGAGAGGGACAAAATGTAGACACTCAAAATTTGTCCTCACAATCATCCTATTTCTCATCTATTAATTAAATGGATATTATTATCTATTTAATTAATTCATTTAATATCTTCCTCTATTTTCATTAATCCACTTAAATCATTAAAATATTATAAGCATTTATCCATACTATAAGCATTTATTCATTCAATAATATTATAAGAATTTAATCATTTGCATAATCAACCATTTAATCCATAAATCATTTCATATTGCTTGGACATTTGCATTAATCATTAAAATATCTATGCATATTAAATCATTTAAATACATAGAACCATTTAATCATTTATCACAATTCATAAATCATTAGATCATTTAATCTATACATTTAATTCATTTATATCATCCATTCAAAATTGCACTTTATTCTAAATTCATAAACCTACATCATATCGTAAAATCCACCCATTATCTCTCTCATTTCAATTAATTGCAATATGAATTTTCCCACTTCAATCTTTTTATCCCACATCTCTCCCACAACATGAATCTGCCATGTGAGGACATCTATAAAAGCCTTTCTTCTCACCAAAAAGCACATACATTTGATACATTATCAATCTTCCTTTTCTGTTTATCACAACTTTTTGTTGCACTTGTACTCATAAAAATCCGAGAGCGTCAAAATGCATAAATCAAGAATCATGGTGAAATAGGAAAACAATGGAGCTGCTTTTCCTTTGAATGCATTTGTTTCAATTTTTGCATAGTTTAATTTCATTTTACATGTTTTTTCATTTAAGAAAGGCTTCATTGGAGTTATGCTGGAATTTTGATTTGAGTTTATAGATTAAATCATTTAGCTTTTAATTTTCCGCATAAACAAATATAAATACATAATATTTTCATAATTTTAAGAAAAAGAAGAAATAATTGAGAAAATACTTCAAAAATAAATTCAAGAGTAGTCAAGAGTAGAATTTTTAGAATTATTTCAGAATTTCATCATTCAAGCATCATGTCAAGTTTTATGTAAGTTTGTTTATGTTTTGCATGCGTTTCATTTTTGAGTACTAAAACTTTAGGTCTTCAAATCAAATGAAGTCAAGTTGTAGCTGATCCTTGAATATGATGGGGACGACTTCAGTCCATCAAGGAGATCAAATATGAGTGGTGAGTTGCATCAAGTTGTCAATTCATTATTTTTTATTGTTTAGCCCCTATCCCTCAAAAGGATACACTCTCTTTTATCATCAAATTTTCCATTATGGAGGTAGAAATATCAACACAAGGTTTAACCGAGGCAAGCCCTTATATGGCACAAGCCTTCCCCTCCTTTGATGTGTGCAGGTTGTAGATCTAAAGGTGAATTGGAGAGAGATTGAAGGATATATTCATTTATTAACCTACAAGTCATTAAGTCACAAAATCTACATTTTCTCTATAATGGATGAAGATGTACGACAACCAAAGTTGAAAAAGAAGAAGCTATAGACCAAGGACCTCAGGTCTGTGAAAGAAGTTTCTAGATCTAGGTCCTCAATATAGGGCATCCTTGCAACCTATACCACCTAGATATTGCTTAGATTCAAACCCTAGGTGCATCAGTTTTTCCTTCTACTTTTTTGGAGTTGAAATTTGTCTGTGTATTTTTAGTTTTCCTTATTTCATAATAGAACACTGCATTTTCATAGTTACATAGTAACATAATTGCATCACATCAAAATCCAATCTCTAAGGCCATCAAATAATACTATCCAAGGTTGATTAACTCACCTTTTAGGTTTTTAGTCAATCTCCTACCCTTGCTGATCTCGATTCCAGTGTTTAATAGAAAGGGCTTGATCCTAGTGATCTAGACATTAGATCTAGGATCCATTTTCTAATAAAACACCTTAAAAGCATATGCTCCTAGTTGGCATTAGCAATTAATTTAAGGTGGGGGCATACATTCCCCTATGTGTTTCACTTTGTTTACACACTATGAACTTAGTGATTCTTCCATGGCATATTGATAGTCTTTGTAGCACCTTATTGGATTTATTTAGAAAATAATGTGTTTTCCTATAATTTTCAATATGGTTGACATGAAAAATCACTAGCCTATGTGTTTTATTTTACTATCCTTTTGAAACTCACTTAGTGTTCATACCGAACTTCACTGGTTTCTATTGTTTCTTGTGGAGCTTACTTAGTGAATTTCATACTTCACTAGCTTGTGATTCTTTCACCTATCCACGAGCCACCTAGAAAATATCAGAATTTTCTAGTCCATGACTTGTGTATGTCTTTGAGTGTGGATACTATTAATAATTTACAAATATTTCTATCTTGTAATATCTTATACCCTTTTGTGTATTCCTTTTTATGTTTTGTGTTTTTATCTTGTTTTCTTCATGTTTGCTTTGTGCTTGCTTCACATTTTCTCCGTGTCTTCCTTATGTGCACTTCATATTTTTATTGTCATTTGTTGTATTCATGTCTTTTATGTCTATGCATTCTTTTATCCTAAAATTATTGTTTGGTAGGATCTTGAGCTTGGTGGCTAGTGCATCCCCTAGCTTAGTGTCATCTTATCTCTTCAATGTTTTGATGAAATGACCATTTTTGAATTCTTCCTACTTTAGTTTGAGTATAAGTGTAAGTTCACACCCTCACTAAAGTGGGGGCTAAATGTAGCATCGTAAAATGTCACCCTTGATAATTTCACACTATGTTTGACTCCCCCTTAAGTGCTTGTGCCCAATTTTGCTTATTAATCATTTATTTAATTTCCATTATTTAAAAATTGAAAATTTTTAGAAATTAAATTAAATATTTATTTGACAAGAACCTAAAAATCAAAATAGTGCTAGACTAGGGCACCCTTGCCCTTGTCTCCCCTATTTTGGCCCAAAATATCAAGATTTATGTTGGCCTCAATATAGTTTCAAATTCAAAATAATTTGTTGTCTTATTAAAAAGATTAATGTGAAATATGTTAAAAATCATATAAATATAAGTCTTTCCCTCCATTTAAGTAGCTAATAAATTTGAATATTTTTTGAGAATCCTAAAGGCAATTAAAGAGATTTAAAACAAAGAATAAGAAAAAAATCTAAAATACTTTATCAGCCAAGATCATGTCTACAACACATCAACAAATTTGTGTTTATGCATAATAAGATGTTTCATGTTTGTTATTGTTATGAGCACTAACACTTGCAAATATTCAAGAAACTATCAAATTTTCCTTGTATGGGATGAGCTAAAGGACCTCAATCTAACAAGGAATACATATTTGAGTGGCAAGTTACAACATTGTGGTTTATCATTCATTTTATCCATTTACCTCTACTCGACTGAGGGTAAGCACTCTTTATCATTATCATCATAGCCATTTGTGGAGGTGAAAACACTAAAATAGGGTTTGATTAGGGCAAGACCCTATACGACACAACCATTCTTCTCTTATCCTTATTGAAAGTTACAAGTTTGAAGTGAATTGAATATCTTAAGATTTTAAAACCCTAAGACAAGCATCCAAGTATCTTCACAGACTAATAGACTTCAAGAAGTAAACCTTAGTAGAGAAAGATCTATAGATTGTGATGATCCTGTATATACGTTGAAGCTCTTGAAAGCATAATTTCCAAGCTAGGGTTTCCTTGCCCCTATCAAACAAATTCTACCTCAAAATTTGATGCTAGGTTCTCTCCTCTCTACACTCTTCATTCTTGCTTTCTATTTCTACACTTCTATTATGTATTCCTTAAATTATGCGAGTTTGCTTCTTTTCTATTGTTTTACCTAGCTTAGAATATATCAGTAACACACATACACCTCATATTAATCCATCATTCAAACAAAAAGGGGACCAAAACCCTGACTAACCATTTAAGCTCTTCCTTGAGGATAATAGGCTAATAGAGTTTCTTGGTTATTTTTGTGTCCCCCAATGATAATGGTGGAATATGTGGTTTAGGTTAGCCATTAGCCTTAGATCCCATTTTACCATCTCACACTTCCATCCTTGGAGGTTCCTTGCATCTATCACTCTCTTCATGCACTTGTAATACCTCTTCTATCATTGCAAGTTACAACTACTTGTAGCATCTTGTGTACAACACTATGCATTCTCTCTTCTTTTGTCTCCATACCTAGAGAATCTTTGTTACTTGTTGTATTTACTTGTAGCATCTCTCTTGCAACACCCTATTAATTATTTTGGGCTTTAATCTCCTACATCCTTATTTCACTATCAGTCACTTCTCTAACTTGTAATACTTCAAAGACTCCACTATAAAAACATACCTCAACAAATTCAATTCTATTTGTTGCATGTACTTGGAATATATCCTACATAGCTCCTTGTTCACACCCTTTTTCTAGATAGATACTAGCAGAATCTATCTACTACCCCCTTCTATTTTCATTATTAACATCTCTCTAATATGTTCTATTTCTCTAGTTTGTAGCATCTCTAGAACTACATTATATCTACTTGTAGCTTCATTTTTTCATCTATTCTTGGCTGCACCTACTTGCATATTCTTATATGCAACATCTACCTTGCACTCTTTGACCACACTTGCATTACCTAAGTTGCTTCTAATTATAGCTCCTTGATAACCTCCCCTATTTTCCTTGTAGCCTCACATTTAGACTAATCCTTCATTATTGTTCCTTGTAACACCTTAGGAACCCTTTCATTCCCACTTGTAACCTCTTATTTTTATTCTTCATTTGTGCACTACTCATGATATCCTTACTTGCTTGTCAAGACTTCTTGGTCTAAATTAACAACTTATAACATCTCTTTTCTTGCTACATCTATTACATACTTTATACTTTTATTGCTCCATTCTTTCTCTCTAAGAAAAATTTAGGTGCACACACTAGCACCTCCATGTGTTCCTCTTGGCACGCCTCTCTTGCAATCTCACCCTCTATTATAAGAATTTATTCCTCTTATAATTTATTGTCCACTATACTTACAAACATAAATGTGTTAGTGAAAACATGGGGCTCATTATTGACCCCTTTAATTATCTGCACCTTGGTTATCCTCTCAATTGCATGTAATGTTTTATTCTTTGACATGGTCCAATTATACCAATTCTTGCATTGTGTTTACTATAATTTCTTCCTTATCTTCATCTGCATGCACTCTCTTCTCCTTTATCCATTGTCCATGAGGTCTTCTACATGGGTTTCACCTGACCATCTCTTCATCTATGAGTGGATCACCTGACACATCTACTCATCCATTACATCTCAAGGAAAACTTCTCCACATTATTTTTTTATTTTTTAGTTCTCCCCTTTGTCCC
Organism: Sequoiadendron giganteum; assembly: GCA_007115665.2. Lineage (NCBI taxonomy): Eukaryota > Viridiplantae > Streptophyta > Pinopsida > Cupressales > Cupressaceae > Sequoiadendron > Sequoiadendron giganteum. The sequence continues at coordinate 76,505,386 of VCHN02000014.1, read as the reverse complement.
CTTTTCTAAGAGAACTAGTGCATGTCCATGAATTTTTATTTCTTCATTCTCTAGGGCTTCTAGCCTTCCTTTAGCTTCCATCAAGGTCTTCAGTATAGCATCAAAATTATTTAAAAAGTGTAATGCTGAAACTTCAACTCTTCCTTCATCCTCGCTATCATTTTCTAGCTTTTCATGAGCATGATCTCCCCTCTTTCTATCTTAGAAGACATCTAATATTTTTTATTTTTCATCACCTCATAATCTTACCTGTATCTCCTACTACTATACCAATTTTCGTCGTTGTTCTCCTTGGTGGAATTTTTCTTCCCCTACTCTCTTCCTTGTACAACCTAGCTTCTATTATAGGGACACACAAAATCATTTATCTACACAAACCACTACATTCGTTGGACTCTATCCAACTTTCAATGGAATGATGTACCTTTCTTAGAGCTATAACTTGCTCCAATACCATGTTGGTAGGACCATCTATGACTTGAAGTGTCAAATCAATCAAACTCCACACACTTGTGGTGGATAGGAGGCTATGTTTCCATAGGCAATATTTGTAAAATGTCCCTTTGACATAAATAATTTCTATAATTAATGTTGACATCTCCAAATACTCAAGATAATTCTAATCGATAAAAAATCATGTCTAGCATTGGAAAAAATGAAGGTGTAGACATAAAAAATGGAGGGTAAACAAAAGAGAGATGGGTGTGCACAAGGGCTCCAGGTGATTCATGGCTGCTGCGCAGGTGGAGGATGTAGAAAAATAATGATCGTCACTCAAAAATCGACTAAGGCAGCTAGCTGTGCTAGGCATCGACAGAGGCCCTCCTCTGCAGTCGGGCAAGGATGGTAGGCTTGACTGGAGGCCACTATGAAATTCGAATGGGGGAGGTCGAAGGGGTCGGGGTTTTGGGAATGCAGGATTTCAGAACCCTAGAAGGCGTGGGCTGCCATGGCTGGAAGGGTGGAATTAGGAGCGAAGGAGGCAACCTGGAGCAATGGAATCTAGAAAGTGGGTGTAGTCACAGGTAGGGTATGGGGGACAAATGCTAACAAAAAGATCTTTTGGGAGGCGTAGTGGTAATAATGTAGCTTACAACATAGACTGCTAGGGGGACGACAATCATCTAATGAAAATATGGGCAAAACAATCCAAAAGTGGGTCAAAAAAAGGCCAAGCATTGAATCACAAGATAGGGCCCTGAAGGAACCTTGGGCTAATGGTTCAGATCAAGAGAATGAGAAGGCTCATGCGGGGAGCTTGTGCATCTCTATGGTGATCCTGGTGATGGTTTCAGAAGAATACAACTTCAAGCTAGAGGATAACATGATCATAGAGAAATGGTGGGGAGACAACTGCACAAAGACTCACATGAGGTCGTGGTGGGAAGAGAAGTGGTCGAGTAAAGTCAACATCAAATTTTTATCAAACAATTACTTCCTAATCTTGTGGGATACTCCAGAGTTGAAGAGTGAAATCTTGAGTGCAAGGCACCTATCGATGGATGGGTATGGTTTTTTCTTCAAGAGCTGGGTAAGACATTTTGATCTGATCCTTTTCACTTGGAGAGAATGATGACTTGGGGTAGATTTTGAAAACCTGCCCTCTAAACTTTGGACCGTTGAAGCCCTAGTGGTCATCGGTGAAGCACTTGGATCATTTGTAGGAATAGATGAAGTGGATGCAAGGGAAGGGAATGAGGGTAGGATGCAAGTACTAATTGAGGTGATGCCGTGGAGCTTGATATGGGATGGGATTGAATTAAGTCATGGGGGAATCAAATGGTTAGAAGATTGGATGGAAGTGGTCTCAATGTCAATCGACTGTTCGAAAAATTTGGGAAAGAGATGGCCTCAATCATGGGTTAGTGCAGGACCTAAAAGGGATAAAAGTTGATGACTCTGGGAAGGCACCTCCAAAGGTGGAAAATGTAGGTCTAAAGTAGAAATGGGGGAGGCTGATGAACAACTTGCACCTCAGGATCGAGTGATGGCCACGGGGTAGGCACAAAACATAGATGGTGGCATCTTAAGATCACCAGAATTGGGAGAGTATCAGGGGCCTTGGGTGCAGTAGGGTGTGGAGCTTGTGGAAAATAAAGGCTTGGACAAGGATTTAAATGAATGGGAGACTATCTTAGAGATGGGAAACGAATTGAGAGAAATGTTAGAGGAGAAAGGCCCAAAATGGAAAGCATCTAGTTTGGATGAGGCTTGGGATGAGGAGGATTGGGGAAGAGGAAACAATCTACAAATTATTTCATATGGGAAAATGCCCTAGGGAATGCAATCAAAAGGGGAAGCTGATGGTGAGTCTGTAGGAGAGACAGAGGCAGAGGCTCCAAGGGAAACAGGTTCCTTAATGATCCCAGAGGGAAATGAGACTGAGTAATAATTGATGAGCAGGCTAATCAACAAGAGGAAGCTTGGTGTGCAGTGTCAAGGAAATGGGAAGAATACTCTTGATTGCAAGGAAAAGAGGAAGGTTGGGAGGAAAACAAATGAAGAAAAGCGGTCTATGGTTGGAGAAGTTGTAGGACAACAAAAGATCACAATGCACTGTAGGTCAGGCAAGGGTGGCCCCCTTCTTGGGGGATAATGAGGTTGCTAAGCTGGAATGTTAGGGGCTTAAACGCCCCTAACAAAAAGTGTCTCTTATGGTGCTTAATTCATGACAAGGAGGTAGAAATAGCATTAGTGCAAGAATCCAAGTTAAATAGTGAAGAAGCTGAGAACTTGAAAGAAAAATTAAAATCTTGGCATATGTCAGTGGTTTATGCGTCTAGGGCCCGGGGTAGGATCATTACAATGTGGCATCCTCAAGTTGTACAGGTTGAGGAGTTGGAAGATGGTAGATGGTGGTTGGCAAGTAATGTAAGGAGTTTGTAGTCTGACTTGGCCTTTGTTCTAGTCAATGTCTACAGACCCTCTAATTTCGCCCAGAAGAGAAGAACTTGGAGCAAGATCAAGGTGTTTATGAAGGAGTGTAAGGAGCAGGTTTGCATCCTTGGTTGGGATTTCAACGCAATATTGTGGGCTGAAGATAAGAGGGGAGGGGTTAGCAGAAAACTTCAATCTCAGGAGGAATTTGAAGATTTTGTAAACAAAAATGCTATATTAGACATCCAGTTGTCGAATGGCTGTCATACATGGATGAACTAGAGGTTAGACTTTAGAAACATCTCAGAGAAACTGGATAGATTCCTATTCTGTGGGGCCTTGTCATCCTTTCCTTATGCTCTGGAGGGAAGCATACTTCTATTTTTTGGCTCAGATCATTACCTGATTCTTCTAGAGGTTGTTGGTGAGTGGAGAGCTAATAGATGCCCATTTAAATTCGAGAGGATGTGGCTCAGGGACCCATCATTTTATCAAAAGGTGGTGGAATGGTGGCATGGGGAAAAGGTGGATGACAATGGGTTATTTAGGGTAACCAACAAGCTAAAAATTATGAAATAGAAGATCAAAATTTGAAACAGGGAATGCTTTGGTGATATATTTGTAGAGAAGTGTCATCTAGAGGAAGATCTTGGGAAATTGAACAACCAAGTCATGAATGATGGGATGAGTAGGGACCTATTCCTACAAGAGAAACACCTACTGAAGGAATGGGAAGAGGTGCTAGCAAGGGAGGAAATATTTTTGCACCAAAAGTTGAGAGATTTGTGGGTAAAGGAAGGTGACAGAAATTAAAAATACTTTCATAATGCCACACATGCCAGAAGAGAGGTAAATAGGATCTTGATCCTAAATGGGGGGATGGCAGTGTCATTGAAGGGAAAGAAGGCATAACTGCAGAAGCTGTTAGTTACTTTCAAAATATCCTTAACAATTGGAATGGCTCATTAAGATTGGCGTAGGAGGAACTTCTAAATGGCATCCCATCCTTGGTCACACAAGAGCAAAACAATGCATTATTGGGGCCTTTTTCTTCAAATGAGGTGAGAATGGCGGTGTTCCAGCTCCACCTTGAGAAGGTGCCTAGCCTCGATGGTTTCCCTGTGTGCTTCTTTCAATCCTTTTGGGATACTATGGGGAAAGAGGTGGTTGACACTCTAGAAGAGTCTAGAGCTTCGGGGCAGCTGCTTATAGAGGTCAATAACACTTTCCTTGCCTTGATCCCTAAGAAGGAGAAGCCCTCCTCTTTAGATGAATTCAGGATGATCTCTCTATTTAACACGTTATATAAAATCATGGCGAAGGTAATGGTGAACAAATTGAAGACCATTGTCCCAGGTTTTATTTTTGAAGAGCAAACTGGATTTGTCCTTGGACGGTCCATCTTTGATGGAGTCATAATAGCCCAAGAGGTGATACACTCACTCTAGGTGAGCGGGCGCTCGAGAATGTTGGCAAAGCTAGACATTAAGAAGGCATATGACAGGGTGGATTGGAGGTTTTTATGTAAAGTCCTGAAGGCCTTCTATTTTGATAGGGCGTGGGTGATGGATCTTCACATGTATCTCCACTCCACGTTACTCAATTTTGATAAATGGCAAATCTACTAGTTTTTTTGAAGCCTCTCATGGCCTTCATTAGGGGGACCCGCTCTCTCCCTTCTTGTATATCTTGATGGATGAAGCTCTAAGTAGAAGCATTGGTTTGGCCTTGGCACATAATGATTACAAAGGTATTCAGGTGACCAATAGACTCCCGACGGTGATGCACCAACAATTTACAGATGATATGCTTTGCTTTGCCACCCCAAATTGGAGTGAGGCCTTGGCCTTGAAAGGAATCCTGAAGAACTATGCGTTGGCTTCTGGCCAGCAGGTAAGTGATCTAAAATCTAAACTTTTCTTTTTAAATATAGATCAATGCTTAGCTGTGCAGGTGGCAAGGATTTTGAATTTCAAAATCGGCCAACTACCAATGACTTACCTGGGTTTCCCTTTGGAGAAAGGTGTGAGGTCTTTGGGAGCCCATGATAAATAAGGTAAACTATAGGTTCTCCTCGTGGGATGGGAAGTGGATCTCTTGGGCATGAAGAATCGTCATGGTGAAGGCTATCATCTCAACTTTTCCCATATATTTGTTCTCATGTCTCACCATTCCGAGTGGCAAAGCCAACACCATAAATTAGAGGATGAGGAGATTCCTTTCGTACAGGTCGTTGGATCAACATAAATTCTCTCTGATTTCCTGGGAGACAATATGGAAGCCAAAATATTCTGGTGGTATTGGGATTTGTGATTTGCTAAAACTGAACATGGCACTTGGTGCAAAATTGATCTAGGCTATGTACACTCAAAACCAAGAAAAATGGGATCATATTCTATAGTACAAATATTTGGAGGATGATAGTTCTTCTACCATTTTGATAGCTCCAAACTTTCCAAGTGGCTCAAGAGTGTGGAACTTCATGAAGGCTTGTGCAAACCAATAATTCGAGATTAGCTAACCTAGGATGTGCAGGATGGTATGAAGGCAAGGTTTTGGGAGGATTCTTGGGGTGGATTCCCAAGTCTAGATAAAAAGTTGTGATTTACTCAAGCCAAGAACATCCTGTCCCAATGTTGGGGGGTTAATGTAAGGGACTACTTGGCACTGGGTTTGTCAAACGGGGTTCTAGAGTACACCTAGAAGAATTCATTTGCTAGGAGGATTTTGAGGGAGGAGGAAGTTAGATTATGGGAAGAATTAAAGAATAGATCAGTGGTCATCCAAGCCAGAGAGCACAGGCTAGTTTGGGCAGGGTTAGCCTTGGGGAAGTGCACAACCAAGGACAGGTACTTGACATAGCTTGATGTGGAGGCTCCATCGACACTTCCTTTGCACCTATGTTGGGATCAGTCTCCTATCGAAAGCCGGGACCTTCGCTTAGGAAACAATCAGAGGCTGAATTTTAATAGCAGATAGATTTCAGAAGATGGGTTACTAGGGACCGTCACACTGTGTAATGTGTTGCAACCCACTGAAGAAGATGATGACCATCTCTTGGTGGGTTTTCACTTTGCGCAAGCAAGTGATGGAAATAGCTTTGTGCAATGTTGGGATGGTATGGAGAATTTCCCAATGACACCCGCTTTCTTTTTGCTGCTTGGCCAATTTTAAGAAAGAAATCATTATATCATGAACTTTGGATACTAAGTCCATCAATAATAGTTTGGGAAATTTAGAAAGAGCGAAACAGGAGGTTATTTAAGGAGAGTGTCAAAGAATTCCCAATGTTTATTAATAAGCTGGAAGCTTCAATCGTGGAGGTTTTAACATCAAGAAGGGGTAAAAATGTTATTAAATCAAGGAAGCGTTACAAAGCAAGGGCATTAAATATCCCTATCAAGTTCCACCAAGTGATCCAACTGATGAGACAAATCTGAGGGTAGTTGACCCCACTCCACCAAATTCCAATCATGAATATGATCAGAAGCCCATTTATCCAAGCAATCAACAACACCATTCCATTCTCTAGGAATATGAGTGAAAGTAATATACTCTAGAGAGGCACAAAGAGTGAGGATTTGTTCAACAATCAAAGCCAACTGCTAGCTCACATCATCTAAATGCCGCCTATTTAATAAGTTCACCACAACCTGGGAGTCAGAATCACATATGATCCTTTGCCATCCCAATTGACTTCCCCACTCCACAGCCAATAAAATGGCCTGAGCCTCCATAAGATTATTAGTATGAAGACCCTTATAAATAGAGAAGATAAACTGAACATCTCCAGAGCTATCTCAACCAATACCCCCAATGCCAGCATGACCTAGATTACCGCGAGAGGAGCCATCCGAATTGATTTTTAGGACTCCATGAGGAGGGGTCCATCTTCCCTCCCTATTCACCTTCTGGGTAGGATGTCTACATCTATTTCGCATGAGTTTCTATTGCAGAGGAGGAAGATGAAGATGATTACAAAAACCAACATCATGAGGGTCCACCGACACAAACATATCACACTTAGCCGCAATAGTTTCCCCTAAAGAATGTAGAATTTTCCACCACAAGTGAGGGGCCATCAACAACGAATCCTGAAAAATCCACCTATTCCTTTCCAACCATAGGTTCAAGATAATAGAGGATGGGAAAAGAGCCTAAGCATCCTGAAGATAGGAGGTAGAAACAGGGGCCCTGCCCCACCGTTCCCCAAACTTCGCAAAAAGGAGGCATGCTAGCAGGCCGTATTCCACACCCCCACCAGAAATGCCGAATCTCCCTAGCATAGGAACATTGGAAGAAGAGATGGGAGACACTCTCTTCACAACCACGACACAAAACACACATAGAAGGGCCTTGGAAACCACGCTTACATAAATTATCCCAAGTAAGACATCGGTTTTGAGCCACTAACCACATGAAGAAGTTGCACTTGGGCCATGACAACTTTTGCCAAACTTGCTTCCACCAAGGGACCTCAATGTCCCCAAACAACTGCCTACCCAACTGCTTATAACTAGCCGACACATAGTACTTTCCAGACAAATCCAAACCATCCCAAGCCAAGACATCAGGACCCCTCAAAGAATTACAAGCATGGGAAACCAAAAGCTGGGATAGCTCATGCCTATCCCCCTTAGACCCTCCAGGCGGCCACTCAGAAGGATGCTTCCAATGAAAACTTATAGCCGATCTACCATGCTGCACCACCTTATATTGCTCCACATTATCCCAACCAACCGCAATAAAAACATCATAGAGGGACTGGAGGTGAGGACAAGAAGAGAGAATAGGAGGGTGACCATCCCAAGAATCTGACCAAAAAAGAGCTTGTGACCCCGAATGACAGATCCAAAAAAGCGCATACTTAATCAACTGCGCCCCCACTTTCAAAGTATGCCAAATCATAGAGCCACTCCCTTCCAGAAGATAGCGAGTATGCCAAATTATAGAGCCACTCCCTTCTAGAGGATAGCGAGGAACCTCAAAAGAAGCAACACCGAATCCCACTTCACAAGGCTCCACTTTGAAGATAGCAAATTTCCGCTCCAAAGAAATTGACGTGAAAGAGAATCTAAATCCTTAAGGAAATACAGAGGAGCCGCTTGAACAAAGCACCTATAGATGGGAAGGGCCTGGATAATAGACTTGAGAAGAGTCACTCTAGCAGTAGTAGACAACCATCGATGAGTCCAATGAGTAACCTTCCGCCTTAGCCTATCAAGCAACAACTTCCAGGAAGACCTGGGCTGACGACCAACAACAAGAGGAATACCCAAATAGACAAAGGGAAGAGACCCAATTTGAAACCGAAGAATTTAGCTGTAATCCGCTGCTGAATAGCCTGAGGAGTATTAAAGAAGAAGATATAAGACTTCTTCTCATTGAATTTCTGGCCCAAAGCCGCCAAGTAGATGTCCAAATCTTGCTTGAAGGATTCAACCTCCAGAATATGAGGTAGACCCATAAGAGAGGTGTCATCTACAAATTGGAGATGAGAAAGAGTTGGCAAGCCCATCCCCCACTTCCACCCATGAATCAAGCTTTGTGAGACTCGAGATTTAAGAAGCCGACCCAACCCCTCTTCCATTATAATAAAAAAATAAGGAGAGAGCAGATCTCCTTGAAAAAGGCCCCTAGTAGCCCCAAAAAGCTCAGAAGGTTTGCCATTCACAATAACTGAAAAAGAGGAAGAGGTCACACAACTCAAAACCCAGCTCACCCAATCAGAGGAAAAACCAAAAGCCAACAAAATCTTCTGAAGAAAACTCCATTTAACTCTATCATAATATTTGGCCATATCCAACTTGATAAACATAGATCTATCCTTAGCTCGGTTGCCATGGAATGAATGACTTCAGATGCAACCACCACCCCATCCAGAATTTGATGACCCACCACAAAGCCACCTTGCTCCTCAGAAATGAGATCACAAGCAAACAAGATTTAAGTCTTTCAACAATCAATTTTGTAATAATCTTGTAAACCACATTACAGAGCATAATAGGTCTAAAGAGATCAAGTCTGTCAGCACCTTCCTTCTTAGGAATGAGAACTAGAAAAGTAGCATTCAGGGAACGAAGCATCCACTTGCTATGAAGAGACTCCCTAACCACCTCCAACAAATCCAACTTCACAATATCCCAAAACTCTTGGAAAAATTCAACAAGGAAACCATCAGGGCTAAGAGCTTTCCCCTTATTCATCCCAAACACAACCTCCTCCACTTCTGACAAAGTCACCGGGCGAATAAGAGAATCATTCAACTCATTAGAAATCAGAGAAGGAATGCACCTAAGGACCATATTCTCATCAGCCTCAGTAGGAAGTGAATCCTCAGTGAACAGATTAGAGTAGAACTGACAAGCCTCTCTAGACAAAGTCTGTTGTGAAGAGATCGAAAGACCCTCTAAATTAACAAGAGAAGAGATAAAACACTTATTTCGATGAGATTGCACTGATTGATGGAAAAATGCAATATTCCTGTCACCCTCTTGAAGCCAATCAATTCTAGCCTTTTGTTTCCAGAAAATATCCTCACGAAGCTCCCACTCCTCCACCAATTTCACAGCCTGGGCCTCAGCACGCCCAAGAGCCTCTAAGAATCCCAAATTGCGAATTTGGTGAGTAATAACAACAAGGCGATCTTGTGCTTCTCTTATCTTGGCCCGAAAATTACCAAACAATGACCTATTCCATCGCTTAAGATGATACTTGACATATTGCAGCTTCTTAACCATAGAATACATAGCTGTACCATACACAAGGGATCCATCCCTCCACCATTGAGAAACAAGATCACTCAAAGACGAATCCCACAACCACATAAGTTATAATTTGAAAGGTGGATTCTTTAGATTTGGGAAAGTTGAAGCTGAAAACTTAATTGGCCAATGATCTGAGCCACACCAGTCAAGAATCTCTGAGCAAATGACCAAGCTACCTCTAACCCAAGAGCTAGAGACAAGGAAATGATCTAGCCATTGGGAAATTGCTTCAAGCCCACTCTGTCTATTATTCCAAGTGAATATCCTGTTAGAGGGTTTAACATCCACCAGAGAAAGAGAGTCCACATTATTTCGAAACAGATCTGAAGGAGGACCAAGCCTAGGCAACCCACCCCTTTTCTCCTCCAAGCTTAACACAAAAATTAAATCGCCAGCTAAGATCCAAGGCAAAAAAGGTGCACAAGACCTAACATACCTGATATGAGCCCAAAGCTGGATTTTTCCATGGATGTCAGTCGGAGCATAAACATTACTAACCAAAATAGTCTCAGCCGAACCCAAAACCGAAGGCACCACAAAAATAACAGACTGGCTTGGGATCCACCAACGAGGAACAACCTTACAAGGATCCCAGAAAAGAGCCAGACCTCTAGAGGTTCTCCTAGAACCAATTCACTGACACTGGACACAAAACCAAATACGTGGAGCATGTTGAAGCATGAGGTCCACCACAAGCTTAAGTCTCTTGAACACAAAAGATATTAGGAGAATGAACAACAATCAAATCTTGAATAGCCTTTTGACGGGAGGTGCTATTCAACCCCCTTGCATTCCATGAGAGAATAATCATGAGGAAGGTTGAGAGAAGTGGGCTTCAAGGGTCTTAATAGAACTAGATTCCACCAACAAATCCCCAGTAGATTTAAGCTTGTCCACATCCTTCTTACGACTAGCTTTTGAAGAATTTTCAAAATTCCCCTTCTTGAGAGGGCGTTACAACACCCCCAAAGCAGGAGACGATCCCTGACCTTTACCTGAAGAGAAAACCGCCTTAGCTAAATCCGCTAGAATAATATCATCCTGCATATCTGCAGAGGCCCCAGGAGGCTAAAAAATCCCCTGCTCCAGAGCCAGAGAAATATTCTGAACAACAATAGCTTTCTCCAACCCTGTATCTAGCCCAACATCCATACCAGTGGCCCCAGAAGAAATCTCAATAGGAATTCCTTCCTCTAAAGCATGATTATCCAGGACCTCAAACCGATTGAAACCCTGATCACTCTGTTTGTCCTTATAGGCCCGCTTCTGGCCCATCCCTTTAGCTCGTTGCTTAATAGGAATAAAACCATCCTTATTAGGCCCACCCTCCACCACAGGCGCCTTGCCTTTATCCCCCTTCTCCACCAAAGGCCTGAAAGAAGGAGAGGAAGAAGCCCCCGCCATTTTGGGTGCCCGAGGACATTGGCACTGAAGGTGTCCATACTCGTGACAAAAGCGGCATCGGAAATGAAGGGACTCATAATATACCAGTTGAATCCACGAGGCGGAGCCAATATAAATTTCCAAAGAATCCAGAAAAGGGTTAGTAGGATCATGGCAAAGAAGTTGGAAGATTGGGAATTCATAGCTTGGTATGCGATGACGAGGTGTAGTTGGCATGATGTGGGAATTCCTAAGGTAGGATCACAAAAGTCTGCAGTGAAGAAGGAGAATCAGAAAAATTCAAAATGGTCCTCCACAAGGATTGGGTGGCATAAGCTAAATTTCGATGGTGCCTCTAATGGAAACCCGAACATTTTTGGATTGTGGTGCTGCATCTGTGACGATAAGGGTGAGGTGGTGGCAGAAATATCGAGCCCCCTCCTAAGTGGTACAAACAAAAAAGCTGAGCTCAAGGCACTAATTAGTGACTTGAAGCTATGCAGAAGATTGGACTTGCGTTGAGTGGAAATCAAAGGTGATTCAATGGTGATAATTCAAGCTTGTAAGTGCGGCTCACTAGTTAACTAGAAGCTGCAATCTTTGTTGCACTTGGCGAAAGAGGCGGTTAGTGGGGTGATGGAATACACAATAAGACATGTGTATAGAGAAGCCAATGGAAGGGCCGACAAAATGGAAAATGATGGGGCCAATGGGGTTTTGATGACAAGATTAAGAGGTGTGGAGGTGGACCAAGGTTGATGCCTTTGTCTCCCTCCCACGACTATTGGGTGGAGGTATCAGTTTTGGTGCAACCTAGGTGGCATTTTTTGGGGTGCATAGTACCCAACTGGCATGAATGGGGGGATTGGCGATGAAAGGCATTAATTGCCTATAGGATTGTTTTGTTGGGTACTGGCGTTCATACCCGCTAGTGAGTTGGCTTTCAACTTGAAGTGGTGGCCATAGGAGGTTTTGGCTGGCACATTCATGCGAGGTAGTCTCCTGCCCAAATTATGGGCAAGGTTGGGTTTTTTATTCTTGCGAGCAAAGCTTTTGTTATCGGTTGTGGATGATGGAGACGCCAGTATCCTTGCGGTTTGGTAGAAAGCTTTGGGATTTCTTTGGAAAGATTGCTCACGGGAGGCTCAAATTTGTGTTCAAATATTGAGATCCTCTTGTATTGGAGGCAGCTGCGTTGTTGCTTGGCAAGGAGTTTATGGAGTCGACGGAAAGGTGGTTGACCAATGTAGACATTTCCGTTTGATTTGTGGTACTGCTTCTCGATTTGGAGGTTTTTAAGGTGGTGGCTCTGCTGATAATACTCAAACTAGTCTGGGATAATTTGACAGAGGGGGTGGAGGATGTTATAATCATTTCATGTCTGGGTGTGGGTATCCCTCGTCTGAGCGACTTAAATCAGGCTCTTGTGCCTGGTGTGAGAATCAAATGATTTTCATTTCTGTTGGACTTGAAAGGGGAGAAGCTCATGGAGCATAGAAATCGGGCGATGTGCAAGCTAATATTTTTGAAACATCACTTGCATTTTGAGCCGTCGGGTGGTGTTGATTGGAGGGGGCTCTTCAATGATTATCTAAGGGCTGAAGGCGTGGAGCTGGAAGGATAAGGGGCAGTGCTGGTTGTGGTTTTTGGTGCAATATGGGGAAGTTGTGGTAGCTGTTGCAGTGTTCGTGTTGGGAGGTGGTTTTGGCGTGTAGGGGCTCAGTGACTGAAGTTTTGAAGTTTGGAAGTTGTATGTTTTTTTCTAGTATAACACTTAGGTGTATAGTTGGGGTCAGATATGGTTTTTTTTTTTTCGCTCAATCTATGTTCTGAACTCTTTGGTTCTGCTCCCATGAAAGGGCATGCTATAAATTTTTTTGCTATCAATAAAAAACTATTTACCTATAAAAAAAAGATAATTCTAATCGATTACATGGTTAATCCTATGATTACAAGCAACACCTAATACACTAGACATAATAACTATCCTACACAACCCAATCCCATAGAAATAAGAAACCATTTACAATCTTGAGAAGAAAGCAATAAGAAAATACACCCCAAATTTAGCAAGGATAGAAAGACACATTTCCCAATACTAAACAACCAATAAACTTATTAGTTCATTATGCTCTAGAATATAACTTGTATGCATTTAAATTTAACAACAATATACAAAATGGAAGGGATTTAATCTTCCTTCACTCACAACCACATAGAGGTTACTCCTCCTCATATGAGGTGCCTCTATTAGCACGTGGCTCTTATTGATAGCCTATCCTAACCTCGTACACACAACTCCTTTATCATTCTCATGTTAGCAAAAAATTAATCTCCCTTTTACTTGCTTCTAGCTAGAGGGTTAGTAAAATCCTACTCTTTTCCTCTACGAACTCCTCCAAAGCCCGTCCTTGTACCTTTCCATGTGATTATTTTCCTTACACAATTCCTTTTTCTACTTACTCTTTTCCACTCTTGCAACATAGATCGACTCATGGCCCTTGGGATGGCAACCTATCTTGTACCTTCCACATGCCAGGCATTTACTTGAGCATCCTTCTGTAGCACACACATGGAGACTAATTCTTCTTCCCTCGATTTTTCCCTTTTCCCACATTGGTAGTTTCCACCTTCTCAATGGACCTTGCTTTTCTTCCTGAGCAGGGTGATTAGATAATGTCTAGTTTAGATATCTGCAACACCTTATCCTTCTACGACTTGATTATTCCTTCATTTTTGGTCTCTCTAGTGCTGATTTTCATCTTTTTATACAACTTCTCTTGCTGCTGTGCACTCTCATAAAATTCTGCCTATTTGTTTAAATGATTTATCTGAAATAACACTAGTTTCTATAATATGATCTATCTATTAATATGATTTCAGATAAATCATTTAAGCAAAAGTATGTGATTTAAGCTTGCTCGAAAAAGAACACAAGACACCATGATCACAGTCCTTGTTTAAAAAAAAAAAGCCTATCAGAAATCTTTTGCTTCATGGTTGTAGGATATGGGTGAAGGCCAAGATGGAGTGGAGGATGGTTTGGATCACAGGTTTCGTTAAAGCCCTTTGATAGTGCCGCTATGACAACGTAAAGAGTTACGTTAAAAGACCACAGGTTGTAGGCTTACAAAAGCTCTTAAGCATTGCAAAAAATTCTTAATAACTTCATCTTACTGGAGACATGTCTTTATCATTAAACCCCCATACAATATTCTTCTTAAACTCCTCTTTCGCAATGCTTTCTGGAGGAGGGAACTTTGAATTGATTAAGCGAGTTTAACTTTTATTTCGGTATTTGAAAAGTATAAATTGATTATTTGGTAAGACATCACTCTCAGCTAAAGAATCGGCTGGTTGCTCCCGTCACGCCAGCTCTATAAGCTTATCATGGCAGTCCATTATTCAAAATAAGATAAAATAAATAATCATTTCCTAAGCTACAGTACTGTCTCAAAGAGCTTTATTCTAGATGAATTTGACGTGGAGAAGATGGGGGGAAGTGGAAATAGGAATCTAAACAAAAACTCAAAAACAATAAGAACAGTTGCCGAGAAACATCACAGCAGTGACAAAAATATAAAACAGAAAATACCATACAAGAATGCACCTATTGTTGCTACAGTCTTCTCTATAAATGTAATATGCTTTGACTTCCATAAAACATTCCAAAACAAAAGCGTAAAGACAAGGGTGTGAATTTAGAACAGATTTTTAAAAATACAAGCCCATTCTTAAACATGTTCCCATCGAGAGAGTATAAACAACTGACGGGTTCTGATCAATTTATCCACTTCTACAAACTTTATTGTTGGCTCTACCTTTTTATCGCAATATCATAAGTCTCTAGGTTCACAGGCCTACATAATTCCTTGGCCTTCATCCCTTGTGCAATATAAACATTATATCTGTGATTTGTTCATATAATAAGTAATTCTTCAAGAATGGCTGCTCCCTCGGCTGCACTGCTGCGCTTCACGGTCGTCCTGTTGGGAATCACATTATTAATTCCGCAAACTGCTGAAGCGTTGAATTTGGTATTCAATAATTCTGCGCAAGGAATTGCCGGCGGCGACCGGTTCGATGAACAGATCGGAGAGAGCGGAGCCTTGGAGATTATGAACTCCTCCACTATATTTATCTGGAATACTTTCGGTCAGCAATCACCCGTCGGTAAGTGTGTAGCTGATAGTCATTACTAGATCCATTAGCATGACCATATTCCTATCATCTGTCTACTATTTTATACTTGAGCCGTGGGTAATATCTATTTGATCTGGGTAATTAAATAGCTATTGGATTTTATCTGAGCAATGTCTAAAAGAGGTTCATCACAATGCAACCAATTATAGCCTCAAAGTGTGATTGATGCCTTTGGAATGGTTGTTCCCCAATAGAATGTTTGGATTATTTCTTCATATTAGAAATCTTTATCGAGAAATAAGGTTTGACCTCACGTATCTTTTAATATCGTATAACAAAGACCAAATGACCATTGCATAAAGATTTGGTATTCATCTAAATAAATGAATTAGTTAGATATTTTTTATATGTTTATTTTCACTATGCGTGTTCTATGAGAATTTGTAAAATAAAGAAAAAGTTGTGTAATGAATAATGTTTGTGTTATAAGTTGAATAAGTACAAATTACAAATTTATTTCAATTGTTTAGAAAAATAAAAAAAGAGTAGAATTGAGAAAAAATTCTTGTATATTAGGCACTGCTATGTCATATGATCAAGTTTCATTTAGATATGATAATGAATCTTTTTATTGGTAGTTGTAACTATTTGCAAGCTGAACAAAGGAGTGTTAGTGATAGGGTATTGCCACTTTCAATTGGTTGCACTCATTGAATGGAAGGAATTATAAGAGAGAGAAAATAGTACATGGAAGGTAAATGGAGACTATGAAAATAAACATATAAATCATGCAAAGGAATGACTGCCATGAATGCACCATGTAACAAGCAAAATACATGGGATGATAGGTGTGAAAGCATATGGATTTGAGATAAACACCAAATTGTAAAAGTTTACTACTAGCATGAGTGAATGGTGAGGTGAAAATGTAACTAGGGGTACAATATAAATTGTATGGGGAGGCATGGTTTCCCCAATGTAGCTCTTAGTACTTGATAAGGTATGAACACACACATAATAGGATACGTGTAGGAAGTATGCCCTTAATATGGTAAAGGTCGGGAACATAATTAGGCATGCAAGCACAATAAGATATGGGGAAGCACAATGTCCTCCAATGTAATATGATAATTCAAGATAAGGCAATAGTAGCACAATGTAAAATAGGAAAAGGAAGATGTCCCCAATCTAATAAGTAGGTCTAGAAGCATGATATCCAATGTAGGTGCATATGAGGAAGCATAAAAGTATAGTTAACATGCATAAATCACATAGAGAAGGCATGGTGAACCCCAATATAATAGGACACTGTGGAAATGCAGGTACAATATCATAATCCAAGGGTGATAAGACTAGAACCATGGAAGAAGGCTTAGAGGTATGAAGATAACATCATGTAATCCACTTATGTGGTAAATATCACAAGTATAAGCATTAAGTAATCAAAGTAAAATATAGTTATCATGAGGGATGAGATCATGAGCATATACACAAACTATCATGAAAAAAAGTAAACATGATGATGCATAATCGATCACAAAAGTATGAAATTTAGAAAAATAAAAAATCAAAGTGGCAAATATAAGAAGGTTCCAGGAGCAATGGGTAAAAGATAAGCACAAAGGTGATCGAGTAAGGGAAGACAAATAAAATGATCTCCAAGTTGGGGAAGTCAACTAATGAAAAAAATTATAGAAAAAAAATGTAAAGTACAACATACACGACATAATAAAAATATTAAGTGCAAATAAATAAGTTAAATAAAATTTAGAAAAGGAAATATAAGTGTATAGGTATGTAGGCAATGGGTTCTCATGAACCATCAAACAAGTTTTGGAGGATCATCATCATCCTCCAAAAGACCATCATCATTCTAAAATGTATCATCATATTTTCTTCATTGATTTTTGCCCCCTTTTCTAATATATTTGTTTCTTGTGGATAATCTTTTGTACTTGGCACAACCACATTTGATATGAGTGACATGTTAATAATGACTTTCTTATCCCAAATCTCTCATTTGTTTACTTGTGGTTATAGAGAAATATTTAGAATTTGGTGTACCACACCAATTTTATTTTTCCTTTCAAGTAGTCTTTTGTGAAAGTAACTTTGGTTTTTATACTGTTTCAACATCTACTTTTATTTTCTTCTTTTGTTTGTCTAATTTATTTTTATGAGTCACATTATGTTTCTCTTGTTATTTTATCATCTTGTTATCTTATTTCTCAAATAATCACTTTTGATACACCTCATGAACATCTATTTTAACTTTCTATAAATGTTATTTTGGAGTTTGAATGTAAGTATTTAAGATGGAAAGGATAGAATCTACATTAGGATCATAGGAATCTCTTAGAATCTTGATAATTATTTCTTCATGAAATTTTTATGTAGTGATTTACAACTATAGTTACTACTCTTAAATGTTCTATTTATGGTCTACCAACTAGTACAAAAAATCTATTTGATGAAGTAATAATATGGCATAATTTTTTTACTTCTTTAGGTCAAAGTTCAATTGGTAAGATTTGTTGGAAATATGTGTTGTCATTGATGTCAACTAGATGGTTTCCATTGATGTCAGATGTGATCCTAAAGTATGTACACTCTCCGAAGATAGTTGTCATGTTGTGATATCAAATGATGCAAGTCTGCAGGGCTACAAAAGGAAAAATAATGATTAGTATGTGAACTAAGTGTGTTTTGGAGGATGGTAATCATGTTATGATGTTTCCATAATATGTCTGCATTGATATAATCATAGGTTGATGTACCACACACAAAGATATGCTATAGAAGTTGTTGTAAAGCACTCACAGGGCAGACTCTTTGGTAGAGTCATGGCATGGTGATCCACATTCTTCCAAAAAAATGTATTTTATCTTGTAATTCTGAAGGAAAGATGATAGTATTGTAAAGGTTCCACATCCAAGAAATCATGTCATCACACTTTCTATAGAAAAAGTTATAAGTAATAGTGTTCCAGTATGAACCCTGACAGAGGAAAGCAATGATGGAAGCCTGGTGGAATGCTCCGTATTCTTTCGAAAGTGAAGGGATGATCATACAGTTTTATAAATATATTCTACAATGATAAAATCATACTACTTAGCAATATCAAGTAATGAAGTGGTTTGCAAGTACAATTTTTGAATAATAGTTAGCTACAATTTATCTAGAATGTTATGTTCCTTTACTTTCAATGGGGTTGTCCTCTTGTGCTAACATATTATGATCAGATTCTTCAGGAAAAGGTTGAATGAATATTATGCATGATCTATAATTCCTACATCTTAGTTTGCATAATGATTTTGGTATCTCCTCGACTATGTGAAGTCAAACAGTGATAGTGTTGATGGTATTGATACTACTTGGGCTGACATGACTTGTTTCATTCTCTGCGGTTGATCTTGATCAATTAATATTTCCTCGAAGAATATGTTATGATGCATTTTGGCCTCGACTTAGTGTATGATGATCCACAACTAATTCTCTTTTATTTTGGATGTGTTTTGGAGCCGACCCTTGCAATATCAATCATTTCATCCAATGACCATCTTGGGGCTGACTTAGTTGGAGTTTTTTAATTATTGTGGAGGATATATATAGAAGATAAAATTCATTCATGAAGGTGATGATTGCAAATATTATGGAAAGAGAAAAATGAAAAAGATGAAGTGCCCAAAATCAGTGTAAAGGGTTAATTGTGCAAAATAGTGACTACATCATCAACATGAATATGATGATTCTTTAAAGAAATTCATAATAATTTTCTTACTAAAATTCATGTATCCTTCTCTGAGACATTGAGTCTCATAAGGTCCATTGTATCTTTCTCTAAGGTAGTTTACTTTAGTCTACAAGTCCATAGGCAGTGAGCCTCAAACATTGTAATTCGTGTTAGTAGTGAGCTACATATATTATGAGTTAATCCTCATCGTGGATTTTCCCTCATTAGGTTTTCTACATAAAATCTTGGTGTCTCTATCTGATGCTAGTGTTCTCTTTTTTTCCTTTCAATTAATACATGATGTGTTGTTAATTTGTAAATGGAGTTAGTTTAGTTTTAATACATGCTGATTCACCCCCCTCTTAACACATCTTTGTGTTCAACAAGATGAGATGACATAAATTATTTATTAATAATATATTATTTCTATATTTTTGGAGACTCTTGAATAAGCATAAGAATTAGAATTTAGATAATGATAAATATGGAACTCTGTTACGTGTGTGTTATATTGGTTTGTGACATCAAAGAAAATATATTAATACCATGATCATATTTTTCTCCTAATATATACAATGGCCCATAGTTATTTTTCAGAATTTAGACATCATACAATGTGATTTATAGTGTGGGAGGGGGAGATGAAGATTAAATATTTAGTGCCAAGTTATCCCATAAAAGAATGTGTGTGTGATGTATCATGAGATTACACGTGAACATTATACATAGCATCATTATACTTATACATATCATCCATAACAATGTTACCATGTGCCTCAATGGTATTAAAATGATTTGGAAAATAATTTGTGCAAATTCCTAATCTATTATTAGTAGGTGCAACCAAAGGATTTATATTACAATTGAAACCTTAAATACATGAATCATGTTGTGCATAAGTTCTTGTGCCTTATGTTTGAGACTTACACATGATTTTATATAGTTGCCCTTAACTCTATGAAAGTTAATAATATTCTTGCTCATTATAATACCTAGTAAGTGGCTTGTTTCCAATTATGGATTAAATGAAATTATGGTAGTACAATAATAAATAAAATAAAATACTATGTCAAAAACACAAGGTATTAATTAAAAAATAGTTTATTTAGTAAGTTAATATGGAGAAGATGTGGGAAGGGGGAGATAGGAATATATAAATATAATAATACAATGATGTGACTTTATATTAGTTATTAAAATGAAGTAAGGCTAGTATACTAAAACACATTTCAAGGAAGATAGTTTTAAAAATAAAATACCTAAAGGAAGAATTTTGGTTCATAGTTCTATATATATAGTGTTGACCCTCAATGTATTCTAGGTAAAAAATAATGATTTTTATTCTAATTTATAATTTATCCTTACAAATCTTAGTAGCTTTCTATAGATGGTTTCTCCGTTAGTTGAAATGATATAAATAATAAATGAAAATATGTTGCAAAATAAAAGAATCTAAGTATATACAAATTGATGAATCATAGATAGAAATATATATAACTTCAAATATATGTAAACAATAACAAAATATATGCATGAAAAAACCCTTACAAGGATAAACTCCACACCTAATGAAATCTAAATATTTTATTAATATTCAATAATAGTTACACCAATATAACTTATTCCTCTAATTTTATATAGCACTTAAATAATGCTTCAACCTATAAGACAAATTGTCCTACCTTGTACTCAAAAACCTAATTTATAAGAAAAGGTAATACCGAAAATCATAAATAGTTTTTAATATAATGGACTCAAATAATTGGACAAGTAGTCTACATGCAAAATATATCTCATGGAATTTTTCTAGGAGTTACAAGAACGTTTCTAGAAGATTCAAGAAATTTATTATGAAATTGGGTATTCAACTTTACTAGAGGATAAGAAAATTAACACGAAGATAAAAATATATCTTAGTAACTCCAAAAATGGATAAAAAATTCTTAAAGATCCTTTATTACACATATTACAATATCATATTCCCTTCTAGTTCATCTCAAGCATTGAAAGATATTGTCATAAGATAAATTAAGCTTTCCTACTCATTGCATCTTATAAATAATATTCAAAGTGCCTAGAAAATAATATTGAGTCAAAAATATGTTTCTCCTCATATGGGATGTCTAATTATCCCTTCCATGATTCTTGGGGCCATATGAAATAATCATTGATTATTAAAAGTAATATGCATAGCATATGCATTGTAAGGGTAGTATCATTAATCCTAACATTCCCCCACTTGTTATTTACATTGCAATGAAATATAAATAAAATAAAATAAGTAAAGTTACGCACTAGGAGAGACAAGGACGATGACCTTCTTACATGAGAAATTACTTGTGCTAGTTTTCTTGGTTAGAGAGTTTGCAATATACTCCAAAATATCAACTTTCTATAACATGACTCTACCACCCCAACCATTTCTCTAATAAAGTGATATCAAAAACCAATTTTCATTGTGTACACATGATACATCAAGTTTTTAGCCAAACAAATACCACTTTAAATATTGTATCCAACTCTAACATGTCTATAGTAAAATACAATATCTAAAAGTATTCGAGCTCAAACCATTATAAATTTTTACAATAATTTTTTGCATCCATACATTTTACTTATATAATGGACATGTTCACTACTATAGTTTGTTATTTTCTCATCCTAAAAAACTCCTCTAAAAATAAAAATAGAACCACTTGTTGACCTCTTTGAAATCAGGATCATTAATCCAATTTGAGTCTTGAAAAATCCCTACAAATGGACCATCATGTTTGCATCAATATATTCATGATAGAAAATACAATGATTATAAGTCCCATGTAAATATTTAAAAACATGTTTTGTATAAGTATAATGTACTTTACATTGATTTTCTATAAAGCTACTAATAACTTCCACTACTTAGGCAATGCAAAGTCATTTACAACATTGCTACATAAGGCTACCTATAGCTATAGCATACAAAATTTTATACATCTCTTCAAATTCATTATTAGTTTTAAGGCATTGATAGAGAGATAGCCTAATGCTAGCTAGATATGGAATACCAGTTCATTTACAATCATGAATGGAAAAATAATAAAAAAATAGCATCAAAACACTTCTTTTAATTTATCCATAATTTTTATTCATGTATTATTGATTTCCATACTAAATATGTATTTGGCATCCCCTAAATATTTTATATCAAATATACTAGATAATTAATCCCTAAGTTTTTTGATAATCCCTTTGCTATTTGTAATCAAGAATATTTCATCAACACATAAGAAAATGATTAGTAATCAATCATCAATTAATTTAAAGTAAACACAACAGTTATATTCACTCCTAGACTAATTTCATGATCTTATACAAAAGTGATGAATATAAGATATCCAATCATTAAATATTACTTCAACCATACATGTATCTTTGAAATCTATAAACTGAATCTTCATATCCATTTACCATAAAATTATTAGATTATTTCATTAATATTTCCTCAACAAGATGACCATGTTAAAATTTTGTTTTGAAATCCATTACATCTCTACCTATAAATTTAATGTAGTAGTAGTAGATAAAGGAAAAGTATTAGCTCAGTTAATTTTTCTATGAAAGAAATTTGATTAAAATCCACTTACTCAACCTAGGTGCAATCTTCATTAACTAATTGGGTCTTTTATTGCTCTAACCTTTTAGTTATTTTTATTATTAAATACCCATTTCCATCTAATAGATTTCTTTCCATTGAATAAATCAACAAGATCACTGTGGTTGCTAAATTCTGCAACATGTTAGTATCCTGATAAATTTCTTCATGGAAATAAACTAACATGACACATTCAAAAAACCCTATGAAATATTACTCCATTAAAAGATGCTAAATTAAGACATTGAAACAACTAGAAATGCCAAATGAATTAATTGAAAGCACAAACAACATGGAGCACACTTATTCCATAGCGGATTGGTGCTATCCTTTATGTAGAAGGCAACCCTTTCCCAATCCCTGATAAGCAAGATTGCCAAGATGATAGTGATAAAGAGAAAAATTAGTTCTCACATATATAGAGTAACTTTGCATGGAAAAGTGTTGTTGTTCTCAAATTGTGTTGTTGTTGTTTTGGAGAAATGCTTTGCATTTTATAGATTCAAAGTTAGAAGATTGAGTGATTTTGATGAATGTGGGATCATTCATGAGCCAATGACAAGATGCCACTTGTCAAGATTTGAGAGGATGAGGAATGTGCAAGTTTTTGCCAATGTACCAATTTCAAATTTGAATTTTGTTGAAATGACATGTTTGGGGGGGATGAAAGGTGTATTAAATGCCAAGTTTGACTTGTGCAAGATATGTGTAAGAGCATTTAATGCTTTGTTGGAAGGGACAAGTCAATTGGAGGGAAGGTTCAAATTGATAGAATATTCCATCTTGATGCCCTTTTGAAAGTAATTAGAAGAATTAATCAATCAAAGAAATGATTTATTGGTGCAAGTGGGTGGGTTAGTTGAGAGTTTAGATTTGACTCCAGTTGAGTCAAAAGCTAGAGAATGGGTGATTATGTTTAGAGGTTAATTAATTTAGATTAATTAACTTGGAGGATTTTAGGATTTTAGGAGTTTGATATTTGATTTAAATAATTTTGGTTTATTAAATCAAATAAGAAGAACTTAAGGATTTAATTAAATAATTTGATTTATTTAATTAAATACGATGAAGCTAGGGAATTAATCAATAAATTGTTTTAATTGATTAATAGAATAATTAGATGCATGATGTTACTTTTGCATGTCTACATTTTCCCCCTCTTTGAAGCAATGTACTTGTTGCATTGGTTCAAAGAATGATGTTGCCGACATCAAAATTAAAAATTTCTTTTTTTTTTTGGATGCCCCAGCAAAAAGAAGTACCTTAGTACATTGCCCCCTCGAGAGATCGAGCGAAAGATTCGATTTGAGGTTGATCTCATGATAAAGCGGTTCAAAATGGATGTATGGATGGTTAGACTATATGATCTATATGATAATGATGATGTAAATGAGATGCTTTGAAGATGCTTAGAATAACAAATTTATATTATCCTAAACAACTTGAATGATGATGCAATGCATGTGAGATAAATGCGATGGACGATGTTGTCCTATGATGATATGACGTGATTATGCAGGATGAAGGATGGATGCATTGTTAGCATGCAAGAGGATAGAAGAATGAGAGGGATCAACCCTTGAGTCCAAGAAGATGCAGAAGTTCAAGAAGCCAACTTTATTAGAAATGATGATGAACAATCATGATGTATTGCTTATCCAAGGATGGGAGAGATAAAGAGCATAACTTTCCTTATGTTTGATAACACACATAGGTACGATGCATCAAGGTATTAAGAACCACGATGGCCTTGCACCTAGTGTGATGGACTTTGACTCGTCAATCAGATAGGATTATTCTTGTTCACACTTAGTGTACATACTTTATTCGGGAAGTTTCTTGTGTCAAAAAGAACCGAATCTAAGCAAAATAACAGACAATTGAACCACACATGTGCTTGCAAACTTCTGTCTTATGGTTTTCCATGCAAACATTGCTATTTTGGTTTGAGTTACTCTTAGGAAAAAACATGTTCTTCACTACCTTGGTCTTGTAAGCAGGTCCTCGTAGGGTCATCTAGGATCAAGTCAAACTCTTCACTCCATCCAAACATTTATCAAAATCCCATTCCATCAAAAACTTTTGGAACCTTGGGAAACATCATTCATGCTAGACTTTTGGAAAATCAACGTCACCTTATTTGACTTAACACACTTAGTTGAATTATCAATCCTCTTGAAAAAATTTGCCTCTAGCATAACATAACTTCCTGAGGTCTACTAGTTCATGATCAATTTCATTGGCTTAACACACTTAGCCAATTCATTCTCTTATGCGAGTTTTCCCTAGGATAACACAACTTCCTATGGTTTACAAGTTCACTATCATCTTGTTTGGCTTAACGCACTTAGTCAAACTATCCAAATCGAATCAAATCAAGTCCTAAAAGTTTAACATTGATCCAAAGTTCCTAAAATTTTAAACACCCATATCATTCACCCCTTTCATCCTTCATCTCATCATTGGTCCTAAACACCTTAGAGGTTCACTCTTGTAGCAAGGTCAAAACACAAGAGGAACATGGAGTTTAAAATCGACTCATACATCATGAGTAACCCAATTCAACCAAAATATCCAAGTCTCGCAATGCCAATTGATTATCGAAACTCACATTTATGCAAACCCTACATGGCATCATTATCTCCTCCAAACCTCAATGGTATGACAAATGTGAGCATACCCAATCTGAATTTCGGAACACCTTTCCCTTTGGTAGATTCAAGGCAAAGTCCAAACCTACAAATCTATCAAATGAACAATCAATGCATGAATCTTCAAGCAAACAACATTATCCCACTGAATCCATACATGCCAATTACAAGTTTGTCAAACATGACCATTTGAAATCCGCACTTGGTAAACTTTGGGATAGATATGCTTGCAAATCAAACTAAGGTTGTTCAAAATCCCAGCAGTATATTGGAAACTCCATGTATTGGTCCAAGTCAAGGTAGCCCCATGCAAAATCAAAGTTACCTAAATCAAAGCAATGTGATTATCAACCACAATAATGTTCAAAGTCAACCTATAATGCCAAATCAAAACATCACACCGAATCAGAGCATTATCCAGAAGCAACTTGTCCACAATCCTAGGAACACCACAAGTACACATGCCAAATATGCTTGAACAAAAACCAAGTCAACCATATCACAGGTGTCAAGATCGAAATCGAGATCAAATTTTGCGAGATCAAATTGCTTCACTTTTCAAAGTAATTGATCCATTGCACCAAGAGACATCTCAACCCTAAAATTAATACACTCTTCCATTGGTTGAACCATGTCATCAAAGCATTGAGTTGTCCCCACAATTATATCAGGAACATTATTTCCAATGTCGAAAGGTTGGATATCAAGATCAATAAAATCAACAACAAACTCAATCACCACATCTCAAAGATCAATCACCACATCTCCAAAATCAATCGCCACAAGGTCAATTTAAAGTGAAAATCTCACAAGGTAACAAACGAAAATACACACCACTTGGGGAACCAATTGAGTCTGTCTTGCAACAGCTAATCCAAGAAAATCTCATTAACATCCCCATTTATGTGAATTATAAAGAACCCATGGTGAAACCACTAGTGTATGACGAGAAGCACTTTTGTGATTTTCATAAAGTAAAGGGACACACATCATCAAATTGTATTCGACTCAAAAATCTCATCCAAGACCTGATTGATCAAAAGCTAATAGCTATTGGGGACAATAATTGGAATTTAACCACTAGCGATAGCATTGAAAACCTCCCCACCACAATTGTTGAAAACAATGATCAAGATCAATCCATCAATGAACACATTGACGATGTTCCCATCTCATTCAATGATCAAATCAACACACACCAAGGGCCACTTTTCAATCATGATCAAAATTAAGCAACAATACCCAACAATGATCCAATCCAAGAAACATTAACATCATTTGATCTTATTGACAATCTTGTCACCACAGTTGTTGAAATTTTTTTTCAAGATCTATCCATCGAGGAACACCTTGAAGGTATATCCACCTCATCTGATGATCAAATCAACATACATCAAGAGCCATTTTTTAGTCATAATCAAGACCCCCCCTACAAAGATCTATTTCAAGAAGTGTTGATGTTATTTGATCCTATTGACATAAACCAAGATCCCTCGACCAATGATCATGTTCAAAATGTCTCTACATTAGCTAATGAGTTAGAGGACATATCTCAATAATTTATTCCAAAGCATGATCAACATCTATCACCAAGGTCTAGCAATGGTCCTTCCCAAGACGTATTGAAATCCTTTGACCTCATGGTTACAAATATTGAAGGAATCCCTAGCTCAACATTTGATCCAAATCCACTCAAAGACCAAGAGGATATTGTGCCACTTTCCATGCCTAAGAATGATGTCTAAGAACCCACTATAAGCAATCCATCCTTTGAAATTGACCCATGTAAGGATCTTGATCCAAAGCATGTCGAAAGTAATTCCAGAATTAGTCAAGATCAAGAATTTGTATCTCCAAGGTACTACAATGATCTAATGGGCACTCTTCTATCTATACAAGATATCGCAAATGATGATCATATCCATATAACACACACCCCTCCCTCTACCCACAAGATGCTTTCTTTGGATGGACACGTAGATGATTGTCATTCAAAACACGAGTCTCATACTCTTGATATCATTACCAAGGAACAAGAGTCTCCTACTCTTAACATTTGTACACATGACCAAAATATGGAAAATTTTAGAGACATCGCAGAAAAAAATCATGAAGAAGGCTTCTACAGAAGTTGTGAATCAGAAACATCCTGTGGACACCTAGCAGAAATAGATCATGAAGAAGGCTTATACATAAGTTGTGAATCAAAAACATCATATGAGAGCATATCAAGAACGAATCATGAGGAAATTTTTTACAATGAATCTTTAACATCTCTTGAAGAAGCATTAAAATATGACATCTCACAAGATCAAGCTAAAGATATCAATCAGGCATTCATCCCACATATGGAGGATCCTATCACTTATAAAGTTGGATCACTTACCTTTCTTAGGGAAAGCTACCTCATCAATAAATAAGCTATCACTTTTGAAGATCCACCACAGAGCAGAGAAGGGTTAGCACCTTGTTTCCAAGGAAAATCATATCCTATTGCAAACAAAATGTTTCTACAGATGAATTATCAAGGCAGAGGATTAGGCCTACAAAAACAGGGTATCGTAGAACTAGTGCAAATTATTGGCAATCCTAAGCACCAAGGCCTTGGTTATTTGACAATCAAGGGATATAAACATATCAGTGATACTTCCACAAAATTGGGGGCAACTTTGTCACAAGCAAACATCAACATAGGGGGCACGAAGGATCCTTATGATGAAACCAATGCCACTACTACAACTAGCCATGCCATGAATCTTCATCCACCCATCACTCCATCCACGAATTGGAACCAAAAAAAAAAGAAAGATTTGAATCAAAGCATGAAGAAAGAAATCAAAGAAAAAGACATAGCGAAGCATAAAGGACAAATCAAATACATATGGATACCAAAGAATACAAAGAAAAATTATCCCTATCAATCTCCATTAGTCAAAGCAACTATGGGGAAAAATCAAAAAGGGAAAAGTATCCATCAAATAAGAACACAAAGGAAAAAGCATGCTTCCCAAGTGACATACAAAGTGTACCAAGCAGTTGGTCCTAATTCCACGCACACTTCCGTATCCACCCATCATTGCTCATCTTCCCAAGTTTGGAGAGTCAAAGGTTCCAAACTGTCAACCAATCCATATCTTATTCCTAAACACACTCCATCCATGCCTCCACACATGATATCCAATTCTCACATTGACCATGTATTGGCAGGGACCCTTCATCATAAGGATTCAGAAGGCACTCTATCGCGATGTGCGTACAAAGACAAAGTTAACTCTGGTATCAACAAAGCAGATCAAAAATCTCAAAAGTTGCTTTCAAGTGCACGTATCTTGGCAAAGCAACTTCTTCAAGAAGGATATCGATGGCACATTATGACAGAAGCATCAACATCAAAACCACTAGGTGGTTCAACATGAGTTTACAATCTTTCAGAAAAATACAAAAAAATCAAAAATATAAAAAAAGAATCCAAAAAAATCAGAAAAGGATTAAAAAACAGTAAAGAAAAAAATCGTCCTCTAGTGAAAACCGCTTGGGCGATGCTTTGGGTAGGTACCATGACAAAAACCTGGCAAATAGGTGTCATGTGTAGAATCGAGCATCTATGCGTGCCATTTCAAGAGAAAGCATCTTATCACATCCACAATAAAGCCATCATTCGAGCTATATCATTCGTTCATCCATGAACCATTCATCTAACCCATTACCATCTATCTGCATTATCTTGGAAAATTTTGGTACACTCTTTACACTTGCTTATGGTAAGCATCTTGACACGGGTCATTTTCACTGATCCTATCCAATCCAAACGTTATCTGAGCCTTGAAGTATTATCCAAATGAGCATTCCTCTGTTCGAACACCTTATCTTGTCACAAGATAATCCTTGGCATCATTTGCATTCTTATCGTATCTATCCATACACCTATTCAAGCATCTACCCATGGTCGTCCAAACATTGGTAGACACTAGGGGCAGATATTTACATCCTGCTTTAGGAATAAATATTGATCTATGTCCTCCAACTTATGAAGTGATCCGAAAATTGGAAAACATGAAATCAAATTGGTCAAGGAATTTGTGAGCCGAAGATCCAAATCACTAGCCCATGGCATATTTTGATAGGAAGACATTCCTTATCAAGCTTTATCTTTTGTCAAACATCAACTGAACAATTCGTATCAGTCACATCTACTGTGCAGGTCTGTGTCACATCAAATCATCAAAACAATTTTGTTCTAAATCAAGCTTCATCAATCTTGATCAATTGAATCCAATCAATTATCACCTTGTTTGACTTAACACACTTGGTCAAACCATCCTCTTGAGCGAATTTACCTCTAGGATAACACAAATTCCTAGGGTTTACAAGTTCATTATCATCTTGTTTGGCTTAACACACTTAGCCAAATTATCAAATCCAAAACCACCTCATTGGACTTGACACACTTAGTCAAACTACCCTCTTGTATGAGTTTACTCTAGGATAACACAACTTCCTATAGTTTACGAGTACATTATCACTTTTGTTTAACTTAACACACTTAGTCAAACTATCAATCCATCAATCTGATCGATCAACATTAAGCTTGGTTTTCAACAAAATCTCAAAACAGAGCACTGATATCATCACATATCCATATCCAAATTGTCAAAATCATGCAAAAATTCAAAACATCAGAAAATCCATCAAAATCAAAACACGTCAAAAAAAAAAAAAAATAGAATCATCTTGCCGAACTACGTCGTCTTTGAGCTTGAACGTAGGCAAGGTTGATCTTTGATCATCCCTCGAGACACCCTAGGTCAGTCCTTTAGGCGTCCGTCGAAATGGAAATCCATTTGCCCATCTAGTTTACATTTTAGGATTTTAGGCGTCCATCGCAATGACAATCCATTTGCCCATCTAGTTTACATTTTAGGATTTTAGGCGTTCGTCGCAATGGCAATCCGTTTGCCCATCTAGTTTACATTTTAGGATTTTAGGCGTCCATTGTATCCTGATAAATTTCTTCATGGAAATCAACTAACATGGCACATTCAAACAACCCTATGAAATATTAATCCATTAAAAGATGCTAAATTAAGACATTGAAACAACTAGAAATGCCAAATGAATTAATTGAAAGCACAAACAACATGGAGCACACTTATTCCATAGCGGATTGGTGCTATCCTTTGTGTAGAAGGCAACCCTTTCCCAATCCCTGATAAGGAAGATTGCCAAAATGATAGTGATAAAGAGAAAAATTAGTTCTCACATATAGAGAGTAACTTTGCATGGAAAAGTGTTGTTCTCAAATTGTGTTGTTTTGTGGTTTTTGCCTTGCTTTTATAGATTCAAGGTTGAAAGATTGAGTGATTTTGAATGAATGTGGGATCATTCATGAGCCAATGACAAAATGCCACTTGTCAAGATTTGTGAGGATGCGGAATGTGCAAGTTTTGGCCAATGTGCCAATTTCAAATTTGAATTTTGTTGAAATGACATGTTTAGGGGGGATGAAAGGTGTATTAAATGCCAAGTTTGACTTGTGCAAGATATGTGTAAGAGAATTTTTAATGCTTTGTTGGAAGGGACAAGTCCTTTGGAGGGAAGATTCAAATTGATAGAATATTCCATCTTGACACCCTTTTGAAAGTAATTAGAAGAATTAATAAATCAAAGAAATAATTTATTGGTGCAAGTGGGTGGGTTAGTTGAGAGTCTAGGTTTGACTCCAATTGAGTCAAAAGATAGATAATGGGTGATTATGTTTAGAGGTTAATTAATTTAGATTAATTAACTTGGAGGATTTTAGGAGTTTGATATTTGATTTATTAAATCAAATAAGAAGAACTTAATGATTTAATTAAATAATTTGATTAAATACGATGAAGCTAGGGAATTAATCAATAAATTGTTTTAATTGATTAATAGAATAATTGGATGCATGATGTTAGATTTGCATGTGGGTATGTGCAGGATCATGATGGGCCAAAAAGTGGTGATATCTAAGTGATATGATGACCCATGTGGCTGACGACTTTTTTTTTACCCAAAATTGATGAAATGAAAAGGGTTTTTAAATGATATTCTCATATTTCCACTAATATAAATTATTCTTTACTTTGAATTTAATAAATAATTATTATTCATTTTCTATTTGAATTACGACTAAAGTCTTGATTGATAGGCTGATTGAAAAACATCTATAACTTTCAAACGGTATCACATTATTTGAATATGAAACATGCATCACATTCTATGCTTCGTATACTATAGGATTAAAATAATAAAAATTGAATTTCATGAAGTTTTGACCAAGTTAAGGTGGTTAGACATACGAGTTTTTATATTTTTTAAAATTTGTAATAAAAAAATCATAATTAATTATTTACTTGGAAAAAATTACAAAAGAATATGCATTACATCGAGACATGTGTTGCCTAATTATATCTAAAATTTTCTAAAAAATATTATCATTTTATTGTGGTTAGGGTGGTCAGACAGACACGTACTTCTTATTTTTTCCTTGAAATTTAAGTACTACTACATTGAAATTTCAAATTTTAAGTAGATTTATTTCCCATACAGAGAAATATTGATGTAGTTTCAAAGAACTTAATTAGCCTTTTGGTGCATGCCAACTCACTATAGAAGTACAACGTAGCCATTTGACAAAAACTACAACTCCTCTCAAAAGTACAATGCAACCACTTGGTAGAAATTATTTTTAGATTATCTTCGCTTTAGCTGAGATTTTAAAATGAATAAAAAAGTGCTTTACTCCCACTTTAGCGTAGGGAAAATTTCTAATAAAGTACTATGCCACCACTTAGTCATAAATAGAAAATCCCTTAAGCACCAGGAAATTAGAAAAGGACATGAGCCAAAGTGCCGCCAAGTGAGTGACCGTATTGGAAATTGATAGATAATTTATGAATTCAAATTGATCAACATTGTTAAATGTGGGTCCCATTAGCCATTTTGTTTAAAAAACCAATGTCTGTTTAAAATTTGGAAAATTGGGAAGCACTAAACCAAAGCTAATGCTACCACATCACATGTTTGCACAGTTTGAAGCAAATCATGGGAAGAAAGGGAACTTGAAATAGTGGAATGCTGCCATGTGTTTATGGCCTGGGATAGCAAGGGCATAAGATAGGTTAAGATAAGCACCAACCTAAATAAAGGTTGGATGCTTGTGAGCAACTAGGCATGACATGCAACCATCAATTTTTTTTCTTTTTTAACCACTTAGAGGACCCACCAAGAAGCCCAACCGATCATGCACTAGCAATATGTGATAGGGTGCAATAGCTTTCTCATCATGTGCAAATACAACACGTGGCATGCTATAGGGGTGATCACTTAAAGAAAGGGGAAGATGCTAGCCTTTTTTTGGTAGTGCACATGGTCACCACGTGACACCAAAATACTTCCTACTTTGCACCGAGACTCGTGCGAGTGGGAGTTGTGTAATTAATGGAACCGACCAATCAAGCACAATTGATCTTGTTTGTGATAATTGTGACCTTCACCAAGCTATGCCAACATGAAACATGACACTTTATGTAGGGCACACCCGAGGACACCACATGTCCACACAACGCTTTGCAATTTGGGTTTAATCCACTAGGTTCACTAGGAGCTACGAAAACTTTAGACAGTGTGAATTAAACCAACAAGAGTTCACAGATAAAAATAAATGACTGTCCAAGGGTCAGTATAGATTTGGAGATGGTTATAGCAGGAAAAAATCAACACCTCACAATCCATGCAAAAGGTGGACTGCTAAAAGAAGTAAGAACCCAACACCTCAAGAGAGGAATTATCTTTGATGCACTAGGAGGTGGTTGTGGTGCTTGAGGGCTATATCGATCTATGCT
Source organism: Sequoiadendron giganteum (assembly GCA_007115665.2). Taxonomy (NCBI): domain Eukaryota; kingdom Viridiplantae; phylum Streptophyta; class Pinopsida; order Cupressales; family Cupressaceae; genus Sequoiadendron; species Sequoiadendron giganteum. The sequence goes on along the minus strand of VCHN02000014.1, from coordinate 76,472,327 downwards.
ACTGTGGAATTTGACAATGAAAGACACAACCAGATGACTAAGACCACCACTTGAAAAGAATCCCAAGACTTGAGACTAGGTGGAATTTGAGGTGACCATAAATTCACGCAATACCTGGTGCTAAATTTTTTACCTATTGGTGGGATTGATTCATACGAAAAATAACCCGATGAAGTTCCAGCTCAATACAACCCACATTATTTGTTGTGTGGTATATGGAGCTGCAGTGCTAAGGCATTACACACTAGCTAAGCCCAAAAATCCCAAGCTCTACACACTAAAAAATGTTAATTACTTAATTAGAGTATCCTATGTGGGGTAAGATTCATTGTTAGCAAGACATGCAAGTGCAGGATAGTTGGAAAGATATGATTGGTGAAATTATATTGCCCCAATAGCTAAATCACATGCCATATTGTCCAACATATCTAATTTTTTTTCCCTCTCTATAGCAGTGTGCGGGTTGGTAAGAGTCAAATTCTTACAGCACTTTGAGTCCTTATTTAGTATGGTGTTTAACAACTAGCTTACTATATTTTCTTGCTTGCAAGCGTTAATTATAATCATGGAATCCCCCTCAATCCAAATGTGTTTAATACCTAATGACTTTTCCAATCTCGAGCCTGCAAGTAGTGCTTGTGCCTTAAAAGGTTATTATTTGTGCCATATGGAAGTTTTATTTTTGAATTGTGTGCCTCAATCCCACTGGCCTAAATCTCTGAGAGAGAAATTTTGGTTTGACCGCTGAGATGTATGGCCGATCTGCATAGTGATCCTGAATTGTCTGTGAGATCGGTGTGACTCAACCCAATTTGAGTTCTCCTTGTGAAGTTCCTTGTTTGAACATATCGATGAGACCTTTGGTGTGTCCTGGTGATGAAGGTTGTCGACGTGACCTGAACTATCGATGCAAGTTTTCTAACTCTCGTCGATGATAGAAGTCCGGATGAAAAGTTATATCTGTGTAAGTATGGCCGATGATACTTTGTCAAGATGACATGGAGGTTCAGAAAGAGTCTTAACGGTAGAGAATATCTGGCTGAGATCGGTGTAATGCATGAAAACTCTTGCCAATGAACAGATCGTCGGGGTAACATTATTCTTCGGTTAGACCTGAGAATGTTGAACCAATAGTAGGAATTCGACAGTAGGAATCTAACTGATGGTAGTACCATCAGGGTGACTCTGGCTAATAATCTATATCGAGGTGAATCTGGTCTTCGGTGGGACTTGTGGATGTTGAACCGACAGTGTTGGTCTAGCCGACAGACTATGTTCGGTGTGACTCTTGCTGATGAAGTGTTCCAAACTGTAGCTAGGCTTAAGGTCATCGGGGTGACATCAAACTTCGATGAGACATTTTGATCCTTATCTGATGGTGTTGTTCTAGCCGATGGATCTATTCTATTGAACTTTGGTGTGACTCTTGGTGACACATGGTCTTGATGTTCTTTTGGGACATCAGAGAGACCTCGACTATCGAGGTGACATCTTAAATGTTCAACGATAGTGTTGGTCATTCCGATAGACCTGTTCATGTTGTTCATCAGTGTGACTTAGGCCGATAAGATGGTTCGAAAGGTGTTTGAGCTTAATGACATTAGGGTGACTTGAGGCTTCGATGTGACATTATGAAATCTTTCTGGTGGACATTGACTTGCTGATAGGCCTAGTCGAGACTTCAGGATGTTGAACAACATCGGGGAGAGTTTGGTGATTGGTGTCTCTTTCAAGTCCGTGATCGATAGACAAAGTTAGGCCAATCGATGTGAAGATGGGCTTAGTTGAATGAACGATGAATTTGTTGACCTGTCGATGTGTCGATTGTTCATTGGAGGAACACGATGAGTTGGAGAAGACTGTTCATCGTCCAAGACAGGTTGATGGTTGATCTAACTATAGAAAATGAACTGAACGGTTCTGAATTGGGATAAAAGATGATTGTATAGAATCGTTTGAAGGTTGGAGAATGAGAATGCTATTTTGAAGGAGGTGACTCCTCTCTCTTCGTGGTTCGATTGTGAAACCTATTTCTCTATGTGAATCTTCTCTGTTTACTGTGTGAGAGTATTGTAATAGTGTGAAGTTTGTAATGGACTAAGAGGTTGATCAGAGAAATGTAAAAATGGAGAGAGGGAAATAGAACAAGATTGCTGCCAGGTTGTCTCCAGAGTGAAACAAGATGTAATCTCTATAAAGGCTTAGTGCTTGAGTTGTATTTGTAACTGTTTTGTTGCATGAATAATACAATGGCGATTTGGGCTTTTGGAGTGTGGGTTTTTTTACCCAAAAAGGTTTTCCCCATGTAAATCTATGTGTTCATTTTTCTATTTCATGTTTATTGGTTTTGTTTGTTGAATCTGTTTATGCAAGTTGTTGAAACTAAATTTACATGATCTTCTCTCAAAAGGTTTAATGTGGGAAATGAATTGTGTTTGATTCCACTTTGTGACATATTTGTACATGTTTTTGAGGCAATCTAATTGAAATTTAAGTTACCAAAGGCACTACTGATCTTGGATGTTTCTCTGAGATGACCAAAATTTCCCTACAAGTGGTATCAGAGCCTTCTTCTGGTTGCTAGTTCTGGATATTTCTCGTGTGAAGTTTTCTTAGTTTGTTAGGCTTGAAGAAATTTAGAGGAATCGATTGAGGTATTGATCCTTTGGTGAGTGGAAGTCTTGTGGTATTCAGAGACAACAAGCAGCTTGAAGGATGGTGAAGATGGAGACAATGGAGTTGGTCATATTGAATTGCTGTGATCCGTGTCTCCTTGCTGGCAGTAGTATAACCTTGATGTATGAGGTGGATTTCTTTGCTTCATGGCTGTGTATCATTAAAGCTTTCATATTGGGTGTCTGTGTGAGAGGCTCCCCATATGGAGAGGCATGGGTTAATTCTCAGCCATGGAAGAGAGTGCTTATGCTAGGTGGCGTTTCCTGGTGTTGGAAGGTATTGTTTTCTATTAACCTCGAATGCATGAAGGCTATGGAGTTAATCATTAGATGATTTGAAAGCTTATTAAATAGCCTATCTCTTTCTCAGATGCATGTGCATATTGGTGGTTTTGGAGTTGGCTTGAAATAGGCCCGGGGTTCCTGAATTGCTGTTTCTTTTTAAGGATGTATTGTACTTGCATGTTTTTATGGTTTTGCAAGTTTTACATTGTCAAGAAAACTTGCTGTTTTGTGGACATGCTGAAGAGCTATTTTCTAGACCCCTGCTTCCTTTGGGTGCTACTGGATGAGATAATTGCAACTCTACTTGCATGCTTTGTGCATGGTGAGAAAAGGTGCAATTCTTTCTTTGCATAGAAATGTTTGGTATGTGATTAGTCACTCATCGTTTCTATGGTAATGCTTGATGGATTCCTAGACTATGGTGCTTGGTGTGGACATGTTTGGAAAATTGGATCTGTACTTGATTTGGTGTTTGCGTTAGGGTGTCTACATGTTTTTTCTCTTGTGAGACCTCATATTGTGCAAGACATTGATGTGATAGTGAGTCTTCATGTTTCATTAATTGGATCTAGAAGTTGTGCAATGTTGTGGGCTGTCTTTACCTACTTGATTGTTAAGAGAACTCAGATGTGGGTTGTCAATATCCTTGTGATTTGATTCAATGTTTATGCAGAATTGATAGTTGGCCTAGTCTATGGTCACTTGTGCATTGGTGTGACTGTTTTGAGGTAAGAGGATGGATGATAAGTGAGTTCCTAGATATTTGATTATGGAGTCTTGTAGCATGGTGAATCTCCTTACTTATGAGATCTTGGTTTCACTTGGAATAATTAGCAATACAACTATATGTTTGTGGACTTGGAAGTTCTTTTTTTCATTTTTGGAGATGGTTGGTCATGATGCTTGGAAAACTCAGTATCACTATTCAATGGGAGCTTTAGTAGTGATTGTTAATAATTTATATTCTTTAGTTTGTAGATGTTTCTGGGAGGAACTCTTTGATCCTATTGTTGCAGAAGGGTTCTTTCTCATTTGTAGGGTCACTATTTGAAGATGGTTAGTATTTTGAAACCACGGAGGACTTGGGTGTTCTTTGGGTTGAGGTGTTGATGGTGCTTGACAGGTGATGTTGGTTCAGAGCTTGTTTGTTTTATGTCATGGTATACTCTTGCTTATGCATTGGAGTTTTGACATTGTGCATTGCTCTTGAGATATTGGTTTCTTCACTTGAAGCCTGATATCTCCTCAAAGGGAATGGAAAGATCATGATGTCGTGTTAAGTTCTTGATACTGCAATTGGAGCTTTGACATTGATCTTGGTAAATTCTTCGTGTATTGGGAGCTTTGATCATTTGCCTAATATTTCATGATATTGCTGTGTTGCATTTGGAGTTTGGCACGAGGTGATTGTTTGTAAGTGCTCATGGATACATGGAGAATAAGAAAGTTCGAGGAGCCTATACCTTGATTGAATGTGAGTTCAATAGAGACCTATGACGAGATAGTTTTTATGATGAGTCATAGTGACTTGGATATCATGGAGGAACTGTTTAATTCCCACTCTTGGTCTTCTCGATAGTTTATAACTTGCGAGGTAGTGCCCATTGTTTCTCTTAGGTGGGTTATGTATTTATTTCATTGGTGGATCTTGAGCTATGGTTAGATGGTTTTGGAGGATTCATTATGAGAAATGGACAACTTGGTTATCTCCTTGGTATACATTTTTTATTTATGATGTCATAGGGGATGGTAGTGGGCTGATTTCCTAAAATAGGAAATAGAGTAGTTTGATCTTCTTTGAGAAGCTTACATTCATGTGGTTTAATCAGTTGGATGTTGTTAAGGCTTTTATTTTTGGGATGTAAAGAAGATACTACTTGGCATAGCTAATACTTGGAGGTGATTTTTAGTAGGATGTGCTACATGTTATGATTTTCAGATTCTCTTTGGTCTTACTGATCTTCCTGAATGTGTGGTTTCACATAACATTATTTTCTTTGTTGGATGTGGAGTACATGGAAGAGTTGCCCAGACTGGTTAGAAGAGATGTTTTTTTAGCAACAACTTGTTTGAAGGTTTTTCATACCAGCGTGGAGTTGGGTCCTTGGTACTACATGGTTACACTTTCTATGTGTTGCAAATTGGTAGACTTGTTGTGTCCTTTGAAATTGTTTCAGGTTTTTGGCATGACTCATGCAGTGTGAGTTTCTGAAAGTGTTTGTTCTTCATCGACTTGCTTACATGTGGAGCTTGCAGCTGCATGTACATGGGCTGGTTATGTTGGTGGCATAAGTTTAATAGTATTCAATACCTTTAAGGTATGGATGATTGGATGATCTAGCACTTGCTGTGGGTGCTATTTTCTATCACATGGGTTTATTAGTTGGATAGAAGCAGTCAATCTGATTGTTGTTCTAGCTGATGTTTTTATCTTGTTTTTTGGAGTGATGACAGTATCTTGTTGTTGATATTACTGGGATCTTTTGCTTGTGTTTGTTGGACTGGTGCATATTCACCTTGGCTTATACCTTTCTTCCATAGGTGGCATGTTGGAGGATGACAAGGATTGTTGCCTAAACGGTTGACATTTTAGATGTTGTTATAGAAGTCTTGATGGAGCATGAGAGCATGTTTGAGATCTATGTGGTTTCATACAAGGCTATGATTGGTTGCAATGTTGGATAGTAATTTGCAGTTGGATACTTGATTTTGTTGTAGATTGTCTTGTAGACTGTTATCTATGGAAACTTGTTGATTGGGTGTCCTGAATGTTGCTGAACAGAGACTTGAACAGAGAAAGGTCTGAATTGGTGGTGCCAATGTGATCTCAATAGTTCTTGAGTGCTCTAGAGGTGCCAGTGTGATCTTTGTCAGGTGGGAGATTGTTGAAATTACGTGCCTCAATCCCACTAGCCTAAACCTCATAGAAATCAATTTCGGTCTAACCGTTGAGATGCCTGGCCGATCTGGATAGTGATCCTGAACTATTTGTGAGATCAATGTGAATCAGCCCGATCTGAGTTCTCCTTGTGAAGTTCCGTGTTTTAACATATTGGTGAGACCTTTGGTGTGTCTTGGTGATGAAGTTTTTCGGTGTGACTTGAACTATCAGCATGAGTTTTGTTACTCTCATTGACGATAGAAGTCTAGTCGAAAAGTTATATCATTGTAAGTCTAGCCGATGATACTTTGTCAGGCTGACATGGAGGCTCAAAAAGAGTCTTAATGGTAGAGTGTATCTGGATGAGATTGGTGTAATGCATGGAAAATCTTGCCAATGAACATATCATCGGGGAAAAATTGGTCTTCGGTTAGACCTGAGTATGTTGAACCAACAATAGGAATTTGACCGATGGTAGTACCATCAGGGTGACTCTGGCCGATGATATGTATCGGGGTGACTCTGGTCTTCGGTGGGACTTGTGGTTGTTGAACCAATAGTGTTGGTCTAGCCGACGGGCTATGTTCAGTGTGACTCTTGCTGATGAAGTGTTCCGAACTACAACTAGGCTTAAGGTCATCGAGGTGACATCAAAAGTTGATGAGACTTTCTGATCCTTGTCTGATGGTGTTGTTCTAGTCGATGGATCTATTCTATTGAACTTCAGTGTGACTCTTGGCGATACATGGTCTTGATGTTATTTTGGGACATCAGAGAGACCTCACCTATCGAGGTGAAATCTTAGAAGTTCACCGATAGTGTTGGTCATGCCGATAGACCTGTTCATGTTTTTCATCAGTGTGACTCAGGACGATAAGATGGTTCGAAAGGTGTTTGAGCTTAATGACATCAGGGTGACTTGAGGCTTCGATGTGACATTATGAACTCTTGTCGATGGACATTTCCTTGCCGATAGGCCTGGTTGATACTTCAGAATGTTGAATGACATCAAGGATATTTTTGGTGATCAGTGTCTCTTTCAAGATTGTGTCTGATAGAAAAAGTTAGGATGATAGATGTGAAGATGGACTTTGTTGAACGATTGATGACTTTGTTGACCTGTTGACCTGTTGATGTGTTGATTGTTCATTGGAGGAACAAGATGAGTTGGAGGAGACTGTTCATTGTCCAAGACAAGTTGTTGGTTGATCTAACTATAGAAAATGAACTGAACAGTTCTGAATTGGGATAAAAGTTGATTCTACAGAATCGTTCGAAGGTTGGAGAATGAGAATGCTATTCTGAAGGAGGTGACTCCTCTCGCTATGTGTGGTTCGATTGTGAAACCTTTCTCTCTATGTGAATCTACTTTGTATACTGTGTGAGAGTATTGTAATTGTGCGAAGTTTGTAATGGACTGAGAGGTTGATCAAAGAAATGTAAAAAATGAGAGAGGGTTCAAATAGAACAGGGTTGCTGCCAGTTTGTCTCTAGAGTGAAACAAGATGTAATCTCTGTACAGGTTTAGTGCTTGAGTTTTATTTGTAACTATTCCATTGCATGAATAATACAATGGCGATCTGGGCTTTTGGAGTGTGGGGTGTTTTTACCCGAAAGGGTTTCCCCCCGTAAATGTGTGTTCATTATTTAGTTTCATATTTCATGTTTATTGGTTTTGTTTTTTGAATCTATTTATGCAAGTTGTTGAATCTATTTATGCAAGTTGTTGAAACTAGATTTGCATGAGCTTCTCTCAGAAGGTTTAATGTGGGAAATGAACTGTGTCTGATTCCACTTTGTGACATAGTTGTACATGTTTTTGAGGAAATCTAATTGAAATTAAAGTTATTGAAGGTACTACTGATCTTGGATGTTTCTCTGAGATGACCAAAATTTCCCTAAATTTGATTGCCCCCATATGCAAATAATGCTACCTATATAGTTCCTCAGTACACATCCAACTCCAAAAGCTCCTAGGTTCATCAAAATTAAGTTTTACCACTCCCATTAGAGGGGGACAATACTACATTGTTATCTTTGGGCTTTAGTTTTGGTAACCATGTGCCCAGGTTTGGGGGATGAATCAATTCCCATTGAGAGGATAAATTTGCATCCTAGTTTGAAAAGATTTTAGGTGTGCTATTTGATTTATATATGTTAGATCTTACTAACTTAGAAATTAGCCTTTTAATTTTACATACCACTTCTTTGACTAAGTGATGCTCCTTTTTGAATATTCTATTATTTCTTTCCCACCATATGCACCATACTACAATTGAGGGGCTTACTACCCAAATTGAAGAGAATAAAGAGTCTATTCATTAGTGACCATGAGGAAAAGGCCGCTTGCAATAAATATTGGAGGGGTGTGGCCCAATTTAGTTTCTTTTGGAACCATGTCTAATATTGGTCTGAGAATTTACACATTAAACTGAAAGTTGGTCTATGTTCTCTTCTTGTGGCCACATAACACACAGTTGAAAGGGGCCGAAATACCTAGTTTCACCAACCTCTCACAAGTATATGTTTATGTAGAGACAACAAAGCAAATGAGCCATCTTTCAGAAGAATTGTAGAGTTCCAACATAATTTATGGGGCCATTTTACTAGTTCAACATTACCTTTTTAAATGATTGAAGAGTATCCTAGGATGACTTTATAATTACCTGACTTGGAAGGGGCCCAAGTGAGTCTATTAGGATCCATGGAGAGGAATATTTGACATTGCTAGAGGAGGTTTGATAGTTGATACTTTTGATTTTCTAGGAAGTTACAACCATCAAATTTTTTCCATTTGACATTTGAGAGGAGATTTTCTTCGGGCATAATGTAGTCTTTACTTTTGATCCCTAATGTTGTTTTAAATATATTTCTAATTCCACTAATCCTTCAATTTTAGATAGTGGTGGGGAGCCACCAAGAGTATCCCACAACATAGCTTTTTCTCAATTATTTATGGACTAGGTTAAATATAGCCTAGTGATAAATTCTTTACAATTTATGATAAAGTTCCACATTTTGGATCTCTCTGGGGGATTTGAAATTGTGAAAATACGTTTGAGGATTAAAAAATCCATGTATTTTCTCTGTATAATTTTGGCCCATTTAGTTTGTGGCTTTGCAAAAACATTCCACACTAATTTGGCTCCCAAATCCAAGTTCCTTGCTTCTAATTTGTGTAAGCCTGCTCCTCCATGTTTTTTCATAGAGTTTGTTCCATGAAAGTAACATAATTTTACTCTTTTTCTTGATGTCAAGGTTCCCCTACCAAAGAATTTTTTTGATGCATTTCTTAATATCCTCTTGCACTACTTTTGGTTGTTTCAGGACTGACATGACATAGTTGGGGATAGTTGAAAGTATTGCTTTGGTTAATGCGAACTTTCCTACCATTGTTAGCCATATTCCTTTCCATGATGCGATTCTATTTTATATTTGAGATAAAATTTTATTCTAGAAATCAGGTTTGTTTGGACCTAAAAAGAATGGAATTCCCTAATATTGGCTTGACCATTCATCTTTTTTGAAATTAAGAATTGATTAGATACACATGAACACTGTTGGAGAGGTGTTTTGAAAGAAAACGCTTGATTTATTATCATTGTTTTTTGGTTTGATACCCTACAATAGTCCTCTAAGACGTTTTTAATGCCTCTTGCTTCTTGGACATTAGATTTGGAAAATAGAAGTGTATCATTTGTGTTTAATGAGTGAGTCATGTTTTTTGAATTTGGAATAACTATACCTTGCCATGATCCTTTAGTGCATGCTCTTGATATTACCCAACTCAATGATTCTTCCATTAGGATGAAAAGGAAGGGCGATAGAGGATCACCTTTTTTAACACCCTATGAGGAATTAAAGAAACATGTTGGGCTTCCATTTATCAAAATAGAAAACTTAGACCGTGATATTAAAGAGTTAACCCAACGAAACCATTTGTGGGAAAAACCTATTTTTTGGAGCATTTTTGGAGGAAGTCCTAATTTAGCCTATATCATAGACCTTCAACATGTCAAGTTTGATAATAATTATTATGATTTTGTTTACCTTGATGGAATGCAAAGTTTCATGGGCTATTAGGGTCCCTTTTGTAGTAGGGAAAAAACCTCCCTTCTCATCCATGATTATTCTTAAGATTATCTTGGCTAGTCTTGAGGTGATATCCTTGGAGAAGATTTTGTATATGGTATTGCATAATGATATGGTCTTGAGGTTAGCAAAGGTAGAGGGGTTTTGATTTTTTGGGATTGGAACTATAAAGGTATTATTCAATTCCTTTAAGGTCTTACCATTTCTCCTTGATTCCTTTAATGATAATAAAATATCTTTCCCCATGAACTCCCAATTTTTTTGGAAGAAAATGGTAGTGAACCCATCTGAACCTGGAGATTTGGCTAACACCATGGAGAAGACCACTTCTTTCACTTCTTATAGCATAAATGGTTTTATCAAAAGTTCATTTTCTTCATTGGAGATTAGTGATGAAATATGTTGAATAAAGTCATCCACAATAGTGTTTCTTTCTTAGGCCATTTTCTGATATAATACTCTTAGTAGAGAAGAAGTGGATTGCTTCTTAACTGATAAGTTTTTTTTCCTTCATATTATTTCCTGAGGGGGAAGTAATATTGGATATAATGTTAATTTTCTATTTGATTTTAGATGATATATGAAAGAATTTAGTGTTCTTAGATCCCCTTCTTTGAGCCACATTTCTCTAGATTTATGCATCCAATATATCTCTTATCTTGTTATAATATTTTCAAGTTCCATTTGTAGTTTTTTTGCAAGCTGAAGGAGATATGTTTCATTCCACATTGTATGATTTGATCGTTGATCTCATCAAGTTGAGTCTAGAGAGACATTTTCTACTAAAAGATGTTTTTGAAATGTTGCTTGTTCTAGGCTTTGTTTTTCTATTTTATATATATTGTAGAAGTTGAGAAATCCAACTTCACAGACCCCCAAAGATCACCTGCATGCAAATAACCTGTCACAGAAGAAGACATGGAGACAAAAAAGTAAGGGTGCTCTAAAAGCTGAAAATGTATTAATCAGAGAGTGGTAAAAATACAATGAGATCAATCCTTAAGAAAGGAGATCATTCAAAACCTAAAAGTAACCCTAATAGGTAGACGTTTAATAATTAATATAATTATTAAATGTAACAATATGGGTGATCCCACAATAGTGGTTTACAATTTTTGGGCAAACTAGACACTGTAATTATTATTTTTAACTTAATCTTCACTTTCGGGCTCTTGTAGCAGCTAAACCGTGAGGAATTTGAAAATGATGCAAACTAGAGTCTCATCACATTTTGTCTGTATATTCTAAAAATATTTTTTTCAAAATTTTTGGAATCAGATTACACTTTTTTTTCCATCTCCCACGAAAACTAGTTTTTTTCAGAAATCAACATATTTAAAAAGTGACGCTCACCGTATACAACATAACTTTTTTTGTATGAAGGATAAAATTCTATTTTTTTTGAATTTAGATTTTTAACTATGATATCTAGCACTTGCATTTGGTCTCATAGTTTTTTATTGAATATTTTTTCCTTAATCAAGTTTCAAAGTCAAACCAATTGCAATTCAGACATATGCGGACTGTATACAACATAACTTTTTTTGTATGAATCGAAATTCAATTTTTTTTTTTTTTTAATGGATCAAGGACATCAATACCCAGCCTTCGCGTATTTTTAAAATTTTTATTTTGATAATCTGTTATTTTTCCACATGTGCAGACCAAAGATTTTGATTTTCAGTGAAAAACCTATGTTTAATAAAACTAAAAAATAAAATACATAATAAAAGCAAATCATATTAAAATTATATTTGATGTATAGCTCATTCTAAGGACTATCATTATCTAGCTGTGTTTCTAAATTTTTCTGCATTTTCAAATTCAAATTGAGCTTTGAACGACAATTTTTTACAAAAAAAATCTATTTTTTGAGAAGCTAGGGGAAAAAGGGTGTTCTGCCGAACCTCTTAATGGGGTTCGGCCGAACCTCTTAATGGGGTTCGATCAAACCCCTTCAGTATACATACGAAAGTCAAAAATTTTTTCGAGGGTTTTTGTGCATTATTCCGAGCTCCTCTGGTAAACAGCGTTTTCCAGGTGACCCTTGTGCTTTCAAATGTGTCAACTAAAAAAGACAAATCACAGGTGAAAAAATGTTGGATTTTTTGAAAATGTTTCATATTTTATTTCTTATTGTTGCATTTGTTTTGATTAATATAAGTTTTTTCAATTCTTGTGACAGATTTTTTCCATTTGTTTTGATTAATATAAGTTTTTTCAATTCTTGTGACAATTTTTTTGCATTTTGTAGGAGAATTTGTTGTTAGCTTAAATCAAACATTTGTGTTTTGAAGAAGAAAATGGGAGAAAAAGCAAAAAGAAAAAACAAAGCTCAACGAAAATTTTCAGAAGATAAAGAAGAAAATAGATGCAAACAAAACTTGACAAATTATCATAGAAAGAAACAAGGTACGTGTTTATTTATTCTCTTTTTCGTCAAATATGGGTAAATTTATTTACTTACAATAGTGATTTTATCATATGTTTTATCTATCAACAAGGAAAAATGCATCCAATAATTGATATATAAGAAAATTGAATGTTCTTCATTTCAATTTTTTGAAAATGTAAACTCAAATGCATATCATCAATGAGTTCTATAAAACTAAAATCTGCAAATTATCACTAGATTTTATGAATCTTTATACTAAATGTTTTACTAGTTTTGATCTACAATATATTCTTTTTATTTGTATTTTTTTTTAGCACCCAATTTTGCATAGATATCTATGTGTATGTCTTTTAAATCCTTATATTTATTTCATCCAATTGTGCATCATCAATTATATACATATGGTAGAAACACCATTTTTCACCAATATTTCTCCCTCTATCAAGTAGTATCTCCCTTTGTATCAATACATGAAAATGAATAGTAGGGAAATTATTATGTATAACCAAATTGGATTAAAGAAGATGACACAAGATAATTTTTAAACTCATATAAAAAACCTAAATAGTGATAATTAGTTGAGAAGGTGGGAATAACTCAAACACCCCACAAACACACAAAAATTAGTAAAAAATACAAGTGAATTATAATAAATAGAATCATATTAGTTAACAATAACTATTTTTGGATTAGGATAGATTTAACAAGAAGTACGATGAATATACACATAAAGCATACATTAACTAAAACAAGTTTATATGCGAAGAACATATAATGTAGAAGTATGTATCTAAAATAATATTTTCTAAATTTTCTAACACATAATCTAACATAGAATTAGAATATTCTTTATAAGAGTGAAATAATTCATAAAGATTTAAACATATATTGATAGTAAAAAGAAAAATGTATTGAATTTGATAACCTAAATAGTGATAATTAGATGAGAAGTTGGGGAGAACTCAAACACCCCACAAACACACAAAAAATAGTAAAAAACATAAGTAAATTATAACAAATAGAATCATATTAGTTAACAATAACTATTTTTTTATTAGGATAGATTTAACAAGAAGTACGATGAATATACACATAAAGCATACATTAACCAAATAAGTTTATATGTGAAGAACATATAATGTAGAAGTATGTATCTAAAATAATATTTTCGAACACATGTAATCTAACATAGAATTAGAATATTCTTTATAAGAGTGAAATAATTCATAAAGAAATAAACATATATTGATAGTAAAAAGAAAAATGTATTGAATTTGATAACCTAAATAAAAAGTTGAAAGTTTTAACTAACTTTATTCCTAGATTTAAGATTAATAACACAAAAATACTATCCAAAATAGATAAATCAACAAGTGTAAATGGTCTTAAATCTAAATTGGTTTCACCTATATAAACTATGCAAGCTTATTTTTCCTATTAAAAAAAGTACTATGTTTTTATTAAACAAAATATTAAAAATGGGATTTAATTATAAAAAAAGAAAAACCTAGAATGAGAGTTGAGAAATAGATATCTCATCATGATAGGAATCTAGAATTATGAATCAATAGAAGATAATAAAAATTACATCATGTTTCCTAGATGGTAGCATGACTACATTAAGGTCTATATGTCTACATAGATTTTTGTTGTACATAAAAATTAACAATTTATACAAAATTTGAAAATCTATAAAATAAGAATAAAATACACAACCAATAACAAGAAACTTTAGTAGAATAACATGATAAATTTGTTAAAATAAATTAAATCATATAAAATGGTCATAATTTTATTTAAACTGAGCTCTAAGATAATATAATTTTGATAGATAGGAAAAGACACAAAACCTCCACGTGAAAAGATTTCCAAGAATACCTGTAGCTAGTGCCATAAAGGGAAAGGGGTGAATTTTTGGTTATCTTACCAATTATATTGTCAAATCCCTAATTTGGTATTTTTACCTCCACAAATAATCAAATAAAAAGACACTAGATTAATATGGTTACGCTCTTATCTTATGTGAATCTAGAAGTTCTAAGACGAGTACAACATAAAAAATATATATAATCTATAGCAACAAGTGTATCCCTTAGATATATAAAATAAATAAAATTGAGAAGATGGATCAACATGAAAATATAATAGTTCAAACTATCACATGTTGTAATGTACACTCATATTTTTGATGAAAAATAGTCATGAGTAATGCACGTGTTATTTTCTTCATGTAATACCTGATAAAATTATTGTGTACTATAAAGTGTATTTTTATTGATTTGGGGTAATTTTAATTTAATGAATCGTTTATCTATAAGATGAGAGGGGTAAGTTTCTTTAATTTGCTAGCAATTTGAGTTCAAAATTAAATCAGTTTTATTTTCATTTAAATGTTGAATCATTTTTTTAATTATAATCTAAAATTTGAATCTGTTGACACCTCCAAACAATCATCTCTAAGTTGAAATAAATTATGCACGATAAATTTAATGTTGAATGAAATGCATAAAATAAACCCCTCAAATTCTTGTTTTAGCATGTGTCCAGCTGGAATTAGCTAAATGTTATTTTAATTGTTTTTTTTCTTTTCAACTCGCATTTTACACGTATTGGTTAAAAAAGAACATACATGCAAATGCATATGGGTTAAAAAGAACAACACACTTTGTTTTTCATTGGGTTTAAAATTAACTCTTAGATAGAAAACACTACAAATGGTTAAAAATAACCCCTTTGCTCGACAAACACTACAAATGGATAAAATGAACCTTGTGCATTCTCTGTTTGTTCACATTTTGATTTTGGTTTAAAAAGAACACCATGTGAGTGTGATCTGAAATATTCATGTTCTCTCTCTTTGTTTTTAAACAAAGATCGATTGAACTATGAATATTTTGGTTCACTTTTGTTAAGCCTTAGATCTTGGGCTTGCTTTGGTGGGAAAAAGTACTCACCCCAAAGCAACTCAAACCGGGAACGCGCTAAAGCCAAGCGACGCCCAACCGGTATATAAATTCGAATGTTAAGGAAAACTTAGCATTACAGAACTTCCTACGGACCAACAATTGACTCCCCAGTACCCTTGTGGTGCGTTGAAGCCTGCAGACCCTAACCTCTATAGACTGGGATGATAATGCCTCTCGCGTGGCCTTCTGAACAGGTGCCCGAAATAAATCCTTTGTTTTAGAAAACCACAAACCTTCTATTCTTTGGTGCAGCAATGGCCGTTGCCAAGGCACCTGCACCTGCACAGTTCTTAGTAGAAATGATCATTCTGCCATGAGAGTTTCATGGAGATTGGAAGCTTGGTTGCCCTGAGAAGTGAGTGCATTGTAAGGGGGAGCCCATGGGGCCAAGCTTCTGAAATTCATTCGCTAAGGATATGCGGTTCGTGGGATCCATAAGAATATTGTCCTTGCAGCCCTAGGATTTTTTTTGTAAATGTCTTCTATGTGGTTGATTTTCATTCTTTACAAGACCACGTGTTTTCCAACTTTTTTCAGACAACATGAAAAAATGAACATCATCCTCCAAATTTGAATCAACACAGTCAAACTGAAATAAATTCCTTGAAATATGCTTGAAATTTTGTCTAGTGTGAAAATCTCACCTTGTCATTCTGTCATCTTCAATCTCATCCGTCCATCCAAAATTGCATTTTCTATAAAATATCAATTTTGTTCTCATTTCGACACCTCTTAATTTGATCACATCACATAGTCCTTGTATACATATATATCATTTCACCTAGTTCTTGCATACATGTACAACCTAGGTTGCATATATCAAGATCATATCGTGCCTAAGTTCCAAGTTGCATACATTCCATGAATTTAGTCCTTTCCGTATTCACCATTGATCAAATAGAACCCTAAGCTCTTGCACAAGTTCCACTACTCTTCATAGGTCTCAAAACCAATCCATTTTTTATCTATCGCCCACATCACATAAGGTTTATCATGGAATTTCAAGTTAGGGAACATAGGTAAATTATCCTTGCTCGTCTAGGGAAATCCTTTTGGAGTCCATCATCTCCTGCATACCCTCTCTTGATCATTTGTCCCTTGTGTTTATCCATCATAACACAAGTCAAGCCTTGCATCGTAACCAATTTGGACCTAGAGTTGCATTTGACCTCTTGCATTCTTAGCTTATCACATCATATATCATACCATTTTAATATATCATACCATTTTCATATATCCCATCTTAGAATCATATCCTTTTCAAATGCATTTTTTCCATGGAATTCTTAAGTTCAAGAATCTTTAATTTCATCTGATTTCATATGTTCAACTCCATTTATATATCATCATCTCTCACTTTCTTTGAACAATATTTTGTGACATGTACAAATGGCTCAACAAGCAGGAAGTTCTCAAGCAGAAGTCGAGCCCAATCTAGATATTGGACCAAATGAATCAGTTGAAGAAAACATGGACCTTGAAGATAGGGAGGAGGCCCGAGTTCAAACAATGCATGTTGGAGAGGGGTCAGGATCACTTCCTTCTACACTAATGAATGAGCATATAAAAGTAGTTGAAACAGTGGGGAAACAAATTTCTTATAGAAATTTAGATCATTTACTTGAAATGGATATGGAGAAATTGAAATGTTATGCTGACCAACCTAAAAATAAAAGTAAGAGGTCAATAACTAAATCTGTAAATAAAATAATCCATGATCATTTCAATCATCTTGAAACACTTGGAAAAACCCAATTGTTATCGTGTTTACTTCTTCGTGATGAGCTAAAAGAGTCATTACAATTGATGGGTGTATATTCTGCATCAAATAAGAGGAAACACATGAGACTGCAAAAAGATATTGTTGAAAATGTTAAAAAAGGTTTAGATTCCATTGGGAAAAGATCTCGATCAGTGGATAAGGCCATTGCAAGA
The DNA here is from genome assembly GCA_007115665.2 of Sequoiadendron giganteum. NCBI lineage: Eukaryota > Viridiplantae > Streptophyta > Pinopsida > Cupressales > Cupressaceae > Sequoiadendron > Sequoiadendron giganteum. The sequence goes on along the minus strand of VCHN02000014.1, from coordinate 76,455,098 downwards.
AAGGTGATTTTGACATCTGTTTTAAATAAAGAAATATCCAGAAAAAGAAAAATGTCAACACTTTCCACTGAATTTGGTTATAGTAGAACCACACTAATAAAATATGAGAAAAAGAGAAAGGTTTTAGATGATAGTTCTGAAGGCAATTGGGCAATTATGTGTAGAGCTCCCCATTCTGACAGGATTGAAGATGTTGTTAGGAACTTGATCTCAAGTTTTTGGAATGATCAGACTCGTCCGTCATCAAATACTAGAGATGTTATGAGGTATAGGATTGGACCTGGTATTTATGAAGAACATATTAAAAATTGGCTAGACATAACACAACTTGAGATGTATATGAACTTTTGTAATATGTATCCTCATATAAAGATTGGGCAGAAAGGTTAAAGCCATATTATGTGAAGATAAACAAGTTTTTTGAAACTTGTTGTTGTCATTATCACATTGAATTTGATCTCTACTATCAGGTGTTTCGAAAGATGAGAGAAGAAAGATATGGTTTTCAAAATGCACCTCCTAAACAGGTAAGTTTGTTCATAAAGGATCTATTATGTGATCATGAAAATGGACCTCAAATAAAATGCATAAAAGGACTCTATGAAACATGTGAAAATTTGGCTAACTTTCCTTCAACAAATGAAAATGCTGACCTAAGTCAGATAGTAAATTGCAAGAGTTAAAAGTATGTAAAGTTTCAAACAAATTTTGGGAAAGAATCCACAAGGTTAAACTATGTAGAAGAGGAGATCTACCTATTGGGAAATTTATGGAAGATTTTCAAAAATTGATACAACCATACATACAACATTCATTTTATGCTAAGTGGCAAGCACATCAATTTCAAACATTAAGAGATACTTTCCCACTTGGAACAATTCTATCAGTAGTTGACTTTGCAGAAAATTACTCTTTTGTACATCAAAAAGAGATTCAATCAGAATATTACTTTTCAAAGCAAGTCACTATTATGGTTCATGTGTGTTATCGACATGCACAATTGGAATTGGATGGTGTTGAGAGTATAGATGAACAATGAGCCATCAAGAAAGAATATCACTTTTATATTAGTGATGATAAAGAGCATGACACAGTTTTTGTACAACATTGTTTTACAAAATGTTTTTTTAAGAATTTGAGAAGGAGGGGTGTAAAATTTGAAATTTTTTTCGTATGGTCAGATGGATGTGCAGCACAATTCAAATCATCATAGCCATTTTATGCACTTTATAGATATCATAAAATTTACAACATACCACATGTTTGGAGTTTCTTTGAGAGTGGGCATGGAAAGGGTGAGCATGATGGTGTAGGAGCTTGCATCAAACGTGCTTTATGAAAACATCAAATGAGTTATTCAAAAGATTATATAGATGATGCACATGATGTTGTTGAATGGTGCAAGAAACACTTTGCATCAAATGAGGTCGGCACATCTTCAAGAAAAAACTGAAACATTCCACATAGAGTGTTTTGGGAGATATCGGGTATGTATAAATTACATTTAAAATAAATAAATTTATTTAAATTTAAAATTTACACACACATATATATATATACACATGTTCAAGTTCACATAAGTTTGTTGCAATTACATTTATCTAGGTGTGGATAGAAGATCGATGCATGGATGCAAGAGGGTAGAAAAAACAAGATCTTTGCATTGTGTTATGAGTTCAGATAGTCACCCTAGATGGACATTATACACGAGGGATTACTCTTGTTTCTGCATTGACTACATTGCAGGAAACTCTCATGCATGCAACAATGAAGAACTTGAATACGTTAGTAAATGGGATATGGTACCACTATTCATTTCAAACACATACGATGAAAATGAGGATGAAAGATTTCAAGACATTCCTTTGATTTCAATTGATTATGACCATATTTCAGGATTGGTTAGAAAAGGTACATGTGTAAGTTTTCAATAATTTAAATATTATATAAATTTAATGATCTTTAACTTGTCTAGAGACAATTCTAATTTTTTTAGAATTTTATTGTGTAAATTTGGTGTATAGGAGATGTTTTTGCAGTTATAGCAGAGCCTGAAAACATAGAAGGTGTTAGCTATTATTTACTGCATTGCACAGAAGAGAGGAATAAGCTAACACGACCTGAAACAAATGATGGAATATTATTTCCCACAGGTGAGTTTGAATTTAAAATTATATATATACATTGTGTACATGTGTACATTACCTTAAAAAAATTAAATATATATTGTACAAACCTTGAGCACGCAAATGTTGTACACATGCACATGTATTACCTCAGGTGCATGTTTACCGTGTAGGTTCTGTTGCTGTGCAAGGGATATATCTAAGACAAGTCAAAGTTGTTCAACATGGGATTCATTTTGTGGACTATCAAGTTGATAACAAGGTATATCAATATAGTCACCTTATAACTGCTACCGCCCTACATCTTCATGCAGTTCCACATGCACGCGGACGAAAAAAATGGAGACTAGATAGTGATGACCATCAAATTTTTTTACATGTTATTCAAGAGCGGGTTGAACCAGAATGTTTGAGTTAGATTATCTCCATGATTTTCAAGTTCATTTGTACATGTACATACATGTTCAAGATGGGAACTTATAGTAACTTGTTTGAACTCTGGATTGTTTTAGTTACTTATAATATATGTTGATGACAAGTGTTTTAAATTTGGTTGGACACAAATTAGGGGTTGAAATACATTGAGAACCTTAAATTGAGTAGATATTTCCAATTATATATTTGTTCCATGGAATTCAAGTACTTGTTATGTACATAATGTGGAAACCTTGTCATAAAAAAATTCATTGGAAGAGTGATGGTGGGAGTAGAAGAAAATTTAGTGTTAGTTTCAATGATCCCCCAAATCTAGCATGTTTATTTATTTATATCTTCAATATAATGTTGTATTTATGTATATAGTTGTATATATTTAATCAAGATGGTTAATATTATAGTTAATTAATTTCTCTATTGAAATGTAACATGTTAAATATTATTACAAGTATCTATATTTAAATAATTTTTTAATTTAAATTATGAACTTTATTGAATCATTGCATCATATTGGAGATTATTGTCAAGTCATAACATGGACACATGATTTCATCTTCCTATTTCCTATTAGGTATATTCCTAGGACAAAACCCTATATTTATATAGATCAATTTGAGGCTTCTCTTGTGAAAAATATATATTTATCTAGATATATATTAATGGGGAAGAGGGCTTTGATCATTTATAACAGCTTGCATGTTAGTGACGATAAGAATAGGAATTTGAGATTCTTTAAGAAAGATACCAATTGTTTACCATAGTTCTTATTCATGTTCACTAAATACTAGTTTTTTACCATAGTTCTTATTCATGTTCCCTAAATACTAGTTTAAATGAATCAAGTGGTAATCAAACAAGTTATTTCATTGTGGAGTTTGTTGTTATTTAATGTATAGATATGCAACGTATCTAGTAATTTTAGAATTTTGTTACAAGTCAAAAAGATAATAGAGGTGTAATTTGAATTGAATTTTCTTAATGTTTCAAAGAATAAAATTTATTTGTTTATTTGTTCTTACTTTCTATCAAGATTTTAATTTCATCATTTTTATCAAATTTTAAAACTAGAAGAACATGTCCTCGAAATTAATAAATTATAGGCTCAAGTAAATACACTCATTTATAAAATATCATTAGTTTACTTGAGCTTGGGAGTCATTTATTTTATAATTTTTGATTGCTTACTATAATTTATTCAACATGGGCATGTGTGTGCAAAATATTTATTGTGATCAACATGAATGAACTTAATTATAAAGTGGCTTTCATTTCATAAAATTCTACTCTAGAGATATCAAATGAATATATCATATAAGGAAATGGAAGTTGTAAGAGATCATCAAATAAGCAAATGTATGTATATTGAATATAAGCGAATGTATACATATATCATATAAACATGTAAACATATCAATATTGATTAATGTATAAACATGTAACATGTTATAAGAAAAGTTCCAAATGTATGTATATCATAAAAGAAAATGTAAGTTAGAGATCATTGAATGTGGAATACTAAAGATCATCATATAAGGAAATGTCGAATACTAAAAATCATCATATATAGCAAATGTAAGTTAGAGATAATCAAATGTCAAATACTAGAAAGATCATCATATAAAAAAATACATCTAATATGCAAGGCCTAATATGAATGTCGACTCCTAGTCGAATGACCATCTGAATGAGAATGGTCCTGCTCTGATGGATGTGCTGAGCCCTGCAAATAAAATGGTGTACAAAATGTGTTAAATACATATAATTTATATTAAATATGTATCTAGATCTATGCATGTACATATTCATGTACATATACACATGTATATATAAAAATTTAAAACTCACATGTCCACTAGCATCAGATTCATCCATAGAGTCACGTCAATGTGTACGATCTGGAACAAGGCTAGGAGTGACATTAGGTATGTCCACCTACAAATATATAAATTCATATATATCAGTACATTAATATCTAGTTAAATTAAAACTAAAATTTAAAAATAATTAAAAAAGGAATTGAAACATGCACATGCACACATACATGCACATCATTTGATATCGGATGACCTGAGTCCTCTGAAACGATCGCCTCCAACATATCAACTATACGATCAAGCGATGAATCAATATCTGCATGCCTTTGATCTATCTCATGTGATGCCAACAATGATGAGTGGAGAGGACTATGTAGGTGAGATGGCATCAATGATAACGAACCGGCACCAACCAACATCTTAGTAAAACCCATAGTCTGTGCAGCTATCGAATGATTAGATGGTGGATCCTGACGTGTACTAGTGCTGGGTTGAGAGTGATGGGATCCTAGAAGTGAACGACCTCCACATGCCAAATGATCTCTAACATTCTCTATACTGATCCCATAGTCTGATGCAATGAAGGAATATGCCTCCAAGAGTTCCTCAGCCAAACAATGCAAAGTCTTGCGTGCCATATCTCCTGTAAGTGCCTCAAGCTCTGTGGGAGTAGGGATGCCTGCTGCTGTGAGAGGATCCATGGTGGTCCACTGTGCTGAATATGGCATGGGTCAGGGATGTCTAGACATCAAATACTGACCTACACGATCAATAGATATCCTAGTGGTGGCAGCTGCAATGTCACCTACAATATCAATTGCTTCCTTTTGGGAAGCAACGACAACCTCATCTGCTATGGGGGCTAGAGCTGAGGTGAGAGCAGGAGACCTCTCACCAACCAATACCCTAAACACTGGGGTTGGTCTATCTGCTCGACGATAAGTGCTATCAGCAATCCTACCATGCCCCTGACCAGCATATTGTGGAATGTCCAGGTAGTTGACTTTGAGGCCCAAATGGACCTCAGCATACAACTATTGAACACAATATAATGGAATCTGGTCATTGTTTGGGTATTGACCATGTGCTGCAAGAAATTGTGGGTAGATCAATGAGGCCATATCACGATCAACACATCTAGTGACCTGGTATCCCCTAACCTTACGTGCACTTTGATAAAATGGAAAACAATTGGTTTTTATCATTTCTTTGGTCACACTATCCTGTATTTGTTTAAGGGGAACCTCACCATGTACTTCTTCTTGCATGCGGGAAAGAATATCAGCTACTCTATCTGGAGAAAATGCACTTGTCCTCTAAAGTTCATCTCTTAGTTTTTCAAGACTATGTAATATTGACATGCATGGTTCAGAATATATCCCTGGGTTTGCATTTTGTGCTAATGAGTCTTTCAATTTATTAATCTCATTAGTGGTATTTGCAAACAAAGATTCTGGAGGTGGAACATCTGCATTATCCATGTTATGTATGTATGTGTACCTAAAGGAGCAATGAGAACTTAGTTTAAATAATATATCTAGATATAAGGAATATAAATCTAAAACAATTCTAATAATTCATCTACTCATCAATAATATTTCCATACCATTAACACAAAACATGTTCAACATCTATCATAGTTTTTAATAATCAAAACATTCACATTACTAGATTGCACAAAAAACATAATCTAAAACAATTATAAAATTTAAATTTAAAAGTGTGCGTGTGCACTCTAGAACAAAACGTGTCATTAAAGACAATTTAAAAAACATTGATAAAGGTTGCATCTAAGATTTATTTCCTACAACTAGTAATAAAGGGAAAACATTATTACTTAACATTGAAAATAAAAATGTTGAACATGAAAGCAAAAATGTTACAAAATGTTATGAAACACCTATTGAAAAGAGTAACATCATAGAAAAATAAGAATTCAAATTTATAAATATTTTTGAATAATGTAGAAATGAACCCCATGATATTAAAACTATACTCCATGATCCAATTGTTGATAATATTAATAAAATTGATAACATGTGCACATAAAAAAATGAAAGTCATTGTATCTCCAAGTTACTTAAGAAGAGAGAGGACCTTTTCGAAAAGAATGATATCCCATATTCAAAATTTTCTAATGAGCTTGATAAAATTGTAATAATTATGGAACCCAAAAATGGTTACTTAAAATTGATGAGAACATAAGATAAAGTCTTAAATGAACCATGTACCATTCAATTTTGAGCTTCAAAAATTTTCAATGAATACTTTTGCAAAATTACTAAAGTTGTAAAAAATAAGACCTTTACAAAATAAATTAAATATTTAGGCAATCAAAATTTCTAATTAAAATAAAATTATTATTAAAATATTTTTTAATTCTCTTAATTCTATTAGGATTACTAGTAAGTAGAAAGATAAAAGAGCTACTTGTAGAGTAATAAAAACCTCAATAGTAAGAAATAAATTAAGAAAGGTTTGATTAATGAGGCAAACTCATCTTCACTTACGCATAAATTGTAAAATATTGTGAAAAGCACTAGCAATAAGATCAAGACTAGATAGTCCTATTGAAAATGGTACTTGAGATTTTAATGGTAGGATTCCATGAGTTCATAAAAAGCTAATTAATAACACAAATGATGAAATTGAATGATTTTGGCACTTTAAGTCTAGAGTATCACTCAATGTAAAGGATGTTTTAAAATAAAAAATTGGTGATCAAGACCACACACCACATATTAAACATTAATTGGAATGTAGCCAAACAAAATTGTGTAAAATTTCTTGAAAAATATATTCATTTAAAAATATCACAAAGGGAATTTGAATAGATTGTAAGCCTTTTTATTGTACATGCCTCTTAAAATTTCTAATACATATTGTAAATACGACATGTAGTTTTTATCTACCATGAACTATTATGTAATATTAATTATACTTTGTATACTAACCAAATTTTACAAGAGTGTGGTACAATTAAAATACCAAATTTATCTAAGGACCTATTAGATTTATTTTAATGTGTTAGATACAATGATTGTAATTTTTTGTAAAAATGTGTTTAAATGAGAAGCGTTTACAATGCGGTGGGTTATCAAAGTTTATATCATGTACCCATGATGGAAGAAAAATGATCTGGGAAAAAAAATGTTTGAGAAAAAGAGATATGAGATAACTATAAAATACAATTTGAAGAGTGGAGGTGAAGATTCTAGATGTGAGTTGGTCACAAGAGAAGCAAGTTGCTAATTTTATTTCTGATTTTAAGAATATTTTTTATAAGTATGCAATACATAGCCACTATTCTTGATGGTTAGATCAACAAGTCAAGGTGTGCAAGGATTTTTCCTAATTGGAACTATTATAGATCTATAGTCAATTTTATATAAAATTACACGTTGCAGCCACAAAAGGAAGTTGAATCATATTAATATTACAATTCTATTCAGATAAACTATTATTGTTCACATCACATATAGGTGTGCCCCTAATAGTAAAAAATAGAATAAGAAGATAGTTAGGGAGCACAATTTTTACATGTTAGTGATGATCAATATCATTCGTCATAGTATGTATAATATTGTTTTCAATAATTTTTTGAGTTATTACAAGAAAACGTTGGTATTATAAAGGTTCAAAAAATCAATATTTGGTCAAATAATTATACTGATTAACTCAATAATGCTTGTGCATTCATATTGGTTTAGTAGAATACATGCAGAGAAGGTTATACCTTGTATTTGGATTTTTTTACAAGGTGGGCTACCTTCTTCATGTGGAGGAATTGTGTGAATAATGTCATTATGTGGTTCATTATACGAAGTTTTCTCTTGATGAGGAATAAATAAATACTTAGTAGAATAGTAACTAATATAATCTACAAAGTGCATAGTGTGATGTTTTGAAGTTCAATATATTGTAATAAGATTTAGTGGCATGATAGGAGGTGAAGGGATAGAGAGATTTGGAAATGCTAGAGGAATTTTATTGTTAAGTTGTACTATAGCAAGATCCAGAAGAATAGGACCCTAGTTGGCAATCTTGTGATCCTCATAACTTAAGTATTAATTTATTTATTGAGCTATTGAAGATATCTAGTTCTCTTTCTTTTTTTTTTGATAGTTGTAGAAAAATTTATTGATTATCTCTATGTTATGGTTCTATTTTTCTCTCTTTCAATGATTTTGATTATGTAAGAACAAAAAATGATTAGAATAAATTCATTAAGACTACTAATCTGGATAATTTCACATATGCTCCACATATGCTGCAACATATGCTCCTATAGAAATGGTGACTTTATATATTTTGAAATGTGTTTACTCTATATAATGATGTATGAGTCATTTTCTTAATCTTGGGGGTGTAGTGTATGAGAGTCTAGAATTGGATCCAAGATGGAGATTTTGTGTGATGAGAAGTGCCTTACATCCTATCATCACATGAGGTCCACTAAAATAATGTTCTTAGTTTGAACACTATTTTTCTCTCTTTACAAAACCAAAATATATTGGGAATCATGAAAATAGTGGTGAGTACACTAGAATATCAATCAAGAGAGGCAAGTACATCAATCCCACAATAGTAAGTATGCTCAAAATTTGACTCATAGAATATGATGTCATTATAGATTTCATTATCTAAAGTTTTCTCTTTATGAGGAATAAAGAGAGAATAATTGGAATAGTGCCCAATGTAATGTACAAAGTACAAATAACTTGATGTTTTGAAGATGGATATCTTAAAATTTTAATTGAATTATTTTTTGTAGAGGATGTGGTGTTGGGTATTTTTCTTGCAACCATCTAGATATTAAGGAAATCTACCATAATGTCCCAGTCTAGGAATAATGTAGGCAATGAGGAAGTAGCCTATATATTTAGACTAAGGGGGAGAAAAATTAGAGTAGATAGAATGACTTGGATAAAGCCTCCTCCTCTTCTTTGAGCCTTACTAAGTTTGGAAGTTTATTTCCTATAGATCTTAAATATAGGAACACAACTAATTTAGTATAAGAGGTCTCTAATTTGGTAGTTAGTTCAAATGATGTGACTCTAGATATAAGCAAGCTACTCATCCCTATATATATATTGTGTTTATCACAATAATAATTTACCTAATATTTATATAGTATCATACAAAATCCTATACAAATACTATGTATTGAATAACACTCTCTAGAGGGATTTAATAGCTTTAAATTACTAAATTTATGGATGATGGAATAAAACCTACTTCACTATAATATGACACTAACATATATATTTTTATTTTCTTTCTAAATGAATAGAATGTCCAACCCTCAACTATCAAATTTATCTTGAATACATGAAAACTTAATGAATTGAATAAAATACTAAGATTCAAATCAGTCTAATGCACTTGGATTTATCATTTAGAGCTTACACTCTCAAATTCCCTTTTACCCCAATGATGCACCCTAATTGATAATCCACAATCAATTTAAATTCCCCACATATTATTTTAGAATTTTTTCTCATCCTAGCATGAACTACATAGTGTAACATAATTTTATAGCACGTCTTAGATGCAAACTAATAAATAATTAATATAAAGAACAAAAAACACAAACTCAAAGATTCCATGAATCCATAAAAAAACTTAAATAAAAATGGAGGTCCATAATACACAATTATAATAAAAGGTTTCTTATATGACCTTAACAAAGGACAAATCATCGAGATGTTGAGATTAATGTATCTATATGACCTTAATTTTTTTCTAAAAATATAAAAGGCCAAATGTTTGACTCTAAAAGATAGGAAAAGTATTCAACTAGGTGTTGGGGTTTGTGGGAGTATGAAATAATATACTAGGGAAAAATAAGGTCGAATCCTCTAGCTTTATATATTTTTATTTTTTGGAGAATGAAAAGATGATGTTAGTAGGTATGTCTCAATAGGTAGTTACTCTAAAAATTGATGATATTGGCATCATATAAAGATGGCATTATCATGATTTTGACATTGTGAAATAAAAGATGGATAAAAATTTAGATGCATGGAATCAATTCTAGAACTCTAAAACACAAGATTTTTTTTTACTAGTAGAGGATCAAGATAATAGGGGTTAGAAAGGGATGGTACTTAAGGATTGGAAAGAATAAATTCCCAATACTACAAGGAGTAAATACAAATAATAAGATTGTGAAGTTGTTGGGGAATGATTGAAATGACATGATGGTTGAGAGATGAGAAAATTGGTGCAAAAATACTTATAGACATTTGGATTAAAATGGATTGGGATTTTTAAGTTTGAAAGGGAGTGGTATGGTAGGATATAACCAAGTCTAAAATCCTAGAAAATATAACACTTGAATACAATAGAGCTAAGAGGGGTCAAAGAATATGGAGACAAGAATGGTTTGAATGGAGGGTCAAGCCAAACACTCTAGAAATAGAAAATATTCTAGGTCACTAAGAAACACTAAGGATTGGATTACTAGCATGACAACCACAAAAAAATTGAAGTCCAATAGAATCCATACTTAGATAAATTTAACAAAGGTTGAAAGTGGATTATCAAGATTAGTTGAAAGATTATACTTTGAGGATGAAGCCCAATAGACCAATGGAAAAAGAAAAATGGAGATGGTAGAGATGAAATATTGGTATGCAAATCCATCAAAATAACAATATGGTAATTGATAGAAATTCATGAAAATGACCAACACAACTTCACACATAGGATATTTTTTTAATTTTTAGAAATTGAAGCATCTTGAACTTGTAGGGGACATCACCGAGTAGATATTTGAAAAGAATTTAATAGAGGAAATTATAATAAAAATTCAATAGCCATTCTACCTCTTCCTTACTCAATCACCTTAAGTCTAGATTCCTTCATGATTTATTTTTAATAAGCCTCCTATAATCACATGTAGCTTTTTCATTTTAAAGTGCAAAGATGTATTTTAACTAGTATTTAAATATATATAAGGAATTAATTACTCATAAAATAATTAGTTTTATTAGCATATGAATCATCCTTTGTTATCACATCATTTACATAATATTGGTGTGATCAACCTAGATCAACTTGTGTTATCAGTTTAATTAATTTCTATTCTTTGGCCAACTTCATAGGCATGTTTTATATGTCATTATTATAATATAGTGGTCCATTTTTCTCGTTTTTTTTCTCTTGATTTATTCTACTAAGAAAGTCCTTTACTAATACATGTCAAAGATTACTACAACTACTTTACTATTGAAAATGTAATTAAAAATTAATCAATACTCACACTAAAGCATAATCTTGCTTCAAATTTGGATAATTTATCTTTGCATCTTTGAATGATACACTCATGAAGGCTACATGCCTTTCATTTCCTAGGTTTCTCATTTGAATAAGAATGGTTGTAAAATGTGGTCAAATGAAAATGAGTATATGTAGAATAGTTTAGAATAGTTTGGGCTTGTAACCAATATAGGGGATTCAAAAAATGATTTCTTGATTTATTAAAATGCCTTAGCTTACATTTTCCACTATATTTTTGCATATTTCATCATCTTGGCATTTAGTGGCCTCATTATCTCTACAAAACCTATTTCAAATTTCTTTATAAAGTTAATCTTACCAAACCAATAATTCAATTCAGTATTTCTTGTTGAAGATTGTGAGAAGATCTTGTTTATGCTTGAATACAAAAATGGATTGTATACCTTCCTTGTTTAATTGTCTTTTTCGTCTTTGTCCATTGGAATTGCATATACAAAAATGGATTGAATACAAAAATGAATTGAATACAAAAATGGATTGTATACTGAACTATTTATATTCTTCTAAGTTCTAGATAATGAATTTGTTGAAAATGCTTTAGAAAATTTCAAACAAATGCAATTCAAGTCATGAATTTTGCACCAAAATGAGCTATGGAATAGTGCAACCAACCTGAGAGGATGTGTTGGAGGGTTCGCTCGAAGGTGAAGTGTTTGCATGCTTGTTTTTTCTTTGCTGGTTTGCCGCACGCACCCTGTTCGCCAGCGGCCTCTATCACTGTTCGCTGCTTGGTGAAAATGACAGGGATGATAGGGTTTTTTTGTTTTAATCTGTATTAAGGGGGTTCGACCGAACCCTAGTTCAGTTGAACCCCTTTATTTTATTATTTACCACACATAAGTCAATGGGGTTCGACCGAACCAACATAAAGGTTTGGGCGAACACTTTGGTTCTGCCGAACCCCTTCACTTTGTGTAGAGGGGAAAATCGACTTTTCCCTTCCTCCACAAAAGTGTTCACCACTTATGTGGGTTCACCCGTATGCAAACTAAAGGTTAAATCTTAAGAGAGGAATAAAGGTAACTTAATTAACATAATTAAGTTAAAAACTTTACTCTAACACTCCCCCTTAAGATGAGTGAGAGTGCAACAACAAACATGTGCAAAAAAAAAAGGTAACTACAATGCATGAAAGGAAACATGGGTCCCGACAACTAGGCCTAATTAGGTACCCATTTACAAAAGCAATGCAAACTAAACCAAAAAGGGTAAATGAGAAAACCCAGTGGGAACAAAACTCCTCCCCAAAATAGAATGCAAAGAAAGGAATATGATGTACTAATGAAAGAAGGATAGGAGGTGGATTACATGATACCCCCCATAGACAACTTCTATCATATAAGTACATGTACAATGGTCTCCATAAGATAGATAGAAAGAGATAAGAAGGCTCCCCCACAATGAAGAAACTCCTATCACAATGGTAGATGCCTGATGTAGAATCCAAAAGGAGATCCTAAAGCGACAAATGATATTCCTTCCCTTGGGAAGAAACGGATCCAAAGGACGATGTCGAAGAAACCCTGTGAAGAGTGATGAACCAATCCGTCTCAAGATGTGTGCCATGATAGGATGCTGAAGAAACTCTCTATCTGAACTGAAACAAATGATGTCAAATCCAAACTGATGTGGAGAATCCTGAAATGCAAACTTTGAATGCACTGATAATGATGGGCATACAGTGATAATCTGATTGTCAAGGTAGAGGAGATTAATGTCCTCAAAATAATCCTCCAAATCTACAATATAGGACTCCACAAACAAGAAAGATATGCTTGCAACATAAGAGTCCAAAGTAGTTATGTCTGAAAGGTGTATGATGCTTTGTTGCACTGAATCAGGAACAATAGGAGATGCTGATGAAGTTTCAATCAGAAGAGTGGGAACATGAATACAAGTCTCTAAACCATCGGCACATGCAAGACCTATAAGATACTCAAGCTCCTCTAGAGTACAATTATCATAAGGTACAAAATCTACATCTACAAGAGGGATGAGATAATCTACAGCAGGATCCTCTGGGAATGGAGAGATATTAGAGTCTCCAAAAATCTCCCAAAGATGTTTCCAAAGTGTATGAGGACAAAAAATGTCAGATAAAACACACAAAGTGTCAAAATCAACACTACAACCAATAACCCCTACAATATGATCTCAAATAATAACCCATGCAGATAAACCCATTGATGTGTCTGGTGCAGGTATGAGATCATATAAATAAGGCAAAATATTATGCCACTTACAATGTGTAAGTATGCCCTTTGCCCATGACTCATAATTATCCTTATCCAGAAATACAACTGAAGGGTGAGTAGAAAAACCCATTATACTCACTCAAATGAAAAAATCAGAGACTAATGATCTCAGCAATGATAAATCATATTAATCTAATCCATCCAACACAAACATAACCCATGTAGGTGCTAGAATGTCCAAGTAATTGAGCAAAGTATAAAAACTCACAAAGCTGAATAAAATTTACCTGGTAAACTTTTTGATGAAATAAACTATAAATCTGGAAAGAGCACTGCAACACCTTTTCAACGCCTATTCTTTTATGCAAAAGGGAGCTCAGACGCAAAAGATATGCCTCTGGGAGTGCCAAAAACATGTTCTGAATTTGACTGGAAAACAATACATCAAAACTGAAAACCCAAAAAATCAAACTTGCACCATTGGATAGTTCCTAGAACAAGATTTTCGACGATATATCGTTTACCCGATTTTGACACCGTATGCCCAAGATATGACCATTTTACTAAAAGTGCTCATTTAGGCATTAAACCAAATATTTTATTAATTTAAACATTAAAAATTAATAAAATATTCAGTTGTACTTTCATGGCACGAAAACCAAGGCAACATGGAAATCAATAAGACATGAAAAATGAGGCAAAAAATGACACGAAAATTGAGGCAACTCAAAAATGTTTAAGATTCCAAAAAATATGGCACAAAAATTGAAGTAAACTGGCACGAAAATCGAGGTATTGGTACAGATTTTTCCGACAGTGATTTTGGAAAACCCCATAAACTCAAAAAAATCAATTTTCAGCAAACCCTATCATATTTTATATGAAAATAGGGGTTTTTGGGTCTTTTGAGCGCAACCGTGATGTCTGTTTTGCACCAGCATGGACCATTTGAGAGATCAAGGTCAAAATCTCTCAAAATATGATGGAAAAATTCTCTGATTTGGCCAAAAAACTATCGTAGCTTGAAACCCTTGCACATAAAAAAAATCTGTAAGCTAATATTTTCAAATCACGAATAGGCAGCCACAGGTTTGAAGCTCTGATACCATGTAGAAGTTGAGAGATCCAACTTCACAGACCCCAAAGATCACCTTCATGCAAATAACCTGTCATAGAAGAAGATGTGGAGACAAAAAAGAAAGGGTCCTTTGAAAGCTGAAAAATGTATTAATCAGAGAGTGGTAAAAATACAATGAGATCAATCCTTAAGAAAGGAGATCATGCAAAACCTAAAAGTAACCCTAATAGGTAGACATTTAATAATTAATATAATTATTAAATGTACCAATATGCAAACTAAAGGTGAAATCTTAAGAGAGGAATAAAGGTAACTTAATTAACATAATTAAGTTAAAACCTACTCTAACATATATTAACTTCTTTGCTAGCTAGAACATTTTGGAGAAAATGATAAGAGGTGCACTTTCCCACTAGCACTTGAGTTGAGGTAGGAAATGGGGATCTATGAACCACATTTCCTAAAACTTGAAAGATGATATTGGGTGGGGTATTTGTGAAGCTAGGGCCAATTTTATGGGGAAGTGATATGAGTCTAAAAATGGAAGGATAGATGAATACAGGGGACTATTTTTGCAGCCCAATCTACATAGATTAAAATATATCGAATTGTTCTGCAATTAAGTAGAAATATTTTCACCTATTTGTCCATGTAAATGTTCCATTTTGGGGAGGAGAATCTAATAGGTCATTTCTGATATGAAGTCTTTGAAGTCTTCTAAAACCTCTGGGGGATTATGCCCCCTTTTTTGTTGTGTTGCAATATTGCATTAAAGTCCCCTCCCAACAACATTTTCTCCTCTTTTAGGTTTGATAAGACTAGAGATAAAGCATCCCAAAGAAAATTTTTCCCGATTGTTGATATAGACCTGCATAAACATTAATGAGCCAAAAAATTAGGTCAAAGGGTGTTATCTTCATGAGAATCCAATGATACATTGAGAAGATTAATTCCACCTGGGTGTGTCTGTCACTCCACAACACTACTAGGACCCCTGAAGCACCTTGTGCTAGAGAGGGTATAAATTTACATTTTGTCCATTTACTAAAGACTTCTTGTGTTTGGTCATTAGTGACTTTTTTTTCTTGAAGAATAAAAAATGATTCCATCACTAGAGTCAAGCTAACGTTTTATCAAGCATCTTTTTCAATATTATTATCAAAATGAATTATTTCATTAAGATTCACCATAAGTTGCAAAAAAATAAAATAATTAAAATACACTCAAATGATAGAACCCATAGTTATAAAATAAAATATATGGTTGGTGACTAGAAGAAATAGGAACCTTGTAATTTCCACATCAATCTACATATGAAAGGTATTGGAAATATTGAGACCTTTTTCAAAAATTAAAATTTCTTTGTGGTTTTTTTCTAGTTTTATCTTATTTCCCTTGGGTGCTTTTATTTCAGTCAACTAAGGTAGAGTTGCCATTTTTCTTTGTACAAGGTTTTAGGACCCCTTAAAAACATATTTTTATCCTTATAAAAAAAGATTTTTAGAATACAATATTTTAATTACTACAAGATCCCAAAGCTTATAACCCTTTATTTTCTCTCTATTACCCATGAAACTATATTTATTACTCCTAAAATCAAGCTTAGGGCATTTTTCCTTAGGTACATGAACATGTCTCACAACCAAAACCTCTTAAATATGAAACAAATGGTTGTTTACATGTCCATACCTCATAGGGAGTTTTATCAACAAGGGTATAAGAAGGTAATCTCTTAACTAGATAACAAGTAGAGTGAACTACTTTAGCCCAAAATTATTGTTCAATCTTAATGGTACTTAACATGTTCTTGGCTCTATTAATTAAGCTCCTATTCATCCAATCTACCACTCCATTTTTTTGTGGAGCATATGGAGGTTTTTTTATAATTCTTGCATGCTTGCAATAGTCATGAAATAACCTAGAGAAAATTTAACCATCATTATCCATTCTTAAGAACTTTACATTTCTACCTATCTATTTCTCACCAAGGGTTCAAAGTAAACTTTTCCTTCAAAAACTGAACCTATGAGTGTCTAGAATAATTGCAAATATAATAGATATATTTTACATAGTATCAAAAAATGTGGTCGTGTACATTTTCACACTTAATTTGGGAATAATTAATGGTAAATTGAACTTAATTTCACCTTGATCTAGTGTTGTGAGGTGTTTTACACATCCATGTTAGGTCTTGGGCCCTTTTTAAGCTAAATAAACTAGGCAACTCTGCCTTAATTTAATGTTATAAAATGTATTTATTTACATCTTCACATTAAATTTGGGAAGCTTGTAAATTAAGTGGACCTAATCTAGTGTTGTAATGTGTTTTACACTTTCACATTGGATTTAGGGCCCTTCTAAGCTAAAAAGACTCAATTTTGCCTTAATTTAGTGTTGTAAAGTGTATTTATTTACACTTTCACATTGGATTTTGGGCCCTCTTGCATTTATAACCTTAATATCATCATTAATAGGCCCCTATGACCCCATATTATGCATCCCAAGGCCTATTTTAACTAATAAACCAACAATATCAACATATAAACCTAATTTCTTCACTCCTCGACATTCTAGTTGGAAAAATAGCCCATGTGGGACCTATTTTCCACCTTGGGCGAATGGGTCCCATTTGAGCTATTTTCGAGGTTTGAGTAGGAAAAAACTGGGATTTAAGTTCAAATTTCTTCCATGTCAACCTCGAGGATCAAATTAATGGTCATTTGAGTGGCTTGCCTATATAAACAAGCTTTCAAATCATTATTTCATCACACATTCATGTTATCAAGTCAAGCAAGCAAGAGTTAAGCATTCCAAGAATTTACAAGATCATCAAGATAACATTCAAGATCAATTCTAAGGCATTCAAGGACATAATTATCCATCAATTATTGTAGCAATTTAAGATCCATCATCATGTAAAGAATATTAAGCATCAAGCATGTTATTGAGCTAGTGTTGTTATGTAGCATTGAAGATCCAAGATCAAGCATTGTTCTACTCCTATTGTCAAGATCAAGATCTACAGATCCTTCATGGCCATTTCATGATTGAGTTGCAGATTTATAGACATAATTTACAAGAAATCATTCAAGGTATCATTGTTCATGTTTCATATCCTATGTTTGATGTCCTTGTTTCATTGTTTCATCATTTGGTTTATGTGAAGCAAAATTTTGCCTATGATTGTCTTTTTTGTCTCTGGGCTTGATTTTGGTTTTCAGGTTAATCCGTGTGCAGGGATTTTGTATTTTTAACATGCGTGCAATGCACCATGTGGTGGATGCACATACCTTAGTGATCGCCTTCTCCTCAATCAGAACTTAGACCATGTGTCGGCTTGGCAGGCATTTCTTGCATCCGCTTTTCGCAAATTTAAGATTATTCGCCCTTCTGACATGTCATCCCTTCGTGCTATGAAGCCGTAGCTTGGGAGCATTCACTTGAAGTCCGTCGAAATGAGATTTTATTTTTCCAATGAAGGGACATGAGTCGCTAAACCCAAGGCCCACTTGGGTGATCGACAAGACCTCTGTCAGACTATCTTTCTAAGATCAGAGTGATTACAAGAGCTAATCCTGTTGAAATATCTAAACGATATAAATGCAGTAGTTGAAATTTGATGAGCAAGATTCCAGCGAGCTAATAAAAGATCTAGAATCGAATTTCCAAGTCATTAGGTTTGGACGTCTTGCAGTCATTAATTCTAGGCAAGGTCGATGCTTTCCTCTTTTGGGGGCTATATATATTGAAGACAACAACATAATGAAGGGTTCCTGAAGTTTTCCTATCGGAAAAGTTTTCCCTTAAGCTTTCTTAGTTAGTAGAAATATTTTCTGTTAAAAGGTTCATAGAACACTGCTTCACTCTAGCATGTTATATCTATTTTATGATCAAACTATTATCGGATTGGAATCCGATCTCTATTTTAAAGTTCATCTTAATTTGAAGTACGAATTATTCTAAAGAAATATTTGAAACTGTGCATGATATGGTCTTTGTCAGTATCTATTTCTTTATATCTTCATCTAGGATAAAACACCAAGTCTTTCTTAATTTGAATAGTTTGGTTATTAGATTTCCATGCTATTTGTGTATATGATTAAATTATAACCTTTAGAAACTGGACTATGTCTTTGGATTTTTCCGTTTTCTTAGAAGGGTTATCATTTATTCAGGATATGCTATATTAGGAGGAAGGGTTTATATTGATTTTTAATGCTTTTTCTATTAATTCTGGAAACTTCTATGTTTGATTCAGATCTTAATACGCACTTCCTGCGGGTCGATTGAATGACCGCATCTGTGCTTGTATCGAGCCTCTACTGTTCATTCTCCTCCCAACAATGAAAGGAAGTGGTGTTCTATGTCTTTTATATCACTCATAGAGGAAGGCTTGTGGTTTTTGAAATATTGTAAAAGCATTGGCACATCGCCATTTTTATGTTTTTCTGTTTACATTTCTCTTTCCCTTTTCCCAAACTCAGAGAAGAACTGAATTTCTATAAAAATCCCGGAGGTATTTAGTGGGGTGCATATTGTCCCCCTACTCCCTGAATTTCCCATAAGACTGTCAGAGAGGTGCAAGCTTTTATGATCAAAAATTATTTTTTTGGCATGCCCAATGGGACTATTCCAAAGGCCTGATTAGAAGTCAAAAATACTTCTAGATCAGACTAGAGGAAGGGACTGGAAGTTTCATGGCCAAGGTTCAAAAAAGAGCATCATCAAAGGGTAAATTTTAGTACTCTCAGTTACCAAATTTGGTACCTAGGAGCAGAAGAGTCGCAGGTTCTGTATTACGTGTGAGAAGTAGAAGAGTAAGGAGTAAGAGTTCAGAGTTTAGAGCCTTATCTACTCCACTTGGAGGCCAAAGTTTCCAAATAAGAATACCAGTCTACCCGATACATAGGAATATTTTCTCCATGGCTCACGTACTCCCTACCACTCCCAGAAACTTCGTGACTTGGCATAGTGGTAGTCCACTATGGCCACCTACTCCACCCTATGTTTGGCCTGCCATACTCGCTAATGCCCTCAAGGATATTCCAAATTCTTTTGGGGAGGACTGTAAGACCCCTTCCGAACACCTCCAAGATGTAGCAAAAGTATGTAGGGTGCACAATATCACGGAGGAAAATATCGCTATGAGATTGGTGGCCACTTCTTTCAAAGGGAAGGCTCAAGACTAGTACAAATCTTTCACTTCTGGCTCTATCTGTAAATGGGATGATATCAGAGAAAAACTTTTGAATATTTTTTCAGAGAAAGGAGATCATTCCTCACTATTGCATCAACTAATTACCATTAAAAGAGCCCCGCAAGAAGCTATGAGTGACTTCAACACCAGGTTTAACAAAACCTGGCAGAGGATCCCAACTACTCCATGACCTCTAGCTACTATGGTGTTCATTTTATTTTTGAAAGCCATCAATTCAGATATTGCGGTCTTGATGAATTCTATGGGAGGAGATACTCTACCCGATGCTTACAAGTTGGTAGTGTGCATGGAATATAGTTTGATAGATGCATGGAAGCTTCCAATGCGACCTCCAATGCCCATTTTTCATAAAATATTGGGTGCTCCACTCCGAGAAGAATCTTCTTTGAATATTCTAGTGACATAGATGACTAGCCTAGCTCCACCCGAGTCTGTGTACGTGTACCCTATAGGACAACCAAGCATATTGGGTTCTTCCTCTATAGCAATGGACTTTAACGATATGAAGAGCCTGATGCGATCCTTTGCAAATGAGCTAGTCCTCATCAAGCGACAACAAGCAACCCCTCCAAAAAAAGCAACTCAAACATACCAAGGAGGTAGAACTTTCTATCAATAGAATCAGTAAAGTACATATCAAGGACCTTCGGGTCAGGAAGGTTAGCAGTCTGTTTCCGGCAATCAAATAGTCCCAGTTACCATGCCATTGCAAATGGTCAAGGATAGCCACAACAAAGAATTAATACCAAGTCAAAATAACCTGGCAGATGATGAAAATGCATGGTTTTTTCCCTGCAATGATAGTCATATGCCTCAGAATTGTCCCAGAGGGAACTTGTAGGAAAGGATAGAAGAGTAGAGGAACAAAGGTGCGCAATGAAATATAGAAGGATATGATTCTCCTGAGATGGATATTGCTCGATTCATAGCACAAATGCAAGGGATGTCTTTAGAACAAGAACTTGACATAGCACCCAATCAAGTACTTTTATCTTGGAATGAAGAAGAGGATGCAATTTTTGCATATGAAGATCTGAAAACCAGTGTTTTGCAGGTACAGTCAAATTACAACACCAGATCCAATAGAAGACTCACCAGGGAATATGTGCCACAGGCTCTTCCTCATCCCCAATCTCACAAGCCACCTTCGTGTGAGAGACAACTACCCCAACCGACTGCTTAGTTGACTATTCAATCGACTCAGTAACAACAGTTTCCACTAGTGCCCGACAAATTGCATGATAAGGCATCAAACCCGTTCATGACGGATCATCTTCCTCAGAAGCCAAGAGAGATTCCGTCATTCAGACCAAAGATACAACCGATCAGAATGCTCAACGTGGTGGAGCAGATGAAGTAGGCACCTACTAATGTGTCTCTATGGGATGTAATCTCTATCCCCGAGCAAAAGATATTGCTACGAGAAGCATTGAAAAATGAAGAAATAAGGCCGCAGATGGATGAAGTTCCTCCACATGACTTGTATAAAGACAAAGTGCCCACACTGGATCCTTAGATCCCAAAGGCCGTAGTTTAGATGAATGACACAAAAAGAGCAAAAGAGAAAGAGGTAAGCAAACCAAAGCCCACTCCTTTCGTTTTGACATTAATTGTGGGAGATAACTTCTACACAATAATATGATTGACTCAGGTGCCAAAACACAGTCATGCCAAAGAAAGTGGCTGATGCCTTAAAGCTCGAGTATGAAACTTTGGAAAAAGGAATCATGCAGCTAGATGGAAAGAAGGTTCCAACAATGGGTTTGATAAAAGATTTATCCTTAACCCTTTTTTCATGCTCGAGCCAGACAGTTTCACAGGAGGTAGTAATAATCGACATTCCCCCAGTTTTTGGGATGTGTCTTTCCAGAGATTTTACTGCAAAGTTGGTCAGATATTTGGCACTAGATTGGTCCCATCTAATATTAAGGACCAAACATGGAGAAAATATGAAGATTCTCTTAGAATCTTTGCATTCTGAACACATAGCAAACAATTCTGTTCTCTCTTTCGAGGCCGCACATACTTATTTTTCGAAGCAATAGGGATATTGTGTCAAAATGTTGGAAGATGAAGACACAAGTGAGTGAACCCTTGAAGAAGAGGTTCTCCTTAACCAGGTCATCAACTCTGAGTCATTCGATAATTTCCATGCCACCAAACTGGGTACTTATGTCATATTTGATGATGACACGGTCCATTTGAAACTGATGAAAGATCGGGTAAGATATGATGATCTGATGGATAACCACCTATGGACCCTATATTTTGATGGCACCAAATGCAAGGCCAGTTCTAGAGTAGGGGTCTGATTCCTATCTCTAACAGGATCCCAGAACCTCAAGGCCTACCATTTCCAGTTTTCATGCTCAAATAATGATGCAAAATATGAAGCATTAATTCATGAACTTTTCCTTGCTGAGCAGATGGGCTCGAGAAGGTTACAAGTATTCAGAGATTCTGAGTTCATAGTAAGCCATGTCCATGGACAAGCAACGACAAAAAATACAAGAATGAAGGCCTATAGACATCATATATGGGACTTAATTGAAGGTTTTGAAGCTTTTAATGTGTAGGTTATTCCTCGATCCCTGAACAATATAGCAGATCTAATGGACTCCATTGGGTCATAGTTTGAATTGGGTTCCAACTCAAGGCAAAGTGTAGTCCACATTATTGTCCGACTATCAATTCCCGACAATGATCAAGATTGGCAAGTCTTTGAAGATGACGCCCAGATAGCCACTTTCATTCAAAAGTTAGAGCGACCTTCCGACTGTTCGGAATCAGAGTTTCATCCTCCCAAAGGGTAGGCCATTCAGCTCAAGAGCAATAAGCTTCCTGGGGTTTGATTTCCCTCAAGAATCTCTTTGACTATGAAGATGTAAGGAATGGAAAGCAAAGGTTCACAATTGACGAAAAGGATTATGAAGAGTTGGATGTTGGGAATGACAAAAGACTAAAGGTCAAAAGAAATGTATAGTGGGAAGACAAAGAAAGGCTAAGAGGTCTATGCTTTAGGTATGAAGGAGTTATAGCATGGACTTATGATGATCTTAGAGGATATGATCCTGGTATAATTTAGCATACCATTGATTTGGCTGAAGGGTCAAAGTTGGCCCAATAGAAGCAAAGGTCTGTTAATCCAAAAGTCAAAGCATTGATGGCATAAGAACTCACTAAGCCGATTGAGTCCTGAATCATTTATCTGATTAAACACTCAACTTGGGTGTCTAATTTGGTACTGGTTTGGAAGGAAAATGGTGATATTAGGCTTTGTGTCAATTTCTGAGACCTAAACAGGGTGTTGGTGTTTTTTCCAGCTAAGCTTTGAAACTCTCTAAGAGGTAACCAACCTCTATGTTCAAGAATCACAAAAGCTAGTGTCCAACTGACAGGTAAAGCTTCTCAGGGCTTTACCCCTACTCTTTAGGCTCTGTGGGACCAAGGAGGGTATTCCTTCTTGTGTTCATTTGATATTTTCATTCTTCAAGAATACTTCAACATAGATTTGTTCCTACTATATGCAAATAGATATTATTCACTGAAGGCTTGGCAAACCTTTGAGCAAATAATCACCTAATGCTAGGAATTGAATGATACTTTAAGCACATACATCATAGTTGAAAGATTTAATGATTTTGAGTTTAATAAATGTTTCTGAGATGCACTAAGCTGAAAGACAAATCAGTGTCTAATTCTAGGCCGTGGAGTCAAATACAAAATTATAAGGGGAACTTCATCAGGAAACAAACTTCAACCAGTGGATTCAAACTGTTGATGCATTACACAAACAGATCCACTCCTTTTGTCAGTCAATTCATTCTTATCAAATCCAATCTACACACCTGTAATCGCAATTATTTGCTCAAAGGAATTTAACCATTTCTTTGACATAGACCCATGAACAAATAAAACACTCCCAGGGAAACTAAGATGATAAACTCAAACATACTTTGTATTATTGAGTTCAAATGATTTAAAATTTACAAAGCTAGAGACAATCTGATGATAGTTCTAATTTTCTTGCACAAACTGGCTAATATTTACTCATGAAATCAACAATTACAGCTTACAGACTCAATTAATTATGACTTAGACTCAACATTTCTCTATCTACCCAACCCCATATGAAAATACAAAACCCTTTACAATGAGAGAATAAGAGAAGATATAGAAGAAAGGAAAACTCCAGAAGTTAATTCGTTGAAGACACCTGCGAGATCCATCCACCATTAATCTACAAAAAGAAAAGCCTCTGTCTACTCTCTTCATTTGCATCAAACTTTTCCTTTGCCTTTGCAAACCAATTTGCAACAGAAGAAAAATCACTACACCATGAAAAACTCACTTCATTTCACCTGCAGGTGAAAAATAGCTCTGTTCTGCCATGAAAACTTCTCATTGCTGCTCTTATTTTACTGCACTTTATTTCCAACCAATAATAAAGTTTTCCAACTTTAATAGTAGAGCCCTTAATAATACATTTGCATAGGCAAAGTATTTTACCTATCCTTCAATAAAGAATATTTAAAGAATCTATGGAGGCATTGATTTATTTAAAACCACTGTGTTGCACAATATTTGTTCTCTGCACCTGTATATTTTCTCCCTCAATTGAAAAGTTTTTCCAACATCATTTAAAACTTGTCTCTTTAAATTTTTTGATGAAGGACCCCAATTAGTCAGTAGTCATTGAAATATTTTATTTAAAATGATAACATCTTAAATACAATATTATTGGGCCACTTACTTAATAAATTCACATTTTAAATGTGAAGGCTTTTCCAATTTCTACCGGGCCCTCCAAGCTTTACCCCATGGCACCTTTACATTGCATCTCATAATTGAAATTCCCTCGAGCAAAACATAATTTCACCCATGCTGCAATTTTACCATTTAACTTTACCAATCATTTTTACTTTTATCTTTAAAGGAGCGAAGTCTTTTAAATTTTTATTGGGCTATAAGGTATTTCACCCACACCACAATTTCATCCCCACGCTTTCTCATTTTGCAGTTTATATTTTAAATGCCATGCCTTGAAAAATTTCATCGGGCTTTTAAAACTATATTCAAGCCTTTAAATTTTAAACGGGGCCCACCTTTGTCTTATGCCGCTCAACCCCGCGCACCTTATCGTACACCTTCGCAAGAATTTCCAACATTATCTTTAGTTTGTGCGAGGCCTGCAATGGATGATTGAGATTTGACCTGCTCCCCGGTTCATCTAGGCCATTCATCCTTGTTTATCCCTAACATTCGCCTTTTGCAAATTCTCGAATGACCATCGTGGCATTGGAGCAAACACGTGCATAGTAGTCAATGTGGAATTCTATCCTCCATCAAAACCTCGAACAAAGGGTGCCTCCATTGATGTTGAAGTCAAAACCTTGCCTTGCCACTCCGATGAAATATGAAGGTACCCAAGACTGCACATAATGGGCATTCACAAATTTATCTTTGTTTCCTTTCATGGTGCGTTCGAGCATGAAACTAGGTGCAACGTTCAAATAGAAATTCCTCAAACAATTTTGATACATTTTCACTGTATATGCCAAAATTCCTTGGTGCCCTAGCTGCCCCCATTATTCACCTTTCATCGTGGTTCACAATAATTCTTTGAGTGTTTCCTGGTTTCATTCATTAAATCCTTCCACCTGCTGCGCCAACAATCTTCAAAGGAAGCATTCAAGCCTTTTCATACTGCGTTGCCCTTTACATAGTGAACATTGGTGGTCTCTTCACTATTATATGGCTTTATCATTTTATTTTCTTTGTGTTTCCAAACACAATAAAGTTTTTGACAAGTGCATCCTCATAATCAGGGACTTTGAATACTATTAACCTAAATAAAATAATTTCTTTTTTCATTATTATGCAGCTTCTCAAACAACTTAGCAAGCTTAAATAGTGTTGTGATTTTTTTTTATCCCCTCACAGCTGAAGTGAAACGCCTTTCGTTAATGCATTGAACTTTTTCCTTTGCTCTTTATTTTGTCTCCTTGATTCTTAGACTCTGCACATTTCAAGTTCTTAAGTACAACCAATGCTTCACTTTTACCCTCATTAGTGTTTACACTTTTATTTTGAGAATCCCTGCTATTATATTGTTTATCTTCCACCTTCAGTACATTCAAAAAATTTGTTCTTGAAATTGACATTCCTTTACTACACTCAAAATGAAGAGTAGAAGCTTCATTGGAATAAAGCTTGGATTAACAACACATTGATGAATTTCACAATCATGATTTGGATCACTAGGAGTATTTATGAAGACTGGCATAACTCAAATAGTACAAGGCAAAGTAACCTTGCTCATTTCATAACTTCAACATGTCAAGTAGCCACACTTTCAGGAAACCCAATTATTATCCTGTATAAGAAATTTTCCACTCAAGAATACTGTAACTATTCAAATAACCGAGCAAGGTTAAATAATGTTGTGACCCTAAACCATTTCTATATCCTCTATCTATAGTTATGAGGTTTGTTGGAACATGCTCACAACCTGTTTTCATTTCATGATTGGGAAGAGCATGCCGAGTCCCCATGTGGGCTCAACTAATTTTTTTTTTGTTTTCAACAAGTTTCATCATGAATTGATCTGACATCTAGTTTCTGAATGCTCCTAAAGCGAAAAGATGAAATGGGTTGTCATTAAAATCGGCCCTATGACACATTTGAAAATGAGCAAAACTGGCCAAGTTGGATTTGGAATCAACTTGGGAAAGTAGTCAAACGACCTTTTGGAGCCATGAAAACTTGTAGGCATGTAGAATTTTGATCTGAGAATGGGGTGCAAAAGATGATTCAACAAAAGGAATCTCAGGGTGAAAATATTAGTCAACAAAGTTGCTCACTCGGGCATTTTTGCATTTGCAAATGTTCAGAACCAATCCGGGCTCACCCAATTGCCATCTTGAAAAAATATCAAATCAAACCCTAAGAGTCTGCCACTAGAAAAATAAGCTCATTTAGGTACAATGAGTACATGTGCAAGAAGGGTTTGATTGAATCATTATTCATCAAAAGATACTGAAGGTCAAAGTTGACCTCCTTGAAAGGTTCTAACAAATGCAGGTGCAAAACTGATAGAATTGCGTTTGCTTTTGGCCTGGGAAAAATATCAAATCTTGTTATGAGGCTCTGCCACTTGACATGGGAGTACACTTTGGTATGAAGAATTGAGAGAAACAATAATTTTCTCTTGACGATCATCTAGTTGCAAAATTCAAGCTCAAATAGGGGGCTACTTTGCAAAACTGAAAGTTTGCAAACAACAAAAAAGTGTCGAAACCCTTCAACTTCGCATTTCAAAACCCTGAAAAAACTTATCATGGGAAGCTAAAAACTGACATACATGTTCACATATGTCACATGAGTGGGTCCCTGGATTGAAAATTAATAGGCTCCAAAATATGACCCTCCAAAGTAGTCCATTTAGACAGATTTTCAGGTACACTCCTGAAAGTGCAGAAGCAAAATTTTCAATATGGGCACTTCAAATTTGCAAAGTTTGAGAGTGCCACCATAAGGCTTCGCTGAAAGACCATTATCCTCTACCATCCATGGAGCAGATCTTGCAAACAGTAGCTAGGTCAGAGATGTTCTCGTTGCTTGTGACTTTTCAGGGTACAATCAAGTGCTTGTCAAGGATGGTGACCAACATAAGACAACGTTTACCACTAAGTGGGGTACGTTCGCATATTCAAAGATGCCATTTGGACTCTCAAATGCCGGCGTTAATTTTCAACGGGCCATGGACATTGCTTTCGCATGATTAATCAATTCAATCATTCTTATTTATCTGGATGATCTGACTATTTTTTCAAAATCAGAGGTTGATCATTTTGATCACCTAGAATAGGTCTTCCAGAGGTGCCAAAAGTTCGAGATTTCTTTAAATCCCAAAAATGTGTTTTTAGAGTACCTCAAGGTAAACTACTCGTCTTTGTAGTGTCCAAGGAAGGAATTGCAATAGCCTCCGAAAGGGTGAAATCTATAATGGAGTTGCCCTTACCAGTAAACCAAAAGGGGTTACAGTCCTTCTTAGCAAAGATCAATTTTGTTAGTCATTTCATTTTCAACTTTGTTGGCATTGCAAGGCCCATCACGTTGATGCTAAAAAAGAATCTGATTTTTCAATGGACTCTCGAAGGAAAGTGATGCAGAGCAAGAGGATTCACAACTAAACATGCCATTCACTTGAAAAATTTCATAAAATTATTCATCTCAAACAATGATTAAATGCATTCTAGATCACATTGAAAACATAACCATGGCAGCCCACAATTTAATGCAATGAACAATCATTAATAAATTCTCCAATTCAAATAATAAAGTCAATTGCTTCGGTGAGCTTCAAGATAACATAATCATAGACCTCCCTTCCAATGTTTATGAAGATCCAATGGTGGAAAATAAATTTATTTCATTTTCCCCAAAACTGCAAACCCTAGGTAGTGTTCAAACTTGCCCTCACCAAAATAGTCATATCTTCCACAAAACTCAATAAAATTCAATGAGACAAAAATAATTGGAAACTAGAAATAGATATTATTCCATACATATATGATAATCCATTATTTGAGTCCATATCAGACCGTACAAAGAACAAGTTCAACCTGAAAACAATCTAAAAATCAGAAAATGCATACAAAACTTGAGGTTGCCATTCTTCAAACTTCAAAAATAATGTCTCCAACCCCCCAATTCGAGTTTTGGAGGGTGTATTTATACATTTCCAACCAAAACCAACTATTTTCAACCACCTTTTAATTAGGTTGTTGACAAAACACCTTAATGACACTTTTGACAAGTTGCTTGACAACTTTCTTGAGCAACTTTTACAATTTTTACAATATGGAACAACTTTAAACATTATTTGACAAATGACTTAAAATATGACTTCCTAAGACTCAAAATCCTATAAAATGGTTTGATAAACCTTATTATAAGACCCAATACATAAAATAGAGAAACTATTTACAAATGGCCTCATGAAGGCTTGAAAGCAACTTGGTGCTCCTGCACCAGCAAGGAAGCTTTCAAGTAGATAAAGAAGGCTATCTTTGCTGCTCCGGTACTGGCCAATCTAGATTTTTCCAAAGATTTTTTGTTATATGTGTATAGCGGTTAGCATAGTATAGCTTCTGTGATCCCTCAAAAGGACAAGAAGGACGATGGGGAACATCTAATTGCTTTTCATTCAAGAACCCTCAAGTGTTATAAAACTAGATATAAATTTGTGGAAAACAAATCTTTTGCTATCGTCAAAAGTCTCAAGAAGTTATGACATCTAGTGTAAGCCAATAAGATCACCATTTTGGTTGCTCACTCGAGTGTAAGGGAGTACATAACTGAAGGAGAAATAACTGAAAAAAGAACCAATTAGATCATCAAGATTCTGGAATACGATGTGGACATCAAGATAACCAAGCTGGTACGGGGAAGAGTCCTGTGCAAATATTTGGCACAAGAGTCGGGTCCCGAACCTGACAGGAAAGTTGATCAAGACTTCTCAAATCAGTTTGAGTCCGACGAGTCCTGGGTAATGGATCAAATGTTATACATCCAAAAAGGATACTACCCAATGTTATGCCTTGCATAACCACCCCATCTTTTGCCTTGGTCAAAATGGGTCCCCCTTTGTGTTTTTGTACTTAGTTGTTTTTGGAACAAAGTTTGGAGTCTAGTTTTGCCAATACTTTGTTTTTCTTTGATTTCTCTGTCGGAGCCGGGACCGGAGCTGAATCGGGTTTTGAAAGATCTTTTGAGATGTATTTTGGTTCTATTCCGACAGTCTTTTCTTTGCCTTTGTTTTTTCTCTTTGGCGGAAGCGGAGCAGGAGTGGGAATTGGGATGGTTCTTTTCAAAATTTGCAAAATCAAATTCAATTCCGATCCCGCATCCGCTCCCTTTTTAATGTTTGTTTGTCTCGGTTTTTGTGTCTTGTTTTATTAGGTTGGTCTTTTACTTAACTTTTTGTTTTGTTTTAGTTGTCGGATCCGGAGTCGGAATGGGGATAAGGTTTGAAAATTTTATGATTTTTTAGATCCTGTTTCCATTTTAGTTCCGCCCCCACCAATTTTTTTTGTCGTTGAATTTTTGACTGAAGTTGCACTACAGACCAGTGTTCATTCTCTTACAGTTCCGACTCCACCTTTACTACATTTTAATGCATTAATGGTGGTTTCCGATGTAGGTAGAAATTCACATATTTTTCTTTATTAAGGGTTAAAGTCGATCATTATTGTTATTATTACAAGTCTGAGAGCGCGAAGAGCAATAGCAGAGTTCGTTTGAGCAAATTGATAAAGATAGAGAAGGGATATTGTGTGCGAATCAATTCAGAAAGTTGGCATGGTTTTGTTTGTGTTTGAGGTAGGTCTTTTATCTTGGTTGTTTGTTTTTTATTTCCTGGTCGTGTTTTGCTTTGTATCTGTTCGCGTGTTCAATCATTGTGTTTTATAGTAATTTTATGATTATCGATGTGATTGAATGAGCAGGTTCTTGTTTCGACTTGTTTTGTTTGGCTTTAATCTTTGTTGTCTTGTTTTATAGTGTCGTTTTCTTTCTTTTTTTGGGCATTGTTGCTTTCACGTCTTAATCATGATGGCGTTGTGTCGTTTTTGATTTGCAGTAGATTTAGATTAGATTAAAGGTTTCTTATGGCATGAGTTAGGTTAGAGATTTTACAGTGAGGTAGGTTAGAGATTTTACAGTGAGTTGAGGTAGATTAGATTTATTGTTTAATTTAGGGTTTTGTCGTTTGGTAGAATGGCAACGTTTTTAAACCCGTGCCCTAGTTTTATTAAGTTTGTTAGATTAGGGTTTCGTCGGTCTCTGTAATTACTTTAAATAAGATTTAAATAAAGGGCTCTAAAATAAAATTGTTCCCCACGGTCATATGAGGGTAGAGTTTTTAAGCTCCTTTGCGATTTTATGGCGACTTAGGATTAATCATGAAGTTATGATAAAAATGAATAAATTTGATGATGTCTTGATTAGCGGAGGCGGAGGCGGGATTGGAATGGGTATTGGCATAAGAGTTTGTTTTTACCAAAGTTATCAATTCTATTTCTATCTTGTTTTCGATTTCGAGTTGTAAAGGTTCTCTTGAAGTATGTGATAAATAGCGGAGGCGGGATAGGAATTGATCTTGAACTTAAGAATTTTGTTTGTAAAGGTTATTAGTTCCGTTTTCATCCCGTGTCCAGCTCCGCATATAGTGGGGAGTCTTTTGTTGAAATAATGATAACTAAATCGGAGGCGGAGGCGGAATGGAAATAGAATATGAAAAGAAGAGAGTTCGAAGAAAAAAAAAAACCAAATCCCTTTTTCATTCCGATCCCGGTTCCAATAACTTTCCCGACTCCGACTCCGAGCCCATTTGTTACTAGGTGAAGTTCCTATATCGGTTTTTGCTCCGAGTCCGCCAGTTTTGTAAAAGCGCTTGTTTTGAGCTTCTGTCTGGTTCCGACTCTGATGTATATGTAACAGGTATGTTTTTAAAAACATGTTTTGTAATGATTTATTTGAAGGTCTAATTAGAGGTTTGCTTGCAGGAGATTTGAGAGATGTCAGGAACGTCGGGAGAGGCAGCTCGAAGGAATCAATCGGCTGGAATGTCAAAGCCTGCACCGAAAATCAAGAAGGTGAAACCAGAACAGCTACCTTATACATTAAGGTATGATCATAGGAATCCGGTGGTGAAGGCGAGCAAGGTGGAATCAAACTGTTCAGATATCACAGATACTAATCTGGGCTAGTATAGCTTCGAAGAATTACATGAAGAAACCTTTGCAGAAAGAACAAACTTAACAGGGAGAACTCAAAGGATTGTTGACTCCGGTCTTGCACATATCACTGTGTTTCCTTTGTCAGTTCAATGTCCGGAGTTGATATGTACAATGGCCAGTACTTATAATCCAACTACAAGATTATGCATGGATTCACAGAATAATGTGATTATAGATCTTACTCCGCAAATGTTCCAAAGCATATTCAATGATCCTGATCCCAAGAATTTAGTGCAGTTGACTGAGGCTGAGGCATTGGAGAAATACAGTAAGCATAAAGACTCCAATAAGTCTCATTTAAACAAAAGATGGTTAAGTACCGAGAAGAAGTCTTTGAGCAAACTGGTAGACCAGCCAAAGAGGGCAGACTTCAAGAAGGAGATATCTGATTTAATATTGATGCTGTCCAGAGTGTTTGGGAAGAGGGATGCCTTCCATTTCAAGGAATGGATGTTTCATTTTATTCAGGTGATCTTTCAGGGTGATTATCAATTTGATTGGTCAATGATTGTTTCTGATGCCATACATGATCAGCTCACAAGGGTCAAACAGACCAAATCTTTCTTCATGACTTCATATGTGGTCTATGCTGCAGCAAGATTGGGGATTTTCCCAGGATTAAATAGAGTAGGTATAATGGGAGTCTTGGATGGACAAAAGAAGGTATGGGAACACTATGATCAATTATCTCTTCAGGTGGCTGAGACTCACTTCAGAAGAGTCAATGATGTATTTTTATATGTGGTTATCAACTAGTTGAGTGGAGATGCAAGATACAGGTTAAGCCAAGAAGCTATGGCATTCATTTCTAAATGGGGAAGTTGGTACATCCAATACCCCAAATTTACATACTTCAGGTTGTTTGGGTTTGAAGGTCATCCCTATTTACTTCCAAGATGCTGCAGCAATAGAATAGTGCTTATGGAATTTGTATATCAAGCCATTGGAGTTAATGCTAGATTTGGGATGAAGCACAAGACAGGATGCCATAAGTTTCCTATGACCCTGGGGGAATATGGCTGTCAACACTTGAAGGTAGTTAAGGTGGTTTGTAATGAGTTGATACAATTAAAATTGGGATTGTATACAGCTCATAAGCATTTTGATCCAAAAAAGAAGATGTATACTTTATTACCTTCAGTATTTACTAGACATTTTAATTTGTTAGAGGATTTTTGGTGTGATAGGCAGGATGAATTTGACTTAAGGAAGAAGAATTATGAGAGATTACCAGTCTCACTTATGGTAGAGCTGGGTATTAAAGATAATATTCCTGACACTTTGGTGGATGATGGAATGGTATTAGATCCCTCATATGAAGCTTTGAAGATTGGCACCAAAAACTTAGATCCAATAGACTGGAATGAAGAAGAAACTATTGATATTAAGAAACTGGGAAGAACAGTCCTGGATAGAAGTGTGCAATGGTTGATGATGAGGACTCAAGCTCCTCAGGGACCAATCCTCAAGAAAGGTAAAGGGTATAAGAGGATTAAAAGAAAGGCACCTTCCAAGGAACCATTGGAATTCTTTCCTCCTGATGTTGAAGAAACAGAGTTGGACGTAGTTGATGATTAAGAAGAGACACCCGAGGGAGATGTTCCAATTGAATCTGCTGTTCCTACGCCCGCATTGGGTGAGTCATCTGCACAAGCCCCACTCACAAGAAAGAAAAGTAAAGAAGTTCAAGGAGTGATTTATGCCATGGGTGAAGCTACTAAAGGAAAAGAAGTGGAGGAAGAGTTGGTAGAAATTGAGACAGACTCAGATGAAATTCTGTTGGAGAAGGACTTGCAAGAAAACATGCCTCTAGATCCTACTATTGAGTAGATTCTTACACAGGAAGAACAATGGAAACAATTTGAAGATGCTACCAGGAAATCTGATGCAAGGGCTGCTGTAGAGAAACAAAAGGAAATGGAGGTAAAGTTACAAGCTGATGCTCTACTTCAATAGCAACAATCAAAGGTAAAAGAAGTTGAAACAAGGACAACAACTGATACAATGGAGGAGAAAATGAGGCAACGAGAGCATGAGATCAAGGTCAAGGTAGAAAATGACAAGCTGGAATTGATACAGAAGATCCATGATCTCGAGGAGGAGAAAGCAAGAAATCAAAGGGAAAAGGAAGCCCTAGTTGCTAGATTGAAGCTTGTAGAGGAGACTCGACAGAAAGAACAAGAGGCTGAAGCTCTAAGAAAAAAAAAAGAGGCTGAAGAGCTAGTAAAGAAACAACAAGCTAAGGAAGAAAGGGAAAAGGCAGAGAAACTCATAGCCTTGGAAATAGAAAGGATAGAAAAGGAAGAAACTGAAAGGAAGCAAAAAGAAGAAGAGGCCGGAGCTGCAAAACTTAAAGCTTTAGAGGCAGAACGGTTGGAAAGAGAGGCCTTGGAGAAAGAAAGGTTAGAGAAAGATCAGATGGAAGAGGAGAGATTGAGAAAAGAAGAAGAAGACAAGAGAATACATGAACAAAGAGATAGGGAAGAGGCTGAGAAGTTGGTGCAGAGGCATATGCTACAGGAGCAACAAGAAAAAGCAAAGGTTGATTCTCAACCTGAGGTAGATATTCAGCCATCCTCTATAGTTGCTGCTTCCTCTTCCATGATGATGACTCCTAGTGCTCCTACATGGTTGAAATTAGACCTGAAGAAGAGAGCTAGAACACCTCCTCAATCTCTTAATTAGGAGGACATGATGAAGGAGATTGAATAGGAAAGGCCTAAGAAGAGGGCTAAAGTTTTGCATTCTACCAGACTCACAGATAAAGGGGAGATAGTTGTTGAATGTGCCATGCCTATGATTGAAAAGGAGGTAGGGGATATGCAGCTCACAAACTATCAATTGAGTACGGTTAACTTGGGAAGACCCACTAGAAATCAACAAATGAATCTGATTGATGTGGTGGCTTCAACGACAAAATCAAGTATGATTAAGGACAAACAAAAGAAATATGAGCTTAAGGCTCAATTGGATCAGTTACATTCATTCTTGAAGAGTGTCTCCTCTCCAAGGTCACAACAGGTTGCAGCAATCGAGACTCTTGTTTTGCTAAGCAAAAAGGAGGTTGATGATTTGGTGTAGGTTAGAGGTAAGGCGGAGATGGTTGACAAATGGATAGACAAAGTGAACCGGGAGGTAGGTGAGGTTTTGGAAAAGGGATTTGAAACTTATAAGGAGGCGGAAGGAGTAATAAAAGAGATGCATCAATATATTGAGGCATCTGAGAAGTTAGAAGAAGAGTACAAAGAGTATAGTGAAAAGTTAGAGAAGATAAATACATTGCCTCTAACTACTCTTCTAGAAGAATCTATACTCGAAGATGATAATAAAGATTTTGTAGAAAAGACTTCTTGTATCCTTAAGTTTAGGACTGGCTTTTTGAGCAAGCATAAGGATGAAATTTAGGAAGTAGTTAATAATTTAACTGAGCAGTTGGAGGAGTTGGAAGCGGTTATGGCTATAATAGTAGATGTGAATGTAATGACTAAAGATGGCATGCCGTTAAGTCAAGTTAGAGAGAAATCGAATGAAAGATTCCAAGGACTCATGCAGGAGAAAGATGATGGAGAAGACTTAGTGATAGATTGGCTTGTAGAAGTCAAGGAAGAAATAAAAGCTGCAGGGAGAGAGTTGGTTAAGGTAAAAAGCATGAAAGAATTTGCTGCAGTTGAGTTGGATCACATCAAATTTGAAGATGAATGGATTGATGGGCTAGATATGGATATGCTACAACAAGTCTTCACCAGTTATGATGAGTTCATAGTGGATCCAACTTCACATGCATAAAATATTGCTTGCATGATGTTCTTCTTCCATGCATGATGCATGATGATCTTCTTCCTTGCATGTTGCATGCATGCAGCACTGACAGTCTTAAGGACGCATGATCTTCTTTTCTTCTAGTTCTATTTTCTATTGTTAGATCAAACTGAATGTATAATGTAAGAACTCAAGATCAAAATTGATCTAAGTTTCCAAGACAGTTGATTGTTCCTAAAAAGGTGGAAAACCTAAGATAGAAGTAAAGTTCGAACTTCTTTTTGTATTCTATAAATACCAGATGGGTATTACATTGT
Organism: Sequoiadendron giganteum; assembly: GCA_007115665.2. Classification (NCBI taxonomy): domain Eukaryota; kingdom Viridiplantae; phylum Streptophyta; class Pinopsida; order Cupressales; family Cupressaceae; genus Sequoiadendron; species Sequoiadendron giganteum. The sequence continues at coordinate 76,419,047 of VCHN02000014.1, read as the reverse complement.
AAGGGTCAGCTAATTGAGAATTGGATTGGCTTACCTAGTGCTAGGAGATAGAATTTTTATAGAGTGTTTTTGTAGAGATACATTGTACCAGATCTTGTTTATAGTTAATAGAATTGCAGGTTTACAAAATATGGAGTTTGCATTGAATTATGTTGTTTGATAAGGTTAATGAGTTATAATCCACTTGAATGCTAGTGATTGTGCTGAAGCATGATAGTTTCTTATGTGATGAAAGTCATTAGAAGAAACTAGGTTTAAAGATTATCTTGTTAAATTGTCATTGAATTAAGGTTATTAAAGTCTGTTGATCTATAGTTTTAAATGATGAATGAATGTGTGTGGTTTTGAAATCTTGGAAATACTTGTGATAGGCGAATAGAGGAATTGAATTAAGCACCTAAGATGTATACGATGGTACAGTTATACTGTGGGTTGTGTCATGCTATGGTTTTTGTGATCGATTAAGAAAACATTCATTGTTAAAAGTATATGTCTGGATATTAGATAAATTTAATTCATACTTACTGATTTACCCCTTGGATCTATCTTTTTCTTTTATTTAAAACCCATTGATTTATAGGAACTATTTTGACAAAGAAAGTCATAGCTTGAATCCTTTGTTACCAACACAGGCCCCTTGAATATTATAGCTGCACGAACCAATTGAGTGATATCAGACAGTTGAGAACCAACTACTAGGACCTTGGGAGTTAGGCCACTACATGTAGTCTTTCTTTTTCAGGAGAAATAGAGTAGAAATATTCTGTTTGAATGTTGTTTGTGTCATTTTAACCATCAACACCCAACAAATCTCCCCTCCCATAAATGAAGATACTATCGAATGCAAGGTGTCAGGTATGTATTGATTGAAGGAGTTTTATTTAAAAGAAACTATGAAGGAGTATTGCTCTGATGCTTAGACAAGTGCTAGACAGATAGGGTTCTGACAAAATTACACAACAGTCCTGAGGGCAGACATTTTTCTGCTAAAACCACCACTCTAAAAATTATGCGAGCGGGATACTATTGGCCCTCAATATTTTAAAAAATGCAGTCAGTGCCAATTTTTTGTTGGCAAAAGAAAAAATTCTACTTTGCCTTTGAGTCCCATTGTAGATAAAGAGCCCTTTGCTCAATGGGGATTATAATTTTTCGGAATGATAAATCCTATCTCCAGTGCTAGCCATAAGTGGATCCTCACAACAAATGATTACTTCATGAGATGGATAGAAGCTATCGCCTTGAAAGGCACTACAAAAGGCAAGATTATTAATTTTCTAGAAGGGTTGGTGACTAGGTTTGGTTTGCCAAAAACTATCATATCCGACAATGCCAGAGCCTTTATAGGTTCGAAAGTGTCAGATTTTACTATAAGGAATGGGATCTATTTGAAGGCCTCTTCAAATTACTACCCACAAGGGAATGGGTTAGCAAAGTCAACAAATAAAAACCTAATTAGGTTAATCAAGCGCATTGGGTCTGAATGACAAAGGGAATGGCACAAACATCTACGGGAAACTCTATGGGTAGACCGAATCACACCGAAACAAATCCTGAAGACATCTCCTTATGAACTAGTGTATGGGAAAGAAGTAGTCTTGCTTGTTTCTATGGAAATCCCTACCTTACAATTACTAAAAGCCCTCAAAATAGAGGAAAATAGTGGAATGGAGGTACAAATAGTCGAACTCCTCAAACTGGAGGAAGAAAGAGAAAACTATTTTGAATCCATGATTGGCCGACAACAGATGGTCAAGCGATAGTTTGAAAAAAAGAATTCTAACCCAGATTTTCAGGAAGGGAGCTTAGTGCTAAAATACGATGAGTGCATTGCAAAACTAGGACAACACACCAAATTTGAAGCATTATGGAAGGGCCCCTTCCGAATCAGTATGTGTAAGGACAAAAATGCATATGAGCTTGAAGATATGGAAGGTAATGCTTTAGAGATACTGGTAAACAATATTTATCTGAAACCTTTCCATTAAAGTATGACGCTCTTTAAAATGTTTCACAGATATGTACCATATGTAAATTTTTTGTAAAAACTTTTAAGTTTTAGATTAAGAAATAAATTGAAGAAGCAGAAAAAGTAGGAAAAAGCTATATATATTTATTTTCCATTGAATTTATAGTATAGGGTAGCCCAAGGCTCAAATTTCAACAAAAAATGCTCCCTTGAGCAAAACCCAGTAAAGGGTCTTTGAGCAAAATTCAAAACATTGGAGGTGTTTTACAAAAAATGAAAAAAAAGGGGGCCTCCAACCATCGTTATAGGGACTTATTGCCCATAATTATTTTTCTTTTTTTTCTTCTTCTTCGCAAGCAAGAAACACAGGTAGCACATGGCGACACGAGCACCGACCTTAGTTTGCACGATCGAAGACGATGAGCTCGAATTGCTTTTTGAAGTCATACTGCGTAGGAGATTCATCAATGCCATACTCACGAAGGAGGTAGGTGGTGGCAAGAAGAGACAAGGCATGGTGGATATTCAGGTCCATGGTGTGAAACTCACTAAGAAAAGGGAGCCAAGGAACGTTCATGCCACGATCAACAAACCTGCGAAGATCCATAGCGTTGGGAATGCCGATGCTGGGGATAGCGACTTGCATAATTTTGCCGAGCCCTTCTAGAAGAGAGATGTCAAACATACGACGACACAAGTCCACTATCTTGGTTTTGGTGATGTTTAGGTCGAGCAGAGAAGCCACGAAGTGGGATAGGACATTGCAATTGGTTCGCATCTAGTTCTCGTCTTCAATGAAGTCCATATCGATGACCTAGCAAAAAGAAATCACCCCCAGGTGGTTGCACCCCTTTATGAGGTGCTTAATTCTCTCACTCATAATCTCCCTAGTAAAGGAATACTATGGCCTTCATGGGAGAAGGTGGACAAGAGTACCCAAGCCGACATACATAGTTGGAGCAATGGAGCATAAATCAATATGCAGACAGAAAGGAAAATAGCTAAACTTTGAACTTCTAATTTTTTGAATGAATAAAGCCTTGAGGTGGCACAACTATTTATAGAAAAAAGGTGTCGGTATGACTAAACAACGAAAGTTCTATTTTTTTCCGGATGGTAATAGGAAAATATCAAAGATCATACGAAAAATCTGACATAAGGTCTTAAAATTAATGTTTGGGTGTTGGGAGTAAATACTCATATAGGTTGATGTTTGACATGTGTCCTTAGCCATCATCAACATCAACTAGCCCGCGTAAGAGAAAGTACATGGATTAAGATAAGCTCATTAATTCTAACAAATTAATGAGCTTATCTTTTCAAGGGTACTTCGTATACCTAAGCAAACATTGACATGATTAAGGGTACTCTTCCCAAGGCAACGAGTTTATTTGAGAGAAGAGGTGGTGAAAGGAATGTACTAAATTCATTTCTGCAAAGTTTTGGCATTCACGAGGGATACAGATCCACTACCCATGCATATCACCTCATTGGCAACATTTAATGGACCAATGGTAACGACACAAACTTAACTGCATGTACTCAAAAAAATTAATTGCATGAAAAATTAGATTTTTGCAAAGGAAGCAAAGAGAAGGTGACTGTTTTAGTAAAACTCTCTACAACTCTTGAAGCAACCATGGCAGAACCATCAATGACTTGAAGAAGAGCAGAATCTGCGCCAAGGAGGCCCGTTTTCACCAATATTTTTGGGTGAAAATCATTTGCGAATGCCCCAATACCAGAGGATCAATCATATGATTTATGTAAAAAGGTGCCGATAGATAAGAATGTTAAAAGAGAAGCGGTGCGAGACGTCGCTGACAATGTCTTTGACCCAAAGCTAGCAAGGAACCCTAAAAATCTCAGAGAAGGGGAATTTTAGAGAATGAAAGACCATGGCACCTCTGAGGGTTTTGCCTCTCAGCTCTAGAATTGTGGTTTTCCACAGTTCATGATACCTGCCATACACCCATGCCCATAATTGGTGGATGCATGCGCCAAAATATTTGATGAGGAAACTAGTACCATAACATGCAACATAATCAAGGTAACAATCTCTGCGTTGGCTATAAGAGAAATGCTTTGTATACCATTCAACCGGCGTGTTGAGCCATTTGTTGAAGAGGATATGGAGACCTATTGGGAAGAATCAAGAGAAAAGGAGGGTTTCTATCATCGTGAAACAAATGAGAGGTTAACTAGAGTTTTTTTTGTATTTCCTTTAGCATTCAGGAAGCTCATAGAAAGCACGCAGGATATTTTCTTGATGGTAGCTTGGGTTTTTGACTTGGACAATGATGAAGAGGTCCATCCATTTCATATGGACTTAGCTCTAATACTCAAGCATGAGCGGGAGTAGAAGTATTTTGATTTCTCCGATGTGATAACCGTAAATATGTTGCTGCAGCTAAAAAATTACCAGGCTGAATCTAAATTCAGGTTTTCTTCTTTCTTAGTTCATTTGATCCTGCATCAAAACTTAGGCTCTTGGAAAGAAATTTTCCTATATCTAGGTTAGATGAGGAGGGTTTAATTCAACCAATTTTGTATGGACCTATGTCCTTTCAAGGACAAGTAACTATTACTGGTTTGTACATCTCTTTTTGAGACCGGTGTTGCAAGAGTTGTTATGAAGAGGAGGCGACCGCTTATCTCCTAAAGTTTTTCTATGGATAAGAGATTCATCGACCCTAGTAGATTACTTCTATGGGGAAGCTTTTACATTTATCAGATATCATGGTTTTGTTGAAGAACTGTTCTAACTCCCTATATTTGTTATAGATTGAGTCTTTGTGCTAGAGGCATGCCGACATGCAACTCTTGCTGGCAATGCGTATAGGAGAGGAAGGAACAAGACATTGTTATATTCGCTTCCCCTCTGCATTGCAAACAATAGAGTAGTGCTAGAGAAGTATAGGGCAGAAAAGGAATTGACCAACCTATTAGAAGCTCTGGGCTTAGTCCTCATATGTGACAAATGGGACTATAATCTGTCAAATAAACTTCCCCTGAGGCACAAGGTACGAGATTATGTGGAATCAAAGAGAAACCCGACTCATGAGAGGCCGAATTTGTATGTCAACTTGGCCCTCATACCAATAAAGAGGCTGAAGTGGTTGAGTTTCTATGCACCATAGGAAAGATATCAGAGGGATCTTTCGATAGCCAAAACCTTGAAAAATTAGATGAAATGGAAAGGATGGTCGAAACGCAAAATGGAAAACTTCTGTAGGTTTTGATAAGAAATGGGAAACACTCATAAGTTTCTGGGGGACTTTTAGCCATATGATGAATAGTTTGAGGACATTTATGATTAAGAGGCTGATTCCGATAATAGCAACCCAGAGTCCAGCCAAGAGGTAATAGAGGAGTGACTTCCACACCTTGCTCCCTGACCACAAGAGTCTGAAAGGGGAAAGAGCTCAAAGAAAAGGGACTCACACACTGTATCTTCTGCCAGAGCCCAAAAAAAAGGAAAGAGAACCTAACGGTCTCCTCGAGAGAACCAACCACGGAAGAAGAATGGCGACTTTGGTAGGATCATCCGCAAAAGATTCAAGATATTCTATTTTGGGACAAACGAAGTTAAAGAGAGTCCAAGACCTGGACATGTCTGATGCAACCGTCAGACTGGAAGAAGTAGTAGAGTCCACTCTCTAGAGTGTTTGGAAAGTCATGGTTTAGGTAAGTCTTGCTCCCCCTCTTCTTCCTGCTTCTACATCTATGGTTAACCCTTTGCCCTTGCCTATTAAAGAGAACCCTTCGCCTTCGAACCTTGATTTGTTAGTCCTGAATGAGCCCCTCACCATTTTTAATTTATCTAGTGATGCACCACCGCGTACAGAACAAGCAGTATCTGCTTCGATTGCCATTGACTCCTTAATCACCCTACCCAGGGCCGCCATAGAGAAAGCTAAGTCACCCATGTTACCTGTTACCCCAAGACCATCTACATTAAGACAAAAATTTCCTGTCTCATCTGTTACTCTATTTACTCTGACCGGTACTCCAAGTTCCCAATCCCACTTTGGAATCCCACTGTTCTCAATGATTACTTTCCCATTTACCTCCACACATGCCCATACATCTGAAGTATCCCCTTCTGTCTCTCTTTTTAGTTAACCCCCTGGTGCTTCTATGGTGGCACAAAATATTGATACGCTATAGACTCTCCAGAAGCATTTTGATGTGACTAGGCAGACTCGACAAAATAGAAAGAAAAAAGAAGGAGAAGAATAACGAGCTGCGAAAATCCAAAAAGATTCAGACCTATTTTAATGAAGAGAGAAACTATTTGTGGATCACCACCATGAAGCCACTCGGGGCCTGAACCGAAGGACAGATGCAGATAAAAGATTGTGATATACAAGCAGTGGGTCTGGATTTAAATGAGATCTGTCCATGCAACAAGGTGGACCTGGCCAAGACCACTCAGAAAGTGGTATATACAGATTATGAGAGACTAGATCGAAAGTTGAGAAAGCGTGAGAATGAGCTGGTGAATGTAAAAGAAATGGAGAACAGTTTGCAGTCAGAGCTCAGACCTTGAAATGATGAAATGACCCGCATACTGCAGGTGCAAGACCAACAAAATGAGGCAACATGATCTCTTGCAAGACTCCAAGAAGAGTGGATCCAACTTTACGTCAAAATAGACAGATTGAAAGGTGAACTTGCAGTTGAGTGCCAATCTGTTGTAGAACACCAGCATGCTCGGAAAAATATAAAGAAGGAGCTAGACAGTATCCAAGCTCAAGCTTCCGATGATCTACAAGAGGCCCGACAGGAGATCAAAAAATTGAAGGAGGATAAATAAGGAGTTGAGGCTGCCTTGCATGCTTAGAGTCAAGAGACCCAAAATTTGGTTTCAGAGCTAGGAGAAGCCCTCGAGAAGAGATCAAAGGGATGTCTCCAGTAAAAAAAGCAACTTCACTTACTGTCATAAGGTAGCAACCACAACCAAGAACAACCAAGTGATTTTGAATAAGAGAGTTGATCAAATCAAGAAGGATTTTGGGATCCTATACAATTATGGTTTGCCTCTCTTCCTGACGAAAAATGGAGATGTATTGTCAGTCGAGCTGATTACAGAGGAGGTCAGAAACAAGGTTCGGACTTTTGCAGATCTCCTAGGACCAAGTTTAACACCAATAGTGGATGACATCGAGAGTGAAATTCTTCAACTTTCTCGTCTTAACTATCACCCCAGAGCTGTTTCAGCAAGATGGGGATTTGTTTCTTTTAAAGAAGTCTTTGAGCTGGACCAAGCATATAAAGCCTTTTCTAGCCTTGTCCGACCAATTGACGTAGACTGGGAGATGCTGATTTCCACCTTCCTCAAGCTCCAAGAAAAAATAGAGGTCTCAATTTGTGCCTTCGCAAATGAAGGACCCCTGTGAGTTGCCAGAACTGTGAAGCAAATTTTTTCCTATGATTGTCTTTTTTGTCTCTTTGCTTTATTTTAATTTTTAGGTTAATCCACAAATAGGGATTTTGTATTTTTGACAGGCACGCAATGCGCCATGTGGTGGCTATGCATACCTTAGTGATCACCTTCTCCTTAGTTGGAAGTCAGACCATGTGTCGGCCTGGCGAGCAATTCTTACATCTGATTTTTCACAAATCTAAGATTATCCACCCTTCTGACACGTCATCCCTTCGTGTTATGAAGCTAAAGCTTGGGAGTGTTCACTTGAAGTCTGTCAAAATGATATTTTCTTTTTTCAATGAAGGGACGTGAGTTGGTGCAGCCAAGGCCCACTTGGGTGATTGACAAGTCCTCTACCAGACTGTCTTTCTAGGATCAAAGTGATTACAAGAGCTAATCCTGCTAAAATATCTAAATGATATTAATGTAGTAGTTGAAATTTGATGAGCAGGATTCTAGTGAGTTGATTAAAGATCTAGAATCGGATTTCCAAGCCATCAGGTTTGGACGTCTGGTAGTAATTAATTCTAGGCAAGGTCGACGCTTTCCTCTTCTGTGTGGCTATATATAGTGAAGACAACAACATAATGAAGGGTTCTTAAAGTTTTCCTATCGGAAACGTTTTCCCTTAAGCGTTCTTAGTTAGTAGAAATATTTTCTGTTAAAAGGTTCATAGAACACTGCTTCACTCTAGCATGTTATATCTATTTTATGATCAAACTTTATCGGATTGGAATCCGATCTTTGTTTTAAAGTTTATCTTAATTTGAAGTATGAGTTATTCTGAATAAATATCTGAAATGATGCATGATATGGTCTTTGTCATTATTTTTTTCTTTATATCTTCGTCCAGGATAAAACACTATGTCTTGCTTAATCTAAATAGTTTGGTTATCAGATTTCCATGTTGTTTGTGTATATGATAAAATTATAACCTTTAGAAACTAGACTATGTCTTTGGATTTTTCCATTTTCTTAGAAGGGTTATCATTTCTTCATGATATGCTATATTAGGAGGAAGGGTTTATATTGCTTTTCAATAATTTTTCTATTAATTCTAGAAACTTTTATGTTTGATTCAGATCTTAATACACACTTCCTATGGGTCGATTGAATGACCGCATCTGTGATTGTATTGAGCCTCTGTTGTTCGTTCTCCTCCCAACAATGAAGGGAAGTGGTGTTCTGTGTCTATTGTATCACTCATAGAGGAAGGCTTGTGGTTTTTGAAATGTTGTAAAAGCATTGGCGCATCACCATTTTTATGTTTTTTTGTTTACATTTCTCTTTCCCTTTTCCCAAACTCAGATAAGAGCCAAATTTCTATAAAAATCTCAGAGGTATTCATTGAGGTGCATATTGTCCCCCTACTCACTGAATTTCCCATAAGACTATCGGAGAGGTGCAAGCTTTTATGATCAACAGTTTAATTACCTAAAAGGGGCTTGACCAAGGAAAACCCCTATTCCCTAACAATCAACTCTCTTGTGTGATTGCAAATCTAGGTGCTTTGAAGAATTAAGATTATTGAAGATTAGGTTACAATATTGTTGGAGTTGTCTCCCAATTTGCAAGGTTGTAATCTTCACTAAAAGGTCATCTACAACCCCGAAATTAGAGTTTCAGCTCTGGGAACTTGGAGGAGCAGATTGAGCAGACCGAGAAGTGTCGATCAAAACTTTGAATTTCTAGAAAATCTGAATTGGAATCATTCACCACAAGTGGCGAATGAGTCTCACTATAGGTTCTTTTTAGAGATTTTTGCAGATTTGGATACCCATTTTTTTGAAACTTGCTCCTTTGAAAAAATCAAGAACTAGGATTGATTTGCCCAGAATGGCGAATGAGTCCCAATAGGTCAAAATTTTAGGATCAACAACATTTCAAGTCTTCATTCAAGCCTCCACAAGTTTCTAGGTGCACACTTTTTGTTTTACGATTTTCTGTTGCATTTCATTCATCTTCTAGGTCATTTAGAGTTTGCAATAAACTAGGGTTTAGTGCTGCATCTTGCATTTCATTGTCTTTTCCAAGTTTAAACTCGGTGGTGAACCCCTCATTTAGCCTTAATTAATCCCTAAACATATCCTAAGATACCCTATTGTCAAATCTCTTCTTTCATCCTTCATTGGGTTGAGGTCTCTAGGGCATCTTTGAATTTTAGTTGGAGAAAAGTGATGTTCTATAATGTATTAAACAATATACACATTTTTCAACTAATCATATTTAAACCAAGAATTTATATTGAAAGAAACATCCATAGGGTAAAAAATATCACTATGAATAACCTCAATTTTATTTTTAGCCATAGTAATTTAAGATTTAAATGATGTTTTACGTTCACATAAATTAAAATCAATATAGTAACTAGACAAAAATCAAACATGTTCTTATTTATGAGGCTTTTGAGTCTCTTCTCACCTATGTAGCCTATTCTTTGGTGCACCAACTTACAATATATTGAATTATTAGTTAGATTTGAAAAGTTACATTTAAAGAAAACAAATATTAGGAAATTTTTATATATGACACATATTTAAATATTCATTCTTACGATCATGATCAATGTGATAATAATGAAGCATCTATAAAATATATAATTAAAAAAGTGTATACAATTTGATAAACATCATCAACATTGTAAGTTTTTAAAACAATTTATTAATCTATAAAGAGACAATTCATGATTATGAACCACCATGATTGCTACATGTGCAACTATAGAATGTTAATTAACACTCATATGATGGGGTGACATAGATTGTCACACTATATTTTTTTTACCATAATATAAATAGAATTAATGCCACATGCTTATGTATTTCTATGTTATAGGTTATAATCTCGGGTATGTCATGTGATTTCACTTTATATTTCTAGTTGGTGGAAAAAGTATTATTTCTATTTACAAGTTTTAAATTCTTATTCTTGATTTTCTTGGTGTAAGTAATAGCATATTTGTGGGCACTTGACTAAGAAAGTATATTTTAGGAGAGGATATTTTCCTTAGCAATTTAGATTTCCATATCATGCTCAATGTTCATACTTTTTTTCAAACTATAGTTTTAAATTTTAATGATTCATTCTTGGTTTCTAGTTATGATTTCTCTTGCTCTCCTCATGAGCCATTTTTATTCCATTATATTAATAATTAAATAAGGATAAAGTTACCTATGAATTCTATTTTTTATTTATGGATAGCCTCATAGGAGACACATTTTATTCAATGTCTCTAATTCTCCCTTATTTAGAAAATTTCACATCCCTTTACCACAACTTATTTTCTTAAGTATTTACACTTTTGCATCTATGCAAACTTAGTTTTGTACGGAATTTTTTTTTGAGTAAAACTATAGAGGAGAAAGTGTGCACCCTATAAACTTTCTACTTTGATTATTATACTTTTGGTTTATGTGTAATATGCATGATTGTAGTGCATTATTTTACTATTTTGATGCACTCACTATCCCAAGACCCAATCTAATATTCTAGTAGGTCACAAAATTATTCAAAACCTATTTGACTCATTTTCAATTAGTTCAACCACCTTGATCAAATCACCATAGCAATCTCCTACATTCTAAGGTAGATGTTCCTATGATTCAATCATTATCCATTAGCATGGGGTTACTCAAAAATTAAAATTGTGTATGGATATTTATATAAAGGTATCACTACATGAAACTCTAACAAGATTGCATAATAAAAAATATATTTTTGAAAATAATCAAAAAGGTTTATGCTCTTGTACATACATGAGTCACTGCCATCCTCAATTAAGCATTACCAACAAACCATTCAACAACCAAAAATCAACCGTCATTGTAAAGACACAGTCAAAGTAAAATTTCTAGCATGGTCACTTAAGAGATAACATCAAGTAAGAAAAAATTACCAAGTCAATAATTGAATTAATGGTATCCACTATGTTGAAACAACACATTGACATCAATTTCCACTCACATATCTTCTGTTTTTATTATTAATTTCATCTCAATAATTAACTACAACATGCATCTTGAGTTTTAATCCACACATAAAAAGTACCACTATGATCTTTAGCATCACCACGATTTTTTTATGCCATAAACTGTTAGGTGAATATGCATAACAAAAAATTAAGGTCTTTTTTTTTTCTCTATGCAAGATTATAAAATTAGATTGGGTCAATGTCACTAGGAAGATATGATCATTTAAGTAATTCATCCCATGATCAAAGAATCTCAATATTTATTCATATGAGACTTTTATTAGTAATCTCATTTCATATACTCAATTGTAGCTCTTTGCCATAGTCTATCATCAAATAAATTTCACTATTTGTATGTCAAATGTATGATTATAATTCCATCCTATTTATGTTTGTCTCACATGTTCAATTTAAATATATGTCAATTTACTTTTATTTCTTTAATCAAATTCATATCATATATCCTAAAAGCCAAGTTTACAATTAATTAATTTGATTCATTTTAGATATTTTGAAGGTTGTATTCTATTTCTCTTCAATGTATAATGTTTTGTTTACAATAATGCTTTGGAACAAACTAACAGTATATTCAGATGTAAGAGTTGTTGCTTTGCAATATTCTATACTTCTCCTCTTTCTGATGATGGATCACTGAGTGTGATCCGAAATGTCGAGCTAAAAAGATAAATAGTTTAAACCAGAAGCACAATATCACACTTACTGATGGATTGTGGAAAACTCATACCAACTATTGCAATATTCTTCTTAAACAATTCATTCACAATGCTTTGTGAATAAGGTAAATTTAGGTAGTCATATGTAGGAAAACTTTAAATCTATTTTTATAGAGAAGGGATCATGAGAAAAATAAAATTACTATAGTAGAAATTAGAATCTTAATCTAAAAACTAAATCTCCTATTTTTTAGTTCTCAAACTTCTAAAATTTTCCCTTGAAATTAAATAAGAAATTTCTCCTATAAATTTTTTTGTCTTATAATATCATTAAAAATACTCAAAGAATAACTATTTTTTTTTCAAGATTATAAACTTCCTCAAAATTTTAAACTAATTTTTACAACATTGTCTATTATTATAAAACATATAAAACAACCTAATTATTCAAACTAACAGTTGAAGACTTCCTAAAAATTCTTAACCAACACCGACTGAAAAACTTAAAATAACCTTCAGCCCATGGTGAAATTTTGTTTGGCTCAAGTCTACAAACATCTTGTTGAATTGATTTGTGGATATTCCCTTCAAGTAGAAGGAAGCAGACTAATAATAAAGAAATATTGTGCAATCATGGTACCTAGTCAATGATCAAAATAAAATAAAATAAATTACCATTTGAAGTCGCTGAAGTTTTGTTTGAAAACGCGTTCATCTATCCATACGAATTTGACGTGAAGATGTCGGCGAATGGGAGACATGAATCCAGATAACGATAAAGACAATGGTGTGAGTTTAGATTAGATTAGATTATGACAGTAGCGTCTACCACTTTTGACTTCACAGGCCTATCCAATTTTCTTCATCTTCATCCCCCTTCTGGATAATAAAGTTAATTTCTGTTAAACACATTTCAGTAATTTTCCAAGAATGCTCGCTCTCTCACCTGTACTGCGGCGATTATTTTCGTCCTTGAAGTGTTTATTTGGAGAATAGGTCAATTAAAAAAGGGCAGAAATGAAAACTACAGATTCATTCTTCGATATGAATATAAAGGGGTGAAGTATAGCGTCACACAAATCAAGCTTGACCAGTTTCAAAGACTTGAACAATCAAACAAAAATTATGAAAAAGAAATCAAGTGTACAAAACACGCGATTGACTGGGCTCTCTGCACGCAACTTGGATGGAGCGCTTCTGATCTAATCCTAAAACTCACGCGGCATGCGCTCCAACGCAGTATATAATACCCGCCACACCATTCATTTTTCATAACAAAGATAGGTAAGCTTAACAATTGTTTGTTTAGCGTGCGATCAAATTTTTGTTGTGTTGGAAAATCTTAGCGCAAAAATGGCCGCTGGCTCTGCTGTAGTGCTGGGGTTGATAGCCCTGACGGTATTAATGGCCCAAACTAGTGAAGCGCAGCTGGTTTTCGCATTCTCGAATCATGCTCAGGGAACCTCCGGCGGCAACAGATTCGATCAAGAAATAGGCTCGAGCGGAGCCTTTGAAATTATGGGCTCCTCCACTCAATTTATCTGGGATACCTTCCACCAGCAATCGGCTTCAGATAGGAAGAATGTGGAGAAGGTTACTCTGATCGTGGAAAGCATGAGCGGCGTTGCGTACACAAGTGCGGACGAAATTCACCTCAGTGCAGATTATGTGGGCAACTACGGTGGGGACGTGAAGGTAGAAATTAGAGGAGTTTTGTACCACGAAATGACACACGTGTGGCAGTGGAACGGGCAGGGCAATGCCCCCGGTGGCCTTATTGAAGGCATTGCAGACTATGTGCGCCTCACTGCAGGGTTGGCTCCTTCCCACTGGGTTAAGCCCGGCAGTGGAGACAAATGGGACCAAGGTTATGATGTTACTGCCTATTTCTTGCAGTATTGTGAGAGTATTAGCTCTGGATTCGTTGCCAACATCAACGCTAAAATGGCTTCCGGGTGGAACTTGGGATTCTTTAATGACCTCACTGGCAAATCCGTTGATCAGCTTTGGAGTGACTACAAGGCTAAGTACGCTTCTAGTTAAACAATGATTTTCTCTGGTCTTATGATATATTATACCTATCTATATCAAATATTCAACTCCATTTTGGAATTGTAAGTTCTGCCCCCGAAAAAATAACAAAGGGTTTGTGTCTCCTAATAAATAAAAGTGCTTACAATTTGCAGACAGTTGATGTCTAGAGTGCGAGCATGAGTTAATTATACTGTACTCTTATAACCTAATAATGGCAGGAAATTATATGAGAAATTGGAAGGACTATTGTCTGCTAGGTTACTTGTTTTTTATTATTAAAGTAAGAAAAGGATCCGAAAGTTTATAACATTAAAAACAAATTAAGTAAACAGAAGAAAGACACGCAGATAAAAGAAACAGAAAAAAAAACAGAGAGATGAAGTATAAATTTGTAGATCGTTTGACGATTGGATAAGCGAATTTTTAGAAAGGCCCGTTATTTGAGAAACCGCGCAGAGGTTAAAACAGAGCTAAAAATTAGCTGCACCTTTCTCAACTGGACCCGCCAATTACAAGTGGACTTTATTTATGAGTGTGGACTTACAATCTTCAAACACACCGTTGTAATGGTGAAATTTCCATATCAATGTTAAATTTACTTTTGTTTTTCTAAGTTAGTAGATTAATATAATTAGTCAGTAGGTTATTTGTGTGAACTTTGGTCGGATTTTTTGTCAGCTCCTGGTTTTTGAGCTTTTTGGTGGCCGTGAAAAAGGTGGCGGATGTATTCGAATGGCGGTCGGAATTTTCATCAGTCTCCCTGATTTTTGAGCCTTTTGGCGGCCGTGAAAAAGGTGGCGGATGGCTTGGGAGTAGGTCGTCGGATTTCCCATCACGTGGATAGAGAAGGTTGCTGAAATTAAATGTTGGTTTGCATCAACATTATTTGTTGTATGCTTTCTGTGTACTGGCGATGGTTGTAGTAGCACCTGCCGCTTCAAACCTTGGGAAACATAGCGAATGTTCGCGAGATTTTTGATAAGGCATTGTTGGATCTCGTTTTGTTGCTATACCTGCTATTAGAGCCGTGAGCGACGAGGGTAAGCTTTTGTGAGGGTGCAAGTTCTATGCAACGTTGTCCGACCTCTGTGAAGGTGGGCGGAGGTTATTCTGTGAGGGTGCCCATGTTTTTGCGGGAAAGCTAGCGGGAAGAGGTGGATATCGAAAAAACCCTTTGCGATATTGTTCTATTTGTGGTTCGCGGTTTGTGGTAGGCTATATTATTTGATTTCGGGTAAGGTAGTGTTTATTGTTTCAATTTTTGATAGGTTGCTGTTGAGAAAACACTCATTTATCGTTCACGTTTTCTGTCTATGGTTTTGCATGGGTTTGTTACTTTGAATTTTTAAATTTTTACAACGGAATGAATTTGTTAACGTTATGTTGTTTTTTGCAGGGTTTCAGAAACAAGGCCTCTATGAAGGTGGGCAGAGGGTATTTTGTGAGGGTGCCCATTTTTTGCAGGAAAGCTAGAGGGAAGAGGTGGATATTGAAATAACCCTTTGCGATATTGTTCCATTTGTGGTTCACGGTTTGTGATAGGCTATATTGTTTGATTTCAGGTAAGGTAGTGTTTATTGTTTCAAATTTTGATAGGTTTTTGTTGAGAAAACACTCGTTTATCATTCACGTTTTGTGTCTATGGTTTTGCATGGGTTTGTTACTGTGAATTTTTGAATTTTTGGAATGAAATAAATTTGTTAATATTATGTAGTTTTTGTAGGGTTTGAGAAACAAGGTAGCGTAGGGAAAGCTAGCGGGAAGAGGTGCATATCAAAATAATGCTTTGCGATATTGTTTCATTTGTTGTTCACAGTTTTTGGCATGCTATATTGTTTGGTTCCCGATGCGCTACTGTTGATTGTTTCCAATTTTGATAAGTTGGTGTTGAGAAAAGGCTATATTGTTTGTAAAAACAAATATTGTTTGGTTTATGGTTCATGTTTTGTGGTTATGCTTTTGCATGGGTTTGTAACTATGAATTTTTGTGTTTTGTGGGTTTCTGCATATGAGTAGGTGTTCAGACCAATATTGTTTGATTTATGGCTTCTGTTTTGTGGTCATGGTTGCAACGGAATAAAATAGTTAACGTTATATAGTTGGGCATTGTTGAATATTGGGTATTCTTGATTATTGTTCTCTAGCTTAGGCTATATCATTTTATTTTTGAAAAGGTGCTATTGAAAAGGCAATATTATTTCAATTTTCGATAAGGTTCTCTTGAGAAAGGAGTATATTTTTGCATAGGTTTGTTACTGTTAATTTTTGTGGGTTTCTCTCTATGGCTTTCATTATGTGGTTATAATTGCAACGTAATAAAATAGTTAATGTTAGTAATAAAATAGTTAATGTTATACAATTTATCTTTGGTTCCATTGGGTATTCTTGATTATTTTTTTCTGGCTTAGGCTATGCTGTTTCAATTCTTGATAAGGCGTTGTTGAGAAAAAAGTATATTGTTTGTTAAAAGTAGTATTGTTTTGTTTATGGTTGGCATTTTGTGGCTATCGTTTTGCATGGGTTTTGTGGCTATGGTTTTATGGGTTTCTGTATCTGGGTCGTTGTTGAAACCAATATTGTTTGATTTATGGTTTCTATTTTGTGCTTATGGTTGGAACAAAATAAAATAGTTAATGTTATACAGTTTATGTTTGATTCTATTAGGCATTGTTCATTATTGTTCTATAGCTTAGGCTATATTGTTTCATTTTTGATAAGGTGCTGTTGAAAAAGACTATATTCTTTCAATTTTGGATAAGGTTCTTTTGAGAAAAGAGTATATTTTTGCACGGGTTAGTTACTGTGAATTTTGGATAAGGTGTTGTTGAAAAGGCTATATTGTTTCAATTTTTGGTAAGGTTCTATTGAGAAAGGAGTATATTTTTTCATGGCTTTGTTACTGTTAAATTTTTTCAGTTTCTCTTGATGGTTTCAATTTCTGTGGGTGTGTTTGGACTGGACTAAAAATGTTAACGTTATGGAGTTTTTGTCGATTGTTGTTGTCTAGCTTGGGCTATATTGTCTCATTTTTGATAGGGTACTGCTTTGAATGCTATATTGTTTCAATTTTTGATAAGGCATTGTTCAAAGACTATATTGTTTATTAAAATCAATATTGTTTTGATTATGGTTGGCGTTTTGTGGATATCATTTTGCATGGGTTTTGTGGCTATGGTTTTTGTTTGATTTATTGCTTCCATTTGGTGGTTATGGTTGCAACTGAGTAAAATAGTTAATGTTAGAGACTTTATGCTTGATTCCATTAGGCACAGGTGATTATTGTCCTCTAGCTTAGGCTATATTTTCCATTTTCGATAAGGTGTTGTTGAAAAGACTATATTCTTTCAATTTGGAGAGGGTTCTGTTGAGAGAAAAAGTATTTTTTTGGATGGGTTTGTTACTGCGAATCTTTCTGGTAATTTTTGATTGGGTGCTGTTGAAAAGGCTTTATTGTTTCAATTTTGGATAGGGTTCTGTTGAAAAAAATGTATTTTTTTGGGTGGGTTTGTCATTTTAAATCTTTGTTGCTTTCTTTGTATCGCTCCCTGGCTATGTTTGCAACAAAATAAAAGTGTTGGTGTTCTGTGGTATGGTTTTGCATGGGTTTTGTCTGTTGTTGATTTATGGCTTCTATTTTGTGGTTATGGTTGGAATGAAATAAAATAGTTAATGTTATATAGTTTATGTTTGATTTCATTAGGCATTGTTCATTATTATTCGGGTTTTTCTCTATGGCTTTCGTTATGTGGTTATGGTTGCAACGTAATATAGTAGTTAATTTTATACTGTTTATCTTTGGTTCCATTGGGTATTCTTGATTATTGTTCTTTGGCTTAGGCTATATTGTTTCAATTCTTGATAAGGCGCTGTTGAGAAAAGAGTATATTGTTTGTTAAAAGCAATATTTTTTCATTTATGGTTGGCATTTTGTGGCTATGGTTTTGTGGGTTTCTATATCTGGGTCATTGTTGAAACCAATATTGTTTGATTTATGGCTTCTATTTTGTGGTTATGGTTGAAACATAATAAAATAGTTAATGTTATACAATTTATGTTTGATTCCATTAGGCATTGTTCATTATTGTTTTGTAGCTTAGGCTTTATTGTTTCATTTTCGATTTAAAGTGATGTTGAAAAAGGCTATATTCTTTCAATTTTTGATAAGGTTTTGTTGAGAAAAAAGTATATTTTTAGGGCATTGCTGATTGTTGTTGTCTGGATTTGAAATAGTTAACATAATACAATTTATATTGGTCTCCATAAGGCATCACTCATTGTTGTTGTCTAGATTAGGCTATATTGTTTCATTTTTGAGGTGCTGTTGAAAAGTCTATATTATTTTAGTTTTTAATAAGGTTATGTTGAGAAAAGAATATATTTTTGCATGGGTTTCTTACTGTGAAATTTTTGTGGGTGTCTCTTTATGGCTTCAGTTTTGTCGCTGTTAGCTAATAGGCTATTTGTGTGAACTTTGGTCAGAATTTTCATCAGCCTCCTCGATTTTTGAGCCTTTCGTTGGTTGTGAAAAAGGCGTCGGTGGTGTTCAAACGACGGTTAGACTTTTTGTCAGCCTCTTCAATTTTTGAGCCTTCCGACGATCATGAAAAAGGTGGTGAATGGCTTGGGAGTAGGTTGGTGGATTTCCCTCTACATGGATAGAGAAGGCCGCAAAAATTAAATGCTGGTTTGCATCGACATTAATTGTTGTATGCTTTCCATGTACTGGCTGCGAGATTTTTGATAAGGTATAGTTGGGTCTCGTTCTGTTGCTATACAGACTATCAGATCCGTGAGTGATGAGGGTGAGCTTTTGTGAGGGTGCAAGTTCTATCTAGCATTTTTCGACCTCTGTAAAGGTGGGCGGAGGTTATTCTGTGAGGGTGAACATTTTTTGTGAGAAAGTTAGTAGGAAGAGGTGGAAATCAAAAAAACCCTTTGCAATATTATTCCATTTGTGGTTCGTGGTTTGTGGTAGGCTATATTGTTTGATTTCAAGTAAGGTAGTGTTTATTACATTTTAAATTTTGATAGGTTTCTATTGAGAAAACACTCGTTTATTCTTTGCATTTTGTGTCTATGGTTTTGCATGGGTTTGTTACTGTGAATTTTTGAATTTTTGCTGTTCAAAAGCTATATTGTTTTCGATAAGGTGCTATTCATTTTTGGTAAGGTGTTGTTCAAAATCTATATTGTTCCACATTGTGATAAGGTGGTGTTGAGAAAGGACTATACTTTTGCATGGCTTTGTAACTGTGATTTCCAGTGTTTTGTGGGTTTTTGCATCCGTGTTGGTGTTTAGGCCGAATTGCATTTTTTGTGGATATGGTTGCAACACAAAAAAAAAGTTAATATTATATAGTTTATGTTTATTTCAATAGGGCATTGCTAATTGTTGTTGTCTGGCTTTAAAATAGTTAACATAATACAATTTGTATTGGGCTCCATAAGGCATTGCTCATTGTTGTTATCTAGCTCAGGCTATATTGTTTCATTTTTGAGGTGCTATTGGAAAGAATATATTATTTCAGTTTTTGATAAGGTTATGTTGAGAAAAGAGTATATTTTTGCATGGGTTTCTTACTGTGAAGTTTTTGTGGGTGTTGGTTTCTTCTTTTTCGGTATGGTTGCAATGCAAAAAATGTTGATGTTATACAGTTTATGGTGATTGCTGTTCTCTACCTTGTAGTTGTTGAGAGTGGAAGATTTAGTCATTGAATTTTAGAATAAAGAAATGAAGGTTCAATAAAAAACAAACACATATAGGCAGATATATATCTATCTGTACACATGTACATATGTATTTATATATAGCTTACTATGTCTAAATAGATGTGTATACCATATTTTACACTTGCTACATAACTCTTGTCCTTCAAATTTGTGAAGAGAGAAAACATACAGTCTAAACTTCCTGTGAATTGACTCAGTGAAAGGGATACAAATTCAAAACTTTTGTTGCTTGTAATATATAACCAAAGCTAGAGAACATCAGTCAACAATGCCTTTTGGAGAACAACACCAACTATATAGCATTGCAACCATAACCACAATCAAAAGATTTAGATGAAACAATAATGGTTTTAACAAAAACATAAAAAATCCTTTATTGAACAATACCTTATTGGAAATGACCATATACAGACATACACAAGCACACATACATATAAACATTCAAATAGTGAACACCAATTGTTTAGATATAACACTATGTGGCAATCCAACCTGACAAGAAGGAAACAACCATATTGATATAAAAAAACTTGACATATCTATACATAGAATAAAGACCTTAAGGTTCAATTAAGAACAAACACATATAGCCAAATATATATATCTATATGTACACATGTATCTATCTATTTATATATAGACTCCTATATCTAAATAGATGTGTATACCATATTTTTGCCTCACTACATAACTGCTTGCCTTCAAATTTATGAAGGGAGCAAACATCCAGACTCAATTTTATCTCAATTGACTCGTCGAGAAGGCTGAAAATTCAAAATATTTTGTTGCCTATAATATATTGCCTGATCTGAAGAAAGGCCTTATTATAGTCAACAAAAGGTTTGAATTTGTTGCCTTCTCAGCTAGTCAATTGAGGGAACATACAGTGTGAGTATTTTCTCTCTTAAATGTTGTTTGGAATCAACATCAATTGTTGTATGGTTTGCATGTGCTAGAGATGGTTGTAATAAGAGCCCAACAAGCAATAATGCCCTTTGGAAAATATAATAAACTATTTTTGAAATGTTCAAGAAATGGTTTTTGCAATATGCACCTCTCCACACACTTCTTCCTGCTTGCTGAAAATACATCTCTTCCTGCTTGCTTTGGCTCCACTCCCTTCTTCCTCCACTGCTTGCAAAAAAATGGGCAAATAATTATCACAACCAGCAATTTTGTAGTGCCCTACAAAAAATGGACAAAGAATTATCACAACCAAAACTTTTGCATTGCTTTTGCAACCATCTCCCCATGCAAAAAGCATAGAATAACCTCCAACCACCTTCACAGAAACTCTACAACCGATGGTCGCACTTGCACCTTCACAGAAGCTTACCCTGCAACAAACCAATTCAAAATGTTCACCATAAAATGTGAACAGTAAATGAATCAATAATGGTTTGAATAGCTATGCAGATGAAAAAGCTGAAAAAAACACATGAGCTTATCTATTTTGCAACCATTCACACAAAACTGAAGCCATAAACAAAACAATATAGCCTAAGCTAGAGAGTTACAACAATTTCCACAAAATGAAAGCCATAAATCAAACAATATTAGTATCAATAGTCACCCAGATGGGAAAACCTGCATTACACAAAAAATCCCACTAAAACATCCATGCAAAACCATCCCCACAAAAGCCGATCCATAAATCAAATAATTTTCATTTCAACAAACTATACAGTCTTTTTTCAACAGACCCTAATAAAAAAAGAAACAATATAGACTAGGCTAGAGAAAAAAATCAACACTGCCTTCCACCCTTCGTGGTTACACAAAAACCATAATTGAAACAATATAACCTAAACTACAAAACAACAATCAACAATGCCCTTTGGAAAATAACATAATCTATTTTCCAAATACTCGACAAACAGTTTTTTCAGTATGCACCTCTTCCCACACCTCTTCCCACACCTCTTCACGCTTGCTTCAAATGCACCTCTTCTGACTTGCTTCCTCTCC